>OX451738.1:1239566675-1240166675 GCA_948472305.1 Vicia faba
ACAGAATCATCTTATTAACAACATATCATCATCATACTTCATTACCATAAAACATCATAGCGATTCAACACGGGGAAACTAATTCTATCATAACTTGGGTACTAGAATTATCCTTCTTATTATTAATTTTACTCCTTATAAATATATTTCATCACGTTAGCTATCCAATGCTTTTAAACGACACCTTAAAAAGAGTCCTGAAACTCAAGTTACGGCCTTTAGAAAAATCTGTCAAAAATTGGATTGCTTGAGTCGACGCATACCCCCTTTGAGTTGGCGCATAGGTATTTTGTCTGCCCCGGGTATGCTCAGGTCTACCCAATGAGTCAATGCATACTGAGCCTTGAACCTGCATGAATCGATGCATGACCTATTTGAGTCAACGCATGCTGTTTTGTGCTGAATTTTTTTTGCGGTTTTTTTTGCGGTTTCACTACCTTATAGGTCCTAAAACATCATCTAATCATAGGGATTCATCATCTATCAACAACTTAATATACTACATCAATTAGAAAACAATACGGGTCATTATTCATCACTAAATCTATCAATTCTCCATCAAACAACATCAAATCACCATCTATGAAACCTAAGGCAACCCATACCTCTATCTACCACTTAAATCAAATATAATAATAAGATAAACACCCCTTACCTTATTGCTTCGAGTGATTGATTATGTTCTTCGTGCCTCTTACAATGATTCTCTCAAAAGTCTTCGTGCCCTAGCATCTCTTCTCCAACTTTCACGATTGATTGTAAGAATAACAACTATCTCTTATCCATTATCACAAAGGACCCCTAATATCTTCCTCAATTTCCCTTGCTTAGTCAACCTCTATTTACCATCACGTCCTCACTCTTCCTACTAATTACCAACACACCACTCTAATTAAAATAACCATTTAAATAATTATTCCTATTATTAAATTCTCAATAATAATCCAAATAATTACTAAATAATTATTTAACCATTCCAATACGTCTAATCATCATAATTCACATCATGTACAACCTCATACCAGCATATCACACATATAATTATATAAAACATCAATTATCAATAAATACTCCTAATAGTTTATTAAATAAATAATTTATAAAAATTAGAGTGTTACAACTTTCTCCCACTTAAAGAATTTTCTCCCTCGAAAATTACCTGACGAAAACAGAGTCAGATACGACTCATTCATCTGATCCTCACGCTCCCAAGTTAAACTTTCACCGGCTGATCCACCCCACAACACCTTTACTAAGGCAATATCCTTACCTCTCAATTTCTTCACTTCACGACCTTCTATTCTCAATGGTAATGCTTTAACAATCAGGTTATCTCTCACATGTACATCATCCATCTGAATTACATGTGAGGGATCCGCAATGTACTTTCTCAACTGAGATACATGAAACACATCATTAAGATGATTCACTAGTGACGGAGGTAAAGTAATCCGATAGGCTACCTCACCTATCTTCTCAAATATCTAATATGGACCAATGAAACGTGGCGTAAGCATCCTTGTTTTCAGAGCCCTACCAACATCTGTTACCGAAGTAACTCTCAAAAATACATGATCATCTTTATGAAATTCTAAGGCCTTCCTTCTCTTATCATGATAGATTTTCTGAAGACTCTGAGAAGCCTTCATCCTCTCTTAGATCATCTTAATCTTCTTAGTTATTTCTCGGACAATTTCAGGTCCGAGTACAACACTCTCGCCCGACTCTTACCAACACAATGGAGTTCTACACCTCCTACCATATAATGCTTCATACGGTGCCATTCCAATACTTGAATGGAAACTATTATTGTATGTAAATTCAATCAATATGCAGTGACTATCCCAAGATCCTCCTTATTCTAGCACACAAGCCCTAATCAAATCCTCTAAAGACTAGATAGTCCTCTCTGTTTGACCATTTGTCTACATATGATATGCCGAACTCAAATTCAACTTGGTACCGAAAGCATTCTACAAACTTGTCCAGAATTTCAATGTAAACCTCGAGTCTCTATCCGACACGATACTCGAAGGTATCCCATGCCACTTTACAATCTCATCAACATACATCTTAGCCAGCTTTTCTATAGGATGATTGATCTTCATCGGCAAGAAATGAGCCGACTTAGTCAACCTATCCACTATTACCGAAATTGAATCATCACGTCTAACAGTCTTCGGTAACCCCGACACGAAATCCATAGAAACACTATCCCATTTCCACTCTGGAAAACTCAAAGGTTGCATAAGACCTGTAGGATTCTGATGTTCAATATTCAACTTCTGGCAAGTCAAGCAAGCATACACAAACTTAGCAATTTCTTTCTTCATACCTGGCCACTAAAAAAATTTCTTTAAATCCTAATACATTTTTATAGCACCTGGATGAATACTCAAATCGCTTCTATACCCTTCCTCAATAATTCTCTTCTTAAGTTCTAGAATATCAGGAAGACATACTCTATCACCAAGTCTCACCGCACGATTCTCATCCACTCAGAATTCACCTCTGTTGTAGTGGTTAATCAATGTTAGTGGATCCACCAAACTCAAATCAGACTTCCGACCTTCTCGGATCTCTTCAAGAATCCCACTAGTCGGTTTCAACATTCCCATCTTCACACTGTTGGATGTCTCTTCGCATACCAATCTCATATCTCTAAAATGTTCGATCATCTCTAACTCTCGAACCATAAGCATTGGCATATGCAAATATTTCCTACTCAAAGCATCATCTACTACATTTGCTTTACCGGGATGGTAGCTCAAATCAAAATCATAATCCTTCAACAATTCAAGCCATCTTCTTTGCCTCGTGTTTAACTCCTTCTGATAAAATAAGTATTTTAAACTCTTATGATCAAGGAACACTTCAAGTTTAGAGCCAAAAAGATAATGTCTCCAAATTTTTAGCATGAACACCACAACCGCCAATTCTAAGTCATGCCTGGGATAGTTCCTCTCATGAACTTTTAACTGTCTATAAGCATAAGAAAGACCTTGTCCATCTTGCATTATCACACCACCAAGACCCATATTATAAGCATCACAATAAACTACAAAGGATTCATTCAGATTCGACAAAATCAACACCGCAGCAGTCATCAATCTCTTTTTCCGTTCTATAAAAATTTCTTCGCATGCAACATCCCACACGTAAACCTGGCCCTTTCGAGTCATATGAGTCATTAGTAATGCCAACTTAAAAAATCCCTCAATGAATCTTAGTTAGTAACCTGCTAACCCAAGAAATCTCTAAATCTCAATTGTAGATTTCGGTGTCTCCCACCATAACACTGCATCAACCTTAGAAGTATCTACTGCATTTCCACCACTAGAAATCACATGGCCAAGAGAACTCACTTCCTTCAACCAAATTCACACTTCAATAGTTTCGCATACAACCTCACGTCTCCAAATTGTTCCATAAGTCTTATCTCTTTCACAGTTACTTATCCATTAGGTTTACCCAAAATGATGAACGAATATTCCCTTGATGGAACGTTAAACACTTAACATGCCATTAAGCTGGTAAGACAAGTCTACAACACGATCCGTTCTACTATCAACAAGAGATTAAGGGTGATAAGTTCCTCAATTTGCCAATAGGTATCCAACAACCATGATAGTGCATAAACCATCATTACTAAACTAGAATAGTGTTTCTTTAAAACTTATACTCAAAGTTACCTAAAGCACCATGTTCTAATTAATCTTCGTCATTCTAATCATTCTTACTCGGCATAAGTTGTATCTCTACGCGATCCTCTAATATCTCCATATTCTCCCTAATACCAAACATCTCATTCCTTCAATTCATTCGTTTACAACATATCATACTTGACCTCGTCATAAACAAGCTGCGATAATAACTAGTTAAGCCTAAGAAGCTTCTAGTCTCTGTAACCGACTTTGGAGTCTCTCAATGTAGAACCGTACATGCTTTGGATGGATCCATATATACCATCATTCGAATTAACATGCTCAAGAAAATTCTCCTCCTCATACCATGATCTACACCTTGACAACTTAGCATAAAGTTTCTTCCCTTTCAACATTGTAATTCACAACATTCGACATTCCCTTATTTTGACTTAGATTAACTCATAATGTCCTCAACAAACACAACAATAAACTAATCCAAATATTTGTAATGCCTACACAAGTTCTAAAATATGTCCTCTAACTATCCTCACCCTTCATTTAAATCTGAAGGTAACCCTTCTCAATTCGATTATATTATAGACATACTCGCCTAACAGTTGGTCCATCAAATCGTCAATTCCTTGAAATGGATAATTAATCTCACCCATTACCTTACTCAATTGTCGGTAATCCGCACACCACCTTATTCAGCTGTTGTCACAAACATGCAAACGTCTAAGCCTCATATCCTAAGGGTTATCCTACTTGCTTAGTAGATAAAAACATTAGTTCTCTTTTGTCACCAAACTCATATCCATGCTCTGGAGGCAAGTCGCGAATATGTTTAGGAAAAACTTTAGAAATCACACAACACTGGCATATCACTAGCCGTCACATTGCTCTGTTGGTAGTATTTTCAACACAAGTATTTATATTATCGTTTTCCTCAGAGATTAGTGTGATATTAATGTCGTTCTATAGTTTGAATGTCTTTAAGTGTTTGAATCATAAACAAAGGTTTGATATTTTCTTTTAGTAACAAAAGATTAAACTTCATGCACTAGATGGTGATTTGGATGAAATAGAGATTGTTGTTCGAAAATGTTTGTGTTGATAAAAAGGATGTCAAGATTAGTTTTTATAAACCTATTCCAAATTTATTCTATTAACCTTGTATATGAACTAATCAATAATCAATACATTCACGTAGCCTCTCAATATTTCTAATGTCTAAGCAATATTGTGAGTGTTATCATGTTAATCATTAAATGATCTCTCAACCTATCTATTAACTTGATAACCTTTAAAGCTTGATACAAGTGAATACTAACTAACAAATCTATGTCTAGAGCTTGTTTATTAGTAGATGAATATCTTAGGTCGAGCTTGAAACTTACTTCTCAAAAAAGAACCAAACCATAAAAAGAAAAATGATACAAAGATATTCAAAATGTATTAATCTTCAACCAAGTTCATATACAAAATTATTAAAAGAAATACATCAAGTCTAGGTTGACTACTTCTAACCTTGACACAAAAAGTATTTAGCTACTCATGGTCATGATACCTTGATTAATGAACAAACAATGGATATTGATTAACATCAATCTTCAAGTCTCCTTGATCAAATATGCAGGAGTGTTCTTCTTTTTTTCCTCTCCAAGAGCTTAAGAACAAAAAGTGTTTTTCTATGTTGTGATGTTATGATCCATATAACAAAAGGTTTCTACCTTTAAAATCAGATTTTTTTCCCCCTCCACATGATAAAAGTTGGTGAAAAGTTTCCATAAAAGGTGGCAAAAAGTAGCCAAAAGTATGGTCATATGCGCTCTATCGTCGAGCGACAATAAAGCATCTCCGAGCGATCCTGGCTAGATGCCACACGTGACCAGATGGGTGTTATAAAACTCCAAAAGAGCATCTTTGATCGCTCGACGACAAGAATGCTTCGCTGGTAGATCCTCCTTTCGCCATGCCATACAGAAGCGAAACAAATACAGAATTGAACCATCTTTGTTTTCCACCATTTTCGTCAGGCGACGCATCCTGTCGCCGGGTGATCCTTTGCAGAATCAACACCTTTGCTCTTTTGCTTAGAAAGCCTAAATTCTCCCTTTGGTCATCTTTTCTGCCCAAATTTTTGCTGGAACACTAACAAACAAATTAAACACTCACAATTCTTTATACACAAGCAAAATGACTTAAAATAAGTATTTAACCTAATCAAAAGTAAAAGAAAAGGTTTGAAAGTGTTAATAATTGATATGAATTTTATGCAAGAGTTGACACTTAACAACTCTCCCCAACTAGAATCTTTGGTTGTCCTTAATTCAAAGGTAAACACTAAGATAACAAGATGAATTTAGAGGAACAACATCAAAAAGATCAATTTGGATGGTTCAAAGTCACAAGATGCGACCATAATATATATTAACTGTTTTCAGAATCAAAGCGTGATAATGAAATAAGTTCTAAACACAAAGATCTAGCTATGCAAAAATTAGTAACAACATGTTCATACTTGAATAAACTACTCTTCGTCAACGGAATATGGCTTATGTACATAAGACAATGGACAAATCACACTCAATAGTAATTGTGCTAACATCCAGAACAATTCATGCATTCATCAAATAAATCAAAAAGAATATCAAGGAAACATAGATCACAAAAGGATTTTTCTTGGTTATAACTTGGCTAAGGTTAAAAACAAGGGATTATATATGCACGACCATTGAAACAAAAATGGATAAAGATAATGAAGATCATTTCACATACTCATACATAGCATTCATTTTTGCTTCATCCTTCTTTCTACTTCAACTTTTGATTTCACTTTCTCACAATGCACCCTTCTCTTTCTCCTTTTTTTCTTTGATATATATATATATATATATATATATATATATATATATATATATATATATATATATATATATATATATATATATATAGAATAATTCTTAAGGGATGCATTATGCCACCAATTCTTTTTCTATTATACCCAACCTCCCCAACTATAAACATTTATTTCTCAATTTTTTTTATGAATGCTCTTCAAAAGGTTAATTTCAAAATTGGTTAAAGTGTTTATAGACAAAAAGTTTTTTTTATATGAATCATCATTGACTTTTCTTGGTCTTATTTAAGAATCAACAACTACTAAGTGGTATACTTAGAAATTTGTTAGCTTCATGATAGATTCATTCCAACATTTTTATTTAAAACCCAAAAGGGTTCACAAAGATTCACAAACTCACAAGGTTAGATGAATCCGTTTTGGGAATGGTGGTAACTCTCATAAAGCATAAACAATGCCTTGATCACTTCTAAGTTTCCAAGATATATTCTCAACAACAAGATTTAACATGAATTATTCGAGCTAAAACAACAATTACTAAAACTTTAACAATTTTGTAAACAATGGAAAGTCTCTCATATTTGTGGTTATGTCCTAATGATTCAAGCATGCGCACATATTTACATAATAATGCATAACTATCTCTTTGCTTAAAGAACTATTTTCATGATTATGATAACATTCTACAAAACGATAAAATAATACCTTATTTGTGCAATTCTTTGAGATTTGTATCATCACCACCCAAATTACACGATCGATCGAGACCCAAATAATCAACTTACTCCTTGAGCACTTCTTTAACTCTTTTATTTTTGTTTTGTCTCTCTTTTTTTTTATATACAAACGAAACACAATATCTACTAAAGCATAATCTAAAAACTTTAATGAAAATAAGTTTTTCAAACAAAAACAAAATGGGTACCACTACCCACTTGTTGTACCCCAAAATTTTCCTTCTCATGTTTTCCAAGGTTTTCTCTTACATGGATGGTCACAAACACTTGCTTAAAGAAAATGAAATTTTTTGAATGATATTCAAGTATTCTTCAATTGGCATGTCAGCAATATCCTTCGATTGGCATCTGGACAAGGAGTTTCGACTGTGCTTCTAAAACACTTCGACCAAGCATTGGCCCATCAACTTCGATTGTGCATTGGTTCACCTTCGAGCAAGCCTTAGTCCAAGTTTCATTCAGGAGAGAACCCCCTGCAAGTTCCCTTCGACCTACCAGCAGTGGCCTCATACATGTTTATTTCGACTCACTAGGACAAAAGCCCCTTTATGCTTTCCTTGGATTCACTAAGTCAAAGGCTTCTTTCAACTTGTCTTCAATGCATAAGGCAAAGACTTCCTTTGTGCTTGCCTTTAATGCACAAGGCCAAGTCTCCTCAACACAGTTTCTGCACTATGGCACACAATATGACCCCTACGAAAGAGCATTCCAAAGGTCCAGTTGAAGGACACACATTGGTGGTCCATTCGAAGAAGGCACAAAGCATACATGTGTGCTATTCAAAAGACACATAAAAGGGCCATTCGAAGGATGTACAAGTGTTTCATTCGAAGGAAGTAACTCAAGGTCCATTCGAAGAAGGTACAGGTGTTCCATTTGAAGGAAGTAACTCAAGGTCCATTCAAATAATGTACAGGTGTTCCATTCGAAGGAAGTAACTCAAGGTTCATTCGAAGAATGTACCGGTGTTCCATTGAAAGGAAGTAACTCAAGGTCCATTCGAGGAAGTACACAAAATGTCCATTCGAAGAAGCATTCAAAAATCCCATTCGAAGGGCACATATATGGTCCAATCAAAGAGCAGGGCGTGGAGGCATTCGAAGGAGTTAGGGATTGAAATATGTCCAGGTTCATCCAAAACCCACAAGGGTAGGAAATCTTAAAAAAGGGAAACTTTTCAAATACTTGATCTTTGCTTTCAAAGCCATGGTTAATGGCTGATATCTTTTGATTCTGCCTTCAAAGCCATGATTCATGGCTGTTTCTTGATGTTTCCATTGACCTTCACACCTCTATATAAAGACAAGACTGCATCAGAACAAGGGAGATTGCCTATCAAAAGAACACTCACACTGCCACAAAAAAACATATCAAAATTCTAACCAGTTTTGCAGGCACCCTCAATCCAGACGAAGACCATACTTGTGTTCTTGAGACTCCCAAGAGTCTGCTCCAAGCTAAGCCACGCCCAAAAGTTCCAAATTGAAGCATCTCATCCTTGGTAAACTTTCGAATTCATATTTATGTTTTCATGATGTACTGATATTTTCCAGTGTTTGATTTATGACCAGGGTATTATATAGCTCAATGTTCACATGGACATACAAAGATAGAGGGCACGATCTGTGCTTTTCATTGAATCTCAAGAAACCATGAGTTTTAAGGCAAATAAACCCAGATTCGAACTCAAAGGAGTCGAATTAGTGGGAGGTCAAATTAGGAAAAAGACTTGGGTTCACACCCAGGTCATGCTTTTGTTTTGTTGACACTTTTTCTTGTAGGTTTCAGTGCTTTCCTCCACAGGCAAGTCATCAGAATCCTCCAGCAACATTCTTTGCTGGATCGAAGACCATCATTTCTTCGATTGAGGGATTCTTTTTATTGCATTTATTCTTATTTTTATTTTTACTCACTTCTTTTAAATCAAAAAATCAAATAAAAAAATCACAAAGAACTTAGGATTAGTTTTTTTTATTAATTAAATTAATTTCTGAAATAATTAATTAATTGATTTTAATATCCTCTTTTCAAAAAGAATTAAAATAAATTAGAATGTAGGTCTAATTTTATTTTCTCAATTTATTTTCTTTGCATAAAAATTAAAAACAAACAAAAAGATTTTTACACCTTAGGATTTTGAGACGTCTTTTCTACTTCGCGTGCATTTATTTATTTTCTCATTTTTCATATTATTGTATCTTCCTACTTGTTGTACCCCAAAATTTTCCCTCTCATTTGTCAAGGTTTTTCCTCACAAGACTTCTTGGACTCCAGACAGGATTAGGGTTTGCTCAGCTCAAGACTTCCTCTTGCACTGATGACCTGAAATTAGGGTTTGAGTTTGAACAAGGATTTTTGGACCATCAATGATCCATGTGACTTTCATACACCATCTTGGACCCCTAAGATTGCTCATACCAAGTTTCAAGCCTTGAATCACATTGTTGCCTAGTCAATTGGACAGTTGACCTAAAAATCAATTGTATCGGGGAAAAAGTCAACCATGGCCAATTTACAGTCAAACTTCATAATTTTTTATCCACAACAACATTATAGGCTCCTATTTACCATTTTATCAAGTTTGGATCACAACTCCTCAAGAAATTTGATCAAATCATCAAAAGGGCAAAATGGTTAAAATCAGGGTTTTGACTGAGAAAGGGCAATTTCTAATTTTTAACCTAGCCATTAGCCAATTGGGTTCAAGCATGATTTCAAGGACTCAATAGCATCATCTTGACCTAATTACATAGTTCAAAAGATCTCAAATGCATAGGATTGACAGATGAATTTTGCAGTCAACTAATCAAAAGTCAACTGTACACTGAAAAGTCAAACTTTGACTTTTTGGTCAAAATCAAGTTCCAAGGGTCATAATTCATCAAGATATGTCAAAACATGAAACTTGTTGATCAAGAAAATCAATTTTGCAAATTAGGGTTTCAATTTGAAAATTTTTCATAACTTAGAAAATTTCTAAGTATGGAAAATTTCTTATTTTTCCCCAACTTTCCCCAACTTTTTCACCATGATGTAATTGGATTCAAACAAAACTTCCAACATGAAAGGTGTATTACTCCATGAAATATACAACTTTGATTCACAAAGTTTTCCCAAAAGATGATTGGATCTCATGTTATGATTTTGTGAATAGGGGTCCATAAACTTTTTAACTTAGTGAAAATTTGCCCTAATTTAGGCAGGATTTTGACCTAACTTTATGGACATTTTTCACATAGTTCCAAGAGGTATCTAAAAATTCATTTCAAATATGGATTGTAGAGAATGTTACAAGATTTCCAAAATGTCCAAGAACTCTCCAAGATCATTTATGGTTAGGGAGAATCGAAGAAGAGAAAATGGCAATTTGTCACTTTTGTTCAAGCCATGTTTACAATGCTTCAAGTTGCAAATCAGTTCCTAGCATGCTTGTTCCTTGAATTACATGTCCTAATCTCTTCTACACTCCATAATTGAATGCTAAATCAATGGACAATGGATTTATTTTGATCTTTGGAGCATTGTACAAAAGATTATTCCAAAAATGGCATAAAGTTCACAATACTACTTTGATAAAGCAAGCTTTTCCAACTTTATCAGCCTTGAGCATTGGGTTTGTTCTTGTGGTGCATACACTTTCCACAGGAATTAAGCAATGTTTACCAACTATTATCAGACCTCAAGCTAGCCTGTACAGGCCTTGGGCATGGTTACTTCAACTTTTCTTCAAAAGCAAGAAAACTTGCAAAAGTCAAGACAACTTGTCCATCTGATAAAGGCAAGGCCTGGCTTCATTCTAAACCACTACAAAAACTTGTTGCAAGCCAATACACGAATCCATAGCATTAGAAACACTCCAAAACACAAAAAACCACATTTTTGCCCAAAACAGGGCAGCTTCTGCAAAATCAAAGCCAACTTCATTTTGGCTCGTGTGTTTTGCCTCTCAAGACTTCAAACACTTTACATACATCCTACCTAAACTATCCAAGCCCTTGTCCTGGTTTTGTAAGCCCTATTTCAGACATCACCATTTTCACTTTGGAAGGTTGCAGGTTGACTCGTGCAGGGAGTTTCAAGCATTCTCAAGGCAAGCTAAGCATTGGAATAGCTTGAGGGAACTTCAAGGAAGCTCACACGATCCTCAAGCCTCATTCAAAGTCCCCATATTGCCATATCCAGTCTCAGCTGAACAAGGTATTTTTCAAAGTTCTATCTCTCTATTTAGGAATCCTTAAGCTTTGATTTGTGAAGTAAAAATGTAGTCCTTAACTTGCTGAAGCTGTACATATGCATAGTTATCATTTATATTAACTGAGTAGTGAGAATTTGAAGCTTGAAGTTCATGAAAAAACTAGGTCAGAAATTAGAGGTGATTAAATTCTCCATGATTCTTGAGAGTTAGGTTATGTTTTTTATATCAATGGAATCGTGAGATCATAAGCTACATTTTTTGTGTTATTAGTTTTTGATTTTATGCAAGCTAGAGCAAGATACAGGATTGTACACAGAACACGCGCGAAGAAGCCAAGGACAGGGATGCAGATGAAGTTCCTGGGTCTGGCGCCTTGGGCCTGTTGTTTTTCACACCCCCCATATTCCTATCTGCACCCCCTTTGCTTATTTTGTTTATTTTTTATATTTTCTCATATTATTTATGTTTATTGATTTTAATATTTTTTCTGAATATTAAAAAATCATGAAAAATATTTTCTTTATTTTTTGTATTTTATTTTATTTTGTATCTTATTTTTTGGCATAAAAAATAATTTATAAATAAATAGAACTTTATTTTCTTAAATAAATAATAGAAAACATAATTTTCTTTTAAACCAAAAAAATTAGGGTTTCCCCTTTCAAAAATAATAATATTATTTTTTCTTATTTTTAAGACTTAAATAATTTATTTTTTTACATATATAAAATAAATACAAAAAAACATTTTGCATCCATACATTTTATTGTATATTTAAATAATTGCTTATTTATTTATTGTACAGAAATTCAATTGGGTTGTAATAATTTTTAGGTTTTTATTTTGAGCAATATCCCCCATTCAAAACTTGTATTCCCCCTCCCATAATAATTGTTGTAATAGCTTAGGTTTACTTTACACAATTAATCGCATTATATACATGTGTAGTAAACTAGGGTTTTGTATGATAAGACAAAAATCAAACAAATAGCATGACCTAATCCAAGACAAAAATGCATGTAAAATGACAACACCTTGCACACAAGAACCTCTAGGGTTTCACCCACTTGGTTGCCTTAACAAAATGGCCATGGTATGCATGTTAGGTATCTTGGCAAAATAATACAAACAAAAGATCATAGTCCCTCGATGACTCTATACAAGGTTGCATAAACACAAATGATCTTGGTCCCTCAAAATGCTAAAGATACTTGGCAACATTGCTATCATGGCCATACGATGATCCACGCCCGTCCCGTTTAACATCCAAAGATAGGTTTGTTTACCAAATCAATGGTAAAACAACAATGTCAAAGGAGTAAAAATGTATGGGAAAGAAATTTGAGTAGGGTAGATAACTCCTAGTTACTTGCTCTCTTCAAAACAATCCTTGCTATTTTCAAAAAACAAACACACACACATTTCAAAACATTGAAACATTTTTCAAAAGACAAACATCTTTGTATACATTCTTACGAACGGGAATCATTACAAATATTGCCTAAACAAAGGCCTCTTTTCAAAATAATTTCAAAACCACACAAAGCACCATTTCAAACAATTTCAAAGCAAAATCAAGTGATATAAACAAATAACTAAGAGCCCATGGAAAACCATGGATGAAAACCGCGCTAGCATCTTCCCTTTTCATAATCTACCCCCCAAACTCACGAAAACATCTCAAAGGTCTTTCCTGTGCTTTTTACCTTTCCTTTTTGGATAAAATAAAAGTCGGTGGCGACTCTTGCTAACCGCGACATTTGCGAACACAAACGCAAACATCAAGTCAGTTCTCCCACCGCATCACACTTCTGGATGTAATAGATTAAAACTAGGATATTTACTGCTTTATCCCCCTCATTCTTGGACATGTAATTAATCCCCAAAGCCCTGTAATAGCGTAGGATTTATGTTTCCTCACTTTACATTTCCGCATTTTTAATTACTATATATATAGTAACTGCTAAACTAATAGGATTGTATGACAAGACTGAAAATCAACGCTAGCAAACTTAACACAAGATAAATAAAATGAATGGAATCACATGCACATATACTCCTATAGGGTACCTATACTTTGGTTGCCTTCATAAATAAAACAGTCATGTCCCTCGAAACGGGGACGCTTTAGCAAAGACCCGTAAATCAAAAGATCATAGTCCCTCGATGACCCTACAGTTACCTTTTGGTAAATGATCTAGTCCCTAAACAGAAATTGCTAAAGCGTCTCTACATGTTGTCTTTATGACTGTACGTCACTTCGAAAGTCCCTCAAACATCCAACGATAGGGCTACCTACTCATTAATAGTAGGATAGCACTGTCTAAAGGAAAAGAGGAAAATAACTATCCTTTTCGAGTACAAAGTAGATAGCTGTTAGAAGTTTGCTCAAAACATTTTGCACTTACACAAGTACTACTTTTCAAAAAAATAGTTTCAAAACACTTTGTATACGTTCTCTACTATCCCGAGAAACATTACAAAGTTTTCCATACTAAGGCATTTTCAAAATATTTTCAAACACACAAAGCATAAAGGTATTTCAAAATGAGAAAACCTCTAAGAGCCCGTAGATAACTACAGATGGAAAGGGTGCTAACACCTTTCCTTTCCATAATCTACCCCCTTACTAAGAAAACTCTCTAAAGGTCTTTTTCTATTCTTTTCACCCTTTCCTTGGTGGATAAAAGAAAAGTCAGTAGAGACTCTTGCTTACCATAACATTTGCGAATACAAACGTAATACCAGTATTAAACAGTTGGTTCTGCCACCGTATCACAGAACTGGTGACTCTTCTGGGGACTATGAATAATAAAAGTGGGGTTAACTTAAGAGTTAGTTCATTTACAACTTTTTTAATTGCTTACTTTGTAAGCTTTATCCTTGTGGAGTTGTTTGGGTTGTTACTATAGATCCTACACCTAGATCTGGGGACATGTTTTTAGGTAAACAGTAATAGATCGTGGAGACTACGACATAGACCGATATGGTTGAAGCGATAGCTGTGTTTGTTTGACACTTTGGTTGGTACCGGTATCCCTTGTGTTGAATCGAGGAGAATACGAGGCCGCTGCATGGTGTCTTGAAGCACTAACGGACCTTAGAACCTTAGTTGAACAAAATTGGCCATTAGAAAGTAGTGAGATAGCCAGCCTCGGTGTAAAGCTGGGGATTGGTTGATACTCGATGCTATACTCATTCAGATCAAACTTTCGAGATGTTTTAGTCGCAAGAAAACATTCCTAAGTTGAAACAATGCCCGATAAAGAAAGACCAATGATATTGAGACTCCTTAGAACCCGATTACTATTAATAGGACAGGTTGAGCCAACTGAAACTTCAAGAGGGTACTTACCTATGGAATCCATGCAAGCCTAAACCTAAGGCTACTTGTGTGACTTGTTTGCTTTCATTGCCTAACAACTTGAACTCGTTGCAGGGCTTTATTTGTACTTCTTACAGGACTTGAATGTAGTCATTATCCAATAACTCGAATTTCTTGCAAGACATACTTGTCTTCATCACCCTACATTTTTTGCTTGATACACAACATACACATCATAGCATCATAGCCTAGAATTTCCTTAACCATTTCAAGGATCTCAAGGGGCAAGGGGGTAAGGGGCAGGTTATGAAAAAGGTAACAATTACCAACGTTCACTGAGGGTAACCTACCAACTATCACTGAAGGTAGAAAGAAAACAAATATCATAGCACCGACGTTCACTGACGGTGAACTACCAACATTCACTAAAGGTAGCAAAAAGATGACAATCACCAATGTTCACTGATGGTAACCTACCGACTTTCACTGAAGGTAGAGAGAAAACAAATATCATAGCACCGGCGTTCATTGATGGTGAACTACCAACGTTCACTGAAGGTAGCAAAGAGATAACATATTTGCCCAAAATCATGGCGTTTCACCCAGAATGAGTCTCAACTTCTTATTTAACCAAGGCATTCTGCCTGGAAAGGGTAATACATAAGCTGTCTCAAATAAAGAGACTACCACTTGCAAAGATTTCGCAATAAACTGTCTATGTGGTATTGAAAGGCTTTCCATCTACTGGAGTTATTTGACAACGAACTGCAAACTATCCACTCATAGAGAAGATAGCAAAAAAAAGTAACGTCGACTTTTATGGGGAAGTACAAGTTGCTCAAATAAAGATACCTGCTACTTGCTTTGATAGGAAGGATTGTAAAAATGACTTCCTGGGGAAAGAAATATGGCTTCCTGGGGAAATAAATATGACTTACTGAAGAAAGCAATATGGCTTCCTGGGGAAATGCCAACGTATTCCTGCTGAGGAGATAAAAGTCTTCTCGTGCCAAAATAAATGCACATTCTCAAACCAAGGCTCGAAGATTGCAGAAATCCAAAGTAATAATATTGTTGGGAAATAAAGATTCAAACCAGAAATAAACTGGAGCGAAACAGTCAACCAAAATAAATCCTTTGAGAAATAAACTCAATAGGGAAACCCAATCTATCCAGAAAAGGAGTTGCACAGGAAGGCTAAAGCAAATAAAATATTCCACAAGGGATAACTCAGTGGGAAAATTAAAAGAATATACACTTTCTGTTTAATGCCGACACTCTATTGGAGAGAGGAAAACACAACTTTGCAAAACAGGGTAATATGTCAACAAAATATTAACGAATGTGAATGAGAAATGATTTGCTAAATTTAATTATGCATGATGTATGTATGAACGTATGATTGTTATCATGTATATGTTGACAAAATAGACATATAACACTGGGAGTAACTAGGCAAAACCAACTCGGGCACAATCAACACTCGGCTAAATCACATCCAAGATGAACATTCCATAAGAAAATAAGCATCGAACGAGGAAACAGAATCCTATTTCACGGCTTAAATTCACTGGGAAGGAACATAATTCGGAAGTAAACAAATCATAGTGAAAAAACAGTCCAAATACATGGATATAACATCCTTCTCCAGGCTTCACCGGGGAATAACACACAAACTTCAATGGGGAAAACAAATGTTTTCACGGTCTACACTTCTACTGGGGATTGCAATACTGGTTTTAAATAAGGCAGATGAAAACCATATCGTCAAAACATCAACTGAGGATTTCAAGCTGAATTCATTAGGGAAATATCATACAGACTTCACTAGAGTAGATAATGCCTCATCATCGAGACATCAACTGGGGACCTCGTGCGGAATTTATTGGGGAGGACAACGCCACATCGAAGAGGGGAAATCGAGATGCATTCTTCAATATTGAGAGTAAGTATTGCACCAACTTCTCTGGGGAAAAAGTATGAAACCTCATGGGGATAACAACTTGGGGAGTTAAGAAGTCAAACATAATAGCAAGAAATCAAAAATATGGGGATTTTAAATCAAACCCAACACCTGGTGGGAGAAAACCCAAAAAGTTGATAACCATTTCAACACTTCTTAAATAAAACATTGCCCTTGCCTGATTATCGGGCAATTAAACAAAATGCAAGTACTGCCGAAAGGGAGATGCTTCGTAAATGAGTCAAATCTTAGCATGCACGGGGAGAAAAGACTTCTATCAAATAAGCGGAGCCTTCACTGGGGAATCTTGGATTGATTCTTCATATCATGAAAACTTATTCCAACAAAAGATGCCTTGGGAAAGCCTTCCCGGGGAATCAAGAAGTCAACATTATAGAAAAAGGTCAAACTCATGGGGATTTTAAATCAAACCCAGCACTTGGCGGGTGAAAACCCAAAGGGTTGACAACTGTCTCAACACTTCTTAGAAAATATACTGCCTTGGTCTAGTTGCATGGGAAATAAATACCAACAATAATGCCAATATTGCAGAAAGAGCGACATTTTTGCAAATAGTTCCATCTCAGCACCAAGGGAACAAGACCTTTCGTCATAAGAGGGAAAACTTTGTTGGAGAATCTGGAATAGAGGCCTCAGACCATGCAAACCCAAAAATAAAATAAAAAAGAACCAAGACTTGACTGGGGATACAGGGATTACAAACCCAATACTACACCTTACGCCAATTGGTATCGTCTTCAATATACAAAAATCATGCGCATACCAGCAAAAACGACCTTAGAAAACCTTCCCGGGGGAAACAAAACTTCCCAAAATTACTGGAGTTCGTCCATTCCTGGGATCACCACTTTTGTTTTCCTCTTGAATCACAAAATCTAAAGTAAAAAGTAATTTGTAAATTCTTTTTGAAAAATAATTTTGTTATTTAATCTTTTTGCTTTGAAAATTATTATCAATAATAAATGGAGTCTTTGTAAGCTGAATAAAAATAAGAAATACAAAGAATTGGGTAAAAGCTCAAATTTTATTGATAGAATGGCAGTCTGCGAATGGAGAGACTCCACAGATGATTACAAAGTTCGGAAAATGGTAATATATAAAGGAAAAGATACATTGAGATACAATGACCACTATTCCCTCTAACAACTTTGAAATTCTGAGCAGCAACTTCCGTTGAAGTATGGTGAGGATCCAAGAAGATTGTTGCTTCAATGATTAAGTCCTGTCTGCTGTAGTTACTTGCTAAGAAAGTCCCTAACTTTTGCCTAAGTTTCCCTTGCAGGTTTTCAACTTAGAAGGAAATTTCATTCTGTTTATGTCTCTAATTTTTGCCTAGACCGCCCTTTCGGGTTTTCGGCCTACAGAGATGCTCTTTTTTGCCTAAGACACCCTTTCCAGTTTTCAACTTAGCGAGCTGTTTTTTTATTTCTTTAGGTGAACTATTTCTTGACTGCTTCAGCATTCTTGGGACGTGGGAACTCCTCGCCATCCATAGTTTCAGGAATTAATGCACCGCCAGAGAAGGCTTTCTTGACAACATATGGGTCTTCAAAATTGGGAGTCCACTTGCCCCTAGAATCAGCATTAAAAGACATGATCTTCCTGAGCACGAGGTCGCCTTCTCTGAATTCACGAGGTTTGACCTTCTTATCAAAATTTTTCTTCATTATCTTCTGACATAACTGCCCATGACAAAAAGCCGTCATTCTCTTCTCTTCAATCAAATTCAATTGGTCAAACCTGCTCTGGACCCATTCAGCCTCTGACAACTTGGTTTCTACTATCACACGCAAAGAGGGAATCTCAACCTTGATTGGGAGCACCGCTTCCATTCCATACACAAGGGAGAATGGGGTTGCTCCTGTTGAAGTGCGGACAGATGTCTGATATCCATGTAAAGCAAAAGGGAGCATTTCATGCCAATCTTTATAAGTAACAACCATCTTCTGGATGATCTTCTTGATATTCTTATTAGCAGCTTCAACAATCCTATTCATCTTCGGCCTGTACGAAGATGAATTGTGATGGAAAATCTTGAATTCTTCAGAAACTTTTGTCATCATCTTGTTGTTCAGATTCGAGCCATTGCTGGTGATGATTCTGCTCGGCACACGACACCGGCATATAAGATTTTTCTTAATGAAGCGCACTACCACCTGCTTAGTAACATTAGCATATGAAGTAGCTTCCACCCATTTGGTGAAGTAATAAATTGCTAACAAGATAAAACGGTGTCCATTCAAAGCATTGGGTTCTATCATTCGAATCATGTCAATACCCCACATAGACAAAGGCTACGGGGAAGAAATAACATTGACAAGTGTCAGAGGCACATGAATTTTTTCCGCATAAATCTGGTATTTATGGCACTTCTTTGCAAATCAGTAACAGTCAGATTCCATTGTCAGCCAATAGTAACATGC
Source organism: Vicia faba (assembly GCA_948472305.1). Taxonomy (NCBI): domain Eukaryota; kingdom Viridiplantae; phylum Streptophyta; class Magnoliopsida; order Fabales; family Fabaceae; genus Vicia; species Vicia faba. Next base: position 1,239,585,847 of record OX451738.1, read on the forward strand.
CCTTAGCATATTTTTAGCCATCGAATGTCCATTGGCATGAGTGCCAAATGAACTTTCATGAATCTCATGCATCAACATGTTTGCTTCGTGTCTATCCACGCATCTGAGAAAGACCATGTCATAATTTCTCTTGTACAACACATTTTCACTAACGAAGAAGCTGCCAGCCAATCTTCTCAATGTCTTTCTATCTTTATTCGAAGCACCAATCGGGTATTCCTGAGTCTGGAGAAAATGATTGATATCATAATACTAAGGTTTCTCATCTGCTACCTCTTCTGTTGTAAACACATGAGCGGGCCTATCTAGTCGCCGAACTATAATTTGAGGTATATCATTCCAAGTATTCACTTGATACATAGAAGCCAGAGTTTCTAGAGCATCCGTCATTAGATTTTCGTCTCTGGGGATGTGATGGAATTCAACTTTATTAAAGAAGGGTAACAATCTTCTAGCATAATCCTTGTAAGGGATCAAGTCAGGGTGACGAGTATCCCACTCTCCTTTAATCTGATTTTTTACCAAAGCTGAATTGCCATACACATATAGAATTTTAATTCTGAGATCAATAGCTTCCTCGAGACCCATGATGCAAGCCTCATATTCTGCCATATTATTAGTACAATCAAATGTCAACCTTGTAGTAAAAGGAATGTGTTACCCATGTGGAGTGACAATCACAACACCAATTCATTTATCATAGCATTCACAGCTCCATCAAATATCATACTCCAGCGAGATTCAGGATCAGGACCTTCCTCAGGCAATGTTTCATCACAATCTTTCACTTTCAGAAACATCACATCCTCATGGGGGAAATCACACCTCAAAGACTGATAATCATCAATTGGTTGGTGAGCAAGATAATCTGCCAACACGATGCTTTTAATAGTTTTTTGAGTGCAGTATTCGATGTCATATTCAGATAACAACATCTGCCAGCGGGCAATTCTCCCAGTAAGAGTAGGCTTTTCAAAAATGTACTTAATTGGATCCATTTTTGAGATCAACCAAGTAGTATGATTCAAAATATACTGTCGCAAATGTTTTGCCGCCCAGGCCAGAGCACAACATGTCTTTTCCAGCATGGAATACCGCGACTCATAATCAGTAAAAAATTTATTGAGATAATAAATGGAATACTCTGTCTTCCCTATTTCATCTTGTTGTCCCAGAATACAGCCCATGGAATTATCTAACACTATCAGATACATAATCAATGGTCTTCCTTCAACCGGAGGGAGCAAGATAGGAGGTTCAAGAAGATATTCTTTAATACTTTCAAATGCCCTTTGGCAGTCATCTGTCCATACACAACCTTGATATTTCTTTAACAACTTAAAGATTTGTTCACACGTTGCAGTCATGTGGGAAATGAATCTGGAAATATAATTCAAACGCCCGAGGAACCCTCTGACTTGCTTTTCAGTTCTCGGCGCTGGCATTTCTTGAATTGCTTTGACTTTATCAAGGTCAACTTCAATCCCTCTTTGGCTAACAATGAAACTCAACAATTTCCATGATCGAACACCGAAGGTACATTTATTTGGATTCAAGCGGAGACGACACTTTCTCAAATGCTGAAACAACTTCAACAAATCTTCTACATGCCCTTCTTCAGTTTGGGATTTAGCAATCATATCATCAACATATACCTCAATTTCCTTGTGCATCAGATCATGGAATAGGGTTGTCATAGCCCTCTGGTATGTTGCACCAGCGCTTTTCAACCCGAAGGGCATCATTATGTAATAGAATGTTCCCCAGGGTGTGATAAACATTGTTTTTTCCATGTCCTCAGGAGCCATCTTATTTGATTATACCCGGAAAATCCATCCATGAACGAGAAAACTTTGAATTTTGTTGTGCTATCCACTAACATATCAATGTGTGGCAATGGTAAATCATCTTTTGGACTAGCTTTATTTAGATCTCTGTAATCTACGCACATGCGAACTTTTCCTTCTTTCTTCGATATTAGGACAATATTGGCAATCCACTGAGGATACACTGATGTCACAAGAAAACCAGAATTAATTTGCTTTAGAACTTCTTCTTTGATCTTCACTGCCATATCTGGGTGAGTTCTTTGCAACTTCTTTGATCTTCACATCAGGATGCAGCAGTGCTCTAATCTTGACTTCCTTCGGATCTTCTTCTGAACCCAAATTGATTACTTCCAATGGCTCTTTATATGGCTGAATGGCATTCTCCTCGAGCTCAAGCAACCGCAAGACCTCTTCTGGAATCTCATCATAGTCTTCTTCTTCGGCCCCATACACAGGACATTGAAAGTTGGGAGAGGGTGCAGGGTCATTGTATTCAACTAGTTTTTTAATTAATCTGCGTATATGATTTATGATTGCTTTTAGAAACTGACACATATAACAAGTGATCATGCAGATTGAATTTCAGTTATTACTTATTTTGAAAAGGTTTTTTTTATTACCATTTTCCAAGAAAAAAATAAAAAAATAAAAACACAATTTGGGAAACAAAGACAACTTTTATTATTGATTTTAAAAATTAAGGGAAACAGATAAGCCCATACAATATCAATACTTTCACCTTGGGCAGAGTGGAAGTTTTTCAAAAAGATTAACAAAAACAAATTACTTTGAAACGTGTATGCTAGAGGGAACATCAATGGTGATCCAGTTCTGAACCCTAACTCCGTGCGTCACATAATTTGGCATTTCTGGATCTGCTTCATCTTCCACAATGGAATTAATCCCGGAAACAGTTGGATGAAGATAAACCCCGCTACAAAAGATGTCTTGATACTTGCCTGCAGCAGACTTCGGCTTCATGCTCTTACCTTTATCATTCTTTGTTAGAACATAGTTTGATTCTACAACCCTTAATTAGAGTTTTGATGATAACAAACACAAAGAACAAATATGCACTCTAAAATTGTGTTACTGTGTATGCAGAAGTTCTAATCAAAGAAACATCAGAAGTTAAGCTATAGAAGCTTTCTTACTGAGGTACTCAGAACATGCATTGAAGAATGATGATCAGAACCTGCACTGAAGTGAGGAATACTCTGAGTCTGAACAGAAGGTTCATATATAATCAGATTCTCACAACTTTAAGTCATCAATGTTCTGAAGCAATTGCAGCATATAAGCTTGTAAGATTCTGAAGCGTTACTATTCAATAAAGACATCATCACATGCAACGGCTTCATTCAGACAAGAATCTTCTCAATATGGAAACAACTTAAATGTCCATTATTACGCTTTATGTTGGACAGGATTCCATTGCCTATATAAACAAGCTAAGAGGAAAAATCGTTTACGATTTTGATACACCACTGAATATACATCTCTAAACGCTGCAAGCTTACATACTCCTTACCACGCTCAAAATTGTGTAAAATATCACAGTTGTGATAATTGTTTTTGTAAAGAAAAACAATGATACACATAATTATTTTATCTTGATTAAGATAGTTTTTCCTTGAGATTAACCGAGTTGTGGTTGTACTCAAGAGGACTTTGACAGTTTTCAAAGTAGTGATTGTAATCAGTTTTTAATTAGTGAATTAAGTCCTCGTTGGAGAGAAGCGAAATCACCTTGACGGGTGGACTGGAGTAGTTTGAGATGAAATGAAGTAGGATAAAAACATTGTGTCTTTGCGTATTTGATTTTAAGTTTTCAATTCAACCCCCCCTTCTTGTGTTTTTAACTTCTTCAATTGGCATCAGAGCGCCTGGTTCTTAGTTCATACACTTAACCGTTTCAGTACAAGATCCAAGCTTCAGAAAAACACTATGGTGGGACCAAGCCAAAACATCAGTAATGACTATCATGAGGACAAGGACAGAATCAGTGGAAAACCTTCAGTCTTTGATAGAGATAATTTTGACTACTGGAAAGACAGAATTGAGAGCTTCTTTCTGGCCCATGATGCTGATCTATGGGACATGGTAATTGATGGATACACATATCCAGTGGATGAAAGTGGTCAAAAGATAGACATAAAAAGAATGTATGACCAGCAAAAACGTGATTTCAAAAATCATCACAAAGCCAGAACAATACTTCTCAGTGTTATCTCATACTCAGAATATGAGAAAATCTCAAACAGAGAGACAGCAAAAAATATGTTTGACTCTCTGAGAATGATGCATGAAGGCAACATACAAGTCAAAGAAACCAAGGCCCTTGCGCTCATTCAGAAGTATGAAGCATTCAATATGGAAGACAGTGAATCTATAGAAGCAATGTTCTCAAGATTCCAGATCCTTATTGCTGGGCTGAAGGTTCTTGACAAATGATATTCTACTACTGATCACGTAAAGAAGATCATCAAAAGTCTACCCAAGCAATTGAGGCCAATGGTCACAGCACTTAAGCTAGCCAAAGATCTCAACAAGATATCTCTGGAGGAACTTGTCAGCTCCCTCAAAAGTCACGAGATAGAGCTAGAAGAAGATGAACCTCAAAAGCAAGGTAAGCCACTAGCATTAAAATCTAACAGAAAATCTGATTCTAAGGTTTTGCAGGCTATAGAAGAAACCTCTGATGGATCCTCATTAGAAGAAGATGAATTGTCTCTCCTCTCCAGAAGGGTGAATCAACTGTGGAAGCCGAGACAAAGGAAATTCAGAAATCCTAGAAGATCATAGAATCAAAATGAATCCTCCTCCAGATACAGAAAGTTTGAGTCTTCCTCTAGACATAGAAGATCTGAAGGTTCTTCAGGACATAGAAAGTCAAATAGAAGTGACATCATATGCTATGAGTGCAATGAGCAAGGGCGCTACAAAAGTGAGTGTCCAAGGCTTCAGAAGTAGAAGCCCAAAAAGAAGTTCTTCAAGGAGAAGAAGAAAAGCCTCATGGCAACATGGGACGATTCAGACACTTATGATGCTGACTCAGAGTCAGATGATAAAAGAGCAAACGTGTCAGAATACAGTGAAGCTTCTGGTTCAGACTCAGAATCAGACATTGAAGAGGTATTCCCTGACTTCACTATTAATTTTACTAAGGCTGAACTTGCAGAAAGTCTAAATGAAATTCTGGAAAGGTATCAGCAAATCAGAGTCAAATTCAAGAACCTAAAAAGGGATTTTGTCTCTGACTCTAAAAAGACTGAGAGTCTCAGATTAGATAATTATGAGTTAAAAGAAAAGGTTTCAAAATTAGAAAACGATTTGCAAAATCTCAGAAGGAAATAATCTCAGAGACTCCCAGTAATGCTGATGAGATCATCAAAGAGTATGATCACATCTTTCAGAAGTTTCTGGCTAAAAACATAGATAGAAGCAAGATGTCTTCAATGATCTATGGAGTTAGCAGGAATGGCAGAAAAGGGATAGGATGTCAAGGTAAGGTATCTACACCTAAGAAATTCATGGACCTAGTCATAAAACGCACACCACTTAAATCACACTTCATATATGGGCACACACACGACCTAAAATACACTAGCAATGATTACTCTGTCAAACCAAAATTCAACCAGAATTTTGGTAAAACTAATAAACCAGGACCCAAGAAGATATGGGTACCTAAGGAAAAAATTATATATGTAGCAGATATCTTTAGCAGCAAGGCTAAAACACCAGTCATGGTACCTGGACTCTGGATGCTCTCGACACATGATGGGAAGAAAGCTTATGTTCCAAAGCCTGGAACTAAAACCTGGAGGCTACGTGGGCTTTGGAGGAAACTAAAGAGGAAAAATCATTAGATCTGGAACAATAGGTAATGTAAATCTTCCCTCTATAAATAATGTGCTATTAGTTGATGGATTACTACATAACCTGTTATCCATAAGTCAATTAAGTGATAACGGTTATGATATAATCTTTAATCAAAATTCATGCAAAGCTGTTAGTCAGAAAGATGGAACTATCCTTTTTAATGGAAAGAGGAAAAACAACATTTATAAGATAAAACTTTCTGAACTAAAAAGTCAGAATGTAAAATGTATTCTCTCTGTTAACAACGAGCAATGGGTCTGGTACAAATGATTGGGGCATGTTAGTATGAGAAGAATATCTCAGATTAACAAACTCAATCTGGTCAGAGGACTTCTTAATTTGAAGTTCAACTCAGATGCTTTGTGTGAAGCATGTTAGAAAGGCAAATTTGCAAAACCTGCTTTTAAATCTAAAAATGTTGTTTCCACCTCTAAGCCATTAGAACTTCTGCACATAGAATTATTTGGACCAGTAAAAACCGTGTCTGTTAGTGGCAAGAAATATGGGTTAGTCATCGTAGATAACTATAGCAGATGGACATGGGTAAAGTTCTTAAGACACAAGGACGAGTCACACTCTGTGTTCGTTGCATTCTATAACCAAGTTCAGAATGAAAAGGATCTTAGAATTGTCAAAGTCAGAAGTGATCATGGTGGAGAATTTGAAAATAAAAATTTTGAATCATTTTTTAATGAAAAAAGCATCTTGCATTACTTCTCTTGTCCTAGAACTCCCCAACAAAATGTAGTTGTAGAACGAAAGAATAGAACACTGCAAGAAATGGCCAGAACAATGATCAATGAGACTAACATTGCTAAGATCTTCTGGGTAGAAGCAATTAACACAGCGTGTTACATTCATAATAGAATCTCTATAAGACCTATTCTGGAAAAGACTCCATATATACTGTGGAAGAATAGAAAGCCCAACATTTCTTATTTCCATCCGTTTGGATGCACTTGTTTCATTTTGAATACTAACAATTATCTTAACAAGTTTGACTCTAAAGCACAAAAGTGTATTATGTTAGGATACTCTGAACGCTCTAGAGGGTACAGAGTATATAATACAAAAACACAGATTGTTGAAGAGTCAATCAGTGTTAGATTTGATGATAAGCTTGACCCTCAAAAGTCAAAGCAGAATGAATTATTTGCTGATATAGAAGTTGAATTCACAGGTACTGAAGATAACTCATCAGAAGTTCTCAACAGAGACGCTCCAACAACTTCAGAAAGAAATGTTACAAGCAATCCAACACCTTCTGTTGATCAACTCCAGAAAAGGTTTTCCAAAAGCAGCATAGCTCACCCAGAAGATAAGATCCTGGGAAAGAAGGATAATCCAATCAGAAAAAGATCAACATTCAGAAACTCTGAAGAATCCCTCATGAGACTGGTCTCTCTGATTAAACCAACAACAATTGATGAAGCTCTTCTGGAAAATGACTAGATTCTGGCAATGCAGGAAGAATTAAATAAGTTCACCAGAAATGACGTATGGGATCTGGTTCCCAAACCAAAAGGATTCAACGTCATTGGAACAAAGTGGGTGTTCAAAAACAAACTGAACGAGCAAGGAGAAGTCATCAGAAAAAAAGAACGACTGGTGGCACAAGGTTATAGTCAGCAAGAGGGGATAGACTATACAGAAACCTTTTCTCCAGTCGCCAGGTTAGAATCTAGAAGACTATTAATCTCATTTGCTGTAAACAATGGCATGATTCTGTATCAGATGGATGTCAAAAGTGCATTCCTAAATGGCTACATAGATGAAGAGGTATATGTGCACCAACCCCCTGGGTTTGAGAATTCCAAACACCCAGAATATGTTTTTAAACTAAAGAAGTCACTCTATGGTCTGAAACAAGCTCCCAAAGCTTGGTATAAAATACTAAGTAACTTCCTGTTAGAAAAGGAATTCACCAGAGGGAAAGTGGACACAACCTTGTTCTGTAAGACATTTAAGAATGACATTTTAGTGTGTCGGATTTATGTAGATGACATCATCTTTGGATCCACTAAAACTTCTCTGGGAAGAGAGTTTTCTAAGTGCATGCAGGCAGAGTTTGAGATGAACTTAATGGGGGATCTCAAATTCTTTCTGGGTATTCAGATAAACCAAACCTCAGAAGGAACTTAAATTCATCAGAGCAAATATGTTAGAGAACTTCTGAAGAAATTTGATCTATCAGAATGTAAGCTCTCAAAGACTCCAATGCACCCCACGTGCATTCTGGAAAAGGAAGAGGTAAGTAAAAAGGTAAAACAAAAAATCTACAGGGGTATGATTGGCTCTCTCCTTTATCTGACGGATTCAAGGCCTGATATTTTATTCAGTGTTTTCTTATGTGCTAGATTCCAATCAGATTCTAGAGAATCTCACTTAACAGCAGTTAAGCGAATTTTCAAGTATCTGAAAGGTACTACTAATCTGGGTTTGTTTTATAGATAATTCAATGAATACAACTTAGTAGGATACTGTGACGCTAATTTTGCTGGAGACAGAGTAGAGCATAAAAGCACTTCTGGAAGCTTCCAGTTTCTGGGAGGCAATCTGATCTCATGGACCAGCAAGAGACCGTCCACAATAACATTGTCAACGGTAGAAGCTGAATACATAGCAGCTGCTGGATGTAGCACTCAAATGCTCTGGATGAAAATACAACTTGAAGACTTCAACATATTTGAGAGTAACATTCCTATCTTCTGTGATAACACTTTAGCTATATGTCTCAGTAAGAATCCTATTTTGCATTCTAGGGCTAAGCATATAGAAATAAAACATCACTTTATTAGGGACTATATTCAAAAAGGAATTATTACCTTAAAATTTATTGACACAAACCATCAATGGACTGATGTATTTACAAAACCCCTTTCTGAAGATAGATTCAATTTCATTCTGAAATATCTCAGCATGAAGTTATGCCCAGAATAAAATGGTTTATTTGCATATCTTAACCCTCAGAACTTTATTGTTTTCTGTGAACATCTGATCAACTTGTCTTCAGAAGTTAGAAGTACAGTTGCCTCAGAATCTATCTATGAAGATCTGAACGTTTCATTTGAAGGATAGAGGCGTGCAGTTCACATCATCAAACATATGTCATCCTCTCACAAGCTACCTTCTGAGGCTGAACACGCATTCAAATTCTGAAGGGTCCAAGGCTCTGATTGGATGCATTGAGACACTTGTCAGTGGTAACCGTTCAATATCTTTCTAAATCCCCTAATCTCAGGTCTCATTAATGAATATAATCATCACTCATTTTCTTTCTTACTGCTTACGTTTTCTAAAAACTTATATAAACTCAAGTTACTATTTCATTCATTCACATTTTACTCTCTTCTATATTCTCTCTTGTTTCAAGTTTCGTTTTCAAAAACCCTTTCCATTTTCTTCAAAGAACTCGTGTGAACAATGGAATCATCATCAAGTCTCAAGAATCTCAGTGCTCCTGAATCTTTATCAATGGAACAATATGAAGAACCCATTAGAACGCTTCTCACTCCTGTTGACAACCTGGAAGTTCTCTCTGAGTTAATCATTGATTTTGAGAGTTTACAAGAAAATGGGTTTAATCTCTATGAAGACGTAACTGCACAGGGATGGAACAGATATTTTGACCGTCTATTGGATCCCACGTTTCCCATTCTCATCAAAGAGTTCTGGATTCATGCTACCTCATCTAACCACCAAGTTACATCGTATGTTATGGGAAAGAAGATAGTGATAACATAAGATTTAATGAGGAAACTCATTGGATACAATGGTGGTGGAGTCAAATGCATTGATATGGCTGATAGATGTTCTGACCTAAAATCTATTGCTAGGGAAATCTTCACTTCTGGACAGCCATCCAACAAGATCAGAGACTTGAAGGATCATCACAAAATCCGGGCTAGAATTATTCTGGGATGTATCAATCACAGGAAGTCAACAAGCTCTCATGATTACATCAATATTGATCAGCGGTTTCTGATTTACTTCATTGCAAAGAAGACCAAGATAAACCTTCCACACTTGCTCTTCAACCATCTCAGAACAAGTGTGAAAGAGACAAGAGAAGAAGAAAGAACTAAGAGGGATTGGATTCCTCTAGGAAGATTGATTTCAGATATTCTAATAGAAAATAGGCTAATAAAACATCTGACAGAGGCTCAAGAAATAAGTACTCTGGAAGCAACCGCTGGGAAACCTTTGAACGCCAAGAATCTGAAGAAAATGAAGATTATTGAGAACATTAAGAGCGAACCAACTATTGCTTCTCATGAGGCCATCATCTCTAGGAGAATCCCTCTGAATTATTTTCCACTATTTTTCTGAAATAGATGCCTCCCCAGAAGTCATAGTCAGATACCTTGAAGCTTGCAAGGCTGATGGCACTATTCCAGAAATCAACATCCAAGATCTGCACAAGCCAGCTCCAGAGGTTGTGCTAAGGAAATCCAAAAAGAGGAAAGCAGCAAGAGAAGGACCCTCTCAGAAGACACCTAAATCTGTGAAAAAGGAAAGGTAACCCATCTTCTGTTTCTATTAAAGAATCAATAGTTGTTCCAACATCTGAAGCCATTCCCCCTCAACCAACAGAAAATCCTTCACCCCAAACATTTGAGGATTTTGACATAGAGTTTGGCCCATCTGTAACTCTTGGAAACTTTTTGAATGAACCTCCCTCCCCCAATTAAAATCCAAATCCAGAACATCATCAACAAGAACTTACCAATGTTCGATCTGACATTGATCTATTTGATCAAGACTTTTCCTCTCCAATACCAGAAAATCCAAACTCTCAACAACAACCAGAAAATCCACAACCACACTCTCCTCAACCAGAACATCTGGACCTCAACTCACCACAACCAGAAAATAGACACTCTCTCTCTCTCCACCTTCTGAAAACCCATCCTCTGAAATTCCTGAACCAGAAACTCAACACGCTACCGCAAACCAATCTGAAGACTCTCCTTCAGATTCTGATACCACTATTCCAATCCCTGGAATAACAGAACCCCTTACAGTTCGCTTACCTCTCACTATTCATGATATTCCAGAAATCCCTTCACCATATGAGTCTAAACTACCAAACACACCTAAAACACCAATTATAATTCTTGACTCTTCCACTCCTTCACCCATCAACCATCCAGCTGATAACCTCAGAATTGTCATTGATCCACTAGTGCTAAACCGACTAGCTTCCACCTCAAACAAAATTTCCATTCCCAAACCTAAACCAACCGCAACCAAATCAGATATTGGTAAGAGTCTGTTGATTTTTGAAACCGAAATGCAGGAATGGATCAATTCTTTGAAGCAAGCAAGCCAAGAGATTTCTAATCCCGCTGCTTCTGATTCTCTGCGGGAAAGGTTCAGAAAATGGCTCAACTCTGAAACTCTGAAGCTGAAAGAATTGGGCTATGAAAGGGCTCAACCGAACTTCAGTGATCAGATGAAAGCCTTCCAAGATCAAGTTCTGAGCCAATGGTGCAAAAAAGAAATTCTTCCGCTGGATAATGCTCCCTGGAAAGAGCACCATCCTTCAGAAGTTGCTGAACCAGATTCTGATAATCTCTCTCTGACTACTGCTCCAGAAAACATGATTGCAGCAAAAGAAGTGGCTCAATCAGAAGAGGCTGCAGAATATTCTAAACAACATGCAACCCCTAAAGATACACCAGCTTCGTCTCTAGTCATGCAAACTCTGGAAGAGTTTAAGAAAGAGAATGCATTAATCCATGCCAAACTAGATAAGCAAGAGGATACAAACAAAGAGATCAAGGGTATTCTGGATAAACAAGAAGATACTACAAAAGAAATCAAAGACATTCTGGGAAAGCAGGAAGAATCAAGCACTCAAATCAAGAGCTTGTTGGAAGCGTTGTTCACACATCTTCCCCCTCCTTCTTAGAGTTTCTTTAAAAACTATTTATCTGTATTTTTTTATCTTTACCTCCTTGTTTCTGAAACTTGTCATTGCATTATGTTTTCAATATAATTCATCTTTTTGACTCTGATTATATTTCTTTTTGATACCTGACAAAAAGGGGGAGAAAGTAAGATATTTTCAATAACAGTATACCGGGACAAAGTCTCAAACATTCTGAATATTTTAACTTCTACTTGCAGAAAAGCTTGAACAAGAACACATTTTAATAAGAACAGAAGGAGATGCATTAAAAACTCTGACAAGAAGGAACTTCAGGGAAGTAATCAACTCAGGGGGAGTCTCTCTCTTAAGTTTTTGTTCTATATTTTTCATTGAAAATTCTAGTTTTTGTCATCATCAAAAATGGGGAGATTGTTAGAACATAGTTTGATTCTACAACCCTTAATTAGAGTTTTGATGATAACAAACACAAAGAACAAATATGCACTCTAAAATTGTGTTACTGTGTATGCAGAAGTTCTGATCAAAGCAACATCAGAAGTTAAGCTATAGAAGCTTTCTTGCTGAGGTACTCAGAACCTGCGCTGAAGAATGATGATCAGAACCTGCGCTGAAGTGAGGAATACTCTGATTCTGAACAGAAGGTTCATATACAATCAGATTCTCACAACTCTAAGTCATCAATGTTCTGAAGCAATTGCAGCATACAAGCTTGTAAGATTCTAAAGTGTTACTATTCAATAAAGACAACATCACATACAACGGCTTCATTCAGACAAGAATCTTCTCAATATGGAAACAGCTTAAATGCCCATTATCACGCTTTATGTTGGACAGGATTCAATTACCTATATAAATAAGCTAAGAGGAAAAATCGTTTACGATTTTGATACACCACCGAATATACATCTCTAAACGCTTCAAGCTTACATACTCCTTACCACGCTCAAAATTGTGTAAAATATCACAGTTGTGATAACTGTTTTTGTAAAGAAAAACAACGATACACATAATTCTTTTATCTTGATTAAGACAGTTTTCCTTGAGATTGACCGGGTTGTGGTTGTACTCAAGAGGACTTTGACAGTTGTCAAAGTAGTGATTGTAATCAGTTTTTAATTAGTGAATTAAGTCCTCGTTGGAGAGAGGAGAAATCACCTTGATAGGTGGACTGGAGTAGTTTGAGATCAAACGAAGCAGGATAAAAATATTGTGTCTTTGCGCATTTAATTTTAAGTTTTCAATTCAACCCCCCCTTCTTGTGTTTTTCACTTCTTCATTCTTCACAGAGAACCCCAAGCCAGCTATATTCTTGTTTACAGGTGGATCAACAATTTGTCCCCATACTTCACTATGGCCATTACGCATAACCTGTTAGAACAAAGTTTGAATCTACTACCCTATATTTAAGTTTTGATGATAACAAAGTGAAAAGATATAGTATTTATAAGTTTCATGTATGAACTATCTGCTGCCTAAAATTATTATGTTCTGACTTGCAGATACTCTGATTGAAATAAGCAAGATCACATATGTTCAGCATCAGAACTTGATTTCAGACACCAGCATCAGAAGTTGCTACATCAGAATGTCAAAATCAGATGATCAACTCACGTACATGCTGAAGCCTGATGAACAAGACTGCGCTCAACACTCTGATACAGAAACACAATAGTTCATCAGCAGCGAAGCAGAGTCAGAATGAGCCAAGCCAGAACTTGCATTAAGTAAGCAACGGTACTGTGCATTGAAAGCAAATTAATTCCAACGGCCTCATTCCAGACAAGATCTGCTCAATAAGGAAAGTTTGTTATTAGCATTGAATCAAGAATATTGCATCCAACGTTCATCATCTCAGTGCTATATAAACAAGGCTTTGAAGATTGAAATGGTTAATGCTCTCAAAAATCTCTACACGCACAAAAGCTGAACCATAATCTTCGTTCTACCAGTTTTGCTAAACCACACTCTGATATTCCATTACTGTTTAGCAATCTAGTTTCTAAGCTTCAATTTGTGTATACATCACAGTTGTGATAAAGTTTTGTAGAAAACATACACACACATAGTTTTATCTCTTTGTAAGAAAGTGTTACCTTGACAAACCGAGTTGTGGTTTGAATCAAGAAGGCTTTAGCAGTTGTTAAAGCAGTCTGTAATATTCAGTTGAATATAGTGGATTAAGACCTCGTTGGAGAGAGGCGAAATCACCTTGACGGGTGGACTGGAGTAGTTTGAGATCAAACGAACCAGGATAAAAATATCTTGTCAATTGCTTTAGATTTCAGTTTTACAATTCAACCCCCCCTTCTTGTGTTTTTCACCCCTTCAATTGGCATCAGAGCGCCTGGTTCTGAGCTAAAACACTTAACCGTGTCAGTACAAGATCCAGCGTCAGAAAAACACAATGGCAGGAAACAATTCTCACATCAGCAATGACAACAATGAGGACAGAGACAGATTCAGTGGCAAACCTCCAGTCTTTGATGGAGAAAACTTTGATTACTGGAAAGACAGAATTGAAAGCTTCTTTCTGGCACATGATGCTGATCTGTGGGATATGGTGACAGATGGATACACGCATCCTGTGAATGCAAGTGGTCAGAAGATTGATAGAAAAACAATGTCTGATCAACAAAAGCGTGACTTCAAGAATCACCACAAGGCCAGAACCATCCTCCTCAGTGCCATCTCCTATACTGAGTATGAAAAGATCTCCAACAGAGACACATCAAAGAATATTTTTGATTCTCTCAGAATGACGCATGAGGGCAACGTTCAGGTCAAAGAAACAAAAGCTCTGGCGCTCATTCAGAAGTATGAGGCGTTCAAAATGGAAGAATCTGAATCCATTGAAACTATGTTCTCTAGATTCCAGATTCTGGTAGCTGGTCTCAAAGTTCTGGACAAAGGATACTCTACTGCTGACCATGTCAAGAAAATCGTCAGAAGTTTACCCAAGCAGTGGAGGCCTATGGTTACTGCTCTGAAGCTAGCTAAAGATCTCAACAAAATCACTCTGGAGGAACTTATCAGCTCCCTCAGAAGTCATGAGATAGAGCTAGAAGCTGATGAGCCTCAGAAGCAAGGTAAGCCTTTAGCATTAAAATCTAACAGAAAATTTGAGTCTAAAGTTTTGCAGGCAGTTGAAGAAACATCTGATGGATCATCATCAGAAGAAGACGAACTTTCCCTTCTCCCCAGAAGAGTAAATCAACTGTGGAAGCAAAGACAAAGGAAGTTCAGGAATCCCAGAAGATCTGATCAGAACGAGTCTTCTTCCAGATACAGAAGGACAGATTCTTCCTCTGGATACAGAAGATCTGAAGGCTCCTCCAGTAGCAAAAAGCCAAACACCAAAGACATCATCTGCTATGAGTGCAATGAGCAAGGACACTACAAGAGTGACTGCCCAAAGCTTCAGAGGGAAAAGCCCAAAAAGAAGTTTGGAAGAGAGAAGAAGAAAAGTCTCATGGCCACATGGGATGACTCTGACTCGTCTGAAGCTGACTCAGAATCAGATGATGAAAGGGCAAACATAGCTCTCATGGCTAATATTTCAGAAGATAGTGAAGCTTCTGAATCAGACTCAGAATCAGACACAGAAGAGGTATTTCATAACTTTGCTGTTAACTTTACAAAGGCTGAACTTGCTGAAAGCCTTAATGAGATTCTGGAACGTTATCAGCAAATTAGAGCTAAATTCAGAGACCTGAAAAGGAATCTTGAATCTGACTCTAATAAGTCTGAGAGTCTCAAATTGGAAAATTCTGAGCTGAGAAATAAGATTTCAAAATTAGAAAACACTTTACAAAACTCTCAGAAGGAACCAATTTCTGAAACTCCCAGCAACGCTGATGAGATTATCAAGGAGTATGATCACAGTTTCCAGAAGTTCCTAGCTAAAAGCATAGATAGAAGCAGAATGGCTTCAATGATCTATGGAGTTAGCAGAAACGGCAGGAAAGGAATAGGATACCAAGGTAAGGTTCCTACACCAAAGAATGTCATGGACTTAACCATTAAACACACTCCTCTGAATTCACATTTTGTGTATGGTCACACACATGATATCAAATATACTAGCAGTAAGCACTCTGTGAAACCAAATATCAACTAGAGTTTTGGTAAAACTAACAAATCAGGACCCAAGAAAATCTGGGTACCTAAGGATAAAATAATACATGTTGCAGATATCTTTAGCAGCAAGTCAGAAACACCAGTCATGGTACCTGGACTCTGGCTGCTCACGACACATGACGGGAAGAAGGCATATGTTCCAAAGCCTGGAACTTAAGCCTGGAGGCCACGTTGGCTTTGGAGGCAATCAGAGGGGAAAGATAATTGGCTCTGGAACTGTAGGTAATGGAAATCTTCCCTCTATTAATAATGTTCTGCTAGTAGATGGATTGATGCATAATCTGTTATCCATAAGTCAATTAAGTGATAACGGTTATGATATAATCTTTAATCAAAAATCATGTAAAGCTGTTAGTCAGAAAGATGGGACTATCCTGTTTAATGGTAAGAGGAAAAACAACATTTACAAAATCAAACTTTCTGAACTAAAGAGTCAGAATGTAAAATGTCTTCTGTCTGTTAACAACGAGCAGTGGATCTGGCACAGAAGATTGGGGCATGTTAGTATGAGAAGAATATCTCAGATTAACAAACTCAATCTGGTCAGAGGACTTCCTAATTTGAAGTTCAATTCAGATGCTCTGTGTGAAGCATGTCAGAAAGGCAAATTTGCAAAACCTTCTTTTAAATCCAAAAATGTTGTTTCTACCTCTAAGCCATTAGAACTTCTGCACATTGACTTATTTGGACCAGTTAAAACTGCTTCAGTCAGTGGTAAGAAGTATGGGTTAGTAATCGTAGATGACTATAGCAGATGGACATGGGTAAAGTTCTTAAGACACAAGGACGAGTCACACTCTATGTTTGTTACCTTCTGCAACCAAGTTCAGAATGAAAAGGATCTTAGAATCGTTAAAGTCAGAAGTGATCATGGTGGAGAATTTGAAAATAAAGATTTTGAGTCATTCTTTAATGACAGAGGCATTTTGCATGATTTCTCTTGTCCTAGAACTCCCCAACAAAATGGAGTTGTAGAACGAAAGAACAGAACATTGCAAGAAATGGCCAGAACCATGATCGATGAGACAAACGTTGCTAAGACTTTTTGGGCAGAGGCAATAAACACAGCATGCTACATTCAGAATAGAATCTCAATAAGACCTATTCTGGAAAAGACTCCATATGAATTGTGGAAGAACAGAAAGCCCAACATTTCATATTTTCATCCATTTGGATGTACTTGCTTTATTTTAAATACAAAGAATTATTTGAACAAGTTTGACTCTAAAGCACAGAAGTGTATTATGTTAGGATACTCTGAACGCTCAAGAGGGTACAGAGTATACAATACAGAAACATAGATTGTGGAAGAATCAATCAGTGTTCGTTTTGATGACAAGCTTGACTCTGAAAAGTCAAAGCAGAATGAAGTTTTTGCAGGTATAGAAATTGAATTTGCAGGTTCTGAAGACAAGTCACCAGAAGCTCTCAACACAGACATTCCTTCAACGTCTGAAAGGAGCACTGCTAGAAATCCTACAACAGCTGCTGATCAACCTCAGAAGAGATTACCCAGAAGCAGCTTGGATCACCCAGAAGAGACTATCCTAGGAAGAAAGGAAGATCCAATCAGAACAAGAGCAAGCTTCAGAAACTCTGAAGAAACACTTATGGGACTGGTGTCTCTGATTGAACCTTCTTCAATTGATGAAGCACTTCTGGATAATGACTGGATTCTGGAAATGCAAGAAGAGCTGAATCAATTCACCAGAAACGACGTATGGGATCTCGTTCCCAGACCAAAAGGATTCAACGTCATTGGAACAAGATGGGTGTTCAGAAACAAGCTAAATGAACAAGGTGAAGTCATCAGAAACAAGGCACGACTGGTTGCACAAGGTTATAGTCAGCAAGAGGGGATAGACTATACAGAAACCTTTGCCCCAGTCGCCAGGTTAGAATCTATCAGACTTTTAATTTCATTTGCTGTTAATAGAGGCATCACTCTGTATCAGATGGATGTCAAAAGTGCATTCTTAAATGGTTATATAGAAGAAGAAGTGTATGTACACCAACCCCCAGGTTTTGAAAATACAAAACATCCAGAACATGTTTTCAAACTAAAGAAGTCACTGTATGGTCTGAAACAAGCTCCCAGAGCTTGGTATGAAAGGCTAAGTAACTTTCTGCTGGAAAATGAATTCACCAGAGGGAAGGTGGACACTACTCTATTCTGTAAATCAGTTAAGAGTGACATCTTAGTCTGTCAAATTTATGTTGATGATATTATTTTTGGTTCTACTAATCCTTCTCTTGGGAGAAAATTTGCTAAGTGTATGCAGGCAGAATTTGAGATGAGCCTCATGCGGGAACTGAAATTCTTTCTAGGAATTCAGATCAATCAAACTCCAGAAGGAACTTACATTCATCAGAGCAAATACATCAGAGATCTTCTGAAGAAATTTGACCTCTCAGAATGTAAGCCATCAAAGATTCCAATGCATCCCACGTGCATTCTGGAAAGAGAAGAGGTAAGCAAAAATGTAGAACAGAAAGTCTACAGAGGTATGATTGGTTCTCTCCTCTATCTGACTGCTTCAAGACCTGACATATTATTCAGTGTTTGTATCTGTGCTAGATTCCAATCAGATCCTAGAGAATCTCACTTAACAGCTGTTAAGCGAATTTTCAAGTATCTGAAAGGTACTACTAATCTGGGTTTGTTTTATAGAAAATCTAGTGATTACAGCTTAGTAGGCTACTGTGATGCTGATTTTGCTGGAGACAGAGTGGAACGTAAAAGTACTTCTGGAAGCTGCCAGTGTCTGGGAGAAAATCTGATCTCTTGGTCCAGCAAAAGACAATCAACAATTGCTCTGTCAACAGCAGAAGCTGAGTACATAGCAGCAGCAGGATATAGCACACAAATGCTCTGGATGAAAAGTCAGCTTGAAGACTTCCAGATTTTTTAGAGTAACATTCCTATACTTTGTGATAATACTTCTGCTATTTGCTTAAGTAAAAATCCTATTTTACATTCTAGAGCTAAGCATATAGAAATAAAACATCACTTCATTAGGGACTATATTCAGAAAGGTATTTTGAACTTAAAATTTATAGATACAGACCATCAATGGGCTGATATCTTTACTAAACCCCTTTCAGAAGATAGGTTTAATTTCATTCTGAAACATCTCAGCATGAAAGTGTGCCCAGAGTGAAAATGTTTTAATTCCATGTATTTACCTTCAGAATGTAATTATTTTACTGTGAACTTCTGATCAATCTCCTTTCAGAAAGATAGAACATGCAGATTGTATCAGATGCAAGTCTAAATATCTGAGAGTATAAAGCTCAAAGACAGACGTGCTGATCACTACATCAAACAAGTGTCATCCAATCATCAGCATATCTCTGAAGCAGAACGCGTGCACGCTTCTGAGAAGGCAAAGCGCTGATTGGGTGCATTGAGACACATGTCTGGTAACCGTTTTTAAGTATCTTTCTCAAATCCCCCAAAATCAGCAAGCATTTAATGAAAAGTAATCATGCTGTTAAATGGAAATCATGATTTTTCTCTCTCTCAAAAACGTTTATCTTTTCAAAATAGTTTTGAAAAACTCTATTTAAGCACATTAATCTCTCATTCTTACTCTTTACGCTTTCTCACTAATACTCAAGCATTTTCTGCAAATTTCTGAGTTCATCTCTTGCAAATCTTTTTCCTCAGTTCATTCTCAAAAACCCTTTTTAGTGTGAACATGGCAACCTCCAGCAGCATTTCTGCAGGTACTCAGAAGAAAGCATCATCTGAGCAATATCAAGTGCCACTCAGAACTCTCCTCACTCCGGTGAAGAATCTTGAAGTGCTCTCTGAGTTAATCATTGACTTTGAAAGCTTGAAGGAGAACGGTTTTGACCTAAATGAAGAAGTTAGGGCTCAAAAGTGGGAAAGGTATTTCGATAGGTTGGTTGGACCAACAT
Organism: Vicia faba; assembly: GCA_948472305.1. Lineage (NCBI taxonomy): Eukaryota > Viridiplantae > Streptophyta > Magnoliopsida > Fabales > Fabaceae > Vicia > Vicia faba. Next base: position 1,239,605,518 of record OX451738.1, read on the forward strand.
TCCCAGCGCTGGTCAAAGAATTTTGGATTCACGCCAAGGTTTCAACACATCTAGTCACTTCCTTTGTTATGGGGAAGAAGATTGTGATTACTGAAGATCTCATTGCAAGGCTAATCGGTCAAAGTGGTGGTGGCGTCCGTTGTGTGGACATGGCTGAAAGATGTGCTGATACAGGTGTGGTAGCTAACAAGATTTTCACTCTTGGATTGCCCAGCAGCAAGATTAAGGATCTGAAGGATCATTTCAGAGTATGGACTAAGATAATTCTGGGGTGCTTCAACCACAGGAAACCAACAAGTTCTCCTGATTACATAAATGTGGATCAGCAGTTTCTGATCTACTTTATTGATCAGAAGATAAAGATCAATCTGGCTCACTTCCTGTTCAACCACCTCAGAACAAGTGTGAAAGAAACAAGGGAAGAAGAAAGAACCAAGAGGGATTGGATACCTTTTGGAAGGTTGATATCAGATATTCTGACAGAGAATAGGCTGATTGAGCATCTGATAGAAGCTCAGGAACTAAGCACTATTGAACCAACAATTGGGAAACCTCTGAACGCAAAGAACCTGAAAAAGATGAAGCTGATAGAGAATATTCAAAAGGAACCCAGAGCTACTTCCACTGCTGATATCTCCAGCAGAAGAGTGCCTCTGAGTGATTTTCCATTATTTTCTGAAATTGAATCCAAACCAGAGGTGATTCTCAGGTACTTGGATGCGTGCAAAGCAGATGGTACAGATCCAAAGCTGAATATCAGAGATCTGCATCAACCTCAACCAGAAGTGACTCTGAAGAAGACAAAGAAGAGGAAGGCACCATCAGAAGGATCATCTCAGCAGACTCCAAAGAAAAGAGGTATTTCATCTGCTGCCCCTGTTTCAAATTCTTTTACTATTCCAGCATCTATTCCTCCTCAAACCTCTCATAGAATATCAATTCCCATCCCTACCATAGATGAAACTGTACAAGAAGAAGACCCTTCTGAGGCATTAAAACTCAGAAGACCTAGAACAAAACACCCCAAACAACCAACAATTTCAACAACATCAGCACTTGACCAAGTGCTGTCTGATATTGATCAACATGCCTCTGATCAACCAAACTCTGAACCACAAAATGTTCCTCCTCCACAACCAGAACAACAGCAATCTGCTGAAGAACCAGAACAACAACAACCAGAACCAGAACAACAACAACCACTCTCAGAAGAACCTCTGATCCCTGAGCAATCAGAGATTCCAACTCCCTCTCCCCAACCAGAAATTAATCCACCATCTCCACAAACAGAGTTTCACCACTCTGAAACTCCTTCCCCTCATCAATCTGAACCTCACTCACCTCAACCATCACCGCTGGCAATCCAATTGCCATGTGGAACAACTGTTATCATGCCCCAGTTACCATCCTCATCAGAATCGACACCACCAAATACTCCCAAAACACCACCCAGTCCAATCGTCATATCTGACTCTGATACTCCATCTCCAAAACAAACAGCTGCTCAAAAAACCTCTGAAAACCCCAGCAGGACTTTCATTGACTTAACCAGTCTTGACCGTCTTGCTGATCTAAAACACAAAATTGCCATCCCAAAACCAAAGCAACCAGATGTTGGCTCTGGTATTTTGAATTTTGAAACAGGTGTGCTGCAATGGATTGCTTCTTTGAAGCAAGTCTGTCCTGGGATGATTGACCCAGCTGCTTCTCATCAGCTCTGGTCACAATTCAGACTTTGGGTATGTGCTGAAGCCCTCAAGTTGCAGGATATCAACTATGAGCAGGCACAACAAAATTTCAGTAAACTTCTGAATGAAGTTGGAAGTATGCTTCTGAAAGAGGACGTGCTCCCTCTGGACATTGAACCTTGGTCTGAGAAACAGCAAGCTGCAAAGGTGCAAGACAAGACCATTCAATCAGAAGAAGACAAGACCATTCAAGCTGAAGAAAGTCAAGCAGAGGATGTCGCTGAAAGTTCTCAGAAGCCTCCTGCTTCTGATGCTTCTCAAGCTGCCTTGGACAGGCAGACTCTGGAAGAATTAAGGCTGAATGACATGCGTCTGCAGCAGCGGATGGATGAAAACAATCAGAAGATGAAAGAGAGAATGGATGTGCAGGACAACAAGATTGACACTGTTGTCAGCATGGTGCATAAGCAGAATGAGACTGCTGAAAAGATTTAAGCCATGCTGGAGAACCTGTTCACACGCTTGCCTCCTCAACCTTAATCTTTTTTCATGCATGACCTTTTTCATGTTTTCCTTGATTTTCTGATGCACTTATTGAATATGTTTTGTAATATTTTCTTGTTTTGATTCTGAACTATCTTAATATGATTAGTTTTTCTGATCTTAATTGTTTTAGCACATCACCAACACTTTTTGATTGCTGACAAAAAGGGGGAGAACAAGAATGATATTTAAATCAATAACGGCTAACTAGACAGAAATTCTCAAACATTCTAACTCTATTACTTGAAATGTTTTTTTCTGTTTTGCTTAAAGTCTACAGGCACAAGGAAGCTCCTGGACACTCTGAAGACTAGAAGCTCTGATCACTATGAAGTTCTGATCCAAAGCAAAGCTCTGACAAGATAAGCTCTGAAGCTCTGCTCTGACATAAAGCTTCTGATAAGTCAAAGACTCTGATACTCTGATGTTCAAAGAAAAGCAAAAAGATCTGATCCTGAAGAAACACGTATAATTAAAGGGAAGTAATAAACTCAGGGGGAGTATCTCCTTACTCCTTATTCTTTTGCTTCTCATTCTGATACATATTCCAGATGTCTTTTCATGTTATTTTCATTTAAAATATCTAGTTTTTGTCATCATCAAAAAGGGGGAGATTGTTAGAACAAAGTTTGAATCTACTACCCTATATTTAAGTTTTGATGATAACAAAGTGAAAAGATATAGTATTTATAAGTTTCATGTATGAACTATCTGCTGCCTAAAATTATTATGTTCTGACTTGCAGATACTCTGATTGAAATAAGCAAGATCACATATGTTCAGCATCAGAACTTGATTTCAGACACCAGCATCAGAAGTTGCTACATCAGAATGTCAAAATCAGATGATCAACTCACGTACATGCTGAAGCCTGATGAACAAGACTGCGCTCAACACTCTGATACAGAAACACAATAGTTCATCAGCAGCGAAGCAGAGTCAGAATGAGCCAAGCCAGAACTTGCATTAAGTAAGCAACGGTACTGTGCATTGAAAGCAAATTAATTCCAACGGCCTCATTCCAGACAAGATCTGCTCAATAAGGAAAGTTTGTTATTAGCATTGAATCAAGAATATTGCATCCAACGTTCATCATCTCAGTGCTATATAAACAAGGCTTTGAAGATTGAAATGGTTAATGCTCTCAAAAATCTCTACACGCACAAAAGCTGAACCATAATCTTCGTTCTACCAGTTTTGCTAAACCACACTCTGATATTCCATTACTGTTTAGCAATCTAGTTTCTAAGCTTCAATTTGTGTATACATCACAGTTGTGATAAAGTTTTGTAGAAAACATACACACACATAGTTTTATCTCTTTGTAAGAAAGTGTTACCTTGACAAACCGGGTTGTGGTTTGAATCAAGAAGGCTTTAGCAGTTGTTAAAGCAGTCTGTAATATTCAGTTGAATATAGTGGATTAAGACCTCGTTGGAGAGAGGCGAAATCACCTTGACGGGTGGACTGGAGTAGTTTAAGATCAAACGAACCAGGATAAAAATATCTTGTCAATTGCTTTAGATTTCTGTTTTACAATTCAACCCCCCCTTCTTGTGTTTTTCACCCCTTCATAACCTACTGAGCATCCTTAAACGAAGCCATAGAATTCCCATTTCCTCTTATATTATCAATGGATAAAGGTTGGAATTGGGTTCCAAAAGCAGCTTCATCCGCCTCCACAATGCTGAAATAGGACAAATGAGATATGAATAATGCTTGTTCTCCGTTTATAATTACCACTTTTCCTTCACGCACAAATTTCAACTTCTGGTGTAAAGTCGAAGTGACAGCCCCTGCCTCATGTATCCACCGTCGTCCCAGCAAGTAGCTATAAGTGGGTACAATATCCATGACCTGGAAAGTAATCTGAAACAAATGTGGGCCTATATGAATAGGCAAGTCCACTTCACCAATAACATATTTCCTTGATCCATCACACGCTTTCACAATAATGCCACTTGGGTGCATGGACGTTCCTTGATATTTCAACTTCATAAGTGTGCTCCTCGGTATAATGTTCAATGCAGATCCATTATCAATCAGCACATTGGATAATGAATCATTCTTGCTGTTCATAGAGATGAGGAGGGCCAGATTATGATTCCTTCCTTCATCAGGAAGTTCATCATCGCAGAAACTCAAGTTATTACATGATGTAATATTCCATATCACACTGCTGAATTGGTCTACAGGTATATCACTTTCCACGAAAGCTTGGTCCAATACCCTCATCAAAGATTCTCTGTGAGCAGAGGAGTTCATCAATAAAGCCAAGATAGATATTTTTGAAGGAGTCTGCAGTAGCTGATTTACAATTTTGTAGCCGCTCATCTTGATTATCTTCAAAATATAATCCACCTCTTTTTCTAGCGTAGCTCCAATAGATTCACCCACTGCCTTCTTGGGTTCAACAATTTTCTTTCCAGTACTAACATCTCCACAAATAACTGGTGCAAATACACAACCGTTGCGGGTCACTCTGCTAGTCTCAGCAATATTTCAAACATTAGGCAATGGCTGGATTGGAACTTCCACATCATCCTCTAAAATTGTAGCATTATATTTGTATGGTACAACCTTGTCTAACTTGTAGGGGACATGACCCGGTAAGCTAGTCACCAATGGAGTAATAGCTGGCTTGCTATAATAATCACAATAACATTTACTCCCTCTTCAACATATTCAGTCATTACAGAGTCATCTCTGGAAAATATATCTTCATCTGAGGAGAAGAACTCATCCGCCGAGGCATACTCATCATCTGAATCTTCTTCAGCCAAATAAACCTTAATCTCATTAACCTCATGGTAATCACCCGTTTGGCATGTAACCTTGATAGTTCCATTATCCAATAATAACGGAACACCTTTCCTTACAATTGAACATCCTCGGGAGTCCAGGCAGAAAATTCGGTAAGATCCATACTGATGTTCTACCTGACCAGCCATATGGCAGAAAGTAGCATGCAATTGTACAAGATCGTCATTCATATGTTCCACATCAAAGATTCTGAACTCTTGAAGACATCCAGAAACCATGTTTACTTCCTCTTCATACTCTTCCCTAGGCCTGATTATGTGGATGAGGCCCTCATCCATCATCTCCTGCAAATCAGCCTTTATCTTGTCACAACCCTGTATATTTGTACTGCAAATAGCACAACCAGCATGGTCATGCATATAATAGCTAAGTTCACAGAGGTCTGCATGCATTTTTACCAAATCCTCTGTAACCAATTTAATAGCGAAAATCTGGAAGTCGCCTGGACAACCAGCCACCATGTTCACAACATTTGCTCCTCCATGCTTTGGCAAAGGATTATCTTTCACATTAGGGCCAACATCTTTGAAGGACAAGATACCAGACTTCACCAATTTTTGTACTTCAGTTTTCAAAGGATCGTAGTTCTCAACATTGTGCCCTGGTGCTCCCTGATGAAAAGCACATTGTTGTACCCCAAAATTTTCCCTCTCAATTCTTCAAGGCCTTTCTCACAAGGTTTCTCAAGGTTCAAGCTTGCACAAGTACTTTGGAACTTTCCACTACCAAAATTAAAAGGAAACTGTCAAAAAGGGAGAAAACAAATAAAAAATAGTACTTTGACAAAATTTGGAGAAATACAAGTGTTCTTCTTTTCAGCTCCTTCGACTGGCCTTTTGGCCTCTTTCGACACAAGCTTGGCTTGCGTCCTTCGACTGGGCATGGGCCTCTGGAAAATTTTGGTTTGGATTCACAAGGAAAAAAGCCTCTTGTAACCTATTTCATTTCCAAGGTAAAAGGCTCTCTTTTAACATCCTTCGATTTGCACTTTTTGTTCCTTATTTGCCTCTTTCGAATATGAACATTTTATCCTCCTACATACACTCTTTCGTTTGACCACATGTAACCCCTGGCATGCAAGCTTTCGATTGGACATGAGCTACATTCACACAAAAGCTTCGATTGGAGTTTTGTTTCCCCTTGAATCAGCATCTTTCAAACCCAACTCTGAATCCTTCGACGCAGTTTTCTTTAGTACATTTCTAGAACGCTTCGACACAAGTGGAAAATAGGATTTTGGAAGGACAACTGATCAAATATGTGGACCCTGCTATGTGATCTTACTTCACAAGCCTTAATGCTTGTATTTCACTCCATAATTAATTGCTTACATTTTGGATTAAGCTATTTTCCAGGTGATTAAGCCTTTGTCCAGAAGTTCTTTGCGTGAAAGTGAACTTGCTAAGTACAAATCCTGTCTCAAGCCCATGCTTTGCTTAAATCCTGTTTGTACTTCACCATAAGTCAGGAAAGTCAGCCCCTTTTAACCAATAACTTTAGTACTTCACCTTGGGTTCTTTGAAAATCTGACATAGCTTAATATTCACGTTTCAGCCAAGCCACATCTTTGTTTAAACTCCCAAAACTTTTCTCTATAAATAGAGGAACCATTGACAAAGAAAGGGTCCAGATTTTTGGTAGAGAGAAAAATCATAAAAAATCCTCAAGCACTAAAACTCTCCCATATTCTCAAACTCCCATATTCCCAAACTCTCCAACATTCTCAAACCTTCAAAACTCTAAGATTTTTTATAAAAAAGCCTCGGTAGTATACCTTTCGATTTACTTCCCCTAGACTGAAGCAACCTTCGATTCACACATCACCATCATATACTCTCTTTTGATTCAGTGACTGCCCAAACCAAGCAGTAACAGAACTAGTTTCAGGAAGATCCCAGTGAAGCTCCCTCCGCCATCGAAAAAGTCACCTACAGCTCTTTCGACTAAACACTTCAAGAGGTAAGTTCTCTCTAAACTTGGAACGCTTTCATTTAAACATCATATGCACATGCCAGTAAAGAAAAATGTAGATATTTCTAGACCATGTTTCAACATTCGATTCTGACTGCCCACATGCTGAAAACTCAACCTTAACTAGTTATACTTTGGACCTTGAGACCCATTTGGTTTTTGTGCTAACCCCTGGACTGTAGTTATGTTTGGATGTTTCATTTTAAGAATTTAAGACAGGTTTGTCATACCCCTCAATTGGCTAGCTGCACAAGCCTTTTGAATCACAATCTGAAGGCCTAATATGCTTACAATGAGTCAGCAAGGAACCTGTGGAAAAGCCAGAACCTCCAATCGAAGGAGACAAAGGAAAATCGAAGGGCATGACTCCACTAACTCCAACCTCCAGTCGAAGGAGACAAAGACAAATCAAAGGACATGACTCCCCTGACTCCAGACCCCAAATCGAAAGAAACCAAAGAATACAGAATCGAAGGGTGTTCCTGCTTGAGTCGAAAGACCTCTTTTTTCTGGCCTTTATTTTATTTTTGCCTTTTATAATTTCCTGCTATTCAATATGGTTGTAATAGTGTAGGATTTTATCTTTTTTTGCATTTTATTATTTTTGTATGCTTGCTAGTAAAATAGGAAATGTATGGCAAGATAAAAACAACAAAATAGACAATCCTAATCAAAGACAAAACGCATGCAAATAACACACTTGCACACAAGCATCCTTAGGGTTTCTCCACTTCGTTGCCTAAACTAAAATGACCATGTTACGCATGCGAAGTATCTTGGCAAAACAAAACAAATATAAGATCATAGCCCCTCGATGACGCTATTCAAAAGTTGCCTTTACAAAATGATCTTGGTCCCTCAAAAATGCTAAGATATTTGGCAACATTGCTATCATGGTTATACGATGACCCACACCCGTCCCGTTTACATCCAAAGATAGGGTTGTTTACCAAATCAATGGTAAATCAACAATGTCAAAGGAATAGAAATGCGTAGGAAAGACATTTGAGTAGGTAGATAGCTTCTAGTCACTTGCTCCATTTCAAACAAACAAATCCTTGCTATTTTCAAAACAAACACACACACACACACACTTCAAAAACATCTTACAAACATTGAAAACATTTTTATAAGACAAACATATTTGTATACATATTTACGAACGAGAATCATTACAAAGATTGCCTAACAATGGCCTCTTTTACAAAATACTTTCAAAATCACACTAAACACCATTTCAAACAAACCAAAGCAAGTGATTTAAGCAAGTAACTAAGAGCCCATGGAAAACCATGGATGAAAATGGTGCTAGCACCTTCCCTTTTCATAATCTACCCCCCGAACTCAAGAAAACATCTCAAAGGTCTTTCCTGTGCTTTTTCACCTTTCCTTTTGGATAAAAGAAAAGTCGGTGGCGACTCTTGCTAAACCGCAACATTTGCGATAAAACGCAAAACCTCAAGTCAGTTCTCCCACCACATCACAGAACTGGCGACTCTGCTGGGGAATCATCCTACGAGTGGGGTTACCTTAGGGTTTAGATCATATTTATTTGCTTACATTGTTTGACTTGTTTGATTTACATTATGGTTCTTCGCTTGGGTTTTAAATCCTCTACCCGGATTTGGGATACATTATAGGTAAATAGCAATACGTTGTGGAAACTGTGCGGGGTATACCGACATAGACTAAGCAATAGATATGTTAGTGTGACATATTTGTGGGTACCGGTAGCCTTTGAGTCAATCAAAGAGAATACGGGGCCGCTGAGTGATGTCATGAAGCACTAATGAACTTCTAGAACCATTTACTTGACCAACTTGGCCTTTTAGGATGTAGTGAGATGACCGGCTTTGGTGCAGTCCGAAGTTGGTAGATACTCGATACTACACTCATTGAGGGTTGGTTTCTTGGGATATTTCGGTCTCTATTAAAGAGGCTTGAGCTGAAACAATGACCAAGGAAACAATCCAGTGATATTGAGCTCCTTAGAATCCGGTTACTATTGTTAGGACAGGTTGAGCCAACTAAACTTCAAGAGGGTACTTACCTATGAAAACCCATGCAAGCTTAAACTAAGAACTTGTTTGATTTGTTTGTATATCCATGCTTGTACATAACATCATGGACATCATGAACATCATATGCATTCACTAACCATTTCAAGGATTTTAGAGATTCATCTTTGTTCTTGTATTGTAGGTTATGGATTCACTTCGCAGGAAAACTATCCAAATCAACCTTGTAAGAATTCCTCCACAACTCAAGGAGCTAGCTTCAAGGATCCCTGAGTACTCTCCATTCACCGAGAGACATGGTCGTCTACTCAACTTGGTCACCTCCAACATAGAGGAGGATATGATGAAGGTTCTCTTCCAGTTCTTTGACCCTTTGCATCATTGCTTCACATTTCCTGACTATCAACTTGTGCCCACTTTGGAAGAGTTCTATCTACTTATGAGGATTCCTATTCTCAATCAACTACCTTTCAACGGTACGGAAAGAGATCTAAAGCCAGAAGAGATTGCTCAAGCCCTGCATTTGCACTCATCTGATGTCACAACTCATTGGGAAACTAGAAGTGGTGTCAAAGGCTTCTTGGCAAAGTTTCTGTTTGAGAAAGCCCAAAGCTGTTGGAATTCTCTAGACTTGTAAGCTTTTAAGGAGATTGTAGTTCTTATCATCTATGGGATGGTCTTGTTCCCCAATCCTGACCAACTCATAGATGTGAGCGTTATCAAAATATTCATGTCTCGCAACCCGGTGCCTACATTGCTTGGGGATATCCTACACTCTTTTCACACTCGTACAATGAGGAAAAGAGGTGTTCTCATATGTTGCACTCCTCTCCTGGCACGATGGTTTATTTCTCATCTTCCCCAATCAGTCTTAAATTATGAGAAAGGTTTGAGGTGGTCACAAAGGTTAATGACGCTCAAACATTCGGATATTCATTGGTGCTCTCGATTCAAAGAGAATGTTATCATTGTTGACCGTTGTGGGGAATTCCCTAATGTCCCTCTACTTGGCATTAGGGGAGGCATCACCTACAACCCATGCTTGGCTCTAAGACAGTTTGGTTATGCCCGAAGGGATGGCCCGCATGATATGTTGATTCAAGGCTTGGTTTTCGACTACGACAACGACAATCAAGGACTTTGCCAGAGATTCATCCGAGCTTAGAGGATGCTAAACAAGGTGGATAGCAAGACTTTGGGACACAAGAATTACATACCTCTTGAGCCTTACCTCAAGTGGGTACGAACCCGTGCTCAAAGTCTTTTGATGCCTTATCCTTCCATTCTCCCAGTGATTATTGAGCCTGTTAAGGAGGGAGAAGTTTCATACACTATCCTACATCCTGACATGCCTATATCACTCGAAGACTTACAAAGGGGTTAGATACAGCTCAAAGGAGAGCGTGATACTTTCGAAGCCCAATTCTACGCAAGTGAGAAGAAGGTTTTGGAACTCACTCGGCTACTTCATGAGGAGCAGACTCTAAATACCTACATTGCACCAAAGAGGACGCGCAATGTCTTTTTACCTTAGAATTTTGTATTATTTTGCCCAAAGGGCATTGATGTACTCAAAATTCTATCTTATTAATATGACGTGTGTTTCTTTTTGTTTGAAACAAATTTGAATTTTTAAATCCTTGAAAGCATTGCATGAATACATATCATTCATCATAAACATAAACAGGTCTTTGCAACAAGTTTCCTCATCTCTCTACTGTTTATTTCAGTAAGATGGATCTCGAACAGACCGTCAAAGACCTACAAGCTCAAAACACACAATTTCAACAGTTACTCATGACCTTAGCCAAGGGGCAAGAGGAGCTGAAGACTCTGCTAGAGAAATAAAAAGAGAAAAAGAAGAATAATCCAGCTGGTGTGGTAATCATGGGAAGAAGGTTTCAGGGACAAGCTAGAAGGACCTTAGATTTTCCAACAACATCTGATGAAGGGGAAAGAAAAGGAAAAGAAACGGAAGTACCATCAGATTCTGAAGAAGAGGAGGAAGAGGAGGACTACTCTGAACAACAATACCCTCTGGCTGATGATAAGTACAAACACCTTGAAGAGCGTTTAAGCGCTATGGAAATCCAGAGAGTACCGAGTCTAGATTTTGAAGAGTTGGGGTTAGTGTCAGGAATTGTGATCCCGCCAAAGTTTAAAGTGCCATTATTTGCCAAGTATGATGGGGTGTCTTGTCCTAAAATGCACCTCTGATCATATGTCAGAAAGATTCAGCCGCACTCTGCCGACAAAGACTTGTGGGTCCACTTTTTCTAAGACAGTTTATCAGGAACACAACTTGATTAGTTTTACCAATTAGAAAGGGTTGACGTCCACAATTGGGAAGACCTAGCCGCAGCTTTCTATAAACAATACCAATACAACACCGATTTGGCGCCTACCCGTACTCAACTTCAGAGTATGGCTATGGTTTCCAATGAGGTCTTCAAAGATTAGGCGCAAAAGTGGAGAGATCTAGCCGGAAGAGTGAAACCCCCTCTGTCTGAAAGGGAGTTGGTGGACATGTTCTTGGGAACTCTATCAGGCCCTTTCTTCAATCATCTGATTGGGAGCTCCTCTGCAGGGTTTACCGAATTGATTTTAACCGGCGAGAGGGTGGAAGCTGGTATAAGAAGTGGGAAGATTCAGAAAGATTCGTCTGCCTCTACATCTGTGAAAAAACCCTTCACTGAGAAGAAGGAGGTGTCTGCTATTTATTCGCACCGGAATCAAATAAGAACTGAACGCCGACCAGTGGTAGGGGCTGTTATGATCCCGAAGCCCGCATCTGACCAACCAAGAAATAACCAGCCAAGGGTGGAAAGACCAGTCCGACAATTCACCAGGATTAACATGACCCTGGCTCAGGTTCTACCCCATCTTCTGAAATTGAATCTGGAAACTTTAAAAGAGGCCCCAAAGAATCCCTGTACTACATCCCCTCATTATCATCCAAATGCCAGATGCGCATACCATTCCGAAAGTCCAGGGCACGACACTAACAACTGTTGGGCTCTGAAGAACAAAATTCAAGACCTAATAGATGCGAAGGAAGTTGAGTTTGATGCGCCTGAGAAACCGAATGTCATTTCCACTCTGATGCCTAGGCATGGTCACAATGCCAATGTTGTCGAGGAAGATTTATTTGTTGCCACCGTGGATGAACTGTTGACTCCGCTCCCGATCATTAAGTTGAATTTGTTGAAAGCTGGTATATTCCCAGGTTGTGACAAAGACTGCCATGTTTGCCTATCCTCGTCCTTTAACTGCTCTCTGTTGAAAAAAGGTATCCAACGACTGATTGATAACCAAGAAATTCTGTTTGAGAATGCTCTTATTTCACCCGTTCCAGTTAAAGAAGTTTCAATCATTACCATCTCCACCAATCCTTCCAGGGTCCCTAAAAGACCCGTTAGGATTACACCTGCTCCAAAGACTACTCCACTTAAGATTACAATGCCCGGGCCAGTCCCGTACGGATCAGATAAAATAGTACCATGGAATTACGATGGAGAAATCTACTACCATGGTATTAAATAAGATGGGTTGACCATAAAATAAGAGAGCTCTGAAGAAGACAATTCCGACATTAGCAGTATTTTTGGAACTAGCAAGATTACCCGTAGTGGTAGAATCTTCTCTCTAGAGATTTCCCCTCCAAAGGCAGTTTTTGGACCCGTGGCCATTACGAAGATTACCTCTGCACTAGTGATCATACCTACAAGCGTACCCACCGAAAAAGACAATAAAATCCCTATCCCTACCAATACTTCCACTGCTGAGAATAAAGGAAAAAACATTCAAGAAGAGCTTGTCCGGACGAAGGCTCAATCACTAGCTATCCCCGAAACATCCAAGAAGGAGATGGAAGAAATCCTGAGGATAATAAAAAAGAGTGATTATGATGTGGTCGAACAGTTGGGGCAAACCCCTTCCAAGATCTCTATGCTAGCTCTGCTGCTGTGCTCTGAGGCACATGCGAAAGCTCTGGTAAAATTTCTGAAGACGGCTCATGTGCCACAAGAGACGTCTGCTGACCAGTTCCAAGACTGTGTGGCCAGTTTGACAGCTGATAATGGCTTGGGTTTCTCCGATGCTGATTTGAAACCCAGAGGGAGAAAACACAACGAGGCATTACATGTATCTGTGGAGTGTGTTGTACCCCAAAATTTTCCCTCCCATTTTTCATAGAAGACACAATCCTAGGGTTTCTCAGATAATCAAGTTGGCTTAGAAATCGACCAGACAGATTCTCTTATGTGGTAGTAAACCAGCAATTAGGTTTTTTCTTACAATCCTCAGCAGAAAATGAATTCTCAAAAAGATTCAATTGGTTTTCACAGATCTTCATGCTTTCTCAAGTTTACCGAAAAGACAGTGTTTGTTCTCAGAGCATGGTTTGTTTGGGACAAGAGATTAAGACTGTCATGTAGGACACTCATGATTGTTTGATCCAGGTTAACCAGATGATTTGCGTCTTTTAAAACATTTGCTTGGTTAGAAAATTGAATATACAGTGCGTGTTTGTTTGAGATGCACTTACAGAATTATTGGGATTACTTGGAATTTAAGTTACCAGTCTGGAACATTTTACTTCAAGTATCTTGATTGGAATTTTCAAAAATCAATTAGGATGCGAAGAGAAAATTACAAGTTTGTTGTTGATCAAGGATTTCAAGTAACACCAGAACATTTCATATGATTTTCTCCAAATTCATATATTGTTACAAAACAATTTATTCTTTTAAATACTTTAGGTTTTACAACTTGTCGTATTTGAAAATGAATTGATACAATTATTGATTACAATACAAGAAAGATTTTTCTAAATTACAAAGAAAATCCAAATGTTTGATTGGCCTAGGAAAATTAATCTATGCCTAAACTTGTCTGAAGATTGAAGTCGCGTCCAATTCTTTTGTCTATCTCCAAAGACTTCCATGCTTGCCATAGAGTTCTTGCCTCCTTTGCTTTGTCACATCCAATTGTGCTCACATGAAAACAAAAGAAAGAAAAATAGTTAGTACAAATTATTTGGGCATAAGCAAGAATTTTCCAAAAAAAAAGAGAGGTAATCATCATTAAGGTTTGCAAGAATGGAATCAGAATGCCATTATTCATCACAATTTTATTTTTCTACTTTGCAAATCACAAGAAGGTTATCCTTCTTGTTTCACAAAAAGAAGGAAATGTTACAAAGCTTTCCAAACAAACAAAATGCAAGCAAGCAAGCTGTCCAAACAAACAAAATGCAAGCAAGTTGTCCAAACAAACAAAGGCAAGCAAATTGTCCAAACGAACAGCAAAACTGAATCAAACAGAATGCCCAAACAACAGCGCAAATTGGACAAATACCAACAAACATCATCAACAAAAACGAGGCAGAAGTAAGTCAACAAAAGCTAAAGCAGGCAGCAAAGTAGAAGTATGGCAACATAATAGCTAAGTCAAATAAGCAAAAGCTTGTTCAAGAAGCATAAGTCATCATTTTCCATTTTTCATTGCAAACCTTTCAGAATTGGAAAAAAGGGGCAAAAAGCAATTTGCTTTCCTATTGTCATTGAGAGAGAAGAGAGGAAAGAAGTCACCTAGGTTATTGGAATGCACAACCCTGCTGCCCTGCGTGTCACAAGTTACATAGAAGTTGCTAGAAAACAAAACTGCCACCAAAAAGCCATAAGGACAATATGTTAAAATATTCAAAATTGTTGGTTTCCCACCATTTTGAATAGAGATAACAGAAGTAAGGTGAATATAAGAAGAAGAAAGCAATAGAACAGTGGAGGTCCCAAAAAATCTGAACCATCATCAAATACAAAAAATCTCCAAAACCAAAAGTCTAAAAACTCAGAAAAACACAAGTCTCCAACAGCAAAACATAAACCAACAACAAAACTTGTAACAAAGCCAAACCTGATCCAAAATCGAAATACAGTACCAAAAGCCACAAATTCAAAAAACACATAAGTTCTCATACTGATAAGCCAAGCATCCAACTCTCAAAACCTTCAAAAACCTGTCAAACCATCTCAAAACTCATCAAACCTGCAACCTGTTAACCAGCATACAGTAGCAAGTCTCCAAAACCAAACCTGTGAACAAAAAAACACAGTAGCCATCCTCAAATATCAAACTCAGAATACACATAAGTCTCAAACTGCCAACAGACCCAAAACCTGATGAACATCAACAAAACAAAAACTCCAAAAACCAAAAGTCTAAAACTGTAAACCACCATCAACTCTCAAAACACCATTAAACCACCATCAACTAAACCTGCAACAGTTTCACAAACTGAAGAAAACAGAGAAACTTTACCAAGCCTCAAACTAAAACACAGTTTCACAAACTCAGAAATAGTTGAAAAATCCCAAACAACCATCAGCTTCCAATATCCCAAACTGAAAGTAAGCTTGAAACAACCAAAAACCAGTAACATATATCCAAGAATCATCAAACAAAAACCAGTAGCCAAGAATCAAACCAAAAACATGTTAACTCAAAATACAGTAACATCATCCCAAAAGCCTAAAACCATTTTTAAACTCACAAAACAGTAACAAGCCATAAAATCCAGAAGATAACCAATATCATCAATGGAAAACAGAATAGTTTACCAAAGAGTCAAGAACACCCACGCCTTCAATCCTCATCTCCTCCCCTCGTACAATCCCGCCACCACTGAGTACAGTCTTCGTTCTCGCCTCTCCCTTTCAAAATCGCAAGAAACTGTAAAGTTCCAAACAAGTATGGATTCTTCATCTTCCTTATAACATATTTCTCTACATCTAAAGGAATGGAGTAGTCAAAAGAAAACGCATAAGTAAGATAAAAATCAGTGAAATCATAACACATAAATCTTACCCTTTTTCAAGAAAATCGTTAGATTCTGGCTAGGGAGGCGAGAACGGATATACTCCGGCAACAGAGAGTTAGGGGAAGATCAGATGAATCAATTTCGTTCCTTTAGGGTTCAAATCCGAACTTAGGGTTTTCAAAAAACGCGAATCATGGTGAGATAAAGATGGAGAGAGCGATTTTGCTCGCGAAACAGGGATGGTTAGTGAGAGATTTAGAGGTTTCATCAATATGAGAAAAGGATGATACAGGGATGAGCGAAAGAGATGAAGTGGCGGCGCTGTGAACAAAGGGTTCCAAGAACCCTAATTTTGTTTTGAACCCTTAATCAGAAAATAAGTTGCAGCTTAGGAAGTTTGGGCTGGTTCGATTACCCTTAAGCCCATTCGTTTTGCTGGATTTACCCCCCCTCCCCCTTGGCTTGTTTTGTTAACAGCAAGAACAACATTTCGTTTGGGCCTAACATCTAAAATTAACTTAAGCCCATCTTTTTTTTTTTTAATTTGTTCTTCTTCTTATATTTTATTTGTTTTGCAAAAATGCTAAATAAAACATAAAATACATTTTTATTAATTTGATTTAAGTTTTGTAAATTAATTTTTATCATATTTCTTTTTTTTTATTATATTTTGTTTTAGATTTAATTGATATAATAAAACACCAAAAATAATAATTTAGTTTATTTGTTTTCTTTAGATTTTACATAATTAATAAAATACAAAAAAAATAGAGATTTTAATTTAATCAATTATTTTTATTTTTTAGAATAGGTTTTACGTTTTTTATTTTCAAGTAAATACTTAACATTTCATTTCCATATTTTGTTGATTTAATTTTCATAGATTATCATAGCTTTAATTAAATTGCACAAAATTCGATTTGGTTGTATTGTTTGATATTTGGACTTTCCTATCTCATTTGATTTATCCCCATTTGTAAAAATTGTACCCCCATTCCCGAATATTTTGTAATAGCGTAGAATTTCAATTCGCGCAATTTACTGTTTTCCATATACTGTATAGTAATTAGGCATGTAAGGAAAGATTCAAAAATCAATCGCTAGATGACCTAATCAAAGAATAAAATAACTTGAAACCAACACACTTTTTCACACACGCACCTCTAGGGTAACCTCGCTCGTTGCCTCGGAAATACAATCATGTCCCTCGAATATGGGATGCTCTAGCAAAGACCCTTTGATAAAAAATATCGTAGTCCCTCGATGACCCTCGATGTTGCCTTCGATAAAACGATCTTGTCCCTTAAGAAAATTTCTAAAGCGTCTCACAAGTTGCCTTCAATGATTGTAAAATTGACCCGCGCCTGTCCCTTCACATCCAACGATGGGGCTTCTTACCAAATCAATGGTAAGATAGCACCATTAAAAGGGAGGAAGAAAAGAACAATTTAAGACCTTTCGAGTAGATAGATTCGCTCTTAGTTACTCGCTTGCTCACGATAAAAACTTTTCACACCTATAATTTCTTTTCAAAACATTTAAAAAAAAAAAACGTTTTGTATACGTTCTTATAGAGACGGGAACCATTGCAAAACCTCTTTTCAAAACACTTTTCGAAACACGATTCACAAACACATCTTTGTACCATTTTCCGAAAATAAAACTTTGTATACGTTCTTATAGAGACGAGAACCATTACAAAGAGATTTTTTTCAAAATACTTTCAAAGCCTACACCACAAGCACACTATCAAATGAAAGCAAGTGATCTAAACGAGTAACTAAGAGCCCATGGAAAACTATGGATGAAAAGGGTGCTAATACCTTCCCTTTTCATAATCTACCCCCCGAACCCGAGAAAATCTCAAAAGGTCTTTCCTATGCTTTTTTACCTTTCCTTTGGATAAAAGAAAATTCGGTGGCGACTCTTGCTAACCGCACAAGTGCGATCGAAATGCAAAACACCAAGTCATTTCTCCCACCGTATCACAGAACTGGCGACTCTGCTGGGGATAATAGAAAAAGTGGGGTTACCTTAGGGATATATCACTTTTACTCGCTTTCATTATTTGATTTGTATGCTTTATATTCAGTTCTTTGTATTGGGCTTGCTTTAATCCTCCACCCGGATTTGGGGCACCTTTTTAGGTAAATAGAAATAGATTGTGGAGACTGTACGGCGTAGACCGATATGGTTGAGACAATGGCTATATTAGTGTAACGCATTTGTGGGTACCGGTATCCCTCGTGGTGAATCGAGGAGAATACGGGGCCGCTGAGTTGCGTCACGAAGCACTAATTAACCTTAGAACCCTAATTGAACAATCATGGCCATTAGGACTTAGTGAGGTATCCGGTTTCGGTGTAAAGCTAAAAATTGGTTGACACTCGATACTACGCTCATTGAGGCTAGACTTTTGGGATATCTCGGCCGCAAGAAAAGATTGTTGTGCTGAGACAATGCCTAAAAGAAAGGTCGGTGATATTGAGATCCTTTAGAACCCGGTCATTATTTCTAGGACAGGTTGAGCCAACTAAAACTTCAAGAGGGTACTTACCTACAAACTCATGCAAGCCTGAAACATAGGGATCTGTTTGTTGTGTGTGTATATGTTTGCTTGTACATAAACATCATCAACATCATATGCATGCTCACTAACCATTTCAAGGATTTAGAAATTTATCTTTGTTTTTGTTTTGTAGGATATGAATTCTCTCCGAAGAAACACCATCCGGATCAACTTTGTAAAAGCACATTCTCAACTTCAAGAGTTAGCCTCAAGAGTGCCCGGGGATTCTCCTTTTACCAAGAAGTATGGTCGGCTCCTCAGTTTGGCTACATCCAACTTCCAAGAAGAGGTGATGTGTGTACTATTCCAATTCTTTGATCTCGTACATCATTGTTTCACTTTTCCGAACTATCAATTGGTACCAACATTGGAAGAGTTCTCTCTACTCTTAGGGGTTCCTGTGCTTAATCAGATACCGTTCACCGGTCTAGAAGGGATTCCAAAACCTGAAGTCATCACTGAATCTTTACATATGAAGAGGGACGACGTCACAGCCAATTGGGAGACAAGAAGTGGGGTTAAAGGCTTTCTAGCTAAGTTTCTATTGGAAAAAGCTCGTTTATTCTGGGATGACATGGATTTCCAAGCTTTCGAAGACGTGCTAGCTCTCCTCATTTATGGTTTGGTTTTGTTTCCTAATTAAGACCAATTCATAGACGTTAATGCCATCAAAGTCTTTCTCTCTCGCAATCCTATACCCACCTTGCTAGGAGACATCTTGCATTTCCTTCATACCTGTACCATGAAGAAAAGAGGTACCCTTTTGTGTTATATACCCCTACTCGCTAAGTGGTTCACTTCACACCTGCCTCAGTCAGCATAGAAGCACGAGCAAAGATTGACTTGGTCTCAAAGGATGATGTCTCTCACTCACTCTGATATCCGTTGGTGCTCAAGATCTTTGGAAGATATCTCTATCATTGACTGCTGTGGTGAGTTCCCTAATGTACCTCTGCTAGGTATTAGGGGAGGTATCACTTACAACCAGTGTTTAGCTCTTAGGAAATTTGGGTATTCCCGAAGAGACGACCCTCATGAGATGCTCGTCCAAGGTCTGGTTTTCGACTACAACAAAGAAGACCAAGGTTACCACCAGAGGTTTACACGTGCTTGGGGAATGGTGAACAAAGTGGACAGTAGGACTTTGGGACATAAAAAATCTATCCCTCTCGAGCCTTACCTTAAGTGGGTACGGGCTCGTGCCCAGAGTCTCTTGATGTCTTACCCTTCCATCTGTCCTGTCATCATTGAGCCTGTTATTGAAGGAGACGTCTCGTACACTGTTCTTCATCCTGACATGCCTACCTCTCTCGAAGACCTGCAGAAAGCCTGGATTCAGTTGAAGGAAGAGTGAGACACCTTTGAAAAACCAGTATTACGCCAGTGAGAAGAAGGTTCTGGAGCTCACCAAACTTCTTCATGAAGAGAAAAATATGAATACCTACATTGCTCCAAAAAGGATGCGTTCGGTCTTTTTGTCTTAGGAGTTTTTGTTGTATTTTGTTTCTCTCTTTGTAAGCCCAAGGAGGCATGATGTATTCAAACTTGGTTTTATTTAATATGACGTTTGTTCTTTTTGGTTTGGACAAATTTAAATCTTCTAAATTTCCTTGAAATCATTTGCATATTGCATCTTCATTCATCATAACATCATCCAGGTCTCTCATAACAGGTCGCCTTATCCTTCTACTATTTATTTCAGTGAGATGGATGTTGAACAGACTATGAAAGATCTTCAGGCGCAGAATGCCCAGTTTCAATAAATGCTCATGGCTCTGACAAAAGGGCAGGAAGAGTTGAAGACTCTGCTAGCCAAAGAGAAGAAAAAGAAGACGAAGAAACCAACCGGAGTTGTGATCATGGGAAGGAGATTTAAAGGACAGACCGGGCAGACCTTGGATTTTGCAACATCATTGGGTGAACGAGATGACTAAGGGGCCGAGACCCAGGAAGTGAACGACGACCCAGTATCCGAAGGAGAGGTAGAGCCTGATTACTCTGAGGAGCAATATCCTCCTGCTGATGATAAATACAAACAACTAAAGGATCGTTTGAATGCCATGGAAATTCAGAGAGTACCCGGTTTGGACTTTGAAGAATTAGGACTCATCTCAGGGGTAGTCATCCCACAAAAATTCAAGGTCCCAACCTTCGCCAAGTATGATGGTATCTCTTGCCTAAAACTACATCTGAGGTCATATGTCAGAAAGATTCAGCCACACACAGCTGACAAAAATCTATGGGTGCATTTCTTCCAGGAGAGCTTATCGGGGACTCAGTTAGATTGGTTCTACCAATTAGAAGGGTCCAATGTCCATAATTGGGAAGAGTTGGCTGCCGCTTTCTACAAACAATATCAATACAATGCTGATTTGGCCCCGACTAGGACACAATTAAAGAGTATGTCTATGGGAATAGATGAGGGTTTCAAAACCTATGCTCAAAAATGGAGGGATCTCGCAGGCAGAGTCCAGCCCCCTCTATCCGACAGAGAATTAATGGATATGTTCCTTGGCACCTTGTCAGGTCCATTTTTCAATCACCTGATTGGGAGTTCTTCATCTGGGTTTACCGAATTAATCATGACTAGCGAAAGGGTCGAAGCCGGTATAAGAAGCGGGAAAATTCAGAAAGACGCATCTGCCTCTACTGCTGTTAAAAATCCCTTCACAGGAAAGAAGGAAGTGTCTGTTGTCTATACACAGAGGAATCAGGGAAGAACCAAGCGCCAACCAACGGTGGGGGCCGTTATGATTCAAAAGCCTGCATCAGACCAGCTGAGAAACAATCAACCGAGAAATAATCAGCAAAGGGTGGAAAGGCCAGTGCGACAATTCACCAATATTAACATGACTCCCGCTCAAGTCCTACCACATCTTCTGAAGTTGAATCTGGCCATGCTAAAAGAGGCCCCTAAAAATCCCAATACTACGTCTCCACACTACCATCCGAATGCCAGATGCGCGTACCATTCTGAAAGTCCAGGGCACGACACCGACAATTGTTGGGCTCTGAAGAACAAGATCCAAGACCTGATAGACGCTAAGGAAGTTGAATTTGAAGCTCCTGAGAAACCGAATGTCATCTCCGCTCCAATTCCTAGGCATGGACACAATTCTAGTGCTGTTGAGGAAGACTTATTTGTTGACACCGTGGATGAATTGTTGACTCCGCTCTCAACCATCAAGTTGAATTTTTTAAAGGCTGGGGTGTTCCCAGGTTGTGACAAAGACAGCCATATTTGCCTATCCGCATCATTTGACTGCCCTCTGTTGAAGAAAGGTATCCAACAACTGATTGATAACCAGGAAATCTTGTTTGAGAAAGCTCCTGTTTCACCCATTCCAGTTCCAAAAGTTTCAATAATAACCATATACGCCAATCCTTCCAGGGTTCCTAAAAAACCCGTTAGGATTACATCTGCTCCAGTGACTGCTCTTCTTAAGATGACAATTCCTGGGCCAACCCCATACAAATCAGATAAAACGGTACCATAGAACTATGGTGGATAAATCTACTACCATGGTGTCAAACAGATTAAACAGACTGCCGAAGAGGAGAGCTCCGAAGAGGACAATTCCGACATTTGTAACATTTCCAGAACAAGCAAGGTTACCCGTAGTGGAAGAATCTTTTTTCCTGAGATTGCTCCTCCAACAGCATTCTTTGGACCCGTGGCCGTTCCGAAGACTACCTCCGCACCAGTAATTGTACCTGCAAGAGTACCCACCGACGAAGACAATGCAATTCCTATCCCTACTTCTGCTGCTGAGAATAAATGAAAGAACGTTCTAGAGGAGCCTGTCCTGACGAAGGCTCAATCACTAGTTATTCTTGAGACATCCAAGAAGGAGATGGAAGAAATCCTGAGGATCATTAAAAAGAGTGATTATGATGTGGTAGAGAAACTGGGGCAGACCCCCTCCAAAATCTATATGTTAGCATTGCTGCTGTGCTCTGAGGCGCATGCTAAAGCTTTGGTAAAATTTCTAAAGACGGCTCACGTACCGCAAGAGACGTCTGCGGATCAATTCCAAGAGTGTGTGGCCAGTTTAACAGCTGACAATGGCCTGGGTTTCGCTGATGCTGACTTGACCCCCAAAGGGAGAAAACACAACGATGCACTACATGTCTCAGTGGAGTGTAGGGGGACGACCCTAGCCCATGTCTTGGTTGATACTGGATCTTCTTTAAATGTCTTTCCGAAGAAAGCCCTGGATAGGTTGGATTGTGAGGGGCTGACTTTAAAACCCAGCAACATAATTGTGAGAGCATTCGATGGCTCTAAAAGGATGGTCCATGGGGAGGTGGACATCCTGATCAAGGTGGGAACTTAGACGTTCAATTTAACATTCTATGTGATGGACATTCGTCCTTCCTACTCTTGTTTGTTGGGATGCCCTGGATCCACAATGCTGGAGCTGTCACCTCCACTTTGCATCAGATGCTCAAGTACCCCGTCCAAGGGAAGATCATAATTGTCCATGGGGAGGAGGAGTATATGATTAGTCATCTGAATTCCTTCCGATATGTGGAATTAGATGGCGAGTTCATTGAGACCCCTTTCCAACATTTTGAAGAAGTCTCTCCCGAAATAGTGGCGACCAAGGCGGTATCCTCAACTCCTGTGATCACTAGACCTCCGCCTCGGATGTCCTCTCTCAAGGATGCAAGGGCAACAGTGGAAGAAGGTGGATCCACCATCTGGGGACAGCTACCAGACATTCCCTACAAATCAGACAAGTTCGGCTTGGGGTTCACCTCAACTTCTCAGAAGGTCGTGCGCCGCGCCCGTGCCGGAGGGCCACCTTTGAAGATCAGTCACCAAGGGGTTAATTCACTAGAGGACAGTGAAGAAGAGGGCAGCTTGGAAGATTGGATATTTCCTACTGTCGGCAGAGGACTGTGCAACTGGGAAGCCAAAGACTTCATCTCGATAACTTTCATTGATCAGTAATTTACCTTTTACATTTCTGTTGGACTGTAATAATTCACAAACAATTCATACTTTTTCAACCTTGTGTCTTACCTGAGGCACAATGGTCCATTTGTAAGGGTTCTTATTTCATTTTCATATGTCATTTCAATGAATCATGGACGCTTTTTCATATATAAACCTTTTGTGCTCATTTTCTTTCTTTTACATTTTGTTGTTTTAAGATGGCTATACCCTTACACACACCCACACTCACAAATGCAGGTACCCTTCCATTCCGGATCAAATGGGTAACGATATTGCTATAGCCTTCAGTGACTCTGAAGATCTGATCTACCAAGCCGAATACAAAGGTGAGGAAGATTATGAGGTGCCAGGGGAATTGGCTAGACTTCTACAACAAGAGGAAAGGGCTATTCTGCCTCATGAGGAGCTGTTAGATACAATCAACTTGGGTACTGAGGAAGACAGAAAGGAAATCAGAGTGGGTGCCAATCTAGAGCCGAGTGTCAAGGAGCGCCTAATTCAGCTATTGCATGATTATGTTGAGATCTTTGCATGGTCATACAAAGACATGTCGGGACTCGATACAGACATTGTGGTATACAGTCTACCCACTAGAGAAGACTGTCCACCAGTGAAACAAAAAGTCTGCCGCATGAGACCTGACATGTCAGAGAAGATCAAAGCGGAAGTCATGAAGCAATTCAATGCTGGATTTCTGGCTGTTACTTCCTATCCATAATGGGTTGCTAACATAGTTCCCATGCATAAAAAGGATGGCAAAGTGAGAATGTGCGTGGATTATAGAGATTTAAACAGGGCCAGCCCTAAAGATGATTTTCCACTTCCACAATCGACATTCTGATTGACAACACAACCCAACACAAAGTATTTTCTTTCATTGACAGATTCTCAGGCTATAACCAGATTAAAATGGCACCTGAGGACATGGAGAAAACTACTTTTGTCACACAATGGGGTACGTTCTGCTACAAAGTGATGCCATTCGGACTGAAGAATGTTGGGGCAACCTATCAACGCGCCATGGTAGCTTTATTTCATGATATGATACATCATGAGATAGAGGTCTACATAGATGACATGATAGCCCGATCACAAACTGAAGAAGAACACCTTGATCACTTGCAAAAGTTGTTTGTCAGTTTGAAAGAGTACAAGCTAAGATTGAATCCAAACAAGTGCACATTCGGAGTCCGGTCCGATAAGCTCTTAGGTTTCATTGTCAGCAACAAAGGCATCGAGGTTAATCCTACCAAAGTCAAAGCTATACAAGAAATGCCTGCTCCTCGCACTGAGAAGGAGGTCAGAGGTTTCTTGGGACGCATAAACTACATTGCTAGGTTCATTTCTCACCTAACATCTACTTGTGAACCAATCTTCAAGCTGTTGAAGAAAGATCAGGTGGTTAGATGGAATGATGATTGTCAAATTGCTTTCGATAAAATCAAGGAGTATTTACAAGAGCCTCCCGTCTTGATGCCACCAGTCGAAGGAAGACCGCTAATCATGTATTTGACCGTCCTAGAGAATTCAATGGGGTGCGTACTGGGGCAGCATGACGAGTCTGGTCGAAAAGAGCATGTCATTTATTACCTTAGCAAAAAGTTTACCGACTATGAAACAAGATATTCACTGCTCGAGAAAACTTGTTGCGCTTTGGTATGGGCTGCTCGCCGGCTAAGGCTGTACATGTTGACTCATACCACTTTGCTGATATCTAAGATGGATCCGATCAAATACATCTTCGAAAAGCCTGCGTTATCTGGAAGGATAACTAGATGGCAGATGATTCTAACGGAATATGACATACAGTACACGACCCAAAAATCTATAAAGGGAAGTGTGCTAGCTGATCATCTGGCCCATCAAGCTGTAGAAGATTATCAATCCATGAAGTTTGACTTCCCTGACGAAGACATCATGACATTGGATAACGTTGAAGATTTTAGACCATATGACGAACCTGAACAAGGATCCCTATGGACCCTGTACTTTGATGGGGCATCCAATGCGCTTGGTAACGGTATCGGTGTTGTGCTTATATCTCCGGAAGGATGCCATACTCCTTTCACCGCCAGACTTTGCTTCAACTGTACGAACAACATGGCAGAGTATGAAGCATGCATCTTTGGACTCAAGGCTGCCATAAACTTGGGAATCAAATCTTTAGTTGTATTTGGGGATTCAGCTTTGGTCATCAGTCAGATCAAAGGAGAATGGGATACTAAGCATCCAAACCTCATCCCTTACAAAGAACATGTTTTGACATTGTTACCACATTTCGAGCAGATTACCTTCGAGCACTTCCCGCGAGAAGAAAATCAGCTAGCAGATGCTCTAGCTACAATGTCATCCATGTTTAAACTTAATTGGGACAACGAGGCTCCCCAAAATACCATTGAATGGATGGACGAACCAGCACACTGTCACGAGATTAATATCAAAGAAGTAATGGACCAGCCTTGGTTTCATGAAGTCAAAAGGTATCTCGAGGCTCAAGAATATCCTAAAGGAGCTTCAGTCAATGACAAAAAGTTCTTAAGAAGATTCTCAGCTAAGTTCTTCCTAATTAATGGCATCCTGTACAAGCGCAATCATGATTCTATTCTGCCCCGTTGTGTGGAAAAGGCTGAGGCTGAAAGGATTATGGCTGAATTGCATGAAGGTACCTTTGGCACTCACTCTAGCGGGCATACGATCGCAAAGAAGATTCTACGGGCAGGCTATTACTGGTCTACCATGGAAGCAGACTGCTATCAACACTCCCGGACTTGTCATAAATGTCAGATCTATGCAGACAAGGTGCACGTGCCTCCGGTTCCTCTAAATGTCTTAACAGCTCCTTGGCCCTTCGCTATATGGGGAATCGATATGATTGGGGAAATCAAGCCAACAGCCTCCAATGGACACCGCTTCATTCTGGTGGCCATTGATTACTTCACAAAGTGGGTTGAAGCAGCTTCCTTCGCATCCGTTACTAAGAATGTTGTTGCCCGCTTCATCAAGCATAATCTCATTTGCCGGTAAGGTATCCAAGAAAGGATCATCACTGATAACGGTACAAACCTTAACAATACTATGATCACCGCTTTGTGCGAGCAGTTCAAGATTCAACATCACAATTCATCCCCCTATCGGCCAAAGATGAATGGTGTTGTCGAAGATGCAAACAAAAACATCAAAAAGATCATACAAAAAATGACAGTCACCTACAAGGACTGGCATGAGATGCTACCGTTTGCTCTCCACGGGTACCTTACCACAACTCGCACTTCAACTGGGGAAACACCCTATTCTTTAGTTTATGGAATGGAGGTTGTTTTACCTATTGAGGTTCAGATCCCCTCTTTAAGAATCATGAAGGATGCAGGTTTAAGTGAAGACGATTGGATCCAGAACCGACTTGATCAGTTGAACTTAATCAACGAGAAGAGACTTACTGCTGTTTTCCATGGTCAGACGTATCAAAAGCGGATGATCAAGGCTTTCAACAAGAAAGTCAGACGCCAAGTATATCAAGTTGGAGATCTTGTGATTAAGCGCATCATGTTGCCACAAAGTGATCCCAGAGGAAAATGGACTCCTACCTATGAAGGACCATTTGAAATCAAGAACATCTTTTCTGGTTGGGAAATGATCTTAACCACCATGGACAGCGATGATCTGCCGCACCCTGCGAACGCAGACATAGTCAAAAGATACTACACATAAGATACCCGCTAGGTTGACACACCTAGGAAAAACAAGGGCATCCCGGCGAACCAAAAGGTTTGGGCAAAAATTAGGGATAAAACAAAAAGAATCTGTACACCCGGTAAGTTGAAAACCCGAAAGGGAAACTTGGGCAAAGAAAGAGTTTCCCGGTGGATCGAAAACCCGAAAGGGCGGTCCAGGAAAAAGTTAGGGAATTAAAGCGTATGACTATGTCTCGTCCGATCACTTTAAGGACAATCTCTTTATAGACAAACTCTGAGCTTCTGATTGATTCAATCATCTTCGGACGAAGCAACAAATGGACAAGATATTCGGAGATACGGAGGCTATAGCAGAATGGGAACCCCATGGGATTATTACACATAGCTATCTTTCTTTGAAATTTTTTTCTTATTTATGACACCATCTTCTTACTAGGATGTCTGTCTCCTTTGTACAAAATACTTATTCAAAGTAAATACAAATATATCTCTTTAAAGTGAAAAAAACCATTTGTCTTTTTCTTTTACACTTGTGTTTTATTTGCAAAAACATCCAATGATTCATTAATGAACATATGCATTTGAACATAATTACTGGTTATAAATAAACAGGATGAAAAAGAGCAATTACTGATAGATGGAAAGATTAGGAAAATGTCTTTAGGCTATTCCATGAGAAATCCCTACAGCACGTCATTAAGATCCCCAGCGGAGCCAAAACTTTGAACTATAGATCCCAAGCGGAGCTGAGACTACCAACTACCAATCCCCAGCGGAGCCGAAACTTCAAACTATCAACCCACAGTGGAAATCATCCAGCTTCTCCAGATTCCCTAGCAAGTTGACTTGAAGCTTGAAAGTCAACCAGATAATAGTTAACTTTGGTTTCTCCCCAACCTAGGGTAACTCCACAGTAGAGTGGCAGACAACCGAAACTCCTGAACTTTTTCCAAACAGGAATAAGGTTTTCCCCATAGAGTTTTCATTGCTCCTCGACAGAACAAAGACTCCCGTCATTAATCCCCAGTAAAAGCCATTAAAATTTTCTGGATTCCCCAAGCAAATTCCTCAAGAAGTATATGGCATTACTCTCACAACGGAATCCTCAACAGGATTTATTTTCCTCAGCAATACAGCAAATCAGCTTACATGCGCATACATTACATCCATATATCATAAATATTGATAAAGTACATATACCACATCATACATTTCATGCAACATAACTTTGTGCTTCAGCTAACATTTTACCCTTTTCAGGATAAGATTAACAGCTACCATTAACAAATGTTCGAAGATTCTAGATACAATACAAATACACTCCAGACACGGTAGTTTTTCTGTTACTCATTCGGATTTCAATTTCAAGATACAGTACAGATACACTCTAACCATAGAAGTTATTTTGTTACTCATTCAGATTTCAATTTCAAGATACAGTACATATACACTCTAGACACGGAAGTTATTATGTTACTCATTCGGATTTCAATTTCAGATACAGTGCAGATACGCTCCAGACACGGTTGCCATTTTGTTACTCATTCAGATTCCAATTTCAAGATATCGTCCAGATACGCTCCACACATGGAAGCCACTCTATCGCTTATTCAGATCTCAACTACCGATACAGTACAGATACGCTCCATACATGGAAGACTTTTTGTTACTCATTCAGACTTCAATTTCAAGATACAGTCCAGATACGCTCCAGACACGGTTGCCATTCTGTTACTTATTCAGATTCAAGTACAGATACAGTTCAGATACGTTCCAAATACGGACACCATTCTGATGCTTATTCTTTTGATTTACAACAAACATTCTTGGATGGAATCTACAAGCCCATCTCCAACAAGATTGTAACACCTTTCCAAATGGCATCTTTAAGCCCATTCCCTCAGCTACACCTTTGTCGAGTGCAAATTTATGGGCACTCTAGTGTCCAATCATCTTTTACCTTCGAGTCACGAACGGCAAAACTCGCCAATCTAACTCTTCAGGTTCAAGAAGATTGAACAGGGGAAGCTGTTGTACCCCAAAATTTTCCCTCCCATTTTTCATAGAAAATACAATCCTAGGGTTTCTCAGATAATCAAGTTGGCTCAGAAATCGACCAGACAGATTCTCTTCTGTAGCAGTAAACCAGCAATTAAGTTTTTTCTTGCAATCCTCAGCAGAAAATGAATTCTCAAAAAGATTCAATTGGTTTTCACAGATCTTCATGCTTTCTCAAGTTCACCGAAAAGACAGTGTTTGTTCTCAGAGCATGGTTTATTTGGGACAAGAGATTAAGACTGTCATGTAGGACACTCATGATTGTTTGATCCAGGTTAACCAGATGATTTGCGTCTTTTAAAACATTTACTTGGTTAGAAAATGGAATATACAGTGCGTGTTTGTTTGAGATGCACTTACATAATTATTAGGATTACTTGGAATTTAAGTTACCAGTCTGGAACATTTTACTTCAAGTATCTTGATTGGAATTTTCAAAAATCAATTAGGATGCGAAGAGAAAATTACAAGTTTGTTGTTGATCAAGGATTTCAAGTAACACCAGAACATTTCATATGATTTTCTCCAAATTCATATATTGTTACAAAACAATTTATTCTTTTAAATACTTTAGGTTTTACAACTTATCGTATTTGAAAATGAATTGATACAATTATTGATTACAATACAAGAATGATTTTTCTAAATTACAAAGAAAATCCAAATGTTTGATTGGCCTAGGAAAATTAATCTATGCCTAAACTTGTCTGAAGATTGAAGTCGCATCCAATTCTTTTGTCTATCTCCAAAGACTTCCATGCTTGCCATAGAGTTCTTGCCTCCTTTGCTTTGTCACATCCAATTGTGCTCACATGAAAACAAAAGAAAGAAAAATAGTTAGTACAAATTATTTGGGCATAAGCAAGAATTTTCCAAAAAAAAGAGAGGTAATCATCATTAAGGTTTGCAAGAATGGAATCAGAATGCCATTATTCATCACAATTTTATTTTTCTATTTTGCAAATCACAAGAAGGTTATCCTTCTTGGTTCACAAAAAGAAGGAAATGTTACAAAGCTGTCCAAACAAACAAAATGCAAGCAAGCTGTCCAAACAAACAAAATGCAAGCAAGCTGTCCAAACAAACAAAGGCAAGCAAATTGTCCAAACAAACAGCAAAACTGAATCAAACAGAATTCCCAAACAGCAGCGCAAATTGGACAAATAACAACAAACAGCATCAATAAAAACGAGGCAGAAGTAAGTCAACAAAAGCTAAAGCAGGCAGCAAAGCAGAATTATGGAAACATAATAGCTAAGTCAAATAAGCAAAAGCTTGTTCAAGAAGCATAAGTCATCATTTTCCATTTTTCATTGCGAACCTTTCAGAATTGGAAAAAAGGGGCAAAAAGCAATTTTCTTTCCTATTGTCATTGAGAGAGAAGAGAGGAAAGAAGTCACCTAGGTTATTAGAATGCACAACCATGTTGCCCTGCCTATCACAAGTTACATAGAAGTTGCTAGAAAACAAAACTGCCACCAAAAAGCCATAAGGACAATATGTTAAAATATTCAAAATTGTTGGTTTCCCACCATTTTGAATAGAGATAACAAAAGTAAGGTGAATATAATAAGAAGAAAGCAATAGAACAGTGGAGGTCCCAAAAAATCAGAACCATCATCAAATACAAAAAAATCTCCAAAACTAAAAGTCTAAAAACTCAGAAAAACACAAGTCTCCAACAGCAAAACATAAACCAACAACAAAACCTGTAACAAATCCAAACCTGATCCAAAATCGAAATACAGTACCAAAAGCCACAAACTCAAAAAACACCTAAGTTCTCATACTGATAAGCCAAGCATCCAACTCTCAAAACCTTCAAAAACCTATCAAACCATCTCAAAACTCATCAAACCTGCAACCTGTTAACCAACATACAGTAGCAAGTCTCCAAAACCAAACCTGTGAACAAAAAAACACAGTAGCCATCCTCAAATATCAAACTCAGAATACACATAAGTCTCAAACTGCCAACAGACCCAAAACCTGATGAACATCAACAAAACCAAAACTCCAAAAACCAAAAGTCTAAAACTGTAAACCACCATCAACTCTCAAAACACCCTTAAACCACCATCAACCAAACCTGCAACAGTTTCACAAACTGAGGAAAACAGAGAAACATTACCAAGCCTCAAACTAAAACACAGTTTCACAAACTCAGAAACAGTTGAAAAATCCCAAACAACCATCAGCTTCCAATATCCCAAACTGAAAGTAAGCTTGAAACAACCAAAAACCAGTAACATATATCCAAGAATCATCAAACAAAAACCAGTAGCCAAGAATCAAACCAAAAACATGTTAACTCAAAATACAGTAACATCATCCCAAAAGCCTAAAACCATTTTCAAACTCACAAAACAGTAACAAGCCACAAAATCCAGAAGATAACCAATATCATCAAGGGAAAACATAAGAGTTTACCAAAGAGTCAGGAACACCCACGCCTTCAATCCTCATCTCCTCCCCTCGTACAACTTCCGCCACCATTGAGTACAGTCTTCGTTCTCGCCTCTCCCTTTCAAAATCGCAAGAAACTGTAAAGTTCCAAACAGGTATGGATTCTTCATCTTCCTCATAACATATTTCTCTACATCTAAAGGAATGGAGTAGTCAAAAGAAAACGCATAAGATAAAAATCAGTGAAATCATAACACAGAAATCTTACCCTTTTTCTATAAAATCGTTAGATTCTGGCTAGGGAGGCGAGAACGGATATACTCCGGCAACAGAGAGTTAGGGGAAGATCAGATGAATCAATTCTGTTCCTTTAGGGTTCAAATCCGAACTTAGAGTTTTCAAAAAACGCGAATCATAGTGAGATAAAGATGGAGAGAGCGATTTTGCTCGCGAAACAGGGATGGTTAGTGAGAGATTTAGAGGTTTCATCAATATGAGCAAAGGATAATACAGGGATGAGCGAAAGAGATGAAGCGGCAGCGCTGTGAACAAAGGGTTCCAAGAACCATAATTTTGTTTTGAACCCTTAATCAGAAACTAAGTTGCAGCTTAGGAAGTTTGGGCTGGTTCGATTACCCTTAAGCCCATTCGTTTTACTGGATTTACCCCCCCTTGGCTTGTTTTGTTAACAGCAAGAACAACGTTTCTTTTGGGCCTAACATCTAAAATTAACTTAAGCCCATATTTCTTTCTTCTTTTTTTTAATTTGTTCTTCTTCTTCTTATATTTTATTTATTTTGCAAAAATGCTAAATAAAACATAAAATACATTTTTATTAATTTGATTTAAATTTTGTAAATTAATTTTTATCATTTTTCTTTTTTTTTTATTATATTTTGTTTTAGATTTAATTGATATAATAAAACACCAAAAATAATAATTTAGTTTATTTGTTTTCTTTAGATTTTATATAATTAATAAAATACAAAAAAAAATAGAGATTTTAATTTAATCAATTATTTTTATTTTTTAGAATAGGTTTTACCTTTTTTCTTTTCAAGTAAATACTTAACATTTCATTTCCATATTTTGTTGATTTAATTTTCATAGATTATCATAGCTTTAATTAAATTGCACAAAATTCGATTTGGTTGTATTGTTTGATATTTGGACTTTCCTATCTCATTTGATTCATCCCCATTTGTAAAAATTGTACCCCCATTCCTGAATATTTTGTAATAGCGTAGAATTTCAATTCCCGTAATTTACTGTTTTCCATATACTGTATAGTAATTAGGTGTGTATGGCAAGATTCAAAAATCAATCACTAGATGACCTAATCAAAGAATAAAATAACTCGAAACCAACACACTTTTTCACACGCGCACATCTTGGGTAACCTCGCTCGTTGTCTCGGAAATACAATCATGTCCCTCGAATATGGGATGCTCTAGCAAAGACCCTTCGATAAAAAAGATCGTAGTCCCTCGATGTTGCCTTCGATAAAATGATCTTGTCCCTTACGAAAATTGCTAAAGCGTCTCACAAGTTGCCTTCAATGATTGTAAAATTGACCCGCGCCTGTCCCTTCACATCCAACGATGGGGCTTCTTACCAAATTAATGGTAAGATAGCACCATTAAAAGGGAGGAAGAAAAGAATAATTTAAGACCTTTCGAGTAGATAGATTCTCTCTTAGTTACTCGCTTGCTCATGATAAAAACTTTTCACACCTATACTTTCTTTTCAAAACATTTTCAAAAAAAATGTTTTGTATACGTTCTTATAGAGACGAGAACCATTACAAAACCTCTTTTCAAAACACTTTTCGAAACACGATTCACAAACACATCTTTGAACCATTTTCCGAAAATAAAACTTTGTATACATTCTTATAGAGACGAGAATCATTACAAAGAGATTTTTTTTCAAAATACTTTCAAAGCCCACGCCACAAGCACACTATCAAATGAAAGCAAGTGATCTAAACGAGTAACTAAGAGCCCATGGAAAACCATGGATGAAAAGGGTGCTAATACCTTCCCTTTTCATAATCTACCCCCCGAACCCCAGAAAATCTCGAAAGGTCTTTCCTGTGATTTTTTACCTTTCCTTTGGATAAAAGAAAAGTCGGTGGCAACTCTTGCTAACCGCACAAGTGCGATCGAAACGCAAAACACCAAGTCAGTTCTCCCACCGTATCACAGAGTGTAGAGGAACAACCCTAGCCCATGTCTTGGTAGACACTGGTTCATCTTTAAACGTCTTACCAAAGAAAGCCCTTGATAGATTGGATTGCGAAGGACTGACTTTAAAACCCAGTAACATAGTGGTGAGAGCATTTGATGGTTCGAAGAGGATGGTCCATGGGGAGGTGGACATCCCGATAAAGGTGGGAACTTAGATTTTCAATTCAACCTTCTACGTCATGGACATCCGTCCTTCTTATTCCTGTCTGTTAGGACGCCCCTGGATCCACAATGCCGGTGTTGTCACCTCCACATTGCATCAGATGCTGAAATACCCGGTCCAAGGAAAGATCATAACTGTCAATGGGGAGGAGGAGTACATGATTAGTCATCTAAATTCTTTCCGATATGTGGAGTTGGATGGCGAGTTCATTGAAACCCCTTTCCAACATTTTGAAGAAGTCTCTCAAGAAGTACCAGCGACCAAGGCGGTATCCTCGATTCCTAAGATCACAAGACCTCCGCTCCGGATGTCATCACTAAAGGATGCATAGGCAGTAGTGGAAGAGGGTGGATGCACCATCTGGGGGCAACTTCCAGACATCCCATATAAATCAGACAAGTTTGGCTTGGGGTTTAATTCAACTGCTCAGAAGGCTGTGCGTCGTGCCCGTGCTGGAGGGCCACCTGTGAAGATTAGCAACCAAGGGGTTAATGCATTAGAAGACAATGAAGAAGATGGCAGCTTGGAAGATTGGATATTTCCTACTGTCAACGGAGGACTTCGCAATTGGGAAGCCAGAGACTTTGTTCCAATAACTTTTATCTCCCAGTAATTTATCTTTTACATTTCTGTTGGACTTGTAATATTCACGAACAATTCACACTTTAAAAACCTTGTGCCTTACCCGAGGCACAATGGTCCATTTGTAAGGGTTTTTATTTCATCTTCATATGACATTCAATGAATCATGGACACTTTTTCACATACAAACCTTTTATGCTCATTGTCTTTCTTTTACATTTTATTGTTTAAAGATGGCTATACCCTTACACACACCCACACTCACAAATGCAGGTACCCCTCCATTCCGGATCCCATGGGTAACGATACTGCTATAGCCTTCAGTGACTCTGAAGATCCAATCTACCAAGCCGAATATGAAGGTGAGGAAGATTGTGAGGTGCCAGGGGAATTAGCCAGACTACTACAACAAGAGGAAAGAGCTATTCAGCCTCATGAGGAGCAGTTGGATACAATCAATTTGGGTACCGAGGAAGATAAAAAGGAAATCAAAGTGGGTGCCAATCTAGAGCCGAGTGTCAAAGAGCGCCTAATTCAACTATCGCATGATTATGTTGAGATCTTTGCCTGGTCATACGAAGACATGTCGGGACTTGATACAGACATTGTGGTACATCGTCTACCCACAAGAGAAGATTGTCCACCAGTGAAACAAAAAGTCTGCCGCATGAGACCTGACATGTCAGAGAAGATCAAAGCAGAAGTTATGAAACAATTTAATGCTGGATTTCTGTTTGTTACTTCCTATCCTCAATGGGTTGCCAACATTGTTCTCGTGCCTAAAAAGGACGGCAAAGTAAGAATGTGCGTGGATTATAGAGATTTAAACAGGGCCAGCCCTAAAGATGATTTTCCACTTCTACACATTGACATCTTGGTTGACAATACAACCCAACACAAAGTGTTTTCTTTCATGGATGGATTCTTAGGTTATAACCAGATCAAAATGGCACCTGAGTACATGGATAAAACTACATTTTTCACACAGTGGGGTACGTTATGTTACAAAGTGATGCCATTCGAACTGAAGAACACTGAGGCAACCTATCAACGCGCCATGGTAGCTTTGTTTCATGACATGATACATCATGAGATAGAAGTCTACGTAGATGACATGATAGCCCGATCAAAAACTGAAGAAGAACACCTGGATCACTTGCAAAGGCTGTTTGTCAGATTGAAGGAGTACAAGCTAAGGTTGAACCCGAACAAGTGCACATTCGAAGTCCGGTCCGGTAAACTCTTAGGTTTCATTGTCAGCAACAAAGGCATCGAGGTTGATCCGGCCAAGGTCAAGGCGATACAAGAAATGCCTTCTCCTCGTACTGAGAAGGAAGTCAGAGGATTCTTGGGATGCCTGAACTATATTGCCAGATTCATTTCTCACCTAACATCTACTTGTGAACCAATCTTCAAACTGTTGAAGAAAGATCAATTAGTCAGATGGAATGATGAATGTCAGATTGCTTTCGATAAAATCAAAGAGTAATTACAAGAGCCTCCTGTCTTGATGCCGCCAGTCAAGGGAAGACCGCTAATTATGTATCTGACTGTTTTAGAGAACTCAATGGGGGTGCGTATTGGGGCAACATGACGAGTCTGGCCGAAAAGAGCACGCTATTTACTACCTGAGCAAAAAGTTTACCGACTGTGAAACCAGATATTCACTGCTCGAGAAAACTTGTTGCGCTCTGGTATGGGCTTCTTGCCGGCTAAGACAGTATATGTTGACTCATACCACTTTGTTGATATCTAAGATGGATTCGATAAAGTACATCTTTGAGAAGCCTGCTTTGTCTGGGAGGATAACTAGATGGCAGATGATCCTAACAGAATATGACATACAGTATGTTGTACCCCAAAATTTGCCCTCCCATTTCCTCAACATTTTCTCATCACAAGACCCTTGAAGATCAAGATCCAATTAGGGTTTCCTCTGCTCAAGACTTCTCCTTGCACTGTTGACCCAAATTAGGGTTTGTGTTTGCACAAAGATATTTTGACCTAAAATACCTAATATGACTTTCATTCTTCATGTTGGACTCCCAAGTTTATCCATACCAAGTTTCAAGTCTTGATTCCAATTTTTGCCTTGTCAATTGGACAGTTGACCTAGAAATCAACTGTATTGGGGAAAAAGTCAACTGTGGCCAATTGACAGTCAAATCTCATGAAAATTGATCCACATCAACATTATGAACTCACATGGACCATTTTATCATGTTTGGATCACAATTCCACAAGAAATTTGATCAGATCACCAAAAGGGCAAAATGGTCATTTTTAGGGTTTTGACTGCACAAAGGCAAATTTTGACTGTTTGACCTAGCCAATGGCACACCAAGCTCACATATGGACTCAAGGACCCCATGGAATTATCTTGACATGCTCAACAAGTTCAAAAGATCCCAAATACACAAGATTGACAGTTGAATTTCCCAGTCAATTGATCAATTTTGACTGTATACTGAAAAGTCAAACTTTGACTTTTTGGTCAAAATCAAGGGTCAAGATTCATTTTTCTTCAAAACATGCCAAATCATGAAACTTGTTCATCAAGAAATCAAGAAATGCAAATTAGGGTTTGAAATGAAGATTTTTCATAACTTAGAATTTTTCTAAGTTATGAAAAACCCTAATTTTTTCCTAACTTTGTCCCACTTTCTCACCAAGATTAATTTGGATTCAAGCAAAAGTCAAAACATGAAAGTTGTAGCCTATTGCATAATCTACAACTTTGATTCACAAAGTTTTCCCAAAAGAGGCTTGTATCTCAAGTTACAATTTTTGGAACAAGGGTACTAAACCATTCTTAACTTAGAGAAAATTTGACCTATTTTAGGCAAGTTTTTACCTAACTTCAAGACCATTTTCATACACTTCCACTTGGAATTTCAATTTGCATTTCAAAGATGGATTGTAGTACACATTCCAAGCTTTCCAAAATGTCTAAGAACTCATCAAACAACCTCATGGTTAGGGAGAATCGAATTTGACAATATGGGAAAAACTCACTTTTGAATTGGCCAAGTTACATGTTCATAACACTATGCATTTTCAATCTCAGCTTGCACAACTTGATTACAGGTATTTTATCTCAATTACACTCATAAATTTAATTCCAATCCTTTGTGCCAAGACCATGTTCTATGTGTTCAAGCATTGCCTAAAGGTTTAATCCCAAATTGGAAAAAGCATTATATCCATTTTTGCAAAAGTTACACTTTATGTCCAAAGCAAATCAAGAAGGTACAAAGGAAATATATTTGGCACAAGTTTATGAGTTAATCACTCTGATCAAGACAAGGTTTTGCAGCATGTTTAGGGGGCCTCTACCTGTCTAGAACTGAACTTGGCCATTGCTTGCTAAAAGTTTAAGAAACATAACATAACATGTACCAACTCTCATATCAGTTAACCAAGGCTTAGAGAAAGTTATCAAGCACATTCTAAACATTCATCCTAAGCAAAAGCACGAGCACTCCAAGTCCCAAACCCTCTCATTCCCAGAATCACCTTCAAACTGCTCAAAACAGGGCATCCCTGCAGTTTGAGTTCCATAGCTCAAACCTTCCATGCTTTCTTGCTAAAAACTCATCAAACACATTCCATAACATCCCTTGAAGCTAACCAGAACCTAAAACACGACCTGTAACACTCCCAGGCCACTTCACCATTTTCATTTTCTTGTTTTGCAGTTGAAGTTCTCTAGCACGATTCAAAAGGTTTCAAGACAAAGTAAAGCTTGGAATAGCATCCTTGGACATCAAGGAAGTTGTACCAATCATCACCTTGCATTGAGGACACCTCCATCATCAGATACAACTTCAACTGAACAGGTAAGTTCATGAACACGAATCTCTCAATATATGCATTGTTAGCTTTAGGTTTGTGAAGAAAACATGTCACATTCATAGCCCTGAACATGCCCATGTAGTTAGATTTCATTTATATTATGTGTGCTTAGAGAATTTTAAGTCTGAACATTGATAAAAATCTAGGTCAGGAATTGGGAGAGAAGAAATTTTCTCTCATCTTAGAGAGTCAAGACAAGTTCTTTATATCCCTGAATTCGTCTCTTGATGCTGAACATTTTTGATGTTGTGAGTTTTCATTAAAAAGCCAGGAATCAGGATGTTTGAATCAGTGAACAAGGCGCGCGTTTTTTGACATTTTTCTGGCCAGAGGTTGAAGAAGGGTTATCTGGGCTGGGCTTTGTTTCATATTTCTGTTTACACCACTTTTCTGCTTTTACACCCCCTGAGCCCATTTAGCTTATTTTAGTGATTTTTTGACTTTTTCTTTTTTGGTTTGACTTATTTATTTTTTCTTATAATATTAAAAATATAAAAAATATTTTTCTCACCATTTTTGAATTTATTAGGCATTTATTTGGTTTCTTTTAGTTTGTACATAAATAAATAAATATATATACTTTTACTTAAAATACTAAAATAGTGCAAATACATTTTTATTTTCATTTTTTTATTTTGTTTTATCTTCTGAAAATATTTTGTATAAAAAATACTTTTTTTTATAAATATTAAATATTATTATTTTTGTATATATAATACATATTTAGTAAATAATACACACACACACATATATATATATATATATATATATATATATATATATATATATATATATATATATATATATATATATATATATATATATATATATATATATATATATATATATATATATATATATATATATATATATATATATATATATTTAGGGTTAAAATGCAAAATACATACACTTTTTATTTTTATTAATATTTAAATATAAAAAATGCCTTTTTACAAATATATTTCTTTTTTTTTTTTATTTTTGTATATAATAAAAAAATATTATACATATTAAATAATTAATACATTTTATTTAATAAAATTAGGGTTTTGCCCTAAACATAAAAAACTCCAAAAAATAATACTTTTATTTTTGTTTATTTTGACATATAAAAATACCTTTTTCCATACATACAAAAAACATTTTTTGCATCTTGCATATTTATCCTTATTTTATTTGATTTATGCAATTAAATTATCTTGTAAATAATTCAATATTGATGTAATAGTTTAGGTTTAAATTCCTTGTCAAAATCCCCATTTGAACATTTGTACCCCCCTTCCCATATATTGTGTTGTAATAGCTTAGTAAATTTATTTTTCGCACTTTATTGCTTTCTAATTATACCATGTTAGAATTAGGGTTTGTATGTGAATCAAAAACGACAAAAAATAGTTTGACCTAATTTCAAGATAAACAAGCATGAAAATGGACAACACTTATCACACTTGCACCCCTAGGGTATTCCACTTGTTGCCTTCAATAAATGGGCCATATTGCATGTTAGGTCTCTTTGGGCAAAACAAACACAAATCAAATGATCATAGTCCCTCGATGACGCTTTCGAAAGTTGCCTAAAAAATGATCAAGTCCCTTAAAAGAAAATTGCCCAAAGATACTTGGCACCATTGCAATTATGGTCTAAACGATGACCCGCACCCGTCCCTTTCACATCCTAACATGAGATTGTCCACCAAATACAATGGTGGAACAAACTTGTTAAAAGGGATAAAACATAGCAATAATCTTTGAGAAATTTAGGAGTAGATAACCTCTTAGTTACTTGAAACAACTTGCAAAACAAAACACTTGCCTATTTTCTAAAACCACACCTCACAACACTTTCAAAACAAATGAAAACCTTTTCAAAAGACATACACCTTTGTATACATCCCAACATGGATCATTACAAAGGTTGCCACCACATTGGCCTCTTTTCAAAAACATTTTCAAACCCACACACACACAAGAGCACCATTTCAAACAATTGAAAAATAAGGCAAGTTGATCTAAGCAAGTAACTAAGAGCCCATGGATAACCATGCATAGAAAGGGTGCTAATACCTTCCCTTTCTATAATCTACTCCCCGAACCCAAGAAAACATCTCAAAGGTTTTTGCTGTGCTTTTTAAACCTTTCCTTAGGATAAAATAAAAAGTCGGTGGCGACTCTTGCTCAACCGAAACATTTGCGAAAACAAACACAAAACCACAGTCAGTTCTCCCACCGTATCACAGAACTGGCGACTCTGCTAGGGATGATACTACTCAAAGTGGGGTTACCTTAGGGTTTAGATCACCTTTATTTTCAATTGATTGCTTTGTTTGCTTTTACATTTGTGGGCTTTGTATCGGAGTTTCATAGATCCTAACCCGGATCTGGGGAATACCCTTTTAGGTAGCATAATCTGTGAGGGACCTGTCCGGCGTATACCGACATGGGTGAAGCAGTGGCTACGTTGGTGTGGCACCTTGGTCTGTACCGATATCCCTCGTGTTGAAACGGGGAGAATATGGGTCTTCCAAGGAGTCATTAAGCACCAACCGACCTTAGAACCTTAAATTGACCCAACTTGGCCATTAGAACAGTAGCAGTATGCTACACTCATTGAGGCTAAACTCTCGTGATGGTTCCGGCCGCAAGAAAAGATAGCGATGTTGGAGTTATGACCGATCGAGGGTAGCCAATGATTTGAGATCCTCTAGAACCCGGTTACTTTTGATAGGACAGGTTTTAACCAACGAAACTGAAAGAGGGTAGTACCTGAACCCCATGCAAGCCTAAACCTAAGGACTTGTTTGCTTTGTGTGAATATGTTTTCCTGTATATACACTCACTTGCTTTTCGCATACATGTACATAACATCATGACATCATACCATAGCATTTTCAATAACCATTTCAAGGATCTCGAGGGTTCTTTTGATGCAGGGTTACGTTGAACCAGACGTCTACCAAGGGGCAAGAGGTTTCTCCTCTAAACCAATACCAATCAAAGTTCAAGTATAACAACTTGAATCAGTGGCTATGACCCACTTGACATGGTGAGCTTGATTCTAGTGGAAAGACATCCACCGATACAAAGTTCTCCAATCAAAGTTCAAGTACAAAAACTTGAATCAGTGGCTATGACCCACTTGACATGGTGAGCTTGATTCTAGTGGAAAGACATCCACCGATACAAAGTTCTCCAATCAAAGTTCAAGTACAACAACTTGAATTAGTGGCTATGACCCACTTGACATGGTGAGCTTGATTCTAGTGGAAAGACATCCACCGATACAAAGTTCTGCAATCAAAGTTCAAGTACAACAACTTGAATCAGTGGCTATGACCCACTTGACATGGTGAGCTTGATTCTAGTGGAAAGACATCCACCGATACAAAGTTCTCCAATCAAAGATCAAGTGCAACAACTTGAATCAGTGGCTATGACCCACTCGACATGGTGAGCTTGATTCTAGTGGAAAGACGTCCACCGGTGCAAAGTTCTCTAATCCAAGAGCAAAGTTCAACCTCTAACATTTTCTTGTGTTTACCCCGAGAGATCCTTGAGAGCATGCATCCACATATCATGCATTGCATTTCGACAGTCTTTCCTTTTTCAGGTTTCCTTACTCTCCTGCTGTTTATTTCAGTAAGAGATGGCTCTAGAAAGGTCTGTCAAAGACATCCAAGACCAGATTGCTCAGCTGCAGGAGTTGTTCCTGAACTTGTCTCTGGGGCAAGAAGAGATGAAAGCTCTCCTCACAAAGAGCTTGGAGAGTTCCAACAAT
This sequence comes from Vicia faba, assembly GCA_948472305.1. Taxonomy (NCBI): domain Eukaryota; kingdom Viridiplantae; phylum Streptophyta; class Magnoliopsida; order Fabales; family Fabaceae; genus Vicia; species Vicia faba. Next base: position 1,239,647,696 of record OX451738.1, read on the forward strand.
GCCAGGAGTGATCAGCTTGCAGAGATGCAGTTTGATCTGACAACATTGAGGACCCAAATGATGGGACAGTTGGTGGGCCAAATGGCTCTCATCCAGGACCTATCTCAAAGACAAGAGGAACTCAGAGTTCTTGTCCGCCAACTGCTTCCAAACAACCAACCGGGGAAAACATCTGGGGGTTGAAGAGCAAGTCACCGCTCAGCCTCCATCCACTCAAGAAGACAAGGGGAAAGCTCCTTTGCTTGCTTCAGGGTCACAAGCCCATCAACAACCTCGCCAGCGTCAAAGGGGTAATCGGCGTAAGCAAGAAACATCGGGAAGACAGTTCACGGACACTGAAATACCATCATTCTTCATACTGAAGCGCCTGTTGGAGGTCAACTTGCTCACCCTAAGGAATCCTCCTCAGAAGCTCAATACCTCCTCTCCTAACTATCATCCCGATGCATTTTGTGTTTATCACTCCTATAGCCCAGGACACGACACCAACGACTGTTGGGCCTTGAAGAACAAGATTTAAGATCTGATCGACATTGAAGTGCTGGAATTCATGCCAGACGGCGAGATGAAAATCTTCCGTTAAAGGGTTCTCCACCTGAAGTGACGAAGCTCAAGCTGAAAGACTTTTGCTTCTTTTTGAATTCTCAAAGTTGTAATTTCTTTTGCTGTCAAACAATTATCTATTGATGTTAAACTCTATTTTCATTAATGCATTGCATATGTTTGTCTTGAATTCATCCATTCGTTTCACTACTCTTATGCTTTTCTTTATGATATTTGACTCTTGATAAAAAGCTGTAAGCCTTTAGAGGGAGGATGACGAAACAATACCATAATCACATACAGTATGCTTTTGAACAGACCTTGCTGATGATGTACAGGCATTTCTTTCAATTCCCAAACACTGGAGTTATAAGGAAGTTAATCCCTAGTCAACCCCTTCGAGCCAAAGAAGTAGGAGTTTTCTGTTCTAAACAATCGAAACCTTTGATATAAACCTGGGGCAGGGTAGTCTCTCAGTTAATTCAAAGAAAATGCGCATTGAAGTCACAAACTCTCAGTTCGTAACACAACGAACGACGTCAAAGAAAAAGAAAAGCATTCCTTTGGAGTCAAAAGACAGGGGTGGTTCCCCATCACATAGACAGTCAATCTCTCAAAAGAGAAAAGCCCACCAAGCCAAAACCTGTAAAGGAGGCTTAAGAAAGCTGGGGCATCCCACTGACTGTAATCTCGAAAAACGGGAACAGTCAGGCAAAAGTTAGGGATAACAAATCAAAATAAAAATAGTGAGGTCATTACAAATCCTCAACAACATGAAAAATGTTGAAAAAGAAAAAGGAGATGATGACTGTCTCCCAAATTAAAATGGTGAACCATCACCCAAAAAGTCGTTCCAAACTCAAAACAGAGTACGACGCACAATTAACTAAGCTTAGGTTGGAGAACATCACGAAGAGCGGGTGGGTACAAATATACTTTGAGCCTTTATCCTTTGTTTCTTAAACCGTGAACCAAGCCACGTTACAACCCTTCAAAAGTCCTAATTGAAGCATGGGTTAGTTCGAAAGCATACTGTTACAAAAGGTATCCTGACTCTTGTAAGGCTTTGCTTTAAATCTTGTGTTGATCTGTCTTATAAAAAGTTTTCTGCTAAAAAACGCATTTTTCAAAACTTCGAGACAAACATAAACTTTGCATTGCTTGAATATCACTGTCTGCATTTGGGATTTTTGTTTGACAGCGAAGAAATTCATACAGCGAATGTTCGGAGGAACGAAAACTCTCTCAGTGAGCAAAATCACTTCAAAAGGACGACACTTCCTTTACAAATCTCCTAGGGGCATGACATGTCACCATCCAATTAACCTGGGGCAGTCCAGTCAAGGTCCAACAGATCTTTCAAAATACAATTAACCCGGGGCAGTCCAGTCAAGGTCCAACAGATCTTTCAAAATTCAATTAACCTGGGGCAGTCCAGTCAAGATTTCAAGAAATCTCTCAATATGCAGAGTAATCTGATTCAAGATTCCTTCATCACCACTTGGGGCATTCGAATGTCAAAAGTGTTCAACAATATCAACTATCACATTTCCAGACTCGATTCCTGTATCTAGCCAGGGCACGTCTGAAGAGTTCGAGGATTCGATTCCTGTATCCAGCCAGGGCATATCTGTTGACGACTATTTCCAGATTCGATTCCTGTATCCAGCCAGGGCATATCTGTTGACGACTATTTCCAGACTCGATTCCTGTATCTAGCCAGGGCACGTCTGAAGAGTTTGAAGATTCGATTCCTGTATCCAGCCAGGGCATATCTGTTGACGACTATTTCCAGATTCGATTCCTGTATCCAGCCAGGGCATATCTGTTAACTATCACATTTCCAGACTCGATTCCTGTATCCAGCCAGGGCACGTCTGAAGAGTTCGAGGATTTGATCCCTGTATCCATCCAGGGCATATCTGTTGACGACTATTTCCAGATTCGATTCCTGTATCCAGCCAGGGCATATCTGTTGACGACTATTTCCATATTCGATTCCTGTATCCAGCCAGGGCATATCTGTTGACGACTATTTCCAGATTCGATTCCTGTATCTAGCCAGGGCATATCTGTTGACAACTATTTCCAGACTCGATTCCTGTATCTAGCCAGGGCACGTCTGAAGAGTTTAAAGATTCGATTCCTGTATCCAGCCAGGGCATATCTGTTAACTATCACCTTTCCAGACTCGATTCCTGTATCCAGCCAGGGCACGTCTGAAGAGTTCCAGATCAACACCTGTAACAAGCCAGGAAAACATCTATGAACGACCGATTGTAGACCAACACCTGTAACAAGCTAGGAAATTACCTACGTCACCACTTGGGGCATTCAAATGTCAAAAGTGTTCAAAAACCCGATGCAGTTTTACACAAACTCATCATCAGGAAATCCTACACAGATCTCCTCAAAACAGGAAGTCCCCAATAGTTTGGCATACAACCCAAGCTTCTGATTTTCCCAACAGTGGTCCCAAGACTTCTCTTTTTTTAACAATTGAAGATTCTTGCCCTCCACAGCAGCAGCCAAAGAATTATTCTCCCCGGCAGCAGTCAAGATTCTTTTATCTTCAGCCATCCAGGATTCATTTATCCTCAACATTAGCTCATCAGCTTACATGCGCATTCATCCCATTCATGTCATAAACATTGATGTCACATACATTGCATCATGCATCATAACATTGCATACAACTAACCCTTTACCTTTTCAGGTAAGATCAGTCGACAGACACAGATCATCTTCCGAGATTCATCCAGAAATAGTTCAGATGTGACCCGGACACGGCGACATTCTGATACTTATTCTAGATTCATCCAGATGCAGTTTTATATGAGCACATCATCAGGAAGCCCTACACCGGTTCCTCTTCAAGACTTCTGAAAACAGTTCACGGGTTCTCCAGTAACGGATGTTAACCTATCACTTGTTCAGACTCTTCTCAACTTTTGAAAACAGTTTACGGACGCTTCCCAACAACAGATGCTGCTCTATTGCTTGTTCAATCTCAACTCCTGAAAATAGTTTACGGATTCTCCAAAACGTGGATGTCAATCTATTGCTTGCTCAGACCCCCAATTTAGAGATGTTCCAAAACATGGGTGCCTTTCTGATACTCGTCCATTGACATACAGTTCAACATTACCAGATGGCATCTTTAAGCCCATCCTCCTACCAGCAATCACCAAATGGCATCTTTAAGCCCATCCTCCTACCAGCAGTCACCAAATGGCATCTTTAAGCCCATTTCCAGATGGCATCTCTAAGCCCATCCCCCGACAAGATTCTATCGCACCAAATGGCATCTTTAAGCCCATTTCTAGATGGCATCTCTAAGCCCATCCCCCGACAAGATTTTATCGCATCAGATGGCATCTTTAAGCCCATCATCAAATGGCATCTTTAAGCCCATTCACCTCTATCATCACATCGCCGAGTGCAAATTTTCTGGGTACTTTAGTGTCCAATCTTCTTTTACCTTCAAGTCGCGAAAGGCAAACTTGCCAAACTAACTCTTAAGGTCCAAGAAGATTGAACATGGGCAACTGTTGTACCCCAAAATTTGCCCTCCCATTTCCTCAACATTTTCTCATCACAAGACCCTTGAAGATCAAGATCCAATTAGGGTTTCCTCTGCTCAAGACTTCTCCTTGCACTGTTGACCCAAATTAGGGTTTGTGTTTGCACAAAGATATTTTGACCTAAAATGCCTAAGATGACTTTCATGCTTCATGTTGGACTCCCAAGTTTATCCATACCAAGTTTCAAGTCTTGATTCCAATTTTTGCCCAGTCAATTGGACAGTTGATCTAGAAATCAACTGTATTGGGGAAAAAGTCAACTGTGGCCAATTGACAGTCAAATCTCATGAAAATTGATCCACATCAACATTATGAACTCACATGGACCATTTTATCAAGTTTGGATCACAATTCCACAAGAAATTTGATCAGATCACCAAAAGGGCAAAATGGTCATTTTTAGGGTTTTGACTGCACAAAGGCAAATTTTGACTGTTTGACCTAGCCAATGGCACACCAAGCTCACATATGGACTCAAGGACCCCATGGAATTATCTTGACATGCTCAACAAGTTCAAAAGATCCCAAATACACAAGATTGACAGTTGAATTTCCCAGTCAATTGATCAATTTTGACTGTATACTGAAAAGTCAAACTTTGACTTTTTGGTCAAAATCAAGGGTCAAGATTCATTTTTCATCAAAACATGCCAAATCATGAAACTTGTTCATCAAGAAATCAAGAAATGCAAATTAGGGTTTGAAATGAAGATTTTTCATAACTTAGAATTTTTCTAAGTTATGAAAAACCCTAATTTTTTCCTAACTTTGTCCCACTTTCTCACCAAGATTCATTTGGATTCAAGCAAAAGTCAAAACATGAAAGTTGTAGCCTATTGCATAATATACAACTTTTATTCACAAAGTTTTCCCAAAAGAGGCTTGTATCTCAAGTTACAATTTTTGGAACAAGGGTACTAAACCATTCTTAACTTAGAGAAAATTTGACCTATTTTAGGCAAGTTTTTACCTAACTTCAAGACCATTTTCATACACTTCCACTTGGAATTTCAATTTGCATTTCAAATATGGATTGTAGTACACATTCCAAGCTTTCCAAAATGTCCAAGAACTCATCAAACAACCTCATGGTTAGGGAGAATCGAATTTGACAATATGGGAAAAACTCACTTTTGAATTGGCCAAGTTACATGTTCGTAACACTATGCATTTTCAATCTCAGCTTGCACAACTTGATTACAGGTATTTTATCTCAATTACACTCATAAATTTAATGCCAATCCTTTGTGCCAAGACCATGTTCTATGTGTTCAAGCATTGCCTAAAGGTTTAATCTCAAATTGGAAAAAGCATTATATCCATTTTTGCAAAAGTTACACTTTATGTCCAAAGCAAATCAAGAAGGTACGAAGGAAATCTCTTTGGCACAAGTTTATGAGTTAATCACTCTGATCAAGACAAGGTTTTGCAGCATGTTTAGGGGGCCTCTACCTGTCTAGAACTGAACTTGGCCATTGCTTGCTAAAAGTTTAAGAAACATAACATAACATGTACCAACTCTCATATCAGTTAACCAAGGCTTAGAGAAAGTTATCAAGCACATTCTAAACATTCATCCTAAGCAAAAGCACGAGCACTCCAAGTCCCAAACCCTCTCATTCCCAGAATCACCTTCAAACTGCTCAAAACAGGGCATCCCTGCAGTTTGAGTTCCATAGCTCAAACCTTCCATGCTTTCTTGCTAAAAACTCATCAAACACATTCCATAACATCCCTTGAAGCTAACCAGAACCTAAAACACGACCTGTAACACTCCCAGGCCACTTCACCATTTTCATTTTCTTGTTTTGCAGTTGAAGTTCTCTAGCACGATTCAAAAGGTTTCAAGACAAAGTAAAGCTTGGAATAGCATCCTTGGACATCAAGGAAGTTGTACCAATCATCACCTTGCATTGAGGACACCTCCATCATCAGATACAACTTCAACTGAACAGGTAAGTTCATGAACACAAATCTCTCAATATAGGCATTGTTAGCTTTAGGTTTGTGAAGAAAACATGTCACATTCATAGCCCTGAACATGCCCATGTAGTTAGATTTCATTTATATTATGTGTGCTTAGAGAATTTTAAGTCTGAACATTGATAAAAATCTAGGTCAGGAATTGGGAGAGAAGAAATTCTCTCTCATCTTAGAGAGTTAAGACAAGTTCTTTATATCCCTGAATTCGTCTCTTGATGCTGAACATTTTTGATGTTGTGAGTTTTCATTAAAAAGCCAGGAATCAGGATGTTTGAATCAGTGAACAAGGCGCGCGTTTTTTGACATTTTTCTGGTCAGAGGTTGAAGAAGGGTTATCTGGGCTGGGCTTTGTTTCATATTTCTGTTTACACCACTTTTCTGCTTTTACACCCCCTGAGCCCATTTAGCTTATTTTAGTGATTTTTTGACTTTTTCTTTTTTGGTTTGACTTATTTATTTTTTCTTATAATATTAAAAATATAAAAAATATTTTTCTCACCATTTTTGAATTTATTAGGCATTTATTTGGTTTCTTTTAGTTTGTACATAAATAAATAAATATATATACTTTTACTTAAAATACTAAAATAGTGCAAATACATTTTTATTTTCATTTTTTTATTTTGTTTTATCTTCTGAAAATATTTTGTATAAAAAATACTTTTTTTTATAAATATTAAATATTATTATTTTTGTATATATAATACATATTTAGTAAATAATACACACACACACACATATATATATATATGTATATATATATATATATATATATATATATATATATATATATATATATATATATATATATATATATATATATATATATATATATATATATATATATATATATATATATATATATATATATATATATATATATATATATATATATATATATATATATATATATATATATATATATATATATATATATATATATATATATATATATATATATTCAGGGTTAAAATGCAAAATACATACACTTTTTATTTTTATTAATATTTAAATATAAAAAATGCCTTTTTACAAATATATTTCATTTTTATTTTATTTTTGTATATAATAAAAAAATATTATACATATTAAATAATTAATACATTTTATTTAATAAAATTAGGGTTTTGCCCTAAACATAAAAAACTCCAAAAAATAATACTTTTATTTTTGTTTATTTTGACATATAAAAATACCTTTTTCCATACATACAAAAAACATTTTTTGCATCTTGCATATTTATCCTTATTTTATTTGATTTATGCAATTAAATTATCTTGTAAATAATTCAATATTGATGTAATAGTTTAGGTTTAAATTCCTTGTCAAAATCCCCATTTGAACATTTGTACCCCCCTTCCCATATATTGTGTTGTAATAGCTTAGTAAATTTATTTTTCGCACTTTATTGCTTTCTAATTATACCATGTTAGAATTTGGGTTTGTATGCGAATCAAAAACGACAAAAAATAGTTTGACCTAATTTCAAGATAAACAAGCATGAAAATGGACAACACTTATCACACTTGCACCCCTAGGGTATTCCACTTGTTGCCTTCAATAAATGAGCCATATTGCATGTTAGGTCTCTTTGGGCAAAACAAACACAAATCAAATGATCATAGTCCCTCGATGACGCTTTCGAAAGTTGCCTAACACATGATCAAGTCCCTTAAAAGAAAATTGCCCAAAGATACTTGGCACCATTGCAATTATGGTCTAAACGATGACCCGCGCCCGTCCCTTTCACATCCTAACATGAGATTGTCCACCAAATACAATGGTGGAACAAACTTGTTAAAAGGGTTAAAACATAGCAATAATCTTTGAGAAATTTAGGAGTAGATAACCTCTTAGTTACTTGAAACAACTTGCAAAACAAAACACTTGCCTATTTTCTAAAACCACACCTCACAACACTTTCAAAACAAACTTTCAAAACAAATGAAAACCTTTTCAAAAGACATACACCTTTGTATACATCCCAACATGGATCATTACAAAGGTTGCCACCACATTGGCCTCTTTTCAAAAACATTTTCAAACCCACACACACACAAGAGCACCATTTCAAACAATTGAAAAATAAGGCAAGTTGATCTAAGCAAGTAACTAAGAGCCCATGGATAACCATGGATAGAAAGGGTTCTAATACATTCCCTTTCTATAATCTACTCCCCGAACCCAAGAAAACATCTCAAAGGTTTTTGATGTGCTTTTTAAACCTTTCCTTAGGATAAAATAAAAAGTCGGTGGCGACTCTTGCTCAACCGAAACATTTGCGAAAACAAACGCAAAACCACAGTCAGTTCTCCCACCGTATCACACAGTACACAACCCAAAAAGCTATAAAGGGCAGTGTGCTAGCTGATCATCTTGCCCATTAAGCTGTAGAATATTATTAATCCATGAAGTTTGAATTCCCGGACGAGGATATCATGACGTTAGACAATTATGAAGAAATCAGACCACATGACGGACCTGGACAAGGATCCCGATGGACCATGTTCTTTGATGGGTCATCCAATGAATTTGGTAATGGTATCAGCGCTGTACTCATATCTCTGGAAGGATGCCATACTCCTTTTACTGCCAGACTTTGCTTCAACTGTACGAACAACATGGTGGAATACGAAGCATGCATCTTTGGTCTCAAGGCTTCCATAGACTTGGGAATCAAATCTTTAGATGTGTTTGGAGATTCAGCTTTGGTCATCAGTCAGATCAAAGGAGAGTGGGACACTAAGCACCCAAACCTTATCCCTTACAAAGAACATGTTTTGACATTTCTACCACATTTTGAGCTGATTATCTTCGAGCATTTCCCGCGAGAAGAAAATCAGCTAGCAGATGCTCTAGCCACAATGTCATCTATTTTTAAACTTAATTGGGATAACGAGGATCCCCAGATCACCATTGAACGAATGGATGAACCATTACACTGTCACGAGATTAATACTGAATAAGTAGTGGACCAGCCTTGGTTTCATGAAGTCAAAAGGTATCTCGAGGCTCAAGAATATCCGGAAGGAGCTTCAATCAATGATAAAAAGTTCTTAAGGAGATTCTCTGCTAAGTTCTTCCTAAGTAATGGCATCCTGTACAAACGTAATCATGATTTTATTCTGCTCCATTGTGTGGATAAGATTGAATCTGAAAAGATCATGGCCGAATTACATGAAGGCACCTTTGGCACTCACTCTAGTGGGCATACGATGGCAAAGAAAATCCTACGGGAAGGCTATTATTGGTCTACCATGGAAGCAGACTTCTATCAACACTCCCGGACCTATCATAAGTGTCAAATCTATGCAGACAAGGTGCACGTGCCTCTGGTTCCTCTAAATGTCTTAACAACTCCTTGGCCCTTTGCTATGTGGGAAATCGATATGATTGGGGAGATCAAGCCTACAGCCTCCAATGGACACCGTTTCATTCTAGTGTCCATTGACTATTTCACAAAATAAGTCAAAGTAGCTTCCTTCGCATCCGTTACTAAGAATGTTGTTACCTGCTTCATCAAGAAGAATCTTATTTGCCGGTACGGTATCCCGGAAAGGATCATCACTGATAACGGTACGAATCTTAACAGTACTATGATCACCTCCTTGTGCGAGCAGTTCAAGATTCAACATCACAATTCATCCCCCTATCGGCCAAAGATGAATGGTGCGGTCGAAGCTGCTAATAAAAACATTAAAAGGATCATATAGAAGATGATAGTTACCTACAAAGACTGGCATGAAATGCTACCGTTTGCTCTCCACGGGTACCGTACCACGGCTCGCACATCAACTGGGGCAACATCCTATTCTTTGGTGTATGGCATGGAGGATGTCTTGCCTATTGAGGTTTAAATCCCCTCTTTGAGAATTATGAAGGATGCCGGTTTGAGTGAGGACGATTAGATCCAGACCCGACTTGATCAACTGAACTTAATTGATGAAAAAAGACTTACTGCTGTTTGCCATGGTCAGATGTATCAAAAACGGATAATCAAAGCTTTCAACAAGAAAGTCAGACGCCAAGTATACCAAGTTGGAGATCTAGTGATCAAGCGCATCATCTTGCCACAAAGTGACCCCAGGGGCAAATGGACTCCTACCTATGAAGGACCATTTGTAATCAAGAACATCTTTTCCGGTGGGGCAATGATCTTAACCACCATGGACGGTGACGACTTGCCACACCCTGCAAACGCGGACATAGTAAAAAGATACTATGCATAAGAGACCCGTTAGGTTGACACACCTAGGCAAAACAAGGGCATCCCGGCGAACCAAAAGGTTCGGGAAAAAATTAGGGATGAAATAAAAAAAAAACTTTATACACCTGGAAAGTTGAAAACCCGAAAGGGAGACTTGGGCAAAAAAGGGTTTCCCGGTGGATTGAAAACTCGAAAGGGAGGTCCAGGCAAAAGTTAGGGAATTAAAGCGTATGACTATGTCTCGTCGGATCACTTTGAGAATAATCTCTTCACTGATAAACTTAAAGCTTCTGATCAGTTCAATCATCTTCGGACGAAGCAACGGATAGACAAGATATTCAGAGATACGGAGGCTATAGCAGAATGGGAACCCCATGGGATTATCACACATAGCTATCTTTCTTTGCATAAACTTTTCTTATTTTTATGACACCATCCTCTTACTAGGATGTCTGTCTCCTTTGTACAAAATACTTATTCAAAGTGAATACAAAGATATCTCTTTAAAATACAGAAAACTATTTGTCCTTTTCTTTTTACACTTGTGTTTTATTTGCAAAAACGTCCAATGATTCATTAATGAACATGTGCATTTGAACATAATTACTGTTTATAAATAAACAAAATGAAAAAAAAGAACAATTACTGACAGGTTGAAAGAATAGGAAAATGTCTCTAGGCTATTCCATGAGCAATCCCTACAGTACGTCATTAAGCTCCCCAGCGGAGCTGAAACTTCAAAACTATTAATCCCCGGTGGAAACCATCCAGTTTCTCCAAATTCCTTAGCAAGTTGTCCTGAAGCCTGAAAACCAACCGGGCAACAGCTAATTTCTGTTTTTCCCTAACCTAGGATAATTCCCAAGTAGAGCGGCAGGTGACCGAAACTCCTGAACTTTTTCCAAATAGGAATAAGCTTTTTGCCCACAGAGTTTTCATTGTTCCCCAACAGAATGAGGATTCCCATTATTAATCCCCAGTAGAAGTCATCAAAATTCTCTGGATTCCCCAAGCAGATTACTCAAGCAGTATACAACATTGCTCTCACAATAGGATTCTGTCAATACTTCAACTTCAAGACATGAAGAATCTACATATCCTCAGCAGCAGTCAAGGATTTATTTTCCTCAATCATACAACAATACATCAAATCAGCTTACATACGCATACATTACATCCATATTATCATAAACATTGATAAAACACATATATTGCATCATACATTTCATGCAACATAATTTCGTGTTCCAGCTAACATTTTACCCTTTCAAGATAAGATTAACAGCTACTACTAAACAATGTGCAATCATGATATAGTTCAGATACGCTCTAGACACGGAATCCATTCTGTTACTCATTCAGATTTCAGTTATTCAGATACAGTATAGATACGCTCCAGACGCGGAAGCCATTCTGTTACTCATTCAGATTTCAACTGCCATGATACAATTCAGATACGCTCCAGACACGGAAGCCATTCTGTTACTCATTCATATTTCAGTTATTCAGATATAGTTCAGATACGCTCCAGACACGGAAGCCATTCTGTTACTCATTCAGATTTCAGCTATTCAGATATAGTTCAGATACGCTCCAGACATGGAAGCCATTCTGTTACTCATTCAGATTTCAGCTATTCAGATACAGTACAGATACGCTCCAGACACGGAAGCCATTCTGTTACTCATTCAGATTTTAACTGTCATGGTACAGTTCAGATACGCTCCAGACACATAATCCATTATGTTACTCATTCAGATTTCAACTATCAGATATAGTTCAGATACGCTCCAGACACGGAAGTCATTCTGTTACTCATTCAGATTTCAGCTATTCAGATACAGTACAGATACGCCCCAGACACGGAAGCCATTTTGTTACTCATTTAGATTTCAAATATCAGATATAGTTCAGATACCCTCCAAACACGGGCCCCATTCTGATACTTATTCTTTTGACTTACAACTTACAATTCAACAAACATTCTTGGATGGCATCTACAAGCCCATCTCCAACAAGACTCTATCACTTATCCAAATGGCATCTTTAAGCCCATTCCCTCAACTACACATTGTCGAGTGCAAATTTATGGGCACTCTAGTGTCCAATCATCTTTCACCTTCGAGTCACAAATGGAAAAACTCGCCAATCTAACTCTTCAGGTCTAAGAAGATTGAACAGGGGCAGCTGTTGTACCCCAAAATTTGCCCTCTCAATTCTTCAAGGCCTTTCTCACAAGGTTTCTCAAGGTTCAAGCTTGCACAAGTACTTTGGAATTTTCCACTACCAAAATTAAAAGGAAACTGTCAAAAAGGGAAAAAACAGATAAAAAATATTACTTTGACAAAATTTGGAGAAATACAAGTGTTCTTCGTTTCAGCTCCTTCGACTGGCCTTTTGGCCTCTTTCGACACAAGCTTGGCTTGTGTCCTTCAACTGGGCATGGGCCTCTGGCACATTTTGGTTTGGATTCACAAGGAAAAAAGCCTCTTGTAATCTATTTCATTTCCAAGGCAAAAGGCTCTCTTTTAACATCCTTCGATTTGCACTTTTTGTTCCTTATTTACCTCTTTCGAATATGAACATTTTGTCCTCCTACATACACTCTTTTGTTTGACCACATGTAACCCCTGGCATGCAAGCTTTCGATTGGACATGAGCTACATTCACACAAAAGCTTCGATTGGAGTTTTGTTTCCCCTCGAATCAGCATCTTTCAAACCCAACTCTGAATCCTTCGACGCAGTTTTCTTTAGTACATTTCTAGAACGCTTCGACACAAGTGGAAAATAGGATTTTGGAAGGACAACTGATCAAATCTGTGGACCCTGCTACGTGATCTTACTTCACAAGCCTTAATGCTTGTATTTCACTCCATAATTAATTGCTTACATTTTGGATTAAGCTATTTTCCAGGTGATTAAGCCTTTGTCCAAAAGTTTTTTGCATGAATGTGAACTTGCTAAGTACAAATCCTGTCCCAAGCCCATGCTTTGCTTAAATCTTGTTTGTACTTCACCATAAGTCAGAGAAGTCAGCCCCTTTTAACCAACAACTTCAGTACTTCACCTAGGGATCTTTGAAAATCTGACATAGCTTAATATTCACGTTTCAGCCAAGTCACATCTTTGTTTAAACTCCCAAACCTTTTCTCTCTAAATAGAGGAACCATTGACAAAGAAAGGGTCCATATTTTTGCTAGAGAGAAAAATCATAAAAAAACCTCAAGCACTAAAACTCTCCCATATTCTCAAACTCCCATATTCCCAAACTCTCCAACATTCTCAAACCTTCAAAACTCTAAGATTTTTTATAAAAAAGCCTCGGTAGTATACCTTTCGATTTACTTCCCCTAGACTAAAGCAACCTTCGATTCATGCATCACTATCATATACTCTCTTTCGATTCAGTGACTGCCCAAACCAAGCAGTAACATAACTAGTTTCAGGAAGATCCCAACGAAGCTCCCTCCGCCATCAAAAAAGTCACCTACAGCTCTTTTGACTAAACACTTCAAGAGGTAAGTTCTCTCTAAACTTGGAACTCTTTCATTTAAACATCATATGCACATGCCAGTAAAGAAAAATGTAGATATTTCTAGACCATGTTTCAACATTCGATTCTGACTGCCCACATGCTGGAAACTCAACCTTAACTAGTTATACTTTGGACCTTGAGACCCATTTGGTTTTTGTGCTAACCCCTGGACTGTAGTTATGTTTGGATGTTGCATTTTAAGAATTTAAGACAGGTTTGTCATACCCTTCGATTGGCTAGCTGCACAAGCCTTTCGAATCACAATATGAGGGCCTAATATGCTTACAATGAGTCAGCAAGGAACCTGTGGAAAAGCCAGAACCTCCAGTCGAAGGAGACAAAGGAAAATCGAAGGGCATGACTCCACTGACTCCAACCTCCAGTCGAATGAGACAAAGGCAAATTGAAGGACATGACTCCCCTGACTCCAGACCCCAAATCGAAAGAAACCAAAGAATACATAATCGAAGGGTGTTCCTGCTTGAGTCGAAAGACTTCTTTTTTCTGGCCTTTATTTTATTTTTGCCTTTTATAATTTCCTGCTATCCAATATGGTTGTAATAGTGTAGGGTTATATCTCTTTTTTGCATTTTATTATTTTTGTATGCTTGCTAGTAAAATAGGAAATGTATGGCAAGATAAAAACAACAAAATAGACAATCCTAATCAAAGACAAAATGCATGCAAATAACACACTTGCACACAAGCATCCTTAGGGTTTCTCCACTTGGTTGCCTAAAATAAAATGACCATGTTACGCATGCGAAGTATCTTGGCAAAACAAAACAAATATAAGATCATAGCCCCTCGATGACGCTATTCAAAAGTTGCCTTTACAAAATGATCTTGGTCCCTCAAAAATGCTAAGATATTTGGAAACATTGCTATCATGGTTATACGATGACCCACACCCATCCCGTTTACATCCAAAGATAGGGTTGTTTACCAAATCAATGGTATATCAACAATGTCAAAGGAATAGAAATGCGTAGGAAAGACATTTGAGTAGGTAGATAGCTTCTAGTTACTTGCTCCATTTCAAACAAACAAATCCTTGCTATTTTCAAAACAAACACACACACACTTCAAAAACATCTTACAAACATTGAAAACATTTTTAAAAGACAAACATATTTGTATACATTCTTACGAACGAGAATCATTACAAAGATTGCCTAACAATGGCCTCTTCTACAAAATACTTTCAAAATCACACCAAACACCATTTCAAACAAACCAAAGCAAGTGATCTAAGCAAGTAACTAAGATCCCATGGAAAACCATGGATGAAAAGGGTGCTAGCACCTTCCCTTTTCATAATCTACCCCCCGAACTCAAGAAAACATCTCAAAGGTCTTTCCTGTGCTTTTTCACCTTTCCTTTTGGATAAAAGAAAAGTCGGTGGCGACTCTTGCTAAACCGCAACATTTGCAATAAAACGCAAAACCTTAAGTCAGTTCTCTCACCACATCACACACATGTTTGGTCTGCCTTGTAATACCAAGGCAATGGTGATGGTATAACGGGAGATGGTCTGGTCTGAACTAACTTCTTATTAATTAATGCCGGGAGTAATTCTGTATATCTCATAGGGATAGGGTCATAATTCTCCCTTCTCTGATTATACCCTTGATTCCCCTGATGGGATGGTCTCTGATAAACAACGGTGGTTGGAGTTACACCAACAACTGGAGTTACTGAGGTGACTTGTTAATGACGCTGATAATTTTTTCTAGGAGGATTAACCCTCATTTCTTGCATAACATCATTTGTATCTCTTTCCTTCTTTTTGGCAAACCCATAGGATGGCTTCTTCGTATTTCCGGAACTTTCACTTTTTATTAAACGACCCTCTCTTACAGCCTCTTCTAAATGGATACCCATGCCCACCATTTCAGTAAAGTCACTTGGCGCACTCGCTGCCATCCTCTCATTGTAGAAAGCACCCAGAGTCTTCAAGAAAATCCTAGTCATCTCCTTTTCTTCCATGGGAGGAATCACTTGGGCGGCTATCTCACGCCATCTCTATGCATATTCTTTGAATGATTCCCTGTCCTTCTGTACCATGGCCCTGAGTTTATCACGGTCAGGTTCCATGTCCATGTTGTATTTGTATTGTCTGATAAATGCTTCTCCCAAGTCATTGAAAGTATGTATATTGGCGTTGTCCAAACTCATATACATCTTCAACGCAGTACCAGTTAAAATATCCTGAAAAAAGTGAATCAACAGATGTTGATCATCAGTGTGGGTAGAAATTCTTCTTCCATACATCATAATATGAGCACGAGGAAAACTGTTGCCCTTGTACTTCTTGAATTCCGAGACTTTAAACTTCGCAGGTATCTTGACATTCGGGACTAAGCATAATCTTTCACATTCTTCCCGAATAGTTCCTTTCTCCTGAGGGCCTTCATCTCCCTCTTCATCTTGTCAAACTGATCTTGAAAATCATCCATTCGATCATAGAGACCCAAGCCTTCACTTGGTGGAGGAAAAGGAAGATACATATCATCATTAGCAAACGGGACCATATTCACCGAATGAGGTGCAACAGGAGTAGCATGCACCACAAGAGGTGCAAGAGTAACAGTAGTCTGAACAACTGGAGTGTCTTGAGGACCAAGATTGAAACCTTCAAGCACAAAGTTCTCTGGAATTCCCCATGGACAACCTTGAGGCATGTGATTCTGAACAACAACTTGAATGGCAGACACAAAAACAGTCGGAGCTTCAGTAGTAACCCTTGTCTGTTGAGGTTGAACACTCAATGGTTGATTCTGAGCAGCCACCAGAGATTCCATCAGAGCAGTGAGATTGGCCATGCCGGCCTTCAGAGCAGAAACTTCCTCGCGCAGCTCGCGATTCTCTTGTTCTAAGTTGTCTATCTTCCTTCTGAAATTAGCTCGAGTATTGTAGTGGTGATACATCTTGCTGAACGAAGTGAAGAAGCTTGGTAAGACACCTAGATATGCATAACAAATGCAAGAAATATGTGCAATATGATGCATGATATGCAATGCATATGATTTGTTTTATTATTAATATTTCAAGGGACTTAAAGATTTATAGACACATTGCAAATATCAAGGTAATAACACATTTGAAATACTGAAAGATTTTATTATAATAACTTCAAAATGGATTACAAGTTTCAATAATCCCAAGTACAAGATAAAGTCTAAAACCCTAAGAAGTAAAATTGATGAAGATCACTTTATATGATGGCGCTTCCCTGTAAGCCTGGCAATCTGAGCCTTCAACCTTTGGTTTTCTTCCGCATATCTGGTGGCAACCTCCTTCAAATCACCTGAATCAAGAAGTGAGAAACTAGCATCTGACTGAGCCTTAGGAGAAAATAAATCTCCTTGCCTCTCCATTGTCTCTACATCCTGACTCTCAAGAATCTCAATCAAGTTGTATTTTTCCTTCAAGTCTGCTCTATAGGAAATATCTAAAGTTTGGCACTTATTATTTCAAGCGTCCTTTTCCTGCTACATCCTAACCAAAGCAAGATGTAGTTCTTTCACATCATCCAATAGGGGAGGACTGGTCTTCACAAACAAATCAGGCATAGGTGCTTCCCGGGAATACGACATCTTCAACTGAATAGCTCTTTTTTGGACCCACTGAAGATAAGGCTCCAAAGAAACAGCCCCTCAAGGTCCCAAGTCTTTCCTACTCTTCCTATGAATATGACGCCAGGCCTTCGCAATCTGCTCCCTAGCTTCCTTATGGTCTTCTCCCTCCTTAAAGAAGAAACTATGAAAATGAATACTATTTGGTTTATCCCTCATCGGATAACCAAGCTATCGTCGTGCAAGAACAGGGTTATAGTTAATTCCTCCCTTTGTACCAAGAAGAGGTACATTGGGGAAACTACCACAACTATCGATAATCTATACATCATGGTAAGCCCGATGATACCAATTAATATCTGAGTGAGTAATTGCCATGATCTTAGCAGGCCAACGGGGTTCCTTCTTGACATCCCAGAAAGTAACATACTGAGGCATATGAGAAATAAACCACTAGTACAACAGAGGCATGCAACAGATAATCATCCCCCCATGATAAGAATCCCGAAGATGAATAGAGTAATAAGAATCACCCAACAACGTAGGAACTGGGTTTCCAATCATGAAGATCCTGATAGCATTAATGTCAACAAACTTGTCCACATTGGGAAATAAAAACAACCCATAAGAAAGTAGAGCAAAGATGGCCTCAAAAGCGATTGTACTTTTCATCCTGGCAAAGTAACGAGCTTTATCCAATAAGAACTGAGTTGGTAATCCTCTAATCCCTCCTTTAGTAGTCATATGGGCTTCAACCTCAGACTTCCCCAGATGGATCAAAGCAGCAATCTCGTGTGGTTTTGGCTCACCCTCCAAACCATTAAAAGGAACACGATCGGTAATAGGTAAATCCAACAGATAAGAATACTCCTCTAGTGTAGGCATCAACTGATAATAAGGGAAAGTAAATCAATGATACATCGGATCATAGAACTGTACCAAGGTCGAGAGAATACCCTCCTTCATCCTGAGCTTCATGAGAGGAATGATGGATCCATACTTCTTTTGAAAATATGTAGAACACTCAATCTCAGGAATAATACTGATAAACTCATCTATCTTGGGATCTTTGAAACTGTATTTTCCGGTCTTTCTTTTTCCAGAATCCATGGTCAAAAGTTACCTGAGATATTCAAAAATGGTCAACTTTCAAGTCCCTTGAAATAAAATTTCTTCAAAAGATGTTTATGAGTGCATGGATGCATGATGCAACAATCACACACAAGATCACAAACATAGGGTTTATAGGTTCAACATCACGAGCATGAGGTCGAAGGTACTACCCATAATGTATGGTATAAAAGTTATCACCTTCCGAACAAGGTTCTAGAAGTTCCCAGAGTCTATATCCTTCCTTCAGATATCACCAACTTCCTGATTAACTCGGTAATTAGTAATATCCCAAAAGAAAAACTCGTCCGAGCATAGTATCGCGTGACAGTTATTTCCAAATTACTCCGTCATAGCTTCCGCACTACACCTAAAAGACCAAGATGGGTTAGGTATTCTACAATCCTCAGTTTCAGCAGGCTCCCAGGTCAAAAGCAGTACGTCTTCCCGATTAGTCGGTAAATGATGCTACAGTCAAAGGGGCCTCCATTGAGTGGGGGATCTCATGCCTCATTTTTTGGATTATTCCCTCAAAGTTAACATGACTATACCACCCGTCCTATCTTAAAATTTTCCCAAGTCCGAGTATAGGACTTATAAGTAATCACCAAGCACCCTGAAAACCAGGAAAATCCAGACAAACATATATACAACATATAACACATAAACAATAATAGCACATATACAGATATAATAAAAGATAGGTTTAACCCACTTAGGGATGGACCAGCAAGAGGTCAATCTTTCCCCAATGAGGTCTCCATTTTTTTCTGTAGCGGTAGAAATGTTTAAGACTAATCCATTGGATTGACTAGACTTATACAGATCAAAATAAAAATCGTCACTGCGCTTTATTGTTTCCAAAGGAATGGGAAAAGAGCGAGTAACCCAAAAAGAAGGGGGAAAGATTCTAGGTAAGGGGGTTGGTTATGCAAAGGGAAGGTATTAGCACCCTAAACATCTACAGTAATCCGCATGAACCTCTTTGAAAAATCTGTATATTTTAGCTATAAAATGTTGTGTAAAAATAGATGGTGGAGGTGAGAAAAGAAATAATTTTTTTATGATTTTTGCACCCTTCGCAGTTGCGAACCTTTAGTGCCTACGTACCACCTTCCTTGTAATAGGGGATCAGGGTACACGTAGTTCACCTTTTAAAAATTTAAAACACAAGTGTGTTGATTAATTTTATGAGATAATACATCATCGTCATTGTCGGTGTGGAAAACATATTTACTACCCACAATCATGAGAAATGAGAATTTGCATCATCTCAAAGTGGAGGATATGGCTTGGATTTTAAAATTAATAATGCCTCACTCAACACCCAAGTGGAAAATATCTCTCTTCACTACATATTGTAGAAGTATAGTTTTTTGCATCACTACAAGGATTTACAAAAGTCCAATCTTTTGAGAAAAGTTTTTAAAGTAAAAAAAAAGCCAAAGTGGCAAAATGGTTTGAAATGAGATTGATTGACTTTTAGTCTTCTCACAAAAAATGTCAAGGTATTATTAAGTTGATTGAAGTTTATTTATGAAAATGTTTTGAAAATACATGGACCTAAGTCCAAGTTTATTATGAAAATGGTTCAAGTTTCAAAACAAGAAGAGTTTTCAAAAGGAGGAAGAGGATTTTTGAAATTAAAGAAGATGGGAGGAGAAGAAGAGACTATCCTAAAGCATAAGGTAAAAGCTAAGGATAAGAACCATCTAACCAACAAGAAGCCAGTACTTGACATTATGAGTCAAGATAGAATTCTAATTCTTTGGATTGAAACCAAACAAGCAAAGATACTAGACCTCTTGAGAGAACTAAACTTCAAGTGTATTAAGTCTTCAAAAAAATTGGACAGAGTAACGGTTGTATACGGGTGAATTCCAGATTACAGACAAAGAATGTAATCACAATAACCTATACACAAAACAAACAAACAACCCAATGTATTGAGGTAAACCTCAAGAACTCCAGACAAAATATCAATTAAGGTTACAAAGTCTCCAACATAGGCCAAGGTTTCTAATCCTAAGTCCAAGAAGTCCAATACTCCATAATGCCAATGATAGTAACCAAATAGTCCAAGTATCATTTAAGTTTTTTAAGGTTCTTGTTGATTATTAAGTATCTTAAGAAAAAAAAGAAAAACTCAAGTGAGCAAAATAAAAATGACAAGAGTATAAAGGGGCTCAAGTGAGCAAAGATTAAAAATAGCATGAAATGTAAATGCTAAAGTGAATGGTGCATAACATAAAAGAGCATAAAATAAAAACACAAAATAAAGTCAATTATTAGTAATTATTGGTTAGTTGGATGACCATCTTGAAACTTGCATTTGGAACTCATTAGAGGATTGGTAGAACCAAAGCCTCCACACAACAAGTTGCATTTGCTTTTTGTCAAGTATATCATCCATTTTGGAATCCTCAAAAGTACCATTTAATGATCAACGATGTTTAAGTGATCTGAGTTGACCAAAAATGTTATAGATCCATTAGAGGATTGGTAGAACCAAAGCCTCCATACAATAAATATCAAGGTTATTGGAGCAAAGAGATCAAATTAACATACTTGGGCTTGCAAACATAGGTTTGGGCCACGGATGATCATTTATTCGAATCAGGACAAAATTTAGCGCTATGTTAAGCAATCGTAAATGGACTTATATAGAAGTCGCACCTATTTTGAGGTCGGTCAATAGCAATCTATGCACCATTTGTTTTGAGACATGATATAGAGATCATGCTCTAATAACACTTAGTACAATAAGAAAGGGGTAAGATGAAGAGGGTGGGAAAGAATATACAAACCACATTTGAACTAAAATTTAATCAAACTATTATTAAAATCATTCATCCTTTTTTGTGGAGTTAGACTCAACACCGTGGATCCAATGACGTTAACAAAGTTCATGATAAAAAATTAAATCCAAGATCAGCCAGAAAATATACAAGAATTAAATTGTATTTTAAAATAAAAGAATAAGGGTTTAAAAAATGGTTAAAAATGAAAATAATAGAGAAAAAAGGAAACCATGTTCAAATTAATCAAAAAAAAATAAGTAAGACCATAGAAAAAACACTCAAATATTTTTATAAAAATTTTGGTAATTTTTTAAAGTCAGAAACTATTTTTAAAGTTAAAAGAAATAGGTAAAATAAACAAAAAATGATGAAAAATAACAAAGTTAGAAATAAAAAATAAATGAGGTAATCAATATTTGTCACAATATCATCGGATCATTCCAATTTTTTTTTATAATTTAAAAATGCATAAAAGTATTTTTAAATATTTAAAACAAATCAAATAAAGTGAAAAGTTATAAAAAAATATTAAAACATAAAATAAAATCATGAAAAAATAAAAATCGGAAAGAGAAAAATCAATAGTATTTTCCATAATCATTTCAGATTTTTTGGAGTTAAAATAAATTTTCTATGATTTTTTGAAGTTTAAAACAATTAAATATAAAAATCAGTAAATAAAATAAAGTCAAAAATATGTGGACCATTGGATGAGAGTTAAAACGCGTTAGTAATCAAATCTAAGGGACCTGACGCGTTGTGCATATCATGGTCATTACTGAATAAAGCATAGGATTCAATATAAAATCAGAAATTCAAAAAAAAAAACAAATGGCGTTGTTTCATTGGTTGAAGTATGACACGTTGGTCATCTTCAACCTCCAGCCAGTCTCAAAACCAGGTCACTCAAACTGTAAAGTTAGAGCACGAGACTGGTACCATTAGCTTCGTCTCATCAAGACGAAGACAACCACACATTCGCGAAAAATTTAAATAAACTGTAGCTCATGAAATTTGGAAGAGAAGTTTTGAAAAGGGATTTGAAATTTCATGGCCAAAACGTGCTTCCAGTTAAAAGAAAGTGTTGCGACTAGAACCCGGGCAATGAGAGCTTCACAATAGTATCAAAGTTTGAGAGAATTGGTGAAGGAATCTACCTATTGAAGTTTATTTGCATAGCTTTGAAACTGGACTTCTATGGATCAGTATAGGTCATGATTCTTGAAGGTAATTGTATGGTTAGCTTCAGTGAAGATCAAGGAAGGTAAATTGGTAGAAAAATGGATTGAAAAAGGCTTGAACAAAGATTTCGAATTTAGAGAAAAGTGAGTTATGGAGTGAGTTTGGCAGAGTGATTTTGGTTGTTCAAGCTTGAGGAAATGAATGGGCGATGACCCTCTATTTATAGGGAAGTTGATTGATTGCTCAAGCGTGTGAAATGATGAAGTTTGGAGGGAAATCGTGGGGGTCTGCAGCATGAACAAAGTGTGACTTGTTTAGCATCAAAACTCATCAAAATCGTGCGTTTCATGATGCTAAACGCCTTTGGAAAGTTACTAATCATGATTAGAAGAGAAAACGCATGGAAAACTTGTGATTAGAAGCCAAAATAAAGATTTCAAAATCTGACTTGTGATGAAATTTAAGTTTCAAGTTACCAAATTCAAATCAATGGAATTCTCAACTCAAGGGGTCTTAAGGCATGGTTCTTGATGCTTTAGAAATACGAGGTTACAAGCTTTGCAATGGGAAAAGAATGGAATCAAATGGATGTTTGAGCTGAAAGTTGCAATGAGTCAAAGTTGGGAAAAAGAAGTTGACTTTCCATACTTAGAAATATTTCAAGTTTTTCTTCAAAAGTGACCTATAATGTTTTGCATCCAAACATGGCCTTCCTCTTGGAATTTGCTCTTGACCAAAAAAGATGGCATGAAGTAGATATCTTGAATGTCATTTTGAAACTCGAACCATTCAAAATATCCAAAAATTGAGAGAGTTATGACTTGTTGAAGTTGGCCAAAATTCATGAAATGACCTATAATCTTTTGTATCCTTAAGGAATCCTCCATCCATTTTATTACTTTGCACATAAAATAAGGAATAAAGTTCACATCCTCAAGATAATTATGGAAAAAGAGTGGGCTCAAGGTGATAAAAATTGACCAAGTTATGATCATTTGAAGTCACGTGAAGAGATTTGAGGGTTCATCTAGAGGACTTGTAATCTTTCTTCATCACCAAGTTTCTTCCACATAAAAACTCCTTGAAACTTTTGAAGTGATTTGTTAATAACCCTTTGAAGAGAAGGATGTTTTTGGAATCACTCAAAAAATACCAAAATATGAGCAAGATATACTTCTTTGAAGTTCAAAACCCTAGCTCCTAGATTAAGAAAATGCTTTGAGGAACTTTGACAATTTTAAACAACCTTCTTGTACCAACACTTTTTCTTTGTAGATAGAAGTTATTGAGGATGATAATGAGAATTCATAAAAACCAAAACCACTTCCATATCTTGAGAATTGAGAGAAATATGCACTTGTGACCAATGGGAACAAGGCCCTGTCCAACCATGACAACTTCTTCAATCAACCCCTTGTACTTTTGAATCAATCTTGATAACTTTGAAATAGAGTGAACCAAAATAAACCTTGCCATGCCATTTATTCCAAAACAACTTTAATGGCGAGGTTTGAATTTCTCAAGCTTTATTGACTAGGGCATGGAAATAAACTCATTAACCCATGGATCAACTTGCTAAGCCACATTGCCTTTACCTACATTATTAACAAGTAAGACAAACCAACATTGAATTTTATTAATTAAAATGAAATTAAAAACAAAACATGCATGATCACAAAATAAAAACAAGTCAAGGTGCTTGGTGATTCCTCAAAGAGCAAAGCTAATGATAGGGAGGAGAACGAAAAGCCCTAATGTGATCTTGTTGTGATTGACTCAATATGGTATGATTAAGGGAACTTAGGGGGGGAAATTGGGGTATAACAGGTCCCAAGATAGATCTTCCGGTATCAATCCGAATACCTTGTGATTAGTAAAATGGCAAACCATGGTCTAACTGTACCATAAAAAAAATTCATTTGGAAATTCTTCTCTAACTTCTCTTTCTTGGTTAGTAACTTCTATATTGACCAAGCGGGATAAGTGATCCGCTACCAAATTCTCGGAGCCTTTCTTGTCACGGATTTCAAGATCAAATTCTTGTAGCAAAAGTATCCAACAAATTAGTCTTTGCTTAGAATCTGATTTGGTAAGCAAATATCGTATCGCCGCATGGTCGGTGTAGACTACAACCTTTGACCCAATGAGGTAAGATCTAAATTTTTCCAATGCATACACTATAACTAACAATTCTTTTTCAGTTGTTGCATAGTTAATTTGTGCTTTATTAAGAAATTTTCTAGCATAGTGTATGTCATGAAATTTTTTTCCTTTTCTTTGACCAAGAACCACACCAATGGCATAATCGCTAGCATCACACATTAATTCAAAATCCATTTTCTAATTTGGTGCAACGATTATGGGTGTGGTTTTCAAAGTTTGTTTCAAATTATTAAAAGCTATCAAACAAGCATCATCGAAAAATAAAAGACTTATCTTTGTTGAGCAAGTTTCTCAAAGGTCTTGCAATTTTGGAGAAGTCTTTGACAAATCTTAGATAAAACCCGCATGACCCAAGAAACTTCAGATTCCTTTCACGTTCAATGGTGGTGGTAATTTCTTGATCACCTCCACCTTTGCCTTGTCAACTTCGAGCCCTTTAGATGAAACTTTGTGACCAAGAACAATGCCCTCAGTAACCATGAAATTACATTTCTCCCAATTAAGCACCAAGTTTGATTCCACACATCTCTTCAACAGGTATCCAAATTTTTAAACAAAGATAAAAAGATGCTCCAAAAATGGAAAACTCGTCCATGAAAACCTCCATAGTCTTCTTAGTAAGGTCGAAAAATATAGCTTACATACGCCTTTGAAAAGTAGCAGGTGCATTTCACAAACCAAAGGGCATCCTCCTATATGCAAAAACTCCAAACGGACAAGTGAAATCCGTTTTGTCATGATCTTCCGGATTTACCGAAATTTGGTTATACCCGGAATATCCATCCAAAAAGAAATAGAACTCTTGGCCCAATAACCTTTCTAGCATTTGATCCATAAAAGGAAGAGGAAAATGATATTTCCTAGTTGCTTGATTAAGCGTCTGGTAATCGATACACATCCTCCATCCCATTACGGTTCTTGTTGGAATCAAATCATTTTTTTCATTTCTTATCACGGTCATTCCACCCGTTTTTGGAATAACATGCACCAGACTCACCCAAGTACTATCATAAATAAGATAAATCATCCAAGCATCCAATAGTTTCACAACTTCGTTTCTCACAACTTCTTTCATTGTTGGATTCGGGTTTGAAATTTTCTTCCATAAAAATATTGTGCATACAATAAGCCAGGCTTACGCCTTTTAAATCCGCTAAAACCCAACCTATTTCACTTTGATTTTCTTTCAAAACTTTAACTAAACAATGATCCTCCTTCTCCGTTAAAGCATTACTAATGATCACAAGTTTGTTACCACCATCATCAAGAAACACATACTTTAAATGAGACGAAAACATCTTTAATTCAATTTTGGACTCTTCTTCTTTAGCTTATTGATTCAAAATTTCAACCTCTTCCTGCCAAGATTGAACTTCTTTTAAAGCTTCGAGTTCCTTTACACATTCTTCCAACTCCTTTTCTTCATGAACATCAAGAAATTGAATAAAATTATTCAATGTTCTCTCAAGAGGTGTTAAAATATGAAATTCACTAGAAACATCCCAAATAGCTTCTTCAAGAGCATCAACTTTAAAACAAGCTCCTTTATCATTAGAATGTTTCATAGCTTCAAAGAGATTAAAACTTAGTTCTTCATCTTGAACTCAGACCTTCATTAAACCATCACCAATGTCGATCACCATTCTTGCGGTCTTCATGAATGGCCGAACAAGAATCAAAGGTGCATCATTGTCTTCCTCCATATCAATAACAACAAAATCATCCGGGAAGAAAAATTTATCAACTTTCACTAGCAAGTCTTGAGATACACCATAAGAACGAGTGGTGGATTTATCGGCTAGTTGAAGTGTCATCTTTGTTGACTTCATCTCAATGTTACCCAATCTTTTCACAATAGACAAAGGAATCAAATTAATTCTAGACCCCAAATTAATCAATCCTTTACCGACATAAATATCACCAATGGTAACCGACAAAGTAACCCTTCCTGGATCACTTTCCTTCTTCGGTAGAGTTCGTTGAATGATATCACTACAACTTGTATCAACCATGATAACTTCTTGATCTGATGATCTTCTATTTTTTGTAAGGATATCTTTCATGAAATTTTCATACCTTGGCATTTGTTCCATAGCTTCGGAAAATGGAATATTTATTTGCAATTGCTTAAAGATATCCATGAACCTAGCATAATTCCTAGCATTATCCTTCTTGGAAGGAGTACGAGGATATGGTAAATTTTGAACCGGTAAACTAGCAACTTTCTCCTTCTTGTTTCTTTTCAACTTCTCCTTTTCAACTAACTCCTCCTCATTATTATTTTCTACTATAATATCCTCTTCAAGATCTTTTTCTTCAACAACTTCCTCAATTTCAATCTCTTTACCACGTCCATTTCCAACTACCCTACCTGTCCTAGTTATTATTGCCTTGCAATGCTCCTTAGGATTATATTGAGTATTTGCCGAAAATGATGAACCGACATTTTGATCGGCCAATTGCTTGGCTAGTTTCCCCACTTGAGTCTCCAAATTCTTGATAGCCGCTTCATTACTCTTTTGATTTGTCATAGATTCTTGCATGAATTGAGCAAGAGTGTCTTGTAAGTTTGAACTTCTAGCTTGAGGTTGTGAATTTTGATTTGTGGTTTGATAAGGACTTTGTTTATTTTGATTGTTGGCATCTTATCTCCACCCTTGTTGATAACCTTGGTTATTTCTTTGATGATAACCTTGGTTATTTTGATACGGTTGCCTTTGTTGGTATCCTTGATCTTGATTTCCCATGTAATTAACTTCTTCTTCAACTGAAGGATAAAATCCGGTTTGATGATCACCCTTGCATAACTCATAACTAGAAATTTGTTGAATTTGATTGCTAGGTCTTTCTTGCATTTCTCTTAGTTGTTGAGGGAGCTTTGCCATTTTCTTTGTTAATTCTTCCACTTGTTGAGCGAACAATTTGTGTTGGGCTAAAAGAGCTTCATTTGATCTTGAATCACTTGCTTCCTCTCTCTTTTGAACCATACTTCGATCATGTTGGACTTGCTGGTCGTTTCTTGCCATTCTTTTAATAATTCCCATCGCTTCTTCTATTGTCTTTTCCATAAGTGATCCTCCTTCCGTAGCATCCAATAAAAGTTTTGGTTGTGGTTGTAATCCATTTAGAAAAATATGCATTTGGGTAATGGCATCAAAACCATGACTTGGATATTTTCTCAACATAGATTTGTACATCTCCCAAGTTTGTTAAATGATTCGACTCCACCTTGAGATGAAATTGATATAGCCGTTTTGGCTTCCAAGAAACGTGATTGTGGGAAAAACCTTTCAAGAAATTTTTCTTCAAGTCTATTCCAATCCGTCATGAGGTGATTTGGTTGGTCAAGATACCAATCCTTAGCTTTACCTATCAACGAATATGGAAATAATCTTTTAAACATTTGCTCTTCATCCTCCTCGGAAGCTCCTATAACACCCGTTATCTCATAGAATTTTGTGAAATGGGTGTAAGGATCTTCATGATCTAACCCAGTGAAAGGGTTATGATACAACAGTTGTAAAATTCTAGTTTTCATTTCTGAATGCCTTTGATCTGGATTCCTAGCAAACTGAGCATTCAACCTTGGACTATTTGCACAGGGACCTCTTGGTAGATTTGCCTCCATAACTTCTTTTATATCTTGATTAAAAGGTATAGTAGAAGTGGACGCATCTCCTCTTTCTCTTCTTTATTTCGCTAGCTTCCTCCTTCGTCTAGTCTTGCTATTAAATTTTAGTCAAGTCCTTTCGATTTCAGGGTCAAATAGGAGTTGATCTTCAGAAATACTTCCTCGCATAAACTAAAGTCTGAAAACACTAACAAAACAAGTGGAAAAACAAAAGATATTATTAATAAAAAATAACTTAAAACACTTAAGCTATTGCAATGCTTTCAATAGTCAAACGCCAATCCCCGACAACGACGCCATTTTGTTGGTATTATTTTCAACACAAGTATTTATATTATCGTTTTCTTTAGGTATTGGTGTGATATTAATTTCGTTCTATAGTTTGAGTGCCTTTAAGTGTTTGAATCATAAACAAAGGTTTGATATTTTCTTTTAGTAACAAAAGATTAAATTACATGCACTAGATGGTGATTTGGATGAAATAGATATTGTTGTTCGAAAATGTTTGTGTTGATAAAAAGGATGTCAAGATTAGTTTTCATAAACCTATTCCAAATTTATTCGATTAACCTTGTATATGAACTAATCAATTATCAATACATTCACGTATCCTCCTAATGTTTCTCATGTCTAAGCAATATTGTGAGTGTTATCATGTTAATCATTGAATGATCTCTCAACCTAACTATTAACTTGATAACCTTTAAAGATTGATACAAGTGAATACTAACTAACAAATCTATGTCTAGAACTTGTTTATTAGTAGATGAATATCTTAGATCAAGCTTGAAACTTACTTCTCAATAAAGAACCAAACCATAAAAAGAACAATGATACAAAGATATTCAACATGTATTATTCTTCAACCAAGTTCATATACAAAATGATTAAAAGAAATACATCAAGTCTAGGTTGAATACTTCTAACCTTGACACAAAAAGTGTTTAGCTACTCATGGTCATGATACCTTTCTCAATGAATAAACAATGGATATTGATGAACATCAATCTTCAAGTCTCCTTGGTCAAAGATGCAAGAGTGTTCTTCTTTTTCTCCTCTCCAAGAGCTTAAGAACAAAAAGTGTCTTTCTATGTTGTAATGTTATAATCCATAGAACAAAAGGTTTCTACCTTTAAAATCAGATTTTTTTCCCTCTACGTGATAAAAGTTGGTGACAAGTTTCCATAAAAGGTGGAAAAAAGTAGCCAAAAGTATGGCCATTTGCGCTCCATCGTCGGGTGACAATAAAGCATCACCGGGCAATCCTGGCTAGATGCCACACATGACTAGCCGGGCATTATAAAACTCCAAAAGAGCATATTTCATCTCTCGGCGACAAGAATGCTTCACTGGGCGATCTGCCTTTTGCCAGGTGATCCAGAAGCGAAGTAATACATAATTGAACCATCTTTTTTCCCACCATTTTCATCGGGAGACGCATCGTGTCGCCGAGCGATCCTTTGCAGAATGAAAACCTTTTCTCTTTTGCTTATAAAGCCTAAATTCTCCCTTTGGCCATCTTTTCTGCACAAATTTTTGCTGGAACACTAACAAATAAATTAAACACTCACAATTCTTTGTACACAAGAAAAATGACTTAAAATAAGTATTTAACCTAATCAAAATTAAAATAAAAGGTTTGAAAGTGTAAATAATTGATATGAATTTTATGCAAAAGTTAACACTTAACATTCTCCCTCAAAGACAATCCCAACTTGACCGGCAAAGAGAAATCATGAATCTGTATTATCTTCAGTTTCGAGAAACAACATATCTCCAACAACACTTCCACTCTTGTAATTCAACAGTATAATGCACCAACTCAAACACCTGAAACATCTCAGAGAAGTAAAAGCTTCTCCCACACTTGTTTCAATCCAAGCCCTGCAGACAAACAGTTAGAAAAACAAGCAAGTATCGACAGTGTTTCACACACATGTCGCATACTAAAGAACAAACAACATTAGACAACCTGGCCGGACGGACCGACTTGCTCTAATACCACTAATGTAACACCTTTCTAATCCCCACAGAATATTCATAATCATTTAAAATAATATCATAGTAATACAACAAAAGAGGGTCACATTTTATTCGTGAAATAATCATACGTGCTAGTCTTACTCTGTAACACAGGTTTTCAAAATTATTCATGTACATATCGATTATCAAGGTTTCACATACTTGCAACGGAATCATAGTTCACACAAGATCATTAAAACACTTCATAGTTCCCCATGATTCATGGTTCACAATTCAACATAATTAAACTCCATGGAAATAATTTAAATGTCATAACAAAACAAGAACAAAATAGTTTTTAAAACAAAGCATTCCCGTCCCCAATGTTACATATCAGAGCAAGACCTTCTAGACTCAACAAAAATAAAACACCCGCTCCAAGCTATTCTTCTAAGCCTTTAGGGACTACTCCTGATTACCTGTATGTTATCCACGTAGAGGCAACATTCAAGCAAAAAGGGTGAGTTCATCACAATCATTATATAAGATATAAGTAATAGACATAGCAGAATAAACCAAAAGTATCACAACATAAACTCAGCATTGTTATATTCCAAGTACCTTAACAATCATACAAATTCAACAACACAATACAACATCATCAATTTAAGAACCATGCAATGTCATATAAGATATAGTGCAAGGACACAGACTCATGCATGTGGTACCAATTCATTTGATGGGCACTGGGCCATAACCTTCCAAAGACCCCAATCATAGGATAGATTTCAACTTGGAACCAAATAAAATCATAGACATCCCAAATCCATACAATGGGATTAAGACCAAATCACTGGACCAACGTCCTAAATCATTAAAGCGGACCAAAGTTGTCCAATGAATGCATGATGCGCAACAACAATATAAACGAGCACAACTAGTCATACGCATCATCATTCATGTATTCACCAACATCATCATATAAACCTCATCATATTTACTCATATAATCAAAGCATCATCATCATCATCATATCATCATATAAAACAGAATCATCTTATTAATAACATATCATCATCATACTTCATTACCACAAACATCATAGCGATTCAACACGGGGAAACTAATTTTATCCTAACTTGGGTACTAGAATTATCCTTATTATTCTTCATTTTACTCCTTATAAATATAGTTCATCGCGTTAGCTATCCAATGCTTCAAACGAAACCTCAAACGGAGTCCGAAAACTCAAGTTACGGCCTTTAGAAAAATCTGTCAGAAAATGGATTGCTTGAGTCGACGCATACCCCCTTTGAGTCGACACATAGGTATTATGTCTGCCCCGGGTGTGCTTAGGTCGACCCAATGAGTCGATGCATACCGAGTCTTGAACCTGCATGAGTCGATGCATGACCTCTTTGAGTCGACGCATGCTGTTTTGTGATAAATTTTTCTGTGATTTTTCTGCGATTTCACTACCTTATATGTCCTAAAACATCATCTAATCATAGGGATTCATCATCTATAAAAAACTTAATATACTACATCAATTAGACAACATTTACGGGTCATTATTCATCATTAATCTATCAATTCTCCATCAAACAATATTGAATCACCATCTATGAAACCTAAGGCAAACCCTACCTCTATCTACCACTTAAATCAAATATAATAATCAGATAAACACCCCTTACCTTATTGCTTCGAGTGATTGATTACGTTCTTCGTGCATCTTATGATGATTTTCTCCAAAGCCTTCGTGCCCTAGCCTCTCTTCTCCAACTTTCACGATTGATTGTCAGAATAACAACTATCTCTTCTCTGTTATAAAAAAGGACCCATAATATATTCCTCAATTGCCCTCGCTTAGTCAACCTCTATTTACCATCACGTCCTCACTCTTCCTACTAATTACCAACACACCATTATAATTAAAATAACCATTTAAATAATTTATTCTATTATTATATTCTCAATAATAATCCAAATAATTACTAAATAATTATTTAACTATTTTAATACTTCTAATCATCATAATTCACATCATGCACAACCTCATACCAACACATCACACATATAATCATATAAAACATCAATTATTCATAAATACTCATAATAATTCATTAAATAACTAACTTCTAAAAATTGGGGTGTTACAGGGAACACATGGTTACTAATATGGTATGCACATATGATATTAATATTAAGCTATTGATTTAAATATATTAAATAATATCAGGAACAATTTTACTATTGATTTAAATTTTTGTATAAATATTTTCAAAACAAAAATATTTATATATAGGAATAATTATATTGTTGATTCAAATAATTTTATATACAAAAGAAATTATAAAAACTGATTTATTATCGTTTTTAAATATAAAAACTATTTTGGTTAGATAATTTAGTCTTTTTTTTTTTAATTTCATTTTTATTATATATTTGAAAATAAATGTGCGTAACACACCAGCACTCGTGTAAACGCATGAGTAAGACACAAGTACCGTGTGAACACATAGATAATCATAAAATTCGTGTGAAGGCCGGATTATTACATTTTTGTATAATTTAAGAAAATAAAATTTAAAATAATTTATTAATTCAAACATGAGAAATTGTATTGCTTTTTAATTATTTATATTTCTAATATTTTTATTTAGAAATTATTTTTAATTTAAGATACAATATTTTTTAAGATAATAAATAAAATATTGAAATATATATTATTGATGTAAAATAATTTTGATAAAAAAAAATTATTTTTATTTTAAATAACAAATTACTTTGGTAAAATAATTTTATTTTTTTTATTTTAATAAATTTATTTTGAAAAAAAAAAGTACAGACGACATCAATACCCGTACATATACTTTCAAACATTTAAAAATTTAGTCTGTATAATCTACCTGCATCAAACTCATGCATTTTCTAATTTTGAATTTACTATTACATAATAATATGTCTGAAGTACATGATCATATAACTCTAGATATATGCACATAATCAGATGAAAAATTATTAAACTAAAATTGAACTTCTTTGTATTGTCTAGGTAACAGTAACCGAGTTAGATATCTTTTCAAATAACTTTAGAGGGCTTTCAATATGAGTCAATAATGAAGTTGGTCTTGCATAGTAGACCATGAATCTGCTGGACTATTCCAGCAAACAAACACTGCCACATGTTGTAATCACACTTTAGAAGATAAATCAATTAGGCGCGCAACCTTCGTTCCGCATCTGCCTCATTTATTATATCCTCACATGCATTATTGTCAACATTTTCAAAACTTCTAGGTGACCGACCAACTAGCTTGTGAATAGGATGTTATCATTGCATTCTTAGGCGCTAACTAGACAACTCGTGAACTTCAAGTCAAAAAACACATGTGCATAGGACAAAAACCCACACTTAGAGTCAAAAAACACATGTGCATAGGACAAAAACCCAGACTTAGAGTCAAAAAAACACATGTGCATCAGACAAAATATACATCAATCCATATGTTTTTGTAAATTAGTTGAGTAAGGACATGTCTTTGTGGTAAATTTTGAAACAGAGTGATATAAAACCAAGTTCAGGATTTAGAAACACCGATTAAAGGCATACATGGATGGAGTTAAGACAAAAAACACAAAAGTTAAGACCAATAATGCAGATTAAAGAAATCTAAACAAACCACTCATAAGGGTGTGAATATAGAAGGCATAGTGAAGATCCTAAATAACATTGTGTCCACCAGAAGATTGTCTATCACAAAAAATAATTCCAACCTTGCACCATCATCACCACCAACAACATAATTTGTTTGATTCAAATCACACAAAACAAATCAAACATATTCACAATAATGCATGTGAGGATATAATAAATGAGCTATGCTTTGGTACTGTAAAGAATATGTCATGTGAAATTTCTAACAACGGATTCTACATTTAAGCACGTTGAGCCTCGTCAACAGCAGTGTCAAAGCTGAAGGATTTGTCGATAATCTATTAATCAAGAAATAGAAGTATAATAATTTTACCAATTAGTGATGCAAATAGTTCATAATAAACTGATTCAAATCATATGAAGTGGAAACTAATGTTATTTGAAAAATGACTCACTCAGATATTATTATCAATAGTTTTAGGAATTCCTACAACCGAACATTTCATACCACGTTATCTGACTTCTTGTATCGATAATACCATTGAACTATTAATAGATTGATACTTCAAAACATTCACTAAACCATAAACTTAAAAGTTTGATAGTCTTGTCTAAATCATTGATACATCAAAATTTACAGATACCCCTTTTGAGTTCCATCTCCTCCAATTATATAAATCTCAAACTCAAAGCAATATTAAAATCTGATATATTATACATAAACAAAAAATATTGGTTACATAGCCATTCATATTAGTAGAAGGTCTCCTAATTCTATAGGGCCACGTCCCAATTGAATAAGCTTGATTCACCAATTGGGTTAGGTGCGAGTGCCGACACCATAGGCTTAGGCGTATGGTCTATTGTATTATCATCATTTCTTCCTCTCGAATTCTTAAGTCAAATCATATCCAATTTCTATAAAATTTATCTGCTTCCATCAGACAAGTGTCTACATCATATTGCTCATGTGATGACATTTGAGAATTTTTTATCAACATACCCTCTTTTTAGCATTTAAATCCCAATATACCCTCTCACACATTCATATATCCCAATATACTCTATTTTCAAACAAAACAAGTTTTTGCCACAACTCATCCGCCAATACAATGGGCGGAGGAGTGTATTTGCCTTGGTCTCCGCATCTGCATTGGGCGGATGCTTATAAAAAAAGAGAGGGTCCCTCCATTAGATGGGCGGATGTGTGCAAAACGTATTTTTTTTATTCTGTAAATTAAATTCATATAATATACATTATAATTAAATAATATACATTATAAATTAAATTCATATAATTAAATAATATATATTATAAATTTAAATCATATAATTAAATAATATACATTTAAATTAAATTCATATAATTAAATAATATACATTATAAATTAAATTCATATAATTAAATAATATACATTATAAATTAAATTCATATAATTAAATAATATACATTATAAATTTAATTCATATAATTAAATAATATACATTATAAATTAAATTCATATAATTAAATAATATATATTATAAATTAAATTCATATAATAAAATAATATACATCATAAATTAAATTCATATAATTAAATAATATACATCATAAATTAAATTCATATGATTAAATAATATACATTATAAATTAAATTCATATAATTAAATAATATACATTATAAATTAAATTCATATAATTAAATAATATACATCATAAATTAAATTCATATAATTAAATAATATATATTATAAATTAAATTTATATAATTAAATAATATACATCATAAATTAAATTCATATAATTAAATAATATACATTATAAATTAAATTCATATAATTAAATAATATACATTATAAATTAAATTCATATAATTAAATAATATACATCATAAATTAAATTCATATAATTAAATAATATACATTAAATTAAATGAAATACACTTTAATTAAATAAAATATACTATAAATAAACAAAAATTTAACTAAAGGACATAAATTAATTTTTTGCATTTTAACATATATAATCTCCCCATCACATCTACTGTCGATTTTGACCGGGTCGTGTCAATCGTTGGTGAGTTCCACAAGCAGGTGCTCGTCTAGTACGTTGGCCTGTTCTGCGATTTCCTTCTTCATTTTGTGGTTGAGTTGAAGTTGAAGGTCCCGCGTCACAGCCGCCCATTAAAAATTCCTCAATCATGTCCTCATTGGTAAAGTCTGTCTCGGCTGCACTGCCATAACTTAATCTGGTTCCCTCCCAATTCCAATTTGGTATGGGATTAGAAGACATTGGGCTATTTATTGAGGGTTGGTAACAATCTTGGGAGGTAAATTGTTGTGGTCGGGGAATAGGCATTTGTTGTTGGGGTGTTTGATAGTTGGGGTTTTGTAGGGTTTGTTGGGTGCCCTATTGGGTGGGGTTAGATGAAGGATATTGTTGTTGGGTGCCCCATTGGGTGGGGTTAGAGGAAGGATATTGTTGGTGGGTGCCCCAATGGGTGGTGTTAGATGAAGGGTTTTGTTGTTGGGTGCCCCATTGGGTGGGGTTAGAAGAAGGGTTTTGTTGATGGTATTGTTGGCTTGGGGTAAAAGGTGGTTGTGTTGGGAAGAAAGGTTGTTGCGTAAAAGATGGTTGTGTTGGGAAGAGAGGTTCTTGGTTGCTCATGAATGGTTGTTGGATGTAAGTGCTTGATGATGGTTGGGTGTGTTGGACGTTTGAAGATGTTGGGAAATTACGAGGGTCATACAAGAAGTTGTTTGGTGACAGATACAAATTTGTAACAGATTTATACCATTCCATGTATTCCTTACTTGGCTTACATTCTTCTGACATGACATCTCCTTGTAAGACTTTATTTTCGCGGTTATGCCATTGACGACGCTCCTGCTTGTAACAATCTTTCCAATTGCTATATGCCCATTGATCGTTCACCACACTTTTGTGATACTCCTCCATGCACTGTGGAGCATCCGGTATGCCTTGCTTAATGCCAAATTGAAGTTTTACCCGATCAGAATAGTGCATTTCAACAGTAGTAAAACATATGATAAATGTTTTTGCACTCCACACGTGACTATCGGTCGGATCGGTATCATCAAGTCCCAGATAGGGCCTCCATGTAAACTGTTAAAAAAATCAGTTATTAGTTTAACGAACCATATAAAATATGTAATACTTAAAATATGGTTAAGAATATTACATCAGATTCTTCGAAATGATCGATGAAAGTCCGATAGCCAGGTGCACAATGATGAGGAGTCTTTTCGTAATCCATCCCATAGGCAGACCATCTAAAAAAATGTAATAGTTAAATATTATTCACATAATATATAAGTTTAAGACAAAGGAGTAGTTACAACTTACTTGGTTGCGTACGAAAAATGAAAAGGATTACGATTCCTAGGCGCTAGATTCGGCATCCTGGACCATCCCCAAGCTTGTATTAGTGTTGAACAACCAGCAAAATTATGAACATCTTTTTTGGCGCATCTACAGAGGTTTCTGTATAAATGCGATAAAACTGCTGATCCCCAACTGTATCTACCTATTTTATTAAAGTCAGCTAGCAATGGTAAATACATTAAATTTATTGTGTTACCATTTGTGTCAGGAAATAATAAACAAGCGAATAACAATAAAATATAAATTCTAGTTTTTTTATGAATTTGTTCTATGGGGGAATCTTGGTTCAATTCAAATGCATCATATATATCCCGGAGTCAAGTAATTTTGACGAATTGTCCCTTTCTAGCTCTTTCGGGAAATTCTTCACCCAAGAGTTCTTGAGTTATGGAGTAGTCAACATTTGTTCTCCCATTCACTGCCAAACCGTTTACACGTAAAGCCATCAACATGTGGACATCTTCAAGGGTGACTGTGGATTCACCGGTAGGAAGATGGAATGTGTGTGTCTCCGGACGCCATCTTTCACATAAAGCAAGAATAAATTTCCTATTCACCCCATATGACGTTATGTTGAGAACGTGCCCAAAGCCCGCTTGCATCAAATATGGACGGATGATTTCGTCTACGCGCACATATGAGTGTGTACGAGGCCTAAATTTTTTCTCATTCTAAAAAAAAATAGTTAATATTAGAATATGGTTAATGTCAGAAGTATATGCTTAAAATTTTAAAAAATTTATATGTAAATATATTCAAGACTTACATATTGGAGGATGTTTGACAATGTTCCTCGGTGCTCCTCTCCATAAGTTAACAGAGACATTATAGTAAATTGAGGTGTAGTGTAAAATTATGATGAGAAAGAATAGATAAAGATTGAGTGTGATGTAAATTTTGAAAAAATGAGTAGTATTTATAGAGAAATAATGTAGGGTTTTTATTCAAAAATTTTAATGGAAACCATAAAATGGTTGGGAGTAATTACTCTGCATGCATGCTGCATACGTAGACTGGTGCTGCATGCACAATTTTGCAGAGTCCGCCTACTCAATGGGCGGAACCCTTTTAATTTTCTGACACACCGCATATACAATGGGCGGACATGTTTCTTTTTGTCTGCCATCCGCGCTTTGAATGGGCGGAAGCGTGCAATTATGCCTGCCAAGGACGCAGGAGCAATGGGCGGAGCCTGTAGGAACATCAATGCGTCCGCCTACTCATTGGGCGGAACCCTTTAACAATTTAATGGCACCGCTTCTGCATTGGGCGGATGAGTTATTACAACATAAATTCAGTTTGACCACTAAATTCAATTCTTCCCGCGTTTATTTATTACACCATATCTACTAAACACAAAATCTATTTCATTTAAATACACTTCTACCTCCTACTTTTTTTCATCAAGCCAACCCATCTAAAAACCAAATTTCTCCTACAATTCAGATTATATTCACTAACAAATCAACATGTCTCAAATACCTCAATACATAGTAGATGCTCATTACAATGGAGAGATCCTTATCTCCGATGAAATGGGCATTATATTCGAAAATACCGATATATGCCGGTTCAAATTAAGTAGAAATGCGAAATTTGAATATTTGAGGGAGAGGATACAAACAAGGATGCAATCTGGAGTTGTCTCACAAATTATATATCGAAATGCTGTTAATTTCGGTGTTAACCAGGTGAAATATGTTCCACTGAAAATCCGAGATGATGATGATGTGGAAATGATGTTTTACAACCATGAATTATCTGGGTTACATGCGATAGATTTATACATAAAATTTCAAACTTCTCAACAATCTCAAATCTCACAAGTGGCCAATCCCAATGATGATGAGCCCGTGTCCATAATTCCCGAGGAAGTCGTTGTCGAAGATGACGAAGAAGAGGAGACTGAGTCACAAGCTGATGATTTGTTCACAACTTTATTTGAAGACGGTGGACGTGACGAGGCGGATGCAATCAACGAAACTGAACAACACATTCCACTAGAGAATGTCTATTGTCCACCCGCCCACATGACAACTCTGGATACAGCTGGAGACGAATCATCCTTTCAATGGCCCAAAAATCCTCGTCTTCTGCTGGAGGATGACATAGCTGTTGGGAACCAGTTCAAAAACAAATCTGACTATGTCTTTGGGATATCCAGGTACCATATGAAACATGTCGTTGATTTCAGAGTTACGTGTTCTGACACGAAGAGATATAAAATTTGTTGTAAGCAAAGTGGTTGCAACTTTCGTCTAGTGGCATCCTATAGGAAAAGGAGCGACCTATGGGAGATAGGAATCATGGAGCCCCCACATAATTGTTCAACGACCATCTTTAATCAAGATCATCGACAACTAAGCTCTCGACTGATGAGTGAACGATTAATGCCTCTTGTTGAAAAGGATCCCTCCATCAAGGTGAGTGTATGTATTAACGAAATTGTTTCTTTTTTCAAATACACTCCATCTTACAAGAAGGCATGGATTGCTAGAAACAAAGCAATCGAACAAGTGTTTGGTAATTGGGAAAAGTCATACAATGAACTTCCAAATTACTTGTTGGCCCTTAAGAAGTTTGTTCCAGGCACTGTAGTAGAAATGCAAACACTAACGGTATATATAGATGACAGGACTATTATTGCTGGGAAACAAATCTTCCACCGACTATTTTGGGCTTTCCAACCATGCATACGTGGCTTTGCATATTGCAAGCCTTTACTACAGATTGATGGTACCTGGTTATATGGAAGGTACAAAGGTACACTACTAATGGCTGTAGCACAAGACGGAAACAACAATATTTTCCCAGTTGCCTTTGCCTTAGTGGAAGGTGAGACGGCGGATGGTTGGGGTTTCTTTCTAAAAAACTTGAGAATGAATGTAGCTCCTCAACCTGGCTTGTGTTTGATTTCTGACCGACATGCATCTATCGAAAGTGCTTATAACAATCTTGAAAATGGTTGGAATAACACTACATCTGTCCATGTGTATTGTATCAGGCATATTGCGCAAAATTTTATGAAGGATATCAAGGACCGTATCCTCCGGAAAAAAATAATCAACATGGGTAAGTACTTTTTATGCAAACATTACATGCTCGTTAATAGTATACCATTATATTAACCAATATTTTTTTTAACATGTAGGGTATGCGCTGAACCAACCAACATTTAAATATTATCGTAATAAAATTGGGATGGCTAATGGTGATGCTTTGAGGTGGATAGACAGAATTCCCGTTGAAAAATGGACGAGGGCATTTGACGAGGGTCGTCGTTGGGGGCACATGACAACAAACCTTGTCGAGTCACTAAATTCCGTATTTAAAGGCACTCGTAATCTCCCCATCACATCGTTAGTAAGTGCAACATACTATAGGATGGGAACACTCTTTGCTGAAAGGGGTGCAAAGTGGAGTGCAGTTTTGAATTCTGGACAAACATTTACAGAACGGTGCGTGAAGGTGATGAAAGAAGAGACGTCTAAATCCGCCACACATCAAGTAAGCATTTTTTACTATAATAATAACACTTTCAGTGTGAAGGAGACAATTAACCACGGTGAGGGGAAGCCATTGGGGCGTTACAAGGTCAACCTAATGGAAGGATGGTGTGATTGCGGAAAGTTTCAAGCATACCGTGTTCCTTGTTCACATGTTATCGCTGCATGTTCTGTGGTGCGCCAAGACGCATTTCTTCTGTTGTCTGACGTTTACAAGGTTGCGAACTTATTTGGGGTTTACAGCACGAGCTTTCCAGTTCTACCATACGATGAGTATTGACCCACTTATGAGGGAGATCAAATTTGCCATAATCCAGTTATGCGGAGGAACAAGAAAGGTCGTCCCGTGAGCACCCGTATTACAACAGAAATGGACGCATATGATAAGTTGGATAGAAAATGCACATTGTGTCGTCTTCCAGGTCACAACCGAACGCGATGCCCCAATGTAGGAACTAGTAATAATTAGTTATTCATTTTGTTATCAATCTGCAAAGTTGTATGTATAATGACACCGAGTTATTATGTTTCATTTCACTAATACTTCTGCATTTAATATAAATAACAATTCGAAAAAACAACACATAAATTAAAATACTGAGACGAATAGTAGAACTTAGCAACAACATTAAACGTAAACAACATCAACATGTTCAAACAAGGACATAACCATTTCTAGGATATTACAATCAGCAACACAATGTCTTTTTGTTGAAGCATAATCATAAGAACACATGCGTCGTTGTGAACAACTCTCCAAGAACGAGTGGGTCCATTTAAGCCAGGCACCGTAACTAACCTCTCTATTTTCCGAATCTTTTCACCTTGGGCAATTTCTTCCCCTAACCATCCCTCCAAGTGCCTATGCAGATGCTCAAATGTCTGCGTGTTCAACAATTTGATCTTCATCGGAGGCTTTACTGGAGAAAAAATAAGTTCTGCGTCTCTTTTCATATATGGAAACATTGAAAACTCCCCGGATGTTGAAGACATTTTTAAGATACAACTAAAGAAAAATAATTTAAGTGTAGCTTGGATCATTCAACATCTACGATATTTATAGGTCACAACAAAAATTTTTAATTAATAAAATAATAAAACCCTCCGCCCGTTAACGTGGCGGAGCCGTAAATAAATAATAAAATTACGAAAGCTTCCGCCCATCGCACTGGCGGAACCGTACTGAAATAATAAAATAATAAAATGAATAAAACCCTCCGTCCATTGCAGGGGCGGAGCCGCACTGCAATAATAAAATAACATGACCCTTTCTATGATTAATATTTTAACATTGATTTCTTACTTAATAATAATTTTAATTTATTTTTAATATTACATTAAAATAATTTTTATTTGTATATTAATATTTTAATATTTTAATAATTTCATTAAAATGACTTAAATTTGAATTTTTCAATTTCATTTTATACAAATATATTGATTTCTTACTTAATAATAATTTTAATTTATTTTTAAAATTACATTAAAATAAATTTTATTTGTATATTAATATTTTAATATTTTAATAATTTCATTAAAATGACTTAAATTTAAATATTTCAATTTCATTTTATACAAATATATTGATTTCTTATTTAATAATAATTTTAATTTATTTTTAAAATTACATTAAAATAAATTTTATTTGTATATTAATATTTTAATATTTTAATAATTTTATTAAAATGACTTAAATTTGAATATTTCAATTTCGTTTTATACAAATATATTGATTTCTTATTTAATAATAATTTTAATTTATTTTTAAAATTACATTAAAATAAATTTTATTTGTATATTAATATTTTAATATTTTAATAATTTCATTAAAATGACTTAAATTTGAATATTTCAATTTCATTTTATACAAATATATTGATTTCTTATTTAATAATAATTTTAATTTATTTTTAAAATTACATTAAAATAATTTTTTTTTTGTATATTAAAATTTTAAAATTTTAATAATTTTATTAAAATGACTTAAAATTGAATATACCAAATTCATTTTATAAAAATATATTATTTTTTTATTTAACAACAATTTTAATATATTTTTAAAATTATTTTTAAAAAAAAAACGTTGATCACACGGCTCTGCCAATGCAATGGGCGGAAGCTGTGTATTTTTAAGACCATCCGTCCATCCATTGGACGGAGCCTCCTAATTTCAAATTTTTTTTTTTGAAAAGATGGTATATTGAGAATAATGGTTGAAAGGTGTGATATATTGTGATATAGTTGTTAAAAGGGGGTGTATGTTGGTAAAAAATTCGACATTTGAAGTTGGAGCCGTGCTTAAGGATTCAAATTAGCAGGCTCTTGTAACTATATTTAACAAACTTGATTTGATGGTCTATTGTGCCACTTTGAAATGAAGAGTATTGTTTTTGTGCATAATTTGAGTAGCAACATAAACATCTCTAGAAGAAAGTTAATTTTCAATAACGTTGAATTCAAATCCTAAAATTATGTTAAATCAATAATAATTAATAAAAAATTACGATTACTACTACTAAAATAATTAACGTTGATGCAGTGCATTAGATAGCAGATCCTTATATCTAACTATCAATCTTTTATGTCAGTATTGCTTCTCCTAATATGAGGGTAAAAGAATGTTCCTTTAATCAACAAGACATATTAGGGTATGAAACTCAAAAACTCAAAAACATGTAAACACGTAAAACAGAAATGCATTTGTAGAGAAGATAACATATCTGTTTCTTCATCAACCTGTGACAGAGTAAACCACAGTTAGGAACAACGAGTCATCCATTTGCAAAGTTTCTATAAAAAACATGAAATTAAAACGGAGAAGAATACAAATTAGATGGTTCATGTCTTCGTATATCATGCAAGAATTAGGAAAAAACGTTGCATTTATTTCCATATAATTCCAATTGACAAATGTAACACATCACAACACACAATACAAAAAACTCACAATATCGATGAACTAGATCCACTTGCTTGTAGAAAAGAAAACTGAAAAAGACACACAACAACCATTTCAAATTCGTCCACCATAGAATTACCACCACAAAACCGTACACTGCCGTAAAATCGTCGAAAATGACATAGTCGCATCTATGTTATTGATTAAATAGGAAAAAAACACAAAAAAACACCCTAGAGCAAATCCAAACAACTATAAATTGTGCCTCATAAGTGGAATATACTAGATCTCACACCACCAGTGTCATCATAAATAGAACAAAATCTCCTAAGAGAGGTACCACGACCACTAACCAAATACATAACCAAGAAAAAACTCTCGATATACTATTTATTAAGACAAAGGATATTATTTTGAAGCCAATCAGACATAGTATATGAGTTTACCACTGATCTACAAATAAACCATTATCAAGCCAGAAAAATACTATTTCGTCCACTCATTTCACACTTGATGAAGAAGAAATCTAAGCAATCTAAATAGACCAAAAAATAACATGCCAAGCCATACCATAACCACTAATACTCCTCGTTCTACCGCCTAAATAGGAAAAAAAATAATAAAGAAGCCTAAGGTCACAATGGAGAACTACTTACCAACCCAACCACTTAAAGATCATATACCGTAAAACCATAACTAAATCATAAGTAACAAATAAATTAGAAGT
The DNA here is from genome assembly GCA_948472305.1 of Vicia faba. Lineage (NCBI taxonomy): Eukaryota > Viridiplantae > Streptophyta > Magnoliopsida > Fabales > Fabaceae > Vicia > Vicia faba. Next base: position 1,239,692,158 of record OX451738.1, read on the forward strand.
CATCTTAATCAAAACTACCATACATAGGACATGTAACTCCATCTAGGTCAACAATCACGCTCCACTCGAGTAGATTATCTCTAAAGGAGAACCTATGGTGCAAAAGTTGTCAAGAAACACTACCATCTTAGAGTGGGGCCAACTAACCCATATACGAAAAAATGTCAAGTTCTCATCCAAATGATGAGGAGCAGGAGAATTAATAAGATCTACGTGATCTTGATAAGGTGATGCAACAATGAAAATGTCATCTCTAGCTTGTTTCCAACTCCACTTATCTATATTCTGAGTAAAAGTAAAATCTTGGAGGACAAAAATAAAACTAGCAACCATGTGTTGCTTATGTACAAAGTTTTAGATCAAGTGCCAACCTCTGAGCTAAAAGTAATACCAGTTAGTAAGGAAACAACTATATTTCCTTATATCAAAGAGCCTTCATTAGGTTGCACCTAACACATCGTAGGTGCCATGGGTTGGGAGGATTAGGCCAACGAATTGCACTAGTGAGGATGGATTAATAAATCCAACAATCACCCCTAAGTGAAAGTCGGGGAGATTTGGACCCATGACATTTCTCAGATAGCAATTTTTGGACCAAGCACCTACTATTGCGCTAAAAGTAATTGTTGTTAGTGAGGACACAACTATATTTCTTAATAGAAAAGAGCCATCAGTGGGCCGCACCAAACACATCGTAGAAGACACGGGTTGGGATGATAAGTCCATCAAATTCCACCAGTGACGCTAGATAAATAAATCAACCACAAAGATAGGTCACTTTACCTTAAATCCCAAACAAGATTCCTACCTGTCAACCGACCTAACTCTTCCCCAATCACCTCTGGTTGATTGAAAATGGTGAAAATGACTAAGGAACCTATCCTTAACGGGGATATTTATTACCAGAGGGTCCGTCCAAAAAGAAGTATGAAGACCCAAACCCTCTATTTTAATGAAACCATCCACAAATCCCTATAAGGGATCATCCTCTTTGGACCTGATAGAATTTTAGCAAGTTTACAAAATGTTATCGAAGTAATAAAATGAATTTGTATCCATACAAATTGTTTTATTTTAACAAGAAGATTAAGGTGCTATTGAAAGTAAAATTGGGGGTTTTAAAAAGTTTGGTTTGAAATACTAATTTCATAAATAAAATCTTGTTGTGAATCTTGTTGAGAATTACGACAAAATTCAATATCAATTTGTTAGGCAAAGAATAGTAACAACTAAAATAAATGGTCTACAACAATAATAATTCGTACACAAATAATATAACAAAATAAAGCGAGAAAAAGATGAAGGTTTGTTTGCCCAATTTGATCAGACGATCTACTCTGGGGGAGAGAGTAACTCTCCAATTCACTATACTCAGAAAGTTGTTACAAGAGATTACAAATGAGTTACAAGAAAATAGTCTTTGCCTTCAGGTTCACAAGAACAACTCCGAGGGCTCCCGAAAATTAATCCTATTTTCTACCCAAGTGTTTCCCGGCCTCTTCAACCTTCAATATATGAATAACTTAAACCCAAGTTGTAAACAAGTATTTCCCAATTCCCAAAAAACTTAGATAACTCCAAAGGTTTCAAAAACCCTTGCCTTTCTAAGATTTTCCTTTAGAATAGCCAAAACCCTATGTTATGCCCTTAAATTCTTGGTCTCCCTTTTTTGTTGTAAGCTCTAAGATTGTCACACCTGTAAACATATAACAGATACATATTTATAATAACAAATACCCAACAACTAGGGTCCAAAATCACAACCTAATCACATGTGGATCTATGGACCGAACCTAAAGAGTCAGAAACACACAACAAGAAATTGTCGAAAAAGTCCGAAAAACTCGAAATCGACCGCGCGCATACAGACCGTCATCAACCTCCCAATCTCGGTCGTATGGACTGCCGCCCTGTTGTCGTATGAAACAACTGGCTAAACAAATCATCGAGATGAAATCAATGAAGTCACCATCCAACGTTTTTATCCCACGGAAAGGGAAAGGTAAACATTGAGTAAACCTGAGAAAGGTGAAATCACGATCAAACGACCGAAAGATTGGGTAAGGGAGTCAGTTACGCGAGGGGAAGGTATTAACACCCGTCACGTCTGTAGTACTCTATGGTATCCACTCTTGTTTTTTATCTAGTGGGTGTGTAAGAATCTATATCTAAGTTGTACAACGTATGTATACAAAAGAAAGAAGAAAAAGTGTGGGAAAAAGAAAGAAGTATTTACAAATTATACTCGATTCTTCCCCACAAAACCCTCCGCCTACGTATCCCTTTTAAGGAATTAGAACAGCCGTAGTTCGGCTTAATAGATTTGGTAGGTTTGTATTTTTTATGGAGCAACATCAATTTTGCATTCTACTTGCAGCTCGACCTTTGGAGACTCAGGCATCTAGAGTAGAAAGGAATTAATGCGCTCAAAAAGTGCCCGGAAGCGAATAATGCTATAGTCGCGACTCGTAGCAAGTAGACATGGTGTAACTTGACCCTTGGAGAATTACGCATCGTATTGTATAGAGGGGAAAATAACACATCCAGTTTGAAATTGAAAAGACAAAAGGCGAGAAAAAAGAAGTTTGAATTTGTTTGTGTTTTTTAACTTTACGAAATAATTTTGAGTTTATTAGAGGAGTTTTAAAGGTTTGCCAAGAAATAGTGTATTTTATGCACATGCAAAGTGGGGAAAAATGGAAGAGTCTGCAGGGTACTAACCTATTTTTTAAGCCTAGAGTTATCATACAAATATTTCCTTAAGGTTCAGACCAAGATTTTCTAGGAACCTACTCATCCGAGAAATAACCATCCTAGTTGCTATTTGGAATAAACTCATCATCGAGAGTAAACCGCAAGTCATAAGGGAGCATGGAAAATGGAAGAAAGCAAGTGTAAAAGGTACAAAGAGATAAGCGCATAGGAAAAACAAACAAATGGAACAAACTCATCGTCGAGAGTGAACCAACACAAAAGAGGAAACAAACTCATCATCAAGAGTGAACCACGACAAATAATATCTAAGTATTTATTTTCTTTTTATGCTTGTGCAACAAGTAAAATAAAGAGGGAGAAAACTCATCATCGAGAGTGAACCAAACCAAGCCTCAAAGGAAACATCCCATCTGGGTATGAACCAGGTGCACATCATTATTATTCCTTTCTTTCTATTTTGACATGATTGTAAATGATAAAAAGTAGTGTAAAAGGATCACACCCATCAAAGTATGAACCAAAACCGAATCCACTTGGAACAAACTCATCATCGAGAATGAATCCAAGACCAAGTACCAAACTCATCATCGAGAATGACACAAAAACATAACATGCAATAAAATAAACACACGTGCAAAATTTCCTATTCAAAGATAGGACTTTAAACAAACACAATTAGCATACAGAAAACAGTGTCTGCTACAGAACTTTAAACAACGACTCCTACTTTACATGATATATAGAAAGCGATAAATGCCCATACTATACATGATCTCTAGGAAGCGGTAAATGTAGTATTAAAACAAATGATCTGCATCCATTCCAAATGGATAATAAGAATCCGTAAAGCAAACTCAATGAGTGTAGGAAACTCGGAGGGCGCCGCAAGCTAGCATCAACAAAAAACAGCGTTAGAAGCGTGAATAAAAAGGTGCAAGCAAAGCGCATCCCCAACCAAAGTGATTGATATCCACATTAGCTTCTCAAAGTATGCACATCTCACAATATTTGTTAGCAAATAACAACAAAATCAAATGTTATAATAGCAATTAGCAATACGCACCAAAATAAAGCATGAATATGTACAAGACAAAGTAAACACATCAAAGGAGCATAACATAATATTCCCGGAAAACAACTTTATACTCATGAAAATGGATGCAAAAACCGGTTTAGAAACATCCAAATTGGCTACTGATATAAAAAAATGATCAATTAAGTACCAATGTATTATTCACAAGCCAAAACTCAATACACATGTAAAAATACAAGTTCCGGACAGATTGTTCGAAAGGATGCGCAACAAGTTGTGCGAAAGGGTCCTAGCGAGGTATGGGGACAGATTGTGGATCCACCTATGAACAAGAACAGAGCCGGCTTGGGGTTCTCTTTGAAGAATGACAAAGGTAAGAGCATGAATCCGAAGTCTACTACGAGCAAGTATCAAGACATCTTCCGTAGCGGGGGTTATCTTCATCCAACTGTTACCAGGATTAATGCCATTGTAGAAGATGAAGCAGAGCAGGAAATACCGAATTGTGTGACGCACAGAGTTAGGGTTCAGAACTGGATCACCATTGATGTTCCCTCTTGCATATATGTTTCAAAGTAATTTGTTTTGTTAATCTTTTTGAAAAAATCTTTCACTCTGCCCAAGGTGGAAGTATTAATGTTGTATGGCTTATCTGTTTGCTGTGACTTTTAAAATCAATAATAAAAGTTGTCTTTGTTTCCCAAATTGTGTCTTTTTTTTCCCTTCTTTTTCTTGGAAAATGGTAAAAAAAACCTTCAAAATAAATAATAACTAAAATTCAATCTGCATGATCACTTGTTATATGTGTCAGTTTCTAAAAGCAATCATAAATCATATGTGCAGATTAATTAAAAAACCCGTTGAATACAATGACCCTGCACCCTCTCCCAACTTTGAATGTCCTGTGTATGGGGCTGAAGAAGAAGATTATGACGAGATTCCAGAAGAGGTCTCACGGTTTCTTGAGCACGAGGAAAATACCATTCAGCCATATAAAGAGCCATTGGAAGTGATCAATTTGGGTTCAGAAGAAGATATGAAGGAAGTCAAGATTGGAGCATTGCTGCATCCTGATGTGAAGAGCAGGTTGATTGAGATGTTGAAAGAGTATGTGGATATTTTTTCTTGGTCTTATCAAGATATGCCTGGTCTAGATACAGATATTGTAGAGCATCATTTGCCGTTGAAGCCAGAGTGTCCGCCAATTAAACAAAAGTTGAGAAGAACTCACCCAGATATGGCAGTGAAGATCAAAGAGAAGGTTCTAAAGCAGATTAATGCTACTTTTCTTGTGACGACAGTGTATCCTCAATGGATTTCCAATATTGTCCCAATACCAAAAAAAGACGGAAAAGTCTGCATGCGCATAGATTACAGAGATCTAAATAAAGCTAGTCTAAAAGATGATTTTCCATTGCCACACATTGATATGTTAGTGGATAGCACAAAAAAATTCAAAGTATTCTCGTTCATGGACGGATTTTCCGGGTATAATCAAATAAGAATGGCTCCGAAGGACTTGGAAAAAACAACGTTTATCACACCCTGGGGAACATTCTATTATAGAGTGATGCCCTTCGAGTTAAAGAACGTTGGTGCAACGTACCAGAGGTCTATGATAACCCTATTCCATGATCTGATGCACAAGGAAATAGAAGTATATGTTGATGATATGATTTCCAAATCCCAAACTGAAGAAGGGTATGTAGAAGATTTGTTGAAGTTGTTTCAGCGTTTGAGGAAGTATCGTCTCTGCTTGAATCCAAATAAATGCACCTTCAGTGTTCGATCAGGGAAATTATTGGGTTTCATTGTTAGCCAGAAAAGAATTGAAGTTTACCCTGATAAAGTCAAATAATTCAAGAGATGCCATCATGAAGAACTGAAAAGCAAGTCAGAGGTTTCCTCGGGCATTTGAATTATATTTCCAGATTCATTTCCCACATGACTGCAACATGTGAACCAATCTTTAAGTTGTTAAAGAAAGATCAAGGTTATATTTGGAAGGATGACCGCCAAAGGGCATTTGAAAGTATTAAAGAATACCTGCTTGAACCTCCTATCTTTCTCCCTCTTGTCGAAGAAAGATCGTTGATTATATATCTGACAGTGTTAGAAAAATCCATGGGTTGTACTCTGGGATAACAGGATGAAACAGGGAAGAAAAAGTTCGCCATTTATTATCTCAGTAAAAAGTTCACTGATTGTGAGTCGCAGTATTCCATGTTGGAAAAGACATGTTGTGCTTTGGCCTGGGCGGTAAAGCATTTGCGGCAGTATATGTTGAATCACACTACTTGGTTGATCTCCAAAATGGATCCAATCAAGTACATTTTTGAATAGCCTGCTCTTACTGGGAGAATTGCCCGCTGGCATATGTTGTTATCTGAATATGATATCGAATACCGTACTCAAAAAGCTATTAAAAGCAGTGTGTTGGCAGATTATCTTGCTCATCAACCAGTGGAGGATCACCAGTCTGTAGAGTATGAATTTCCCGATGGGGATGTGATGTTCTTGAAAGTGAAAGATTATGATGAACCATTGCCCGAGGAAGGTCCTGATCCTGAATCTCGCTGAGTATGATATTTGATGAAGCTGTGAATGCTTATGGTAAAGGAATTTGTGTCGTGATTGTCACTCCCCATAGATCACACATTTCTTTTACCGTAAGGTTAACGTTTGATTGTACTAATAATATGGCAGAATATGAGGCTTGCTTCATGGGTCTCGAAGAAGATATTGATCTCAAAATTAAAATTCTAGATGTGTATGGTGACTCAGATTTGGTAATAAATCAGATTAAAGGAGAATGGGATACTCGTCACCCTAGCTTGATCCCTTACAAAGATTATGCTAGAAGATTGTTACACTTCTTTAACAAAGTTGAATTCCATAATATTCCAAGAGATGAAAATCAGACGGCGGATGCTCTGGCAACTATGGCTTCTATGTATCAAGTAAATACTTGGAATGATATACCCCGAATTACGGTTCAGCGACTGGATAGGACCACTCATGTGTTTACAACAGAGGAGGTAGCAGATGAAAAATCTTGGTATCATGATATCAAGCATTTTCTTCAGACTCAGGAATACCCGATCGGTGCATCGAAGAAGGATAGAAGGACATTGAGAAGATTGGCTGGCAGTTTCTTCCTCAGTGAAAATGTGTTGTACAAAAGAAATTATGACATGGTCTTGCTCAGATGCGTGGATAGACACGAAGCAGACATGTTGATGCATGAGGTTCATAAAGGTTCATTTGGAACTCATGCCAATGGATATTCGATGGCTAAAAATATTCTAAGGGCAGGTTACTATTGGCTGGCAATCAAATCTGATTGTTATAAATTTGCAAAGAAATGTCATAAATGTCAGATTTATACATATAAGATCCATGTGCCTCCGACACTTCTCAATGTGATATCTTCCCCATGGCCTTTCTCTATGTGGGGTATTGACATGATAGGGATGATAGAACCTAAAGCTTCTAATGGACACATTTTCATCTTGGTAGTAATTGATTACTTCACCAAATGGGTGAAGGCTGCTTCATATGCCAATGTTACTAAGCAAGTGGTTGTGCGTTTCATCAAGAATAATCTTATATGTTGGTATGGTGTGCCGAGCATAATTATCACCGACAATGGCTCAAATTTGAACAATAAAATGATGACAAAACTGTGCGAAGAATTCAAGATTGTCCATCATAATTCATCTCCATACAGGCCAAAGATGAATGGGGTTGTTGAAGCTGCTAATAAGAATATCAAGAAGATTATCCAGAAAATGGCCGTTACTTATAAGGATTGGCATGAAATGCTCCCTTTTGCTTTGCATGGATATCGAACATCTGTCCGCACCTCAACAGGAGCAACCCCGTTTGCCCTTGTGTATGGAATGGAAGCTGTACTCCCAGTCGAGGTTGAGATCCCCTCTTTGCGTGTGATAATGGAAACTAAGTTGACAGAGGCTGAATGGGTCCAAAACCGGTTTGACCAATTGAATCTGATCGAAGAGAAGAGGATGACAACTTTGTGTCATGGACAATTATATCAGAAAAGAATGAAGAAAGCTTTTGATAAAAAGGTCAGACCTCATGAATTTAGAGGAGGCGACCTCGTGCTCAGGAAGATCATGTCTTTCAACACTGATTCTAGGGGCAAGTGGACTCCCAACTTTGAAGGCCCATATGTTGTCAAGAAAGCCTTCTCTGGCGGTGCATTAATTCTTGAAACTATGGATGGTGAGGAGTTCCCACGTCTCATGAATGCTGATGCAGTCAAGAAATACTTCGCCTAGAGAAAAAAAAAAGAACAGCTCGCTAAGTTGAAAACCCGAAAGGGCGGCTTAGGCAAAAAAGAGCGTCTCAGTAGGCCAAAAACTTGAAAGGGCGGTCTGGGCAAAAGTTAGAGACATAAACTGAATAAATTTCCCGCTAAGTTGAAAACTCGCAAGGGCAACTTAGGCAAAAGTTAGGGACTTTCTTGGCAAGTAACTGCATCATACAAGATCTGATCATTGAAGCAACAATCTTCTCGAATCCTCATCATACTTCAACAGAAGATACTGCTCAGAATTTCAAAAATTGTTAGAGGGGATAGTGGTCATTATATCTCAATGTATCTTTTCCATTATATATTACCATTTTCCAAACTTTGTAATCATCTATGGAGTCTCTCCATTCGCAGACTACCATTATATTAATAAAGTTTGAGCTGTTACCCAATTCCTTATGTTTCTTATTTTATTTAGCTTACAAAGACTCCATTTATTATTGATAATAACTTTCAAAGCAAAAATATTAAATAACAAAATCGATTTTTCAAAAAGAATTTACAATTTGCTTTTACTTTGGAATTTGTGATGAAATAATGACAACAAAAATGGTGATCCCAGGAATGGACAAAATCCATTTGTTTTAAGAAGTTTTTTGTTCCCCTCGGGAAAGCTTACTCAGGATGATACTCCATATTGGGTTTGAAACTATGGTATCCTCATTCAAGTCTGGATTCATCTCCCCTCCTTGTCTTAGTTTTCATGATGTAAGGTTTTCAATCTGAGGCTTCTCCAGTGAAGTTTTTCATTCGGTCTAATAGAAGTTCTTTTTTCCAGAGAATTCGGTACAATAATTACTCTCGAAAAAACACTGACCTCTGTTTTCCCTAGTGAAGAACGTATTTTGGTTTCCCCTTTATAAATATGGTGTTAACCTCCCCAATGAAGTGGGCCTGAATTCCCCAGTGAATGTTTTGATGAGGTGGTGTCCATCTACTTTACTTGAAATTGGTTTTTCAATCCCTAGTAGAAGTGTTACTTTTGAACATTTTGTTTCCCTGGAGAAGGATTTTCTATCCATGTATCTATACTATTCTGTCACTTTGTTTTGTTTACTTCCGGATTGTGTTTCTCCCCAGTAAAGCTGAAGTAGACTGTAGGTTATGATTCCTCAGTTGGAGCTTACTTTTTCTTGGAATGATCATCTTGGATGTGTTTTAGCCGAGTGTTGTTTGTGCTCGAGATGGTTTTGACTAGTTACTCTCAGTGTTGTACATCTGTTTTTTTAGCATACACACGATAACACTCATACATTCATACATACCTCACGCATAGCTAAAATTGGCAAAACATTGCTCATTAACATTTGTTAATATTTTTGTTCACATATCACCCTGTTTTGCGGATTTATGTTGACCTCTCTCCAATAGAGTGTTGGCCTTAAGCAGAAAGTGTATATCCTTTCAATTTCCCCACTGGGTAATTCCTCGTGGAATATTTTTTTTACTTTAGCCTTCCTGTAGAGCCCTTGGTCTGGATGATTTAGGTTTCCCCCTTGAGTTTATTTCTTGAAGGATTTTTTTTGGCTGACTGTTTTACTCTAGTTTATTTCTGGTTTAAATCTTTGCTTCCCAGCAATATTATTACTTTTTATCTCTGCAAGCTTCGAGCCTTGGTTTGAGTGTGAATTTATTTTACACGAGAAGACTTTATCTCCTCAGCAGGAATATATTGGCATTTCCCCAGTAAGCCATTTTGTTTTCCCCAGGAAGCTATACTGCCTTCCCCGTGAAGTCATGATTCATTCCCCAGGAAGTCATGACATTTTCCCCAGGAAGTCATTTTACAATCCTCCATAACAACAAGTAGCATGTCTCTTTATTTGAGCAAATTGTTTTTCCCCGTAAAAGTCGATGTTACTTTTTTTGCTATCTTATCTATGAGTGAATGGTTTGCAGTTCGTTGTCAAATTACTCCAGTGGATGGCAAGTCTTTCAATTTGCAGAGACAGTTCGTTGTGAAATCTTGGCAGGTGGAAGTCTCTTTATTTGAGACAACTTACCTTTTCCAAGAAAAGTGCCTTGGTTAAAGAAGAAGTTGAGACCCGTTCTAGGCGAAATGCCAGAATTTTGGGGAAACTTGTTATCTTTTTGCTACCCTCGGTGAACGTTGGTAGTTCATCGTCAGTGAACGGCAGTGCTATGATATATTTTTCTTCTACCTTCAGTGAAAGTTGGTAGGTCATTGGCAGTGAACGTCAATGATTGTTATCTTTTTGCTACCCTCAGTGAACATTGGTAGTTCATCCTCAGTGAATGGCGATGCTATGATATATTTTTTCTCTACCTTCAGTGAAATTTGGTAGATCACCATCAGTGAAAGTTGGTGCTTGTTATCTTTTTGCTACCTTTAGTGAACGTTGGCAGTTCATCGTTAGTGAATGATGATGCTATGATATATTTTCTCTCTACCTTCAGTGAAAGTTGGTAGATCACCATTAGTGAAAGTTGGTGCTTGTTATCTTTTTTCTACCCTCAGTGAATGTTGGTAGTTCATCATCAGTGAACAGCGATGCCGTGCTATATTTTCTCTCTACCTTGAGTGAAAGTTGGTAGATCACCATCAATGAAAGTTGGTAGGTCATTGGCAGTGAACATCGATGATAGGTATCTTTTTTCTACCCTCAGTGAACGTTGGTGGTTCATCGTCAGTGAACGACGATGCTATGATATTTCTTTTCCGTCTACTTTCGACGAACGTTGGTAGCTTCGCCTTCAGTGGAAGTTGGTGTATCCTTTGACCATTTTACCACCCTCTCTAAGTCGGGTCTTTTGATCCGCCGGTGATTTATTTTCCTGGTCGGGTTGCTCTCTTGTTTTTTTATTATTGTTACATCCCCAATGGTGTTTTGCGTCTCTTTGGTCTTGTTCATATGCATTCATGCTCATAAACATTGCATGGCATCTTAGGACAAAAAATAGGGTTTGTTTTATATTTAAGTATCTTCGATCGCGTCGACACGAAGATTTTTAACCTTCGTATCTCCGGATAGAAGAAAATTAAATAAGGGCAGCAGTTGTACCCCAATTTTCCCCCCTAAGATCCCTTCATCATACCATGTTGATTCCATCACAACAAGATCACACTAGGATTCTTGGTTCCCCTCCCTATATTTAGCTTTTCTCTTTGAGGAATCACCAAGCACCTTGACTTGTGTTCTTTTGTGATCAGGAATATTTTGCCTTGATTTCTTCTTTTAATTAATAAAATGCAATGTTGGTTTGTCTTGCTTGTTATCCATGTAGGTAAAGGCAATGAGATTTAACCAGTTGCCCCATGGGTTCATGAGTTTATTTTCATGCCCTAGTCAATAAAGCTTGAGAAGTTCAAGCCTCACCATTGAAGTTGTTTTTGAGGAAATGGCATGGCAAGCTTATTTTGGTTCACCATATTTCAAGATTATCAAATTTAATCCAAAAAGTACAAGGGGTTGATTGGAAAAAATAGTCATGTTTGGACAAGATTTTGTTCCTTTTGGTCACAAGTGCATGTTTCTCTCAATTCTCAAGATATGGAAGTGGTTGTGGTTGCTATGAGTTCTAATTATCATCCTCAACAACTTATATTTACAAAGCATTTGTTTTGGTACAAGAAGTTTGTTCAAAATTGTCAAAGTTCCTCAAGACATGTTTCTTAATCTAGGAGCTAGGGTTTTGAACTTCAAAGGAGTATATCTTGTTCATCTTTTGGTATTTTTGAGTGATTCCAAAGACATCATTCTATTAAATGGGTTATTAACAAATCACTTCAAAAGTTCCAAGGAGTTTTCATGTGGAAGAAACTTGATGAAGAAGAAAGATTACAAGTCCTCCAGATGAATCCCCAATTTTCCATGTGTGACTTCAAATGATCATAACTTGGTCAATTTTTATCACCTTGAGCCCATTATTTTTCCAAAATGATCTTGAGGATGTTAACTTTATGCCTTATTTTATGTGCAAAGTTAGAAAATGGATGGAAGTTGCCTTAAGGATACAAAAGATTATAGGTCATTTCATGATTTTTTTCCAACTTCAACTATTCATAACTCTCTCAACTTTTGGAGATTTTGAATGGTTGAAGTTTCAAAATGTCATTCAAGAGGTCTATTTCATGCCATATTTTTTGGTCAATAGCAAATGCCAAGTGGAAGGCTATGTTTGGATGCAATACATTATAGGTCACTTTTGAAGAAAAATTTGAAATATTTCTGAGTATGGAAAGACAACCCTTTTTCTCCAACTTTGACTTAATACAACTTTCAGCTCAAGCATCCATTTGATCTCATTCTTCTTCCATTTCAAAGCTTGTAACCTCATCTTTCTAAAGCATAAAGGAGCATGCCCTAAGACCCCTTGAGCTGAGAATTCCATTGGTCAGAAGTTGGCAATTTGAAACTGAATTTTTCACCAAGTCAGAAGTTTGAAATCCTTGATTTGGCTTCTAAACACTTTGTTTCTGCGCGTTTTTCCTTCTGAACGTGTTTAGTGAACTTCCAGAAGTGATTATCACAACAAAACACGCATTTTGGATAAGTTTTGATCAAATTGGAAGTCACACTTTTCTTGTTTGCAAATTCATACGATTTCCCTCCAAACTTCATCATTTCACACGCTTAGACATTCCATTTGATTCCCTATAAATAGAGGGTCATTCCCCATTCATTTCCTCAAGCTTGGATAGCCAGAATCACCCTGCCAAACTTGTTCCATAACTCAGAATTCAGCAACTTCGAAATCTATTCCCAAGCCTTTTTCAATCCAATTTCTCCATCAATTCACCTTTCTTGATCTTTCCTGAAGCTAACCATATAATTACATTCAAGAATCGTGCCCTATATTGCTCCATAGAAGTCCCGTTTCAGAGCTCTATAACTCAACTTCAATAGGTAGATTCCTTCATAAATTCTTCAAAACTTTGATATCATTGTGATGCTCTCATTGCCCTGGTTCTAGTTGCAACGCTTGTTTTTTACTGGAAACACATTTTGACCATGAAATTTTAAATCCCTTTTCAAAACTTTCCTTCCAAATTGCTTGAGCTACAGTTTATATAAGTTTGGCGCGAGGGTGTGATTGTCTTCGTCTTGAAGAGATGAAGTGAATGGCATAGGTCTGAGCTTCTGATTTTACAGTTTGAGAGACCTGTAATTCACGTTGGCTGGAGATTGAAGATGACCAACGTGTCATCTTCCAACCAATGATGACGTGCCACTTGTTTTTTTTAATTCTGATTTTATTTTTGATTTTATGCTTTATTCACTAATGACCATGATATGCACAGCGTGCCAGATCCTTTGGGTCTGATTACTAACGCATTTTGACTCTCATCCAATGGTCCACATATTTTTGACTTTTATTTTCTTTTCTGATTTTTATATTTAAATGTTTTAAACTTCAAAAATCATAGAAAATTCATTTTAAGTCCAAAAAATCTGAAAAAATTATGAAAAATATTTTTTATTATTCTCTTTCTGATTTTTATTTTTTTCACAATTTAATTTTGGGATTTTCTGCAAATTTTTACTTTATTTGAATTATTTTAAATGTTTAAAAATACTTTTATGTATTTTTAAATTCTGAAAAAATTATGGAATGATCCATTGATATTGTGACAAATATTGGTGATCTTATTTTATTTTTGTTTCTAACTTTGCTTCTTTTTTTTTAATCATTTTTGGTTTATTTTACCCCTTTCTTTTAATTTTAAAAATAATTTCTGACTTTAAAAAATTACCAAAAAAATTATAAAATCATTTGAGTCCTTTTCTGATTTTTCTATGCTCTTACTTTTCATTTCTTGATTAATTTGAACATAGTTGATATTTTTCTCTTTTATTTCTATTTTAAAACATTTTTTAAACCTTTTTTTGTATATATTAAATGTAATATTATTTTGTGACTATTTTCTGGCTGATCTTGGGTTAAATTTTTTATCATGAACTTTATTAACATCATTGAATCCATGGTGTCGAGTCTAACTCCACAAAAATTGATGAATGATTTTAATAATAGTTTGATTAAATTTAATTCAAAAGTGGTTTGTATATTCTCTCACACCCCTCTTCATCTCATCCCTTTCTTATTGCACTAAGTGTTGTTGGAGCATGATCTCTATATCATGTCTCAAAACAAATGGTACATAGATTGCTCTTGACCGACATCAAAATAGGTGCGACTTCTATATAAGTTCACTTACGATTGCTTAACATAGCGTTAAATTTTGTCCCGATTCAAATAAATGATCATTCGTGGCCCAAACTTATGTTTTCAAGACCAAGTATGTTAATTTGATCTCTTTGATTCAATAACCTTGAGATTCATTGTGTGGAGGCTTTGGCTCTACCAATCCTCTAATGGATCTACAACACCTTTGGTCAACGCGGATCACTTAAACATCGTTGATCACTAAATGATACTCATAAAGATTCCAAATGGATGATATACTTGACAAAAAGCAAATGCAACTTGTTGTGTGGAGGCTTTGGTTCTACCAATCATCTAATGAGTTCCAAATGCAAGTTTCAAGATGATCATCCAACTAACCACTAATCACTAATAATTGACTTTATCCTTTATTTTTACTATTATATGCCCTTTTATTTTTATGCACTATTTACTTTTAGCATTTACATTTCATGCCATTTTCATATTTGCTCATTTGAGTATTTACTTTCTTGTCATTTTTATTTTGCTCACTTGAGCTTTTCTTTTCTCTTTTAAGACATCTAATAATCAACATAAACCTTAAAAATCTTTAATGATACTTGGAATATTTGGTTACTATCCTTGGCATTATGGAGCATTGAACTTTTTGGACTTAGGATTAGAAACCTTAGCCTATGATTGGAGACCTTACGATCTTATTTGATTATTTTTTCTGGAGCTCTTGAGGTTTACCTCAAGAAATTGGGTTTTTTGTTTTTTTGTGTGTAGGTTATTATGATTACACCCTTTGTTTGTAATCTGGAATTCACCTGTATACAACCGTTCCTCTACCCAATTTTTGTGAAGACTTAATACACTTGAAATTTGGTTCTCTCAAGAGGTCTAGTATTTTTTGCTTGTTTGGTTTCAATCCAAAGAATGGGAATTCTATCTTGGCTCATAGTGTCAAGTATTGGCTTCTTGTTGGTTAGATGGTTCTTATCCCTAGCTTTTACCTTATACTTTAGGATAGCCTCTTCTTCTCCTCCCATCTTCTTTAATTTCAAAAATATTCTCCCTCCTTTTGAAAACTCTTCTTGTTTTAAACTTGAACCACTTCCATAATAAACTTGGACTTAGGTCCATGCATTTTCAAACATTTTCATAAATAAACTCCAATAAACTTAATAATACTTTGAAATCCTTTTTGTGAGAAGACTAAAAGTCAATCAATCTCATTCAAACCATTTTCCACTTTGGCTTTCATCTTTAAACTTTTCTCAAAAAAGATTAGACTCTTGTCAATCCTTGTAGTGATGCAAACAACTATACTTCTACAATATGTAGTGAAGAGGGATATTTTCCACTTAGGTGTTGAGTGAGGCATTGTTGATTTTAAAATCCAAGCCATATCTTCCACTTTGAGATGATGCAATTTCTCCTTTCTCATGATTGTGGGTAGTAAGTATGTTTTTCCACACGGACAATGACGGTGACGTCTTATCTCATAAAATTAACCAACACTCTTGTGTTTTTTAAAAAATATTTAAAAGAGGAACTACATGTACCCTGATCCTCTATTGCACAAAAGGTAGTACATAGGCACTAAAGGTTCGCAACCGCGGCGGATGCAAAAATCATAAAAATTATATTTCTTTTCTCACCTCCACCATCTATTTTATATAACATTTTTCATAGTCAAAATATATAGATTTTACAAAGAGGTTCCTACGAAGTACCATAGATGTTTAGGGTGATAATACCTTCCCTTTACATAACCAACCCCCTTACCTTGAATCTTTCCCCCTCTTTTTAGGTTATTCGCTCTTTTCCCATTCCTTTGGAAACAATAAAGCGCAGTGGTGATTTTGATTTTGATTTGTATAAGTCTAGTCAATCCAATGGCTTAGTCTTAAACATTTCTACCGCTACACATTGGAATTTACCTCAACTCATGGAAATGACAAACAATAAGCAATCAACCAAAAATTGGAAAAAAGTTAGTTTATATCAAGAATTAGTAACTTAAAAATATGCAAAAAATGCATTTCAAATGCACAAAAATATCAATGATCATCAACCAAATAATTAGAAACATATGATAAAACTTGAAATCAAAGGATTAGGCATAAACTAAGATAATGTTAGTTTATCCTACAAATCCTAAATCAAAGTTAGTATTAGAATCTACCTAAACTAGCACTAATCTCTACATCACATTCTATCTAAATCCAAGAATTAAAACTAAATCCTAAATGTTAACCTATACCAATTCAAGAATTAGAACTAAACTATAACATAAGTATTAGTATAATCCTAATTCAATTCTTGATTTAACCTAAACTACGTGAATCAACGATCTAATCTCTAATCCAATTCTAGAATTATATAAACTATATTATCTAATCCTAATTATGTCAATTCACCAAAATCAAACTACAAAATTCAAGAATCAATGGAGTTAATGATTACCTCTTGAAGCTCTTGAATAAGATGAAGAGGAAAGGAAGATGATGATGCCGACTGGAGAGGAGGAGAGTCACCGGAGCTTGTAAGGGAGGGAGAGGCGCACAGTGGAGGAGAATAAGAATGGCCGCGATCGCGGCGGAGGGAGATTGTGTGTGCAATCAAAGAAGGAGGGAAAAGTGACTGGAAGCTGCAGGAGTTGGCCGGAGCAGGGAGGACCAGCGGTGGTGGTCGGAATTCGGCGAGACAGGGAGGAGGAAGGAGGTTGATGGTGGTGGTTGGGGTTTTTGGTCTTGAGAGAGAGAAGAGAGAGTTATGAGAGGGAAAGTGAATTTGAAAAATATGAGAGTCCCCCTTGATTTTGATAGTAAAATCCAATATATAGTGTTGCTAAAAAAATCAAATTTTCAGCTTATTCCCCGCTTAAGTGAAAACTGAACTGTGATCCGCGAATCTTTACAAACACTGACCTCCTGTTAAAATATGCGCCACTGAGTCACAGACGTCACTCAAAAAGATCAAATGCTTTCTGATTAAAATTGAGTGAGTTCGATAAGTTTAAGCAGCGAGACGTCACTGTCAAAAATTAATTAAGTCAAAATATCAACTTATTTGACCTTTGTCACTCGAACAAGCCGTAACTTATTTTAGATACAGTTCAGATATGCTCCAGATACGGATGCCATTCTGATACTCATTCAGATTCAGCTTTCAGATACAGTTCAGATACGCTCCAGATACGGATGCCATTCTGATACTCATTCAGATTCAGCTTTCGGATACAGTTCAGATACGCTCTAGATACGGATGTCATTCTGATACTCATCCAGATTCAGCTTTCAGATACAGTTCATATATGCTCCAGAGATGGATGCCATTCTCATGCTCATTCAACATATTTCTCAAATACAGTCCAGATACGGTCCAGATACAAATGTCATTCTGACGCTCCTTCAGTACGTCTTTCAGATACGAGTCAGATACAATCCATTTAAGGATATTATTCTGGTACTCATCCCACTACATCTATTGTTTCAATCAACTAGAGATTTATTCCAATACTTCTTCCATTTCTGCCAACAATCACTTTTGGGTGGCATCTTTAAGCCCATCTCATACAACTCTCCATTAACTTTCCAAGTGGCATCTTTAAGCCCATTCCCTACACAATTAACCATCACATCATCAAGTGCAAATTTCTGGGCACTTTAGTGTTCAATCATCTTCCACCTTCAAGTCACGAATGGCAGAATCGCCAATCTAACTCTTCAGGTTTAAGAAGATTGAACAGGGGAATCTGTTGTACCCCGAAATTTTCCCTCTCATTCCTCAAGGAATTTCTCACAAGGATTCTCAAGATTCAAGCTTGCACAAGTACAATTGGATTTTTTAGTATCAAGTTAAATAGGAAACTGTTAAAAAAAGGGGAAAACAGATAAAAATAATCTTTTTGACAAAATTGAAGGAAAACAAGTTTCCTTTGATTCACATCTTTTGATTGGACTTCTGGCATCTTTCGATGCAAGCTTGGCTTGCATCTTTCGATTGGGCGTGGGCCTCTGGCATGTTGGCTTTGATTCACAAAGCAAGAGCTTCCTGTATTCCACATTTGATTGCATCTTTGGCCTCACAGGGTTCACAATGCAATGGTTTCCTATGTGTTTTCTTCGATTGGATGTTTGATGCTTGCATGCCTGTGTTGACTGGACACATATTTCCCTCATGCTTGCTTTGATTCACAAGTTGATGACTAGCTACATCCAAGCTTTCGATTGAGCTATAACTTCTTTCTTGCGCGCAAGAGGCTCCCACCATGCTATCATGCACAAGGCAAAAAGCCTCCTGTAGCCTCTTTCGATTCCAAGGAGAAAATCCTCCTTTTGGCATCCTTCGATTGCACAATTTTCTTCCTGCATGCCTCTTTCGTCTAGGGATCTTTGCAAGCATGGCATGCCTCTTTTATTTGGGCATGTGGCCCCCTTTGTTGCAAGATTCGTTTGCGCCCTTTACTTCCTGCATGCTTTGTTCATTTGAGCGTGTGACTTTCTTCAAGACAAGCTCGGGTTTACATTCTTCATTTGGGCTTGTGGTTTCCTTCAAATGCAAGTTCGTTTGGCCATATGGACCTTTGGCAGAAAAACTTTCATTTGAGCAAAGGCCTCTTACATGTTTTGTTTGAAGTCACAAAGCAAGGGCCTCCTGCAATTCCCCTTCGGCTCAGAAGCCTTTGGTTTTGCATGTTTGCCAAACTCTCAAGGCAGAATTTCCCCTTTGGGCTAGCACCCCAAAGCGGGGACCTCCTGCATGTACCCTTTCGTTTGGCCATGTAACCTTTGGAAGGCAATCCTTCGACTGGACAAAAACCACCTTCATACAAGGCTTCAATTGGAACCTTGATTCCCTTCGAATCAGCATCTTTCGAACCCAACTCTGGACCCTTCGAAGCAAGTTTGTTTAAAGGGCTTTGAGCAAATCTGATAGTCTTACCCTACTTGTCAGACTATGTTGCTTCCAAATCTTTACATGATCAGAGGATTACACAAAGGTTTGGATCTTTGTATATTGTATAATACCTGTTGTACCCCAAAATTTTCCCTCTCACTTATCTAGAATTTGCTCACAAGATCTCCTTGGGCTCAAGACTGCACTAGGGTTTAATCAAGCTCAAGACATCTCCTCAAACACTGATGACCAAAATTAGGGTTTGAGTTTGCACAAGGATTTTTGAGCTTCCAATTTCCCATGTGACTTTCATGGATCATCATGGACCCCTAATATTACTCATGTCAAGTTTCAAGCCTTGGATCACATTTTTGCTCAATCAATTGTGACCTAAAAATCAGCTGTATTAGGGAAAAAGTTAACTGTGGCCAATTTACGGTCAAACTTCATAATATTTTATCCATATCAACATTTTTGACTCATATGAATCATTTGATCAAGTTTGGATCACAACTCCTCAAGAAATTTGATCAAATCCCCAAAAGGGCAAAATGGTCAAAATTAGGGTTTTGACTGGGAAAGGGAAATTTCTGGTTTTTGACCTAGAAAATGGTCAATTGGTTTAAGGAATGATCTCAAGAGTCAAATTGAATAATTTTACCTAATGGCATGGTTCAAAACATTGCAAGTCCATTGGATTGACAAATGAATTTTCCAGTCAACTGATCAAAAGTCAACTGTATACTGAAAAGCCAAACTTTGACTTTTTGGTCAAATTCAAGTGCCAAAGATCATAATTCATCAAAACATTTTAAAATATGAAACTTATTCATCAAGAAATCAAAAAGTCAAGATTTCATTTTGAAAAGTCAAAATTTCTAAAACTTAGAAATTTTTCTAAGTGTTGGAAATTTCATGTTTTTTTCATAACTTTGGACAAAATTTTCACCATGATACAAGATGATTCAAGAGAAACTTTGAACATGAAAGTTGTAGATCTACATGAAATATACAACTTTTATTTACACAACTTCTTCTAAAAATGCTTGGATCTCAAGTTATAATTTTATGAACACAGGCTCATGAAACAAAACATTTTGTGAAATTTTGCCCTAATTTGGTCAGGATTTTGACCCAACATCATGGAACTTTTTCATATAGTTCCAAGGGGAATCTTCAAAAGAAATTCAAATATGGGTTGTAGAGCACATTGCAAGATTTATAAAATGTCCAAGAACTCCTTGAGATCATTCTTGAGTAGGGATAATCGAAGAGATGAAGTTAGGGTTTTGTCACTTGAATTACAAGTCATTTTTGATGAACACTTGAACCAAATCCATGCTAGGCTGCATAATCCTTGCTTTTCAGGCCTCAAACTTGTTTTCCACTCCTTAATTAAATGTTTACACAGCTGTTAGGGCTTTGATCCAAGAAATTAAGCTATTGTCCAAGTTGCATTTCCATTTATGGCACAAAGTTAGCAATGTCATTCTTGTAAAGCAAGCTTTTTACATAAAGTTCACATTGAGTCTCTAACTTGTTCCCTCTGATCACACTCCATCCACAAAGTCATAAGAAAGCTTGTTTAAAGCATAACCACTCTATCTTAGCAAGTACACAACGCATGGAAACTTGTTTTGTCAAAAAATCACATGTTTAACTTAAACATGTAAATTTGAATTCTGATCAACTAGAGCATTCCAAACTTGTTGCTTATAAATAGAGTCACTATTTTTAAGCTAGAACACGAGCTTGAGCACCCTGAAATACACAAAAACTCTCTCAAATCAGAAATTTCCCAAAAATTCCATTGCTGCACAGTTTCTGACCTTGAACCTCAAACTCACATTTCCCTCGTGTGTTTCTTGGACTTTTAGTTTCTAAAGCTTCCTTACATCAAGTGTAACCTATCCATGTACTTGTTTCATTTCTGTAACATCATTTAACCTATCTTCCATAACCAGAAACAGAGCATTGCACATTGACTTCTCCAAGTCATTTCTACCACTCTCAACTCAAGCAAACCATTGAACTAGCTTCCTAGGACCTCAAGGAAGCTAACCTGATCATCACCATCACTTAAAACAAGCTCAAACTCCAAACACGATTTCCAGTTTTGAGGTAAGTTTTCTCAACTTGGAACTCTTAATACAGGCATCATCAATAGTTTATTTGTGAATAAAACATGTATATATCATTGCCCTGAAGCTAACCATGTCCTTAGTTTCCATTAATTTTGCTTGAGCTTAGAGAATTTTGAAACTGAAACTTCTGAAATTTTTAGGGTTCAGATTAGGGCCATTAAAATTCTTGCTTATCTTTGATCTATAGTTTTAATACTTTATATTTTTTGAATCGTGAGAAAATTTGCTATAAGTTTCATGTTTACAGTTTTCATTTTTGAAGAGAAATGAGATAATTACAGTTGGTATGGCTGAAGGTTGAAGATGAAGTCTTCAGAACACGTTTTGCCTTACATATTTATTATTTCATTTGTATTAACAGATGTATAGCCACCCCAGTGGTAGAAGCGCGCGCCTGTAACCTATGGAACATGGGTTCGAGCCACAGTGGTATCCTTTTTCATTTTTTCACATTTTTCTGACTTTGTTTGTTTTTTTGGCAGGCGCTGGGCCCCTTTGGGCCTGGCTGTTTTTTTGTTTGTTTTTGCTCACTAACCTCCCTGTTTTCTCTTGGCACCCTCTGGCCCAAGTTATTTATTTATTTAATTTATATTTTCTTAAATATATATTTTCTAAATACTAAAAAAATCATAAAATATAAAAAATTGCTATATCCATATTTTGATTTATTCTATTATATTTTTCCACAAAAAAATATTTTTATATATTATACTTTATTTATTTTATTAAGTAAATCTTATAGACTTAATTAATATTATTTTATTTATTTATTTTTTTTTCACACCATTTAAAATACATTATTTTAATATAAAAAAGACTAAAAATATTTTATAATACTTAAACTATTTTCAAGATAAAAAATACTAAAAAATACTTTTCTTAAACTTATTTTCTTTTGATTAATAGAATTAGGGTTTTCATTTAAAATCTTTTCTTAATAAATTCAAACTTAATTAACTATTCTCTTTATTTAATTAGGTTAAGACAAAAATCTTCTTTTCATGAAAACCAAACAAATTCATTTTCTTCACATTTTGCATCCTTGTACATTTATTTTTATACTTTGTATTTATTTAAATTCCTTGTATATTCATACCCATTCAATTTGGTTGTAATAGATTAAATAAGTTTAATTCTTGCAATCCCCATTCAACTTGTACACCCCCTCCCCACAAATGTTGTAATAGCGTAGTAACTTTAAATTTCGCAATTTATCGCTTTTATATAACATGCTAGTAATTAGGGTTTGTATAGAAAGACTAAAACCAATGCTTAGAAAACCCTAATTCAAGACAATATCAAGCATGAAAAGAATACACTTGCACACTAGCACCCCTAGGGTAAAATCCACTTGGTTGCCTTATACAAAATGGCCATATTACGCATGTGAGGTATCTTAGCAAAAATACAAGATCATGTTCCCTCGATGACGCTATCTAAGTTGCCTTACAAATGATCTTAGTACCTCAAAAAGAATGCTAAGATACCTTGCAATATTGCTAATCATGGTTATACGATGACCCACGCCCGTCCCGTTTACATCCAAAGATAGGGTTGCTTACCAAATCAATGGTAAGACAACAATGTCAAAAGAAAAGAAAATGAACAAGAAAGACATTTGAGTAGGTAGATTGATCCTAATTACTTGCTCTATTTCAAAACAAACATCATTTCTATTTTCAAAACAATCACCTACACTTTCAAAACATCTTACAAAACTTGAAAACATTTTCAAAAGATCAACATCTTTATATACATTCTTACGAACGAGAATCATTACAAAGATTACCTAAACAATGGCCTCTTTACAAAATACTTTCAAAAAACCACACAAAGCACAATTTCAAAAGCAAGTGATCTAGCAAGTAACTAAGAGCCTGTGGAAAACCATGGATAAAAAGGGTGCTAATACCTTCCCTTTTCATAATCTACCCCCAGAACGCAAGAAACAATCTCAAAGGTCTTTGTTGTGCTTTTTCACCTTTCCTTTTGGATAAAAGAAAAGTCGGTGGCGCCTCTTGCTAACCGCAACATTTGCGATCAAACGCAAAACCTTCAAGTCAGTTCTCCCACCGTATCACAGAACTGGCGACTCTGCTGGGGAATATTCTAAAAGTGGGGTTACCTTAGGGATATATCATATTTACTTGCTTACATTGTTTGACTTATATGATTTACATTATGGTTCTTTATTTGGGTTTGAATCCTCTACCCGGATTTGGGATACATTATAGGTAAGTAGAAATATGTTGTGGAAATTGTACGGGGTATACTTACATGGTCTAAGCAATAGCTACGTTAGTGCGACATATTTGTGGGTACCGGTAGCCTTTGAGTTAATCAAAGAGAATACGGGGCCGCTGAGTGATGTCATGAAGCACTAATGAACTTTTAGAACCTTTACTTGACCAACTTGGCCTTTAGGATGTAGTGAGATGACCGGCTTTGGTGCAGTCCGAAGTTTGTAGATACTCGATACTACACTCATTAAGGTTTGGTTTCTTGGGATATTTTGGTTGCCATTAAAGAGGCTTGTGCTGAAACAATAACCAAGGAAACAAACCAGTGATATTGAGCTCCTTAGAACCCGATTACTATTACTAGGACATGTTTGAGCCAACTAAACTTCAAGAGGGTACTTACCTATAAAACTCCATGCAAGCCTAAACCTAAGGACTTGTTTGCTTTGTTTGTATATACATACTTGAACATAACATCATGAACATCATAACATCATACACATTCACTAACCATTTCAAGGATTTTTTAGATTCATCTTTGTTCTTGTTTTGTAGGATATGGATTCTCTTTGCAGGAAAACCATTCAAGTCAATCTTGTAAGGATCCCTCCACAACTTAAGGAGCTAACTTCAAGGATTCCAGAAAATTCTCCATTCGCTGAGAGACATGGTCGCCTACTCAACTTGGTAACCTCTAACACAGATGGGGACATGATGAAGGTGCTCTTTTAGTTCTTTGATCCTTTACACCATTGCTTCACATTTCTCGACTATCAACTTGTGCCTACTTTGGAAGAATTCTCCCGACTCTTGAGGATTCCTATTCTCAACCAACTACCTTTCAACGGTACAAAAAGAGACCCGAAGCCAGAAGATATTGCTCAAGCTCTACACTTGCACTTATCTGATGTCACAAATCATTGGGAAACAAGGAGTGGTGTCAAAGGTTTCCTAGCAAAGTTCTTGTTCGAGAAAGCCCAAAACTGTTGGAACTCTTTAGACCTACAAGCTTTTGAGGAAATTGTGGCTCTCCTCATCTATGGGATGGTTTTGTTTCCAAATCCTGACCAACTCATAGATGTGAACGCCGTCAAAATCTTCATATCACGCAACCCGGTGCCTACTTTGCTAGGAGATATCTTACACTCTTTTCACACTCGCACAATGAGGAAAAGAGGTGTCCTTATGCGTTGCACTCCTCTCTTGGAAAGATGGTTTATTTCGCATCTTCCCCAATATGAATTAAAGAACGAGCAAGGTTCAAGGTGGTCACAAAGGTTGATGACGCTCAAAGATTCAGACATTCGTTGGTGCTCCCGATCCATAGAGAATATTACTATTATCGACCGTTGTGGAGAATTTCCTAATGTCCCTTTACTTGGCATTAGGGGAGGTATCACCTACAACCCCTGCTTAGCCTTAAGACAGATTGGTTACGCCCGAAGGGATGGCCCTCACGAGATGTTGATTCAAGGTTTGGTATTTGACTATGACAACAACGATCAAGGTCTTCGCCAGAGATTTATCCGAGCTTGGAGGATGTTAAACAAGGTAGATAGCAAGACATTGGAGCACAAGAATTCCATCCCTCTTGAGCCTTACCTCAAATGGGTATGAACTCGTGCTCAAAGTCTTATGATTCCTTATCCTTCCATTCTCCCAGTAATCATTGATCCTGTCATGGAAGGAGATGTTCCATACACTATCCTACATCCTGACATGCCCACCTCTCTCAAAGACTTACAAAGAGATTGGATACAACTCCAGGGGGAGCGAGATACTTTTGAATCCAATTCTACGCAAGCGAGAAGAAAGTTTTGGAACTCACTAGGCTACTTCATGAGGAGCAGACTCTGAATGCCTACATTGAACCAAAGAGGATGCGTACTACCTTTCTATCTTAGAGTTTCTTGAATTTATTTTGCCCAAGAAGGCATTGATCTACTCAAGCTTTAATGTATTAATATAACGTGTGTTTCCTTTTTGTCTAAAACAAATTTGAATCTTAAGATCCTTGAAATCATTGCATATGCATTTATCATTCATCATAACATAAACAGATTTCTTGCAACAAGTCTCCTCATCTCTCTACTGTTTATTTCAGTAAGATGGATCTCAAGCAAACGGTGAAAGACCTCTAAGCTCAGAATGCATAGTTTCAACAGTTGTTCTTAACTCTGGCCAAAGGATAAGAAAAGTTGAAAACCTTGCTGGTTGAGGAGAAGAAAAAGAAGACGAAGAAGATAACCAGAATTTTGAACATGGGAAGAAGATTCCAAGGGCAGACAAGAAGGGCCTTAGACTTTGCAACGACATCCGGTGAGAAAGACAACCAATATGGGAAGGGTAAGGAAACAATTGTTTAGTCTGATTCAAAAGAGGAAGAGGAAGAAGAAGAATATTCTGAAGAACAATACCCTCTAGCCGACGACAAGTATAAGCATCTAGAAGAGCGGTTGAGCGCAATGGAAATCCAAAAAGTGTCTGGTTTGGACTTTGAGGAGTTGGGCTTAGTGTCAGGAATTGTCATTCCTCCAAAATTCAAAGCACCTGTGTTCGCCAAATATGACGGAGTTTCATACCCTAAAATGCATCTCCGGTCCTATGTAAGGAAAATCCAGCCCCATACCGCCGGCAAAGATTTATGGGTACATTTCTTCTAAGACAGTCTTCCTGGAACTCAACTTGATTGATTTTATCAGTTAGAAAGAGCCAATGTCCATAACTGGGAAGATCTTGCTGCAGCTTCTTACAAACAATACCAATACAACACTGATCTTGCGCCTACCCGTACTCAGCTCCAGAGTATGACCATGGTTTCAAGTGAAGGCTTCAAGGACTATGCACAAAAATGGAGAGACTTGGCCGAAAGAGTTCAACCTCCTCTATCTGAAAGAGAGTTGGTAGAAATGTTTTTGGGCACCTTGTCTGGTCCCTTTTTCAATCACTTAATTGGGAGTTCATCGATGGGTTTTACTAAATTGATATTGATCGGAGAAAGGGTAGAAGCCGGGATAAAGAATGGAAAGATTCAAAAAGATGCATCCTCTGCTGCTGTAAGGAAGCCATTCATTAGAAAGAAGGAAGTGGTTGCTATTTATCCTCAGAGAAATCAAGATAGGGCTAAACACCGTCAAATGGTGAGGGCTGTTATGATTCCTAAACCTACGCATGATCAGCAAAGAAACAACCAACCAAGGATGGAAAGACCAGTCAGACAATTCACCAGAATTAACATGACCCTATCTCAAGTATTACCACACTTGCTAAGATCCAACCTAGTGACTTTGAAAGAAGCTCCAAAGAATCCTAACACAACATTTCCTCACTATCATGCTAATGCCCGCTTTGCATACCACTCTGAGAGTCCCGGCCATGACACTAACAACTATTGGGATCTAAAGAAAAAATTACAAGACCTCCTTGAAGCCAAAGAGATTGAATTCGATGCGCCAGAAAATCCCAATGTCATTTCTGCCCTTATGCCCAAACATGGCCATAATGCCAACGCTATTGAAGAAGATATGTTTGTTACTTCAGTTGATGAACTTATGACCCCACTCCTGATTATCAAAAAGAACTTATTGAATGTCAGTGTATTCCCAGGATGTGATGAAAGCTACCATTTCTGTTTGTCCTCACCAACCAGCTGTCCTGTGTTGAAAGCAGGAATTCAATGCCTAATAGATAACAAGGAGATTTTGTTCGAAAAGACTTTTGTTCCACCTGTTTCTTATAATGATGTTTCCATTGTGACCATTTCCGACAATTCTTCCAGGGTCTCCCCCAAAAGACCCGTTAGAATTACATCATTTCCAAAAGTAGCTCCTTTGATAATTACAATGCTTGGACCAGTCCCGTATTTATCATACAAAACCGTACCATAGAATTATGGAGGGGATGTCTACTACCACGATATCAAGCAAGATTGGCCAGCTGCCGAAGATTCAAGTTCTGAGAAAGATAACTCTGATATCAGTAACATTACCGGGAATAGCAAGATTACCCGAAGCGGAAGGATATTCTCTCCAGAAATTGCTCCCCCAAAAGCAATTTTTGGACCCGTAATCATTCCTGTTGTTGTTTCTCCTCCGAAGGTTATTCCCAGTCCCACAATCATCTCCACCAATGCTCCAACTGACAAAGCTGTTACAATCCCTGCTATCACTCCTACTAACATTCCTAATGCCGAATCAACCGAGACTCGATGTAAAGCTATTCTGATTGAGCCTGTCCGGACGAAGGCACAATTATTGGCTATCCCTGAGACCTCCCGGAAAGAGATGGAGGAAATTCTAAAGATCATAAAAAGAAGCGACTACGACGTAGTTGAACAATTGGGGAAAACTCCATCCAAAATTTCCATGTTGGCTTTACTACTATGTTCCGAGGCGCATGCAAAGGCCTTGGTAAAGTTCCTGAAAACTGCCCATGTACCCCATGAAACATCTGCCGATCAGTTCCAAGACTGCGTAGCTAGCTTGACAACAGATAATGGTCTAGGCTTTTCAGATGCTGATTTAACGCCAAGAGGAAGGAAGTATAATGAGGCATTGCACGTCTCAATGGAATGCAAGGGCACAACCTTGGCTCATGTTTTGGTGGACACCGGCTCATCTCTGAATGTATTTCCTAAAAAGGCTCTTGATAGGCTTGACTGTGAGGGATTGACATTGAAGCCAAGTAATATAGTAGTGATGGTCTTCGAAGGCTCAAAAAGGATGGTGCATGGGGAAGTGGATATCCCCATAAAGGTTGGAACCCAAACATTTCATTAAACTTTTTATGTAAAGGATATCCACCCTTCATATTCCTGCTTGCTAGGAAGACCATGGATTCACAGTGCTGGCGCCGTCACTTCTATGTTGCACCAAATGTTGAAGTATCCGATTCAAGGGAAGATTATCACCGTTCACGGAGAAGAGGAATATATGACCAGCCATCTCAATTCCTTCAGATATGTGGAGTTAGATGGTGAATTTATTGAAACTCTATTCCAACACTTTGAAAAAGTCCCGCAAGATGTAGCAGTAACCAGGGCTATTCCCAAGATCACAAGGCCTCCACTCAAGATGTCGTATTTGAAGGATGCAAAAGCATTAATAGAAGAAGGTGGGTGCACTATCTGGGGACAACTCCCAGATATCCCATACAAATATGACAAGTTTGGCCTAGGTTTCACTTCAAGTGCTCAGAAGGCTATATGTCGCGCTCGTGCTAGAGGACCACCCATGAAGATAAGCAACCGTGAGGTCAACACGGTAGAGGATGATGAAGATGGTTGTAACCTGGAGGATTGGATCTTCCTAACTATCAGTGGAGGGCTCAACAATTAGGATGCTGGAGATTTTATCCCGATCACTTTTATCCCATAGTAATTTGTCTTTGCATTTTGTTGGATCTGTAATATTAAAACATTTCAAACTCTTAAAACCTTGTGTCTTACCTGAGGCACAGCGGTCCATTTGTAAGGGTTATTATCTCATCTCCATATGACATCAATGAATCATGGACGTTTTGCATACAAACTTTGTGCTCATTGTTTTTCCTTTTTACATTTTCATTTCTTTCAAAGATAACTATACCCTTACACACACTCACACTCACAATGCAGGTCTACATCCATTTGGGATCCCATGGGTAACGGTTCTGCTATGGCCTTCTGTGACTCTAAAAATCTAATCTACCAAGCCGAAGACAAAGGTGAGGAAGATTGTGAAGTACCAGTGGAACTTGCCAGATTGCTACAACAAGGAGAGAGAACCATTCAGCCCCACGAGGAACCCGTGGATACAATCAACCT
The DNA here is from genome assembly GCA_948472305.1 of Vicia faba. NCBI lineage: Eukaryota > Viridiplantae > Streptophyta > Magnoliopsida > Fabales > Fabaceae > Vicia > Vicia faba. The sequence goes on from OX451738.1 coordinate 1,239,721,466, forward strand.
AGGTACCGAAGAAGACAAAAGAGAAGTCAAGGTGGGTGCCAATCTAGAACCCAGTGTCAAGGAGCGTCTGATTCAGTTGCTATACGAGTATGTTGAGGTCTTTTCCTGGTCGTATGAAGACATGCCAGGACTTGATGCAGATATTGTGGTACATCGTCTACCTACAAAAGAGGATTGCCCACCAGTAAAACAAAAGGTCCGTCGAATACGACCAGATATGTCAGAGAAGATTTAAGCAGGAGTCATGAAACAATTCAATGCTGGATTCTTGGCCGTCACCTCTTATCCGCAATGGGTTGCCAATGTTGTCCCTGTGCCCAAAAAGGACGGCAAGGTACGAATGTGCGTGGACTACAGAGATTTTAATAGGGCAAGCCCTAAGGATGATTTCCCACATCCCCACATTGACATCCTAGGTGACAATACTGCACAAAACAAAGTGTTTTCCTTCATGGACGGTTTCTCAAGTTACAACCAAACCAAAATGGCACCGGAGGACATGGAGAAAACAACCTTTGTCACACAATGAGGCACATTCTGCTACAAGGTTATGCCATTCGGACTGAAGAATGCGGGGGCAACCTATCAGCGTGCCATGGTAGCTTTATTTCACGATGTGATACATCACGAAATAGAAGTCTATGTTGTCGACATGATATCTAGATCTCAAATAGTAGAAGAGCACCTTGATCATTTACAGAAACTGTTTTAGAGATTAAAAAAGTACAAACTGAGGTTGAACCCAAATAAGTGCACATTTGGAGTAAGGTCTGGTAAACTCCTAGGCTTTATCGTCAACAATAAAGGTATTGAAGTAGATCCTGCCAAGGTGAAAGCGATATAAGAAATGCCAGCTCCTCGTACTGAGAAGGAAGTCAGAGAATTCTTGGGACGTTTAAACTACATTGCCAGATTCATTTCTCACCTAACAGCTACTTGTGAACCAATCTTCAAACTATTGAAGAAAGATCAAGTAGTCAAATGGAATGATGAATGCCAAAATGCTTTCGATAAGACCAAAGAGTACCTACAAGAGCCTCCTATTTTAATGACACCAGTCGAGGGTAGACCATTGATCATGTATCTGACTATTTTGGAAAATTTAATGGGGTGTGTGCTGGGGCAGCATGACGAGTCTGGCCAAAAAGAGCACGTTATTTATTACTTGAGCAAAAAGTTTACCGACTGTGAAACAATATATTCACTGCTCGAGAAAACTTGATGCGCTCTGGCATGGGCTCCTCGCCGGCTAAGACAGTATATGCTGACCCATACTACCTTGTTGATATCTAAAATAGATCCAATAAAATACATCTTCGAGAAACCTGCTCTCTCTGGGAGAATAGCAAGATGGCAGATGATTCTAATAGAATATGATATACAATATACTACCCAGAAAGCAATAAAGGGCAATGTACTAGCTGATCACGTTGCTCACCAAGTTGTAGAAGACTACCAGTCCATGAAGTTCGATATCCCAGATGAAGACATCATGATGGTAAACAACTATGAAGAACTCAGGCCATATGACAGACCTGAACAAGGATCCCGATGGACCCTAGTTTTTAATGGGGCATCTAACGCACTCGACAATGGTATTGGTGCAGTACTCATATCTCCTGAAGGGTGTCATACTCCATTTACTGCAAGACTCTGCTTCAATTGTACAAATAACATGGCGGAATATGAAGCATGCATCTTTGGTCTCAAAGCTGCCATAGACTTGGGGATCAAATCATTGAATATATTCGGAGATTCAGCTTTGGTCATTAGCCAGATCAAAGGGGAATGGGACACCAAACACCCTAATCTTATCCCCTATAAAGAACATGTTTTGACATTGCTCCCACACTTTGAGAAGATTACCTTCGAGCACTTCCCGCGAGAAGAAAATCAGCTATCAGACGCACTAGCCACAATTTCATCTATGTTTAAACTTAAATGGGATAACGAGGCTCCACAAATCACTATTGAATGAATGGATGAACCAGCACACTGTCACGAGATTAATACTGAAGAATTATTGGACCAGCCTTGGTTTCACGAAGTCAAGAGGTATCTCAAAACCCAAGAATATCCATAAGGAGCTTCAGCCAACGATAAGAAGTTCTTAAGGAGATTCTCTTCTAAATTCTTCCTTAGTAATGGCATTCTTTACAAACGCAACCATAACTCTGTGTTACTTCAGTGCGTAGACAAGGTTGAAGCTGAAAGGATCATGGCTGAGTTACATGAAGGCACTTTTAGAATCCATTCCAGTGGGCATACGATGGAAAAGAAAATCCTACGGGCAGGCTATTACTTGTCTACCATGGAAGCAGATTGCTATCAACACTCTCGAACTTGCCACAAGTCTCAGATCTATGCTAACAAAATGCACGTACCTCTGGTTCCTATGAATGTCTTGACGGCTCATTGGCCCTTTGCTATATGGGGAATTGGTATGATTGGGGAAATCAAGCCAACAACCTCTAATGGACACCACTTCATCCTAGTGGCCATTGACTATTTTACCAAGTGGGTGGAGGCAGCTTCTTTCTCTTCCGTTACCAAGAATGTTGTTTCCCGGTTCATCAAGAAGAATCTCATCTGTCGTTATGGTATCCCGGAGAGGATCATTACAGACAATGGCATGAACCTGAATAATACTATGATCACCACCTTGTGCGAGCAATTCAAGATTCAGCATCACAATTCTTCCCCTTACCGGCCAAAGATGAATGGTGTTGTCGAAGCCGCGAATAAGAACATTAAAAAGATCATACAGAAAATGACAGTCACATACAAAGACTGGCATGAGATGCTACCATTCGCTCTCCACATATATCCTACCACAGCTCGCACATCAACCGGGGCAACACCTTATTCTCTGGTTTACGACATGGAAGTTGTCTTGCCTATTGAGGTCCAGATCCCCTCTCTAAGAATTATGAAGGATGCAGGGCTGAATGAAGACGATTGGATCCAGACTTAACTTGATTAACTAAACTTGATTGATAAGAAAAGGCTTATTGCTGTCTGTCATGGTTAAATGTATCAAAAGCGAATAATCAAGGCTTTCAACAAAAAGGTCATACGACAAGTATATCAAGTTGGAGATCTGGTGATCAAGCGCATCATACTGCCGCAAGGTGATCCCAGGGGAAAATGGACTCCTACATACGAAGGACAATTTGTAATCAAAAACATATTCTCTGGTGGTGCAATGATCTTGACCACCATGGATGGTGATGACCTGCCGCACCCTGCGAACACGGACATAGTCAAAAGATACTACGCATAAGAGACCCGCTAGGTTGACACACCTAGGCAAAATAAGGGCATCCTGGCGAACCAAAAAGGTTCGGGCAAAAATTAGGGATAAAATAAAAAAATCTGTACACCCGACAAGTTGAAAACCCGAAAGGGCGACTTTGGCAAAAAAGGGTTTCCCGGTGGACTGAAAACCCGAAAGGGAGGTCCAGGCAAAATTTAGGGAATTAAAGCGCATGACTATGTCCCGTTGGATCACCTTTATGGACAAACTTTGGCTTCAACTAACAAACTCATAGGTTCTGATCAATTCAATCATCTTCAGAGGAAGCAACAAATAGACAAGACGCTCAAAGATACAAAGGCTATAGCAGAATAGGAACCCCATGGGATTATTACACATAACTATCTTTTCTTTGTATCACAATTTTCATTTTATTTTGCGACAAAATTCTCTTACTAGAATGTTTGTCTCAATGTACAAAAGTACTTACTCAAAGTCAATACAAAGATATCCCTTTGAAAGTGCAAAACTATATGTTTTTTTTACTCTTGTGTTTTGTTTACAAAAAAACATCCAATGATTCATTTTTGACCATATGCATTTGAACATAATTACTGTTTACAAATAAACAAGATAGAAAGACAATCACTGATGTCTTTAAGGGGTAGGGAAATCTCTCTATGCTATTTCCATAATCCCCCACAGTGTGCAGTTTAATCCCCAGCAGAACAGAGCTTCAAGTTGTCAATCCCCAGTAGAAGTCGTCAAATTTCTCTGAATTCCCCAGCCAGGATTTTCCAAGTAGTACACAGCATTTCCCTTACAACAAAGTTTCTTTCTCTAAAGGGAAATTCATTAACACTTCAACTTCAAGACATGAAGACTTACATATCCTCAACAACACTCAGGGATTTATTTTCCCCAATCCAACAGCAGTGCAACAGATTAGCTCACATACGCATACATCGCATACATATATCATAAACGTATTAAAACGAATGCATCATATCATGCATTTCATACAACATGACTTTTCATTTTAGCTAACATTTTACCCTTTTCAAGATAAGGTTAACAGCTACCATTAACAATATTCAAAGTTTTCAGATACAGTTCAGATACGCTCTAGACACGGATGCCATCCTGATACTCATTCAAATTCAGTTTTCAGATACAGTTCAGATATGCTCCAGACACGGATGCCATCCTGATACTCATTCAGATTCAACTTTTCAGATACACTCCAAACACGGATGCCATCCTGATACTCATTCAGAATTGATCTTCAAATATAGTTCAGATACGCTCCAGACATGGATGCCATCCTGAAACTCATTCAATCTTCAGATACAATTCAAATACGCTCCAGACACGGATGCCATCCCGAAACTCATTTGACTTCCAGATACAATACATATACGCTCCAGACACGGACGCCATTCTGATAACTCATTCAAAGATTCATCTTTCAGAAACAGTTCAGATACGCTCCAGACACGGATGCCATTCTGACACTCATTCAAAATCAGTTTCCAGATACAGTTCAGATACGCTCTAGACACAGACGCCATTCTGATACTCATTCTTTCAGCTTACAAATTACAATTCAACAATCACTCTTAGATGGCATCTAAAAGCCCATCTCCAACAAATTTTTATCATCACTCCAAATGGCATCTTTAAGCCCATTCCCTCTACCATCACATCGCCTAGTGCAAATTTCTAGGTACTCTAGTGTCCAATCATCTTCCACCTTCGAGTCACGAATGGCAAAAACATACCAATCTAACTCTTCAGGCTTAAGAAGATTGAACAGGGGCAGCTATTGTACCCCAAAATTTTCCCTCTCACTTATCAAGAATTTTCTCACAAGATCTCCTTGGGCTCAAGACTACACTAGGGTTTGATCAAGCTCAAGACATCTCCTCAAACACTGATGACCAAATTAGGGTTTGAGTTTGCACAAGGATTTTTGAGCTTCCAATGTCCCATGTGACTTTCATGGATCATCATGTACCCCCAAGATTACTCATGTCAAGTTTCAAGCCTTGGATCACATTTTTGCTCAGTCAATTGAGCAGTTGACCTAAAAATCAACTATATTGGGGGAAAAGTCAATTGTGGCCAATTTACAGTCAAACTTCATAATTTTTGATCCATATTGTGATCGGTGGATCTGGAACTGACTGTTTAACGCTGGTTCGCGAAATTTCGCGGAAGCAAGAGTCGCCACCGTCTTTTATTTTCTCCAAATTGAAAGGACAAAAGCACAGAAAAATTCCTTAAAGAGATTGCTCTCGGTTCGGGAGGTAGATTATAGAAAGGGAAGGTGTTAGCACCCTTTCTATCCATGGTTATCCATGGGCTCTTAGATACTTGCTCATTTGTGTTTTCAAAAATGATTTGTTTGCTTTTCAACTGTGGGTTTTAAAAAGTTTCTTTGAAAATTCCAGTTCGACTCTTGTATCGGTCCTCAAGAGTGTTTGAAAAATTGCTTTCGAAAGCTTTTTGAAAAGGTGTCGGTGTAAAAAGTATTTTTGATTTGTTTTGAAATTAGAGCAAGTATTTAGAGTCGTCTACCTACCCTAAGGAATCCGTCTGTGTAAATGTCCTTTAAAGTAGTGCCATCCCACCATTGAGAGGTAGGTAGCACCACCGTTGGAGGTGTTCGGGTCAATTCGAGGGTCGGGACATGGTGATCACCAGAGCAATGGGAAGACACCTTAGAAGCTACCCTCATGCCAGGTTCCCGGATCATGAGGACTTACCAAGACATCCTCTACTCGACGATCACCTTTCGAGGCAAGGCAACATCGAGGCGTACCCTAGGGGTGGTGTGTGATTTGTGTGTCATGTTCAGTTATTTTTGTCTTGTCATGTCAAAGTGATCTATGCGTTTGTTTTTATTTTAGGCCATTCATTCTTGCATGCATTTATTTAAGTTAAAAAGTTGCGAGAAATGTAAAGTTCTAAACTATTACAAAGGCGCGGGTCCACATCGCCAAAATTTAACCCAGGACCCGATTTGACAGAAAATAAAGAAATAAAGGGCGAAAGATAAATTATACACGGCTTTGGGAGAATTACATAAATAATTAAAAGAAACAAAATAAAACGCGCGGATTAAATCAAAATTAGAAGCGAGGGCGTTGGACCCTTTAATGAAATTAAATTATTATTTACAAATTAATTCAATTAAAATAAAAAGAGAAATTATTTTTGAGGTTTTCGTATTTATGGTTTTTTAATGAGAATTAAATGAAATTAACTAATTAACCCTAATTCTACAACTTTTATTTATTAAGAAAACATGTTAAAATTTAAACCCAAAATTAAATTAATTATTTACATGCAATTTGATTTATAAAAATAAATAATATTTAATTATTAGTGAAAAGAAAAGAAAAAGGATAAAAATTGATTAAAACCCTAATTCTACAAATTTTAAGTTAATTAAGAAAATGCTTGAATTAAACCTAATTTAATAGCTAAAATTAATGAATAATATTTATTTACAAAATATTAAAATAAAATATATTTTTTAATTTTTGTCTTTTTCTGATTTTTTCTATTGTTTTTGTTATTTTATATTTGATGAAAATAAATTAATTGAAGAATTTAAAGGGAATTAATTAAATCAAATAAAAAAAAAATAAAAAAAGGAATAGCAAACCTTGGGGGGTCTGTCCCCAATTGGAGGTTATTGTTAGCATTTTAGGCCCATCTTTGTAAGGCCTTCATGGACTTTTCCTGGAGGCATGTGGCACCTTTGACTTGTGTCCATGATGATCTTCAAACTATGCCCCTTGGATTGGTCTTAGTATGTGCGTGGCAAGCTGGATTGTCAGTTGTATGGTGGACTTCTTGTATTGAAACTGCATAGGATGATAATTAGAGGAAAAATATAAGGAAAGGGAGGGGGACCTGGGATCGAACCCAGGTCCTGAAGGTTACCAAGTGCTTTCTCCACCACTATGCCATTCACGCGCTTTTGATTATTTTCTGGCCAATGAACAATATAATATGAAACAAAAAGTTAGTGGAAAATTAGCGCGCAAATTTAAACAACCCAATCATGCCTTGACACTTCATCATCTTCTCCGTTTTGCCCTTTTTCCTGAAAATATAACAAAGGTTAGCGGGGGTTTTAAACCCCCCCAAAATATGCTTGTTTTCAAAATAGCGAATAGGCCATATGGCCACATAAATTAGGCGCGAGGAGTGTTTCCAAATCGTCCAAGCATGCTGGTTTCAACCATGGCCCTGAAGTGTCTCAATTTTATAGTATTCAGAAACACCCAAATTGAAATTTGAAGAACCCTAACTGTCTTTAATGGTGAAATCGCGTATAGAACATAAAAACTCAATTAAATTATAGGGTTAGCTTCAGAATCATGAGAGCAACACAAAACAAGTATTAGAATTTAAAATCATGCCATGAATGATAAAATACGATTTATGCAAAAAAGTGAAAAAGCTTGAGTTCTATTCACCAATTCTGGGCGTTAGGGACGTGGAAAACTATTCACACACGTTTCTTGATGTCTCAGGAAGGTGATGAGATAATTATTTTGGCTTGAATCGTACTGGAAGACAGTTTTCAGTATTTGGAATTTTTGTCAAAAATTAAAGTTTGGTTATGGATTTCTAGCGCAGCTGGGAGGTCTTGGGCACGAGGGTTAGCATGTATATATGTGTATGAATGATTAGGGTTGGTTTTTTTGTCCAAAGAATCCATGAATTGATGGAGAAGATATTTGATTTTCAAGCCATGAGTTTTCAATCTTTTTCATGCTATTTTGGTTCAAATCATGTCCAATTATCAAGATTCTTTCCAAATCTGATTATACACAAAATCTTGAGACTATTTCATGCACAAAAAGATTTAAAAAGTTAGGCTTAGTATTTTCCACATATTTATTTTAATTAAATGAATTATTAGCATTTAAAAATTCAAATAAATAAATAAAAATGATGAAAAACTTCCCTTTGGGCCAAATGGTCGTGCACATGCCTTAGATGATGGATTTTGGAAGAAAAAGAGGCCCATTAGCAATTTTAGGACATTTGAAGCAATGTTGACTTTTCAAAATATCCAAAAATTTCCCAACTTCCACAAGGCATATCTTGCTCAATTTTTAAGCTTTGCTCATGTTCTTTGATATTTTGGAAAGGTCTTTGAGTCCTCTAACCAATGTCTTTGGTCCCATGTCATTTTGATTTACCAATCTCAAGTTATGGCTTTTGACTTAAAGTCCCTTTTTGTTGACTTTTGAAAATGACCTATAATGTTGAAATTGATAACTTTTTGTGAGAGAATTTCTTGGACTTTAAGTGTGAAGAGGAGTTATAGGAAATGTCTTTCTCTTCAAAATGAGCTTTGGATGGAATTTTTCTGATAATCCATGTGGAAGTTATGCCTTGGTCAAGTTACAGTTGACTTTTTCAACTGTCCAAATATGGAAACTTTTGCATCTTGATGATTTTTGAGCCAAGCTTTGAGAATCATGATCAAGCATTGATCAAATGATGTTTGTGGCTTCAAAATGAGATGTTGACCAAAAATTTGAACTTTTGACTGTCAAATGACCATTTTGCCCCTACAGTTGACTGTAGTGCAATTAGGGTTTTTGACTGTGCAATTTTGTGCTGTTAAGTCTTGAAACTTGGTATGAGGATGCTTGACCATATTTGTAGGCATGTGGGACTTGGTTGGACCCTTGGAAACTTCATTTTCTTTGTCAAAACCAAAACCCTAATTTTGATTGTTAGGAGGCCCTTGAACTGTGCAACCCTTGGGGAGATTTTGAAGCTTTGACTTGGCAAATCTTGAAGAATATGGGAGGGCAAATTTTGGGGTACAACAGTTGCCCCTGTTCAATCTTCTTAAACCTGAGGATGCAGATTGGCTGACATGCCTTTCGTAATCCGAAGGTGGAAGATGATTGAACACTAGAGTGCCCAGAAATTTGCGCTCACATAGTAGTGTGATGGTGGGAATGGGCTTATAGATGCCATTTGGAGATTGATGAATAGGATGATGGGCTTATAGATGCCATGCTGAGAGATGATGGATGGTGGATGGGCTTATAGATGCCATCTGGATGTTGATCGCGTAAGAGATTCCTTAGCGAGAGCTTGCGTACCTGCAAAAGAAAATGATTACCTGACCTGTTACCGGAGCTGGTCTTCAGATTCTTTGTATAGATGTGTACCCTGACTGGTTACATGAGCTGAATCTGGATCTTCAAAAGGTGATGAATGAACCAGGGGTGGTTACTACCTCAACAGGAACGGTGAGAGAACCTTAGGCGACTTCAACCTCAACAGTAATCATTGAGAGAATCTTTGGACGACTTCAACCTCAACATCAATCATTGAGAGAATCTGGGGACGATTACTACCTCCGCAGTATCGGGGAGAGAACCATAGGCGACTTCAACCTCAACAGCAATCATTGAGAGAATCTTGGACGACTTCTACTTCAACAGTAACGCTGAGCGAATCTGGGGGTGATTACTACCTCCGCAGTATCGGGGAGAGAACCATAGGCGACTACAACCTCAACAGTATCATTGAGAGAATCTTGGACGACTTCAACTTCAACAGTAACGCTGAGCGAATCTGGGGATGATTACTACCTCCGCAGTATCGGGGAGAGAACCATAGGCGACTACAACCTCAATAGTATCATTGAGAGAATCTTGGACGACTTCAACTTCAACAGTAACGCTGAGCGAATCTGGGGATGATTACTACCTCCGCAGTATCGGGGAGAGAACCACAGGCGACTACAACCTCAACAGTAATCATTGAGAGAATCTTGGATAACTTCTACTTCAACAGTAACGCTGAGAGAAACTTGGGATGATTACTACCTCCGCAGTATCGGGAAGAGAACCACAGGCTACTACAACCTCAACAGTAATCATTGAGAGAATCTTGGATAACTTCTACTGAGTCTTTATCAGGAAAATCTGTTTGGGGTCGATTTAACTGGACTAGAGAAGGCCTTTGACTGGATAAGAAACAGAAAATCTTAGGGTCGATTAACTGAACCGGTCTAGGTCTTGAAATGTCTTCAACTGGATAAGAAACAGGGAGATCTTAGGGTCGATCTGACTGAACCAGAGAAGGCCTTGGACTGGATAAGAAACAGTAAAATCTTAGGGTCGATTTTACTGAACCGGTCAAGGTCTTGGAATGTAGCTGAGAACTTAACTGAATTCTTCCTGAAAAGTAAGGGTCAGTCATATGCAATGTATGATATGGATCAAGCAATGATGTTCTCAACATAAATGAGATTTGTAAGATATGATGCGTATATGCATGCTATAATGATGTATGTGATGTTTATGAATATATGTTTGTCGTCTAGGAAAGTAAATCCTTGACGGATGCCGGGAAGTCACTCCTGGGCTGATGTTGAAGAATAGATCTTTGCTTCCGCTGGGGATGATAGTTGCAAGAATACCGGTAGGAGAAGATAACTCCGTTGGGGAATAAACTTGGCGAATGGATTACTCTGCGGGGAGAAAAGTACTCTAACGATCTTGCTGGGGAGCAATACTCTGTGGGGAGAGAGGTGCTTTGTTGAGTTGTTGATAATAACTTGCTGGGGATACCATTGTTGTGTTGGAAGTGTTAATAGACTTCGCTGGGGATAAGAAGACTCCATCGAGAACGCTCTTTCCATGGCTTTTGGCTGAGGATAACCCAGTTATATCCTGGTAAGGAAATAACTCTTTGAGTAAAGCCGGGAGACGCGTTCGTGCCCTGCGAGGATAAGCTTCCAGCATCTACTGGGGATAAGCTTACTGCTTGGGGAGATGGATTCCAACTTTCCTGAGGAAACTGGATTGGACTCTCTTGGGGAAGTTTTGAACTGTATCGGGGAAGTGATTCCACTGAACGTTTGATATACCACCGGGGAACAATCTTTAGGCCAAGATTGCCGGGGATGCTTGTTAAGAATGCCTGTATATTGTTGGGGAATGTTGAGATCTGCTGGCGGATACCCAACTTCCTTAAGTTTGATAGTAGCTTTGCTTGGGGAGAGTGCACTGACTTGCTGGCTCACTCTCTAGGGGTTTAAGATAACTGGTTATGTTCTTCAGCTGAAACCACCTTGATACTTTGGAGAACAGAACAATTAGATTGCTTAGACACTCTTTATTGCCCCTGTTTCTAAGGTGGGAGAGGAAGACCTATGAGGTGCTGATAGTTGTTGATGGACAAACCTTCTGCTGGTAGGCAGGTGATGAAATGACGGGACATAGTCGTACGCTTTGATCCCTAACTTTTGCCTGGACCGCCCTTTCGGGTTTTTAGTCCACCGGGATACCCATTTTTGCCCAAGCCGCCTTTTCAGGTTTTTGACTTGCCGGGTGTACAGATTTTTCTTCATTTCATCCCTTCATTTTTCCCGAACCCTTTTGGTTTGCCGGGAGACCCTTACTTTTGCCTAGGTATGTCAACCTAGCGGGTCTTTGATTATGCGCAGTATTTTTTCGACTATGTCCGTGCTTTCAGGATGTAGGGAGTTGCCCCTGTTAGAAGTGTTTTGTCATGCCACCAGAAGGTGCTTGATCAGGCCCGATTCGTTGTTGGAATGCCCCAAGTGACTCGGATGGAGATTTTCCCCAGGCTATTTGGCCTTTGAGAGATTCTCTGAATCTTGATTGGACTGCCCCAGATGATAGACCATGATCATGTCATTGCCCCTTGATAGGAAGTGCTTCTGTTCATTGGGCATTCATCGTGCGAATTTCTATGCTGTTTAAACAAAAAGTCATATGCAAACAAAGTTATGTTAAAAAATGCAAAGCTTATGTCTGTCTTGAAGATTTTGAAAATGCATTCTTTTTCATAAAACAAGTGAATGTTTGTAAAACATGATGTCAACTCCGTATTTACCGTAGGCCTTAAGGAGTCAGGATACCTTTCGTAACAGTATGCTTCCGAACTAACCCATGCTTCAGCTAGGACTTTTAAGGGTTATAACGTGGCCTGGTTCACGGTTTAAGAAACAAAGGATAAAGGCTCAAATTATTTGTACCCACCCATTCTTCGTGATGTTCTTCAAACCTAAACTCAGTTGATCGTGCGTCAGACCTTGTTCGAGTCTTTGTCCTGATGTTCCACTGATGGTTCAGATATTGATATTTTATTTTGGATAGGCAGTCATTCCTTTTTTGGTTGAGGGTTTGTATGACCTCTTTCTTGTCTGATTTTGTTATTCCTGTTTTTTGCCTGAGCTGTTTCCTTTTTTTTTTGGAATTAAAGTCAGCGGGATGCCCCAGTTTCGTAAGTCTCCTTCATTGGTTTTGACTTTATGGGTGTTTATTTCGAAAGATAATGACTGCCTTTCTTCATTGATTATTCTGAACCATCACTGTCTTTCTTTATTTTACAAGGACCTCTTTGGTGCCATTTGTTATGCACTTGGATCAACTGAGAGACTACCCTGCCCCAGGTTATGATTAAGGGTTTTAAATTTCGAAAAGAAAAACTCCTACTTCTTTGGCTCAGAGGGGTTGACGAGGGATTATCATCCTTATAACTCCAGAGTTTAGGAATTGAAATAATGCCTGTACCTCATCAGCGGGGTCTGTTCAAAAGCATACTGTAGATTATGGTATTGTTTTCGTCATCCTCCCTCAAGAGGCTTAGAATTATTAATTGAGAGTTGATCATCAGAAAAAATATGAAAATAATTTGCATTTAGTGAATACGAATATATTGCTTCAAAACCGACATATGCGATGCATTAATAAAATAACAATGTTTAACATGAGTAAATGTTTGAACAAAAGAAAATTACAACTTTGAAAAATCCTAATGAACAAAAGTCTTTTCATCTCAGGGCTTGTCACTTCAAATGATGAGCCTTGGAGGGATGGTAGAAAAATTCTGCCTGACCATCTTGTGTGAACTCCAATGCTCCTTCATCAATCAGGTCTTAAATTTTGTTCTTCAGAGCCCAACACTCATTTGTATCATGTCCAGGACTGGCAGAGTGGTAGGAACACCTTTTATTGGGATCATAAGTAGGATGTGCTGTGTTGGGGTTCTGGGGATGAGCCCTTAATGTGATCAAATTCAATCTCAACAAGCGTTGTAAAGCTTGAAACAACGACATGTTGAGCTGGGTGAATTGCCTCCTGGGCTTGTCTTGCTGAAATTGATGAGGCTGATGCTGAGTTTGTGACCCTGAAGCCATTTGAGGAGCTCTCCCCTTACCTCCTTGTCTCAAAGGTGGTTGAACAATGACTGGCTCATTACCCTTAGATATTTTCCCCAGTTGGTTACCCCGAAGCAGTTGGTTGATGAGAAATCCGAGCTCTTCTTGTCTTTGAGCTAGACCTTGAATGGTAGTCACCTGCCCCAGCATCTGGGCTTTCATTGCATCCATCTCAGCTTGCAGGTGTTTCAGTCGTTCGTCCTTATCATCCTCAGCACTGTTCCTGACCAAAGTCCCCATGAGAAGTGCTCTCAACTCCTCCTGCCCCTTGGATAGATTCAGGAGGATTGCCCCGAACCGAGTGTCTTGAGCAAGAAGGTCCTGGTTATCTTGTTGACAAGCCATTGCTGAAATAAACAGCGGGAAAGGTAAGTGACCTGCAAAAGGGATACCTGTTATGCAATGATATGTATGATATGCATGTAATGTTTTCAAGGATCTCGCGGGGTAGACAAGAAAGATTGTTAGAGTTGGAAACTGGTAACTTGATCGAAGGTACTTCACGTTGTTGAGAGTCCTTCTTCAAGGGTCAAAGGCTCACCATATCCAGTGGGTCATAGCCTCTGACTTTAGACCTCATGTCTGGTTTTGATTTCCAAACAACCTTGGTTAGGGGAACCTTCTTCAAGTGTCAAAGCTCACCATATCAAGTGGGTCATAGCCCCTGACAACCTTGGCTAGAGGAAAATAAATCCTCTTTGCCCCTTGCTGGGATAGTTGATTCACCATGACCTGCATCACAATCCCTTGAGATCTTTGAAATGGGTAAGGATGTATGCAATGGTATGATGTTATGGTATGCATGGGGTAATGTAGGTAACCCTGTTATGAGTCCCAATTAAGGACTGCAAACCAAAACCTGCAAGAAACTCAAGTAAAACCTGTCATGAGTCCCAATTAAGGACTAAAAACAAAACCTGCAAGAAACTCGGTAAACCTTATTATGAGTCCTAATTAAGGACTACAAACAAAACCTGCAAGAAGCTCAAGTGTCAGACAACAAGCATGCAAATAGTCAAGTACGAAGGCACACAAGTCACACAAGAGAAGCCCTTAGAGTTTAGGCCAGCATGGGGTCTGGGTATTACCCTCTTGAAGTTGGTGGGCTCAACCTGTCCTATTAGAAGTAACCGGGTTCTAAGGGTCTCAATATCACGGGATTGCTTTCATTGTTCATCGTTTCGATTTAGCCACTGAACTGGCGACCGAAATATTCCAGGAAAGCAACCCTCAATTGAGTGTAGTATCGAGTATCAACCAACCTCGGACTGCACCAAAGTCAGTTATCTCACTACCCTAAAGAGGCCAAGATGGTTCAATTAAGGTTCCTAAGGTCTGTTGATGCTTCACGACACCACGCGGAGGCCCCGTACTCTCCTTGACTGAACTCAAGGGTTACCGGTACACACCAAAGTGCCACATCAACGTAGCAGACTGTTTCAACCATGTCGGTATACCCCGCACAGTTCCCTCACAGCCTTGTTGCTACTTTCTAAGAAGGTATCCCCAGATCCGGGTTAGGATCTATAGAACTCCCAAGACAATACCCACAATTTAAAGCAAACAATTCATACAATTGAAAACACAAGTGATCTTAGTCCTAAGGTACACCTCACTTTAAAATATTTCCCCAGCAGAGTCGCCAGTTCTGTGATCGGTGGATCTGGAACTGACTGTTTAACGCTGGTTCGCGAAATGTCGCGGAAGAAAGAGTCGCCACCGTCTTTTATTTTCTCCAAATGGAAAGGACAAAAGCACATAAAAATTCCTTAAAGAGATTGCTCTCGGTTCGGGAGGTAGATTATAGAAAGGGAAGGTGTTAGCACCCTTTCTATCCATGGTTATCCATGGGCTCTTAGATACTTGCTCATTTGTGTTTTCAAAAATGATTTGTTTGCTTTTCAACTGTGGGTTTTAAAAAGTTTCTTTGAAAATTCCAGTTCGACTCTTGTATCGGTCCTCAAGAGTGTTTGAAAAATTGCTTTCGAAAGCTTTTTGAAAAGGTGTCGGTGTGAAAAGTATTTTTGATTTGTTTTGAAATTAGAGCAAGTATCTAGAGTCGTCTACCTACCCTAAGGAATCCGTCTGTGTAAATGTCCTTTAAAGTAGTGCCATCCCACCATTGAGAGGTAGGTAGCACCACCGTTGGAGGTGTTCGGGTCAATTCGAGGGTCGGGACATGGTGATCACCAGAGCAATGGGAAGACACCTTAGAAGCTACCCTTATGCCAGGTTCCTGGATCATGAGGACTTACCAAGACATCCTCTACTCGACGATCACCTTTCGAGGCAAGGCAACAGCGAGGCGTACGCTAGGGGTGGTGTGTGATTTGTGGGTCATGTTCAGTTATTTTTGTCTTGTCATGTCAAAGTGATCTATGCGTTTGTTTTTATTTTAGGCCATTCATTCTTGCATGCATTTATTTAAGTTAAAAAGTTGCGAGAAATGTAAAGTTCTAAACTATTACAAAGGCGCGGGTCCACATCGCCAAAATTTAACCCAGGACCCGATTTGACAGAAAATAAAGAAATAAAGGGCGAAAGATAAATATTACACGGCTTTGGGAAAATTACATAAATAATTAAAAGAAACAAAATAAAACGCGCGGATTAAATCAAAATTAGAAGCGAGGGCGTTGGACCCTTTAATGAAATTAAATTATTATTTACAAATTAATTCAATTAAAATAAAAAGAGAAATTATTTTTGAGGTTTTCATATTTATGGTTTTTTAATGAGAATTAAATGAAATTAACTAATTAACCCTAATTCTACAACTTTTATTTATTAAGAAAACATGTTAAAATTTAAACCCAAAATTAAATTAATTATTTACATGCAATTTGATTTATAAAAATAAATAATATTTAATTATTAGTGAAAAGAAAAGAAAAAGGATAAAAATTGATTAAAACCCTAATTCTACAAATTTTAAGTTAATTAAGAAAATGCTTGAATTAAACCTAATTTAATAGCTAAAATTAATGAATAATATTTATTTACAAAATATTAAAATAAAATATATTTTTTAATTTTTGTCTTTTTCTGATTTTTTCTATTGTTTTTGTTATTTTATATTTGATGAAAATAAATTAATTGAAGAATTTAAAGGGAATTAATTAAATCAAATAAAAAATAAAATAAAAAAAAGGAATAGCAAACCTTGGGGGGTCTGTCCCCAATTGGAGGTTATTGTTAGCATTTTAGGCCCATCTTTGTAAGGCCTTCATGGACTTTTCCTGAAAGCGTGTGGCACCTTTGACTTGTGTCCATGATGATCTTCAAACTATGCCCCTTGGATTGGTCTTAGTATGTGTGTGGCAAGCTGGATTGTCAGTTGTATGGTGGACTTCTTGTATTGAAACTGCATAGGATGATAATTAGAGGAAAAATATAAGGAAAGGGAGGGGGACCTGGGATCGAACCCAGGTCCTGAAGGTTACCAAGTGCTTTCTCCACCACTATGCCATTCACGCGCTTTTGATTATTTTCTGGCCAATGAACAATATAATATGAAACAAAAAGTTAGTGGAAAATTAGCGCGCAAATTTAAACAACCCAATCATGCCTTGACACTTCATCATCTTCTCCGTTTTTCCCTTTTTCCTGAAAATATAACAAAGGTTAGCGGGGGTTTTAAACCCCCCCAAAATATGCTTGTTTTCAAAATAGCGAATAGGCCATATGGCCACATAAATTAGGCGCGAGGAGTGTTTCCAAATCGTCCAAGCATGCTGGTTTCAACCATGGCCCTGAAGTGTCTCAATTTTATAGTATTCAGAAACACCCAAATTGAAATTTGAAGAACCCTAACTGTCTTTAATGGTGAAATCGCGTATAGAACATAAAAACTCAATTAAATTATAGGGTTAGCTTCAGAATCATGAGAGCAACACAAAACAAGTATTAGAATTTAAAATCATGCCATGAATGATAAAATACGATTTATGCAAAAAAGTGAAAAAGCTTGAGTTCTATTCACCAATTCTGGGCGTTAGGGACGTGGAAAACTATTCACACACGTTTCTTGATGTCTCAGGAAGGTGATGAGATAATTATTTTGGCTTGAATCGTACTGGAAGACAGTTTTCAGTATTTGGAATTTTTGTCAAAAATTCAAGTTTGGTTATGGATTTCTAGCGCAGCTGGGAGGTCTTGGGCACGAGGGTTAGCATGTATATATGTGTATGAATGATTAGGGTTGGTTTTTTTGTCCAAAGAATCCTTGAATTGATGGAGAAGATATTTGATTTTCAAGCCATGAGTTTTCAATCTTTTTCATGCTATTTTGGTTCAAATCATGTCCAATTATCAAGATTCTTTCCAAATCTGATTATACACAAAATCTTGAGACTATTTCATGCACAAAAAGATTTAAAAAGTTATGCTTAGTATTTTCCACATATTTATTTTAATTAAATGAATTATTAGCATTTAAAAATTCAAATAAATAAATAAAAATGATGAAAAACTTCCCTTTGGGCCAAATGGTCGTGCACATGCCTTAGATGATGGATTTTGGAAGAAAAAGAGGCCCGTTAGCAATTTTAGGACATTTGAAGCAATGTTGACTTTTCAAAATATCCGAAAATTTCCCAACTTCCACAAGGCATATCTTGCTCAATTTTTAAGCTTTGCTCATGTTCTTGGACATTTTGGAAAGGTCTTTGAGTCCTATAACCAATGTCTTTGGTCCTATGTCATTTTGATTTACCAATCTCAAGTTATGGCTTTTGACTTAAAGTCCCTTTTTGTTGACTTTTGAAAATGACCTATAATGTTGAAATTGATAACTTTTTGTGAGAGCATTTCTTGGACTTGAAGTGTGAAGAGGAGTTATAGGAAATGTCTTTCTCTTCAAAATGAGCTTTGGATGGAATTTTTCTGATAATCCATGTGGAAGTTATGCCTTGGTCAAGTTACAGTTGACTTTTTCAACTGTCCAAATATGGAAACTTTTGCATCTTGATGATTTTTGAGCCAAGCTTTGAGAATCATGATCAAGCATTGATCAAATGATGTTTGTGGCTTCAAAATGAGATGTTGACAAAAAATTTGAACTTTTGACTGTCAAATGACCATTTTGCCCCTACAGTTGACTGTAGTGCAATTAGGGTTTTTGATTGTGCAATTTTGTGCTGTTAAGTCTTGAAACTTGGTATGAGGATGCTTGACCATATTTGTAGGCATGTGGGACTTGGTTGGACCCTTGGAAACTTCATTTTCTTTGTCAAAACCAAAACCCTAATTTTGATTGTTAGGAGGCCCTTGAACTGTGCAACCCTTGGGGAGATTTTGAAGCTTTGACTTGGCAAATCTTGAAGAATATGGGAGGGAAAATTTTGGGGTACAACACATATCAACATTTTTGACTCATATGAATCATTTGATCATGTTTGGACCACAACTCCTCAAGGAATTTGATCAAATCCCCAAAAGGGCAAAATGGTCAAAATTAGGGTTTTGACTGGGAAAGGGCAATTTCTGGTTTTTGACCTAGCAAATGGTCAATTGGTTTAAGGCATGATCTCAAGAGTCCAATTGCATCATTTTTACCTAATGGAATGGTTCAAAACATTGCAAGTCCATTGGATTGACAAATGAATTTCCTAGTCAACTGATCAAAAGTCAATTGTATACTAAAATGCCAAACTTTGACTTTTTGGTCAAATTCAAGTGCCAAAGATTTTAGTTCATCAAAACATCTTAAAATATGAAACTTATTCATCAAGAAATCAAAAAGTCAATATTTCATTTTGAAAAGTCAGAATTTCTAAAACTTAGAAATTTTTCTGTGTTGGAAATTTCATGTTTTCTTCATAACTTTGGACAAAATTTTCACCATGATGCAAGATGATTCAAGAGAAACTTTCAACATGAAAGTTGTAGATCTCCATGAAATCTACAACTTTTCTTTACACAACTTCTTCCAAAAATTCTTATATCTCAAGTTATAAATTTATGAACATAGGGTCATGAAACAAAACACTTAATGATATTTTGCCCTAATTTGGTCAGGATTTTCACCCAACTTCATGGCACTTTTTCATATAGTTACAAGGGGAATCTTCAAAAAGAAATTCAAATATGGGTTGTAGAGATATTTCAAGCTTTCCAAAATTTCCAAGAACTCCTTGAGATCATCCTTGAGTAGGGAGAATCGAAGAGATGAGGTTAGGGTTTTGTCACTTGAATTACAAGTCATTTTTTATGAACACTTAAACCAAATCCATGCTAGGCTGCATAATCCTTGCTTTGCAGGGCTCAAACTTGTTTTTCACTCCATAATTAAATTTTTACACAGCTGTTAGGGCTTTGATCCAAGCAATTGAGCTATTGTCCAAGTAGCATTTCCATTTATGGCAAAGTTAACAATGCCATTCTTGTAAAGCATGATTTTTACATAAAGTTCACATTGAGCCTTTAACTTGTTCCCTCTGATCACACTCCATCCACAAAGTCATAAGAAAGCTTGTTTAAACCATAACCACTCTATCTTAGCAAGTACACAAGGCATGGAAACTTGTTTTGTCAAAAAATCACATGTTTAACTTAAACATGTAAATTTGAATTCTGATCAACTAGAGCATTCCAAACTTGTTGCTTATAAATAGAGTCACTATTTGTGAGCTAGAACACGAGCTTGAGCACCCTGAAATACACCAAAACCCTCTCAAATCAGAAATTTCCTAAAAACTCCATTGTTGCACAGTTTCTGACCTTGAACCTCAAACTCACATTTCCCTCATGCGTTTCTTGGCCTTTTAGTTTCTAAAGTTTCCTTACATCAAGTGTAACTTATCCCTGTACCTATTTCATTTCTGTAACATCATTTACCTATCTTCCATAACCAAAAACAGAGCATTGCACATTGACTTCTCCAAGTCATTTCAGCCACTCTCAACTCAAGCAAACCATTGCACTAGCTTCCTAGGACCTCAAGGAAGCTAACCTGATCATCACCATCACTTGAAATAAGCTCAAACTCCAAACACGATTTCCAGTTTTGAGGTAATTTTTCTCAACTTGGAACTCTTCATACAGGCATCATCAATAGTTTATTTGTGAATAAAACATGTAGATATCATTGCCCTGAAGCTAACCATGTCCTTAGTTTCCATTAATTTTGCTTGAGCTTAGAGAATTTTGAAATTGAAACTTCTGAATTTTTAGGGTTCAGATTAGGGCCATTAAAATTCTTGCTTATTTTTTATCTATAGTTTTGATACTTTACAGTTTTGGAATCTTGAGAAAATTTGCTACAAGTTTCATGTTTACAGTTTTCATTTTTGATGAGAAATGAGATAATTACAGTTGGTCTGGCTGGAGGTTGAAGATGAAGTCTTCAGAATACGTTTTGCCTTACTTATTTATTGTTTCATTTGTATTAACAGATGTATAGCCACCCCAGTGGTAGAAGCGCGCGCTCGTAACCTATGGGACATGGGTTCGAGCCCTAGTGGTACCCTTTTTCATTTTTTCACATTTTTCTGACTTTGTTTGTTTTTTTGACAGGCGCTGGGCCCCTTTGGGCCTGGATATTTTTTTTGTTTGTTTTTGCTCACTAACCTCCCTGTTTCCTCTTGGCACCCCCTGGCCCAAGCTATTTATTTATTTATTTATTTATTTCATTTATCTTTTCTTAAATATATATTTTCTAAATACTAAAAAAATCATAAAATACAAATAAATGATATATTTATATTTTGACTTATTTTATTCTATTTTTCCACAAAAAAATATTTTTATATATTATACTTTATTTTATTAAGTAAATCTTATAGACTTAATTAATATTATTTTATTTATATATTTTTTCACACCATTTAAAATACATTATTTTAATATAAAAAAGACTAAAAATATTTTATAATACTATAAATATTTTCAAGATAAAAAATACTAAAAAATACTTTTCTTAAACTTATTTTCTTTTGATTAATAGAATTAGGGTTTTCATTTAAAATATTTTCTTAATAAATTCAAACTTAATTAACTATTCTCTTTATTTAATTGGGTTAAGACAAAAATCTTCTTTTCATGAAAACCAAACAAATTCATTTTCTTCACATTTTGCATCCTTGTACATTTATTTTTATACTTTGTGTTTATTTAAATTCCTTGTATATTCATATCCATTCAATTTGGTTGTAATAGATTAAATAGGTTTAATTCTTGCAATCCTCATTCAACTTGTACACCCCCTTCTCACAAATGTTGTAATAGTGTAGTAACTTTAAATTTCGCAATTTATCACTTTTATATAACATGCTAGTAATTAGGGTTTGTATGGAAAGACTAAAACCAATGCTTAGAAAAGCCTAATTCAAGACAAAATCAAGCATGAAAACAATAAACTTTCACACTAGCATCCCTAGAGTAAAATCCACTTGGTTTCCTTATACAAAATGGCCATATTACGCATGTGAGGTTTCTTAGCAAAAACAAGCAAAAATACAAGATCATGGTCCCTCGATGATGCTATCTAAGTTGCTTTACAAATGATCTTAGTACCTCAAAAAGAATGCTAAGATACCTTGCAATATTGCTAATCATGGTTATACGATGACCCACGCCCGTCCCGTTTACATCCAAAGATAGGGTTGCTTACCAAATCAATGGTAAGACAACAATGTCAAAGGAAAAGAAAATGAACAAGAAAGACATTTGAGTAGGTAGATTGCTCCTAATTACTTGCTCTATTTCAAAACAAACATCCTTTCTATTTTCAAAATAATTAGCTACACTTTTAAAACATCTTAAAAAACTTGAAAACATTTTCGAAAGATCAACATCTTTGTATACATTCTCACGAATGTGAATCATTACAAAGATTACCTAAACAATGGCCTCTTTACAAAATACTTTCAAAAAACCACACAAAGCACAATTTCAAAAGCAAGTGATCTAGCAAGTAACTAAGAGCCCATGGAAAACCATGGATGAAAAGGGTGCTAATACTTTCTTTTTTCATAATTTACCCCCGAACTCAAGAAACAATCTCAAAGGTCTTTCTTGTGCTTTTTCACCTTTCCTTTTGGATAAAAGAAAAGTCGGTGGCGACTCTTGCTAACTGCAACATTTGCAATCAAACACAAAACCTTCAAGTCAGTTCTCCCACCGTATCACAATACCATTCTTGGTTAAAATAGCAAAAATCTACGTACCTTTTTTTCATAAAGAGTACTTTTATCACAAAAGCAATGCCAGAAGCAAAAGTCCAATCTCATATAAGTAGGCCCCCACTTGTACTAAAAACTTGGGATCAATGAAAAGGAACAAAACTTGTTTCATTTTCAACCAAACCATGGTTTATTATCCTACAAACTTGGTTACTTCAAACACCTTCAACCTTTTCTCTATAAATAGAGAAGCATTTACAAGCTCAAAGGGGACTTTTTTTTGGCTAGAGGAACGAATCTTCAAAATCATCAAACACTCTCAAACACTTAAACATATTTTAAAACACAAACCCATAATCTAAACACTTGTCTCTTTCGAATCTGAAACATCCCCACACCTTTTTTTCTTTCGAATCCAGTAGAAAGAACATCACACTTGTTCTTCTCCTTCGAATCCAGCATTAGAAACATCACCTTCGAATCCAGAAGCATCTAGGCAGCCATTCAAGGTCCGACACACACGCTCCATCCTCAAGAAAGGTAATTTGCTCTAAACCTTGAAATTTTCGTTTCTAACATAACATGTGAATAATCATTCCCTTCGTTTGAAGCATGTACATAACATTTGTTTTCCTTTTCATTTCCACCCTGTTAATTTGTTTCCATGGCTAATCCTTTTGGTTTTGTTTCTTGATTTATTAAATATTCTTTAAGAACTAACTTGGCCATAAGACAAATGCTAGCATGGCCTCAGACCATGTTGCTATTTAATATCTCAAATGAAAGAAATAGGAGGAAAGGGGGTATGAAACGAAGCCTTAGGCTTCCACACTGACTTCCAAGCCAAAATCGGAGGAGGCAGCAAGAAACTTAAGGTGAAGAGGGCACTCCATGCTGAACGAAAGAAGCATCCAGAAAGTCAGGAACGCCCACACTGACCTCCAGGCCCCAGTCGAAAGGCACACCCACACTGACTTCCAAGCCCCGGTCGAAGGAAGTAGAAAGGCAGACTGCATCTCAGGCTGATTCAAGGCCCAATCAAAAGGCACACCTTCACTACTCCTAGGCCAAATCAAAGGGAGCCAGAGAAGCAGAATCGAAGGATGCTTCTGCCCAAATCGAAAAGCCCATTTTCCTTTCTTTATTTTATTTTTGACTTTATATTTTCTTTCTATTTAATATGGTTGTAATAGTGTAGGATTTATTTTTCTGCATTTTTATTGCTTTTTGTACAAATGTTAGTAATTAGAATGTATGGCAAGATAAAAACCAACAAGTAGACAACCTAAAAATCAAAGACTAAATGTATGAAAATCAAACACACTATTCACACATGCACCCCTAGGGTTAACTCCACTTGTTTGCCTTGAGAAAATGGTCATAATATACATGTGAGACATTTTAGCAAAAATAATCAAAAGATCATAGTCCCTCGATGACAATCTGAATGTTGCCTTACAAATGATCTTAGTCCCTCAAAAGAAATGCTAAGACATCTCACAACATTTCTATTCATGACTGTGATATGGTGGGAAAACTGACTTGAGGTTTTGCGTTTGTGTTTGCAAATGTTTCGGTTTAGCAAGAGTCGCCACCGACTTTTTATTTTATCCAAAGGAAAGGTCAAAAAGCACAGGAAAGACCTTTGAGATGTTTTCTTGGGTTCGGGGGGTAGATTATGAAAAGGGAAGGTGCAAGCACCCTTTTCATCCATGGTTATCCATGGGCTCTTAGTTACTTGTTTAGATCACTTGCTTTTGCTTTTCAATTGTTTGAAATGGTGCTTTGTGTGTGGTTTTGAAAATATTTTGAAAAGAGGCCTTGTCTAGGCAACCTTTGTAACAATTCTTGTTTGAATGTTTTACAAAGGTGTTTGTCTTTTGAAAAAATGTTTCAATGTTTGAAAGTTTGTTTTGGGAAAATGTTTTGAAATTGTGTGTTATTTTGAAATTAGCAAGGATGGTTGCAAGTTTGATCAAGTAACTAGGAGCATCTAACCTATTTACTCAAAGAGTCTTTCCTACACATTTTTAACCCTTTTGACAGTGTTGTTTTACCATTGTATTTGGTAAACAACCATGTATTTGGATGTTAAACGGGACATGCGCGGGTCATCGTATTGACCATGATAGCAATTGTGCTAAGCATCTTTAGCAAATTTTTGAGGGACTAGATCATTTTGTATAGGCAACCAAGATAGCGTCATCGAGGGACTATGATCTTTTGTTTTGTTTTTGTTTTGCCAAGATACTCAACATGCATACGATGGCCATTTTTAAGACAACAAGTGGATGGAACCCTAGGGGTGCATGTGTGTATTGTGTTGTCAATTTACATGCTTTTATGTCTTGTATTAGGTCTAGCTATTTGTTTTGATTTTGGATATTGCATACAAACCTTAATCTCTATCATGCATATTTGAAAGCTATAAATGCGTAAAAGTAAATCTACAACTATTACAACATTGATATAGGGAGGGGTACAATTTTAAATAGGAGATATTTGTAAGAAATTGAAACCCTAAAATTATTACAACCAAATTGAATTAATTGTGCAAATAAATAAATATGCAAATATTTAAATGGATAATTGAATAAATGTGCAATATATTTTAAATATGCAAAAGAAATGTTTTTGTAGTATTTTTATATATGTAAAAATAAACTATTTAATACATTAAAAATAATAAAATAAAAGATTATTTTTATTAAGAGTGGAAACCCTAATTTGTTTTAGGAAAAGTATATATATTATGTATTATTTATTTATGTATAATAAAATAAAAAATATATACAAATGTCAAAAAAATAAAATATGTTAGAAAAATATTATTTAAGTATATAAATAATAAAAATAAACAAATATAATATTTTTTGTATTATTTATAAGTTTTTTATTAAAGAAAATAAAATTATATACTATTTAATAATTATTTCTATGTTAGAAAAATAATAAAAATAATAAAATAAAATGTGAAAATTTATGAAAATATTTTTGGTATTTTTTTTTATGTTTAGGAAAATAAAATAAAGTCAGAAATTAAAAAAGAAATGAAAAATATAAAAAATAAAATCAAATGGGCCAGGGGGGGTGTGAGAAGTAAGTCAGAGGGTGTCAAAAGTGAGAAATAGCCAGGCCCAGCCCAGTTGATCTTCATCTTCAACCTTTGTTAAAAAAAATGTGTGCCTTCCTGTACAAATGACTAACTCCTGCATACGTGCTCTAAAGCAAAAGTTATAGCATTTTTCAACACAATTCCAACCATATAAAGAACTTAATCTAACTCTCAAACACCAAAGAGAATATCTCTGGCCCTAATTTCTAACCTAACTTTTTCAAAATGTTCATCAATCAAATTCTCTCAACACAGTTAACTTAAATAAAATATATGCATATGTACAACTTAAGGGCAATGAGTACTATATTTTTTATTCACAAACCTAAGCCTAATGATTCCTAAATAGAGAGATAGAAAGTTGGAAAATACCTGTTTCAGTTGAACTCGAGTATGGCAATGTGGAGGTTTTCAATGAGGCCTGAGATGCTTCAGAGCTTGCTTGAACTTCCTCTAACCTTTCCCAATGCTTAGTTTCCTTTGAACTTGCTTGAACAAGCTTGTAGAAGTCAACCTGCACAAGCTGAATTCAAAAATGGTGAAGCTTGAAAACAAGGTTACAGTGACTGGCCAATGGTTGGGATAGCTTAGGTGGGTTGTATGGAATGTATTGGAAGAGGTTTGGGGCAAAACGCATGAGTAGTTTGTGATTTGGAAACAAAAATACAGAAACTGCCCTGTTTTGCAAGAAGAAGGTGTTTTGATGTTCAAGGGTGTTTGAGGATTGGATAGATCGTGTTTCTGGCTCAATGTGATATGCAAAAGTTTTTTTGAATGGTTACCAAGCTTGGTTATAACAGATACAAGAGTTTTCTTCTTTTTGCAAGTTGACTTGGATTTTAAGAAAAGTGTGAAGTGATCAAGAAAAGAGCCTGTACAGGCCTCTTTCCTAGTTGCACAAAGTGGTTGTCCTTTGCCCTGAGTTTATGGAGTTTGTTTGCTGTGAAAGAAAAGGTTCAAGGCTCAAGAGAAACAACTTGACATAAAGCCAACTTTATGAAAATGGCAATGTTCACTTTTTGCCAAAAATGGATTAAACCCTTGTGTAATCTTCCATAGATCAGAATAATGCATTAAACCATTGAGTTTGAATTCAATTTTTGAGTGTGGAAGGGTTTAGATACATGTAAGCAAGTACAAATGAAGCTGGATAGAAATTGCAACTTGTAGCATAGTGAAAAATGCCATGGATCAAAGTGACTTTTTGCCAAATTCAAACCTTCGATTCTCCCTAACCACAAATGATTTTGGAGAGTTCTTGGACATTTTGGAAATATTGTAACATGATATATAATCCATCTTTGAAATGAATTTTGAAATTACAATTGGAACTAGGTGAAAAATGGCCATGAAGATAGGTCAAAATCCTGCCTTTACTAGGGCAAAATTTCACTAAGTTAAAAGTTTCATGGACCCTTATTCCAAAAAACATAACTTGAGATCCAAGCATACTTTGGGAAAACTTTGTGAATAAAAGTTGTATATTTTGTGGAGGAATACAACTTTCATGTTGTAAGTTTTGTTTGAATCCAATTTCATCGTGGTGAAAATGTTGGGCAAAGTTGGGAAAAAATAAGAAAATTTCATAACTTAGAAAAATTCTAAGTTATGAAATTTTTTCAATCTTAAACCCTAATTTGCAAAATTAGGTTTCTTGATGAAATTTTTTCATGTTTTGACACATCTTGATAAAAATGACCCTTGGCACTTGATTTTGACCAAAAAGTCAAAGTTTGACTTTTCAGTGTACAATTGATTTTTGATCAGTTGACTGGAAAATTCATCTGTCAATCCAATGCTTTTGAGATCTTTTGAACCTTGTGATTAGGTCAAGATGATTCCATTGAGTCCTTAAATCCACACTTGAACCCAATTTGCCATTGGCTAGGTAAAAAAATCAGAAATTACCCTTCTGCAGTCAAAACCCTAAAAATGACCATTTTGCCTTTTTGCTGATCTGATCAAATTTCTTGAGGAGTTGTGGTCCAAACTTGATCAAATGGTTCATATGAGTCTATAATGTTTATGTGGATAAAAAATTATGAGGTTTGACTGTAAATTGGCCACAGTTGACTTTTTCTTCAATACAGCTGATTTCTAGGTCAACTGTCCAATTGACTGGGCAAAAATTTGATTCAAAGCTTGAAACTTGGTATGGGAAATCTTATAAGTCCAACATGAAGTATGAAAGTCACTTTGAGCATTGAAAGTCCAAAAATCCCTGTGCAAACTCAAACCCTAATTTCAGGTCATCAGTGCAAGGAGATATCTTGAGCATAGCAAACCCTAGCTTGGTCTTGAGTTCAAAGAGTCTTATGAGGGAAAATCTTGATAAAATAAGAGGGAAAATTTTGGGGTACAACAACTTCCCCTGTTCAATCTTCTTGAACCTAAAGAGTTAGATTGGTGAGTTTTCCTTTCGTGACTCGAAGGTAAAAGAGGATTGGACACTAGAGTGCCCGTAAATTTGCACTCGTCAAGACGTGGTTGAAGGAATGGGCTTAAAGATGCCATTTGGTGCTATGATAGAATCTTGTTGAAGATGGGCTTAAAGATGTCATCCAAGAATGTTTGTTTAATTGTAAGTTATGGGTGAGCGTTAGAATGGTATCCGTGTCTGGAGCATCTCTGAGTTGGGGATCTGAATAAGCAATAGATTGGCATCCGTGTCTGGGGCCTCTATAAACTATTTTATGAGGCTGAATCTGAACAAGTGATAGATTAGCACCCGTGTCTGGAGCATCGGTAAACTGTTTTCATGATCCTTGAATTTGAATAAGCAATAGATTAGCATCCGTGTCTGGAGCATCTCTAGGCTGTTTTCTGAAGCTGAATCTGAACAAGCGATAGATTAGCACCCGTGTCTGGAGCATCCGTAAACTGTTTTCATGATCCTTGAATTTGAATAAGTAATAGATTAGCATCCGTGTCTGGAGCATCTCTAGGCTATTTTCTGAAGCTGAATCTGAACAAGCGATAGATTAGCATCCATGTCTGGAGCATCCGTAAACTTTTTTCATGATCCTTAAATTTGAATAAGCAATAGATTAGCATCCGTGTCTGGAGAATCCCTAGGCTATTTTCTGAGGCTGAATCTGAACAAGCAATAAATTAGCATCCATGTCTGGAGCATCCGTAAACTGTTTTCATGATTCTTGAATTTGAATAAGCAATAGATTAGCATTCGTGTCTGGAGAATCCGTAAACGGTTTTCATGAGCTGAATCTGAATAAGCGACAGATTAGCATCCATTTCTGGAGCATCCGTAAACTGTTTTCATGATCCTTGAATTTGAATAAGCAATAGATTGGCATCCATGTCTGGAGCATCTCTAGGCTGTTTTCAGATTGTATACTGGTAGTTTATTAATCTTATCCTGAAAAGGGTAAAATGTTAGCTGAAACACAAAGTTATGTTGCATGAAATGTATGATGCAATACATGTGTTTTATCAATGTTCATGACATATGAATGTAATGCATGCGCATGTAAGTTGATTAGTTGTCTTGCGAAGGAAAATGAATCCTTAATAGCTGGAGATAATAAAATCTTTGACTGCTGTCAGGGAAAATAAATCCTTGACCACTGCTGGAGACTCAAAATCTTTGACTGCTGAAGATGAGAAATCCTTGCTGACTGCTTGGGGATAGAGAATCCTTGGCAACTCGTAGGGATTATCAAAACTTTGACAACTTCCGTGGGGATTATACGATGAGAATCCTTACTCGGCTGGGGAATAAGGGAAACTCTGGAGATCTCTACTGAGAATCAAATAAAGGAAAACCTTGATCTGCTGGAGAATAAGGAAGACTCTGATGGCTTCTGCGGATAAATGAGAATCTTCAATCTGCTAGGGGAATCAAAAATATTCTGATGAGTTCATGTTGGGTAGCAATGAAGACTCTGGCAATTTCACTGGGGAATTAAGAATGAGAATCTTCATTTTGTTGGGGAGTAAATGCTCTGTGGGGAGTAGCTATACTGCTGGAGAGTAAGTTCTGGACCCTGGGGGAAAAAGCTTACTGCTGGGGAGAACAGGAGCTTGGGTTGTATGCCAATCTACTGGGGACTTATCCTAGGTTAGGGACAAGATAAAGGTTAACTTTTATCTGGTTAATTCTCTGGCTTTAAGGCAACTTCCTGGAGAGTCTGGAGATGCTGAATGGTTTTCGTTATGGATTGATAGTTTGACTCCGCTGGGGGAGACAGTTTTAAGATAACTCTCTGAGGAATTATCTGGTTTTAAAGCGACTCTCCGGGGAAATTGGAAGAAACTGGATGGTTTCTACTGGGGTTTAGAGGTTGAAGATTTGACTCCGTTGGGGAAGAAAGTTTCATCTTCACTGAGGATCTGTAATTCAAAGTTTTGCTCCACTGGGGATCAGGAGTTTGAAAATTTAACCCTGATGGGGATTTTGAAATTTAATTCCGCTGGGGATATGCATGTGTTTCAAGGTTTTGGCTCCACTAGGGACCTCGATGATGTACTGCAGGGGATTTCACTTGGAAT
Organism: Vicia faba; assembly: GCA_948472305.1. NCBI lineage: Eukaryota > Viridiplantae > Streptophyta > Magnoliopsida > Fabales > Fabaceae > Vicia > Vicia faba. The sequence goes on from OX451738.1 coordinate 1,239,751,711, forward strand.
AGCCTAAAGACATTTTCCTATCCTTTTAACCTATCAGTAATTATTCTCTCACATTTCGTTTTATTTGTAAACAGTGATTATATTCAAATGCATATGCTTATTTAATAAATCATTGGACGTTTTCAAATAAAACACAAGTGTAAGAAAGAAAAGGCAAATAATTTTCTGCACTTTGAAGTATCTTTGTATTAACTTTGTGTAAGTATTTTGTACAAAGGAGACAAACATCCTAGTAAGAGAATGTTGTCATAAAAAATGAGAAACATTTATACAAAGAAAGGTGGCTATGTGTAAAAATTCCATAGGGTTCCCATTCTGCTATAGCCTTCATAACTCTGGATGTCTTGTCCATTCGTTGCTTCGTCCGAAGATGATTGGATTGATCAGAAGCCCGGAGCTTGTCTGTGAAGAGATTATCCTTAAAGTGATCTGACGAGACATAGTCATACGCTTTAATTCCCTAACTTTTGCCTAGACCGCCCTTTCGGGTTTTCGATCCACCGGGAAACCCTTTTTTGCCCAATTCGCCCTTTCATGTTTTCAACTTGCCGGGTGTACAGATTTTTTTTATTTATCCCTAATTTTTGCCTGAACCGCCCTTTCGGGTTTTCGATTCACCGGGATTCCCATTTTTGCCCAAGTCTCCCTTTCGGGTTTTCAACTTGTCGGGTCATTTATGCGTAGTATCTTTTGACTATGTCTGCGTTCGCAGGGTACGGCAAGTCATCACCGTCCATGGTGGTCAGGATCATTGCCCCACCGGAAAAGATTTTTTTATCACAAATGGCCCTTCGTAAGTAGGAGTCCATTTTCCCCTGGGATCACTTTGCGGCAAGATGATCCGCTTGATTACAAGATCCCCGACTTGATATACCCGGCGCCTGACTTTCTTGTTGAAGGCCTTGATCATATGTTTCTGATACGCCTGACCATGGCCAACAGCAGTAAGTCGCTTTTCGTCAATCAAGTTAAGTTGATCAAGCCGGGTCTGAATCCAATCGTCTTCACTCAACAGGTAATATGAACCTCAACAGGTAACACAACTTCAATGGCGTATACCAAAGAATAGGGTGTTTCCCTAGTTGATGTTCGCACTATGGTACGGTACCCATGCAGAGAAAACGGTAACATCTCATGCCAGTCTTTGTAGGTGACTGTCATCTTTTGAATGATCTTCTTGATATTTTTGTTTGAAGCTTCGATAACACCGTTCATCTTAGGCCGATAGGGAGATGAATTATGATGTTGAATCTTGAACTTCTCGCACAGAGCGGTGATTATAGTATTGTTCAAATTTGTACCGTTGTTAGTGATAATCTTGTCGGGGATACCATACCGGTAAATGAGGTTTTGCTTGATGAAGCGGGCAACCACATTCTTTGTAACATTGGCGAAGGAAGCTGCTTCGACCCACTTGGTAAAGTAATCAATGAACACTAGGATGAAATGGTGTCCATTGGATGCTGTAGGCTTGATCTCTCCAATCATGTCGATTCCCCACTCGCGAATGGCCAAGGAGCTGTTAAGACATTGAGAGGAACTGAAGGTATATGTACCTTGTCAGTGTAGACTTAGCATTTCTGACAAGTACGGGAATGTTGATGACAGTCAGCTTCCATGGTAGACCAGTAATAGCCTGCCCTTAGAATCTTCTTAGCCATCGTATGTCCGCTTGAGTGGGTGCCAAAAGTACCACTGTGTAGTTCAGCCATGATCTGCTCAGCTTCAACCTTGTCCACAAAATGAAGCAGAATGCAGTCATGATTGCGCTTGTATAGGACACCATTGCTCAGAAAGAACTTGGTTGCGAACCTTCTTAAGAACTTTTTGTCATTAACGGAAGCTCCTTCAGGGTATTCTTGTGATTCAAGATACCTTTTGACGTCATGAAACCACGGTCAGTCCACTACCTCTTCGGTATTAATCTCGTGATAATGTGCAGGTTCGTCCATCCGTTCAATGGTGATTTGGGGAGCCTCATTATCCCAGTTAAGTTTGAACATGGAGGACATTGTAGCTAGCGCATCTGCTAGCTGATTCTCTTCTCGCGGTAAGTGCTCGAAGGTGATCTGCTCGAAATGTGGTAACAATGTCAGAACATGTTCTTTGTAAGGGATGAGGTTTGGATGTTTAGTATCCCACTCTCCTTTGATTTGACTGATAACCAAAGCTGAGTCCCCAAATATAATCAAAGATTTGATTTCCAAGTCCATAGCAGCCTTGAGACTAAAGATACAAGCTTCATACTCGACCATGTTGTTGGTGCAGATGAAGCAGAGTCTGGCGATGAAAGGTGTATGGAAACCTTGTGGAGAGATGAGCACAACATCGATACCGTTCCCAAGTGCGTTGGAGGCACCATTAAAGTACAAAGTCCATCGGGATCCTTGTTCAGGTCCGTCATACGGTCTGCTTTCTTCAATGTTTCTCAAAGTCATGATATCCTCATCGGGGAAGTCTAACTTCATGGATTGGTAATCTTCGACAACTTGATGGGCCAGATGATCGGCTAGCACACTCCCCTTTATAGCTTTTTGGGTCGTGTACTATATATCATATTCGGTGAGGATCATCTGCCATCTAGCGATTCTTCCGGATAGAGCAGGCTTCTCGAAGATGTACTTGATCAGATCCATCTTAGAGATCAGTAAAGTGGTATGTGTCAACATATACTGCCTTAGCCGGCGAGCAGCCTATACCAAAGCAAAGCAAGTTTTCTCGAGCAGTGAGTAGCGGGTCTCACAGTCGGTAAACATTTTGCTAAGGTAATAAATGGCATGCTCTTTTCAGCCAGACTCGTCATGTTGGCCCAGTACGCACCCCATTGAATTCTCCAGGACAGTCAGATACATGATTAACGGCCTTCCTTCTACGGGTGGCATCAAGATAGGAGGTTCCAACAAATACTCCTTGATTTTATCGAAAGCAACTTGACAATCATCATTCCATTTAACCACCTTATCTTTCTTCAACAGCTTGAAGATTGGTTCACAGGTATATGTTAGGTGAGAAATGAACCTTGCGATGTAGTTTAGGCGTCCCAAGAAACCTCTGACCTCCTTCTCAGTGCGAGGGGCAGGCATTTCTTATATAGCTTTGACTTTGGCAGGATCAACCTCGATGCCTTTGTTACTGACGATGAATCCCAAAAGTTTACCGGACCTGACTCCGAAAGTGCACTTGTTAGGGTTCAGTCTGATCTTGTACCCTTTCGATCTGACAAATAGCTTTTGCAGATGGTCGAGGTGTTCTTCTTCAGTTTGTGAACGGGATATCATGTCTTCTACGTAGACTTCTATCTCATGATGTATCATATCATGAAACAAAGCCACCATGGCGCGTTGATAGGTTGCCCCGACATTCTTCAGTCCAAATGGCATCACTTTATAACAGAGCGTACCCCACTGTGTAACAAAGGTAGTTTTCTCCATGTCTTCAGGGGTCATTTTGATCTGGTTGTACCCTGAAAATCCATCCATGAAAGAAAATACCTAATGCTGAGTTGTATTGTCAACTAAGATGTCAATATGCGGTAGTGGAAAGTCATCTTTAGAGATAGCCCTGTTTAAATCTCTGTAATCCACGCACATTCTGACTTTGCCGTCCTTCTTAGGCACGGGCACAATGTTAGCAACCAATTATGGATAGGAAGTAACAGCAAGGAAGCCAGCATTGAACTGCTTCATCACTTCAGCTTTGATCTTTTCGGATATGTCGGGCCTCATTCGGCGGAATTTCTATTTGATTGGTGGACAGTCTTCTCTTGTAGGGAGACGGTGAACCACAATGTCTGTATCCAGTCCCGGCATGTCTTCGTAGGACCAGGCGAATATCTCAACATATTCATTCAACATCTGAACTAAGCGCTCCTTGACATTTGGCTCTAGGTTTGCACCCACTTTAACTTCTTTTCTGTCTTCCTCTGTTCCCAAATTGATAGTCTCTAACAACTCCTCGTGAGGTAGAATAGCCCTTTCTTCCTGTTGCAGCAGTCTAGCCAACTCTCCAGGCACTTCACAGTCTTCATCACCTTCGTATTCGGCATGATTGACCAGATCTTCAGAGTCACTGAAGGCCATAGAAGAATTGTTACCCATGAAATCCGGAGTGGATGGGTACCTGCATTTTATGAGTGTGGGTGTGTGTAAGGAATAACCACCTTTAAACAAATAAAATGTAAAAAGAAAGACAATGAACATAAAAGTTTATATATGAAAACGTCCATGATTCATTAAAATGGCATATGAAGATGAAAAATCAAGCCCTTACAAATGGACCTATATGCCTCGGGTAAGGCATAAGGAAAAAAGAGTGTACGAATTGTTTAAGAATTATTACAGACCAACAGAAAATGTTCGCAAGATAAATTACTGATTGATGAAAGTAATGGGAAAAAAATCCTTTGCCTCCCAATTGCATAGTCCTCCTTCAACGGTCGGGAAAATCCAATATTCAAAGTTGCTCTCATCTTCACCATCCTCCAAAGCATGAACTCCAACATGCTTGATCTTCAATGGTGGCCCTCCAGCCCAGGAGCGGCGCACAACCTTTTGAGCAGAAGCAGTGAAGCCCAAGCCGAATTTATCTGTCTTGTAAGGAAAATCCGGAAGTTGACCCCATACTGTGCTTCCTCATTCCTCAATCACAGCCTTCGTATCTTTAAGGGATGACATCCGGGACACAGGTTTGGTAATGATAGGTACGGAAGGTACTGCTGCAATTTCCTGAGTTACCTCCTTGAAATGCTGAAAGGAGGTTTCGATGAATTCACCATCCAATTCCATATAGCAGAAAGAATTAAGATGGCTTATCATGTATTCCTCTTCACCGTGAACTGTCACAATTTTCCCCTGGACAGGGTACTTAAGCTTCTGATGCAGAGTAAATGTAACGGCTCTAGCATGATGAATCCAGGGTCTTCCCAACAAGCAAGAGTAGGAGGGACGAATGTCCATGACATAAAATGTGGAGTTGAAAGTTTCCGTTCCCACTTTAATCGGGATGTCCACCTCCCCGTGGACCATCCGTTTAGAACCATCAAAGGCTCTGACAATGATGTTACTGGGTTTCAAAGTTATACCTTCACAATCTAGTCTATCCAACGCTTTCTTTGGCAAGACATTTAAAGACGACCTGGTATCAACCAGAACGTGAGCTAAAGTAGTCCCTCTGCATTCCACCGAGACATGCAACACATCATTATGCTTTCTCCCCTTAGATGTTAAATCGGCATCGGAGAAGTCAAGACCGTTGTCGGCTGTTAGGCTAGCTACACACTCCTGGAACTGGTCTGCGGAGGTTTCCTGAGGCACATGGGCCGTCTTCAAGAACTCGATCAAGGCTTTGGCATGAGCTTCGGAACAGAGCAACAAGGCCAGCATGGAGATTTTTGAAGGGGTTTTCCCCAGTTGTTCAACGACATCATAGTCACTTTTCTTAATTATTTTTAAAATCTCCTCCATTTCCTTTTGAGTGGTCTCGGGGATGACCAAAGGCTGAGCCCTCGTCCTGACGGGCGCTTCTTGGATCCCCTTACCTTTATCAGCAGCAACAGCAGAGGGTACAACTACGGGAGTAACAATTTCTTCAATCACTGGAGTTTGTATAGATATGTTGACCGGCACAGGAGTAACCTTAGGAGCATTTGAGGGTCCGAAGATTTCTCTTGGAGGAGCAATCTCCGGAGAGAAAATTCTTCCGCTGCGGGTGATTTTACTCGTCCCAGCAATATTTCCTATGTCAGGAGTCTCTTCATCGGAACTTTCTTCAACTGATTTGATCTTCTTAACACCGTGGTAGAAGATATCTCCTCCATAATTCCACGGTATTGTTTTGTTGGACTTGTATGGGATAGGCCCCTACATAGTCATCTTCAGAGGTACAATCTTTGGATCGAGTGTAATCTTAACAGGTCTTTTGGAGACCTTGGAAAGATTGGCGGAAATGGTAATTATAGCAACATCTTTGACAAGAGTTAGAGTAACAGGAGTTTTCTCAAAGAGGATTTCTTGATTATCCATTAGGCGTTGGATGCCTAACTTCAACAGCGGACAATCGGATTGTAAGGATGAACAAGGGTAGCAATCTTTTTCACAGCCCGGGAAAATCCCGGCTTTCAACAGATTCATCTTGATCATTGGTAATGGAGTCATTAAGTCATCAACAGTAGCAACATAAACATCTTCTACAACAGCATGGACATTGTGACCATGTTTTGGCATTGGGGCAGAGATTACATTAGATTTTTCAGGGGCGTCGAATTCCACTTCCTTGGCATCTATTAAATCCTGAATCTTATTCCTGAGGGCCCAACAATTGTTGGTGTCGTGCCTCAGGCTGTCCGAATGATAAGCACACTTAGCATTGGGATGGTAGTGTGGTGATGAAGTGTTAGGGTTTTTAGGGGCCTCCCTTAAACTTGCAAGGTTTAACCTCAATAGATGAGGGAGAACCTGAGCAGGTGTCATGTTTATCTCGGTATATTGTTGTTGTGGTCTCTCCACCCTTTGCTGGTTGGTTCTGGGTTGATCATTCCTTGGTTGACTGTTTCTAGGCTGATCAAATGCGGATTTCTGAATCAATACGGCCCCCACCGCTGGTCGGCACTCCACTCTTCCATGACCTCTTTGGGAGTAAACAAATGAGACTTCTTTCTTGGCTGTAAAGGTCTTCTTGATAGCAGCGGAAGCAGATGCATCCTTTTGAATTTTACAGCTCTTGATTCCAGCTTCAACTCTTTCACCAGTCAGAATTAACTCGGTGAACCCCGCAGACGAACTCCCGATCAAGTGATTAAAGAATGGACCTGAAAGGGTCCCCAAAAACATATCTATAAGCTCTCTCTCAGACAATGGTGGCTGCACCCTTCCAGACAAGTCTCTCCATTTCTGGGCATACTCTTTAAAGCCTTCATTGGAGACCATACCCATACTCTGTAATTGAGTACGAGTAGGTGCTAAGTCCACATTATATTGATATTGTCTGTAGAAGGCAGCCGCCAAATCCTCCCAGTTGTACACATCAGATCTTTCAAGCTGGTAGAACCAATCCAATTGCGTACCCGACAAACTATCTTGAAAAAAGTGGACCCACAGATCCTTATTAGAAGAATAAGGTTGGATCTTTCTGATGTAAGACCGTAGATGCATCTTCGGACAAGACAAACCATCGTATTTAGCAAATGTAGGCACCTTGAATTTAGGGGGAATCACAATCCTAATAACCAACCCTAGCTCCTCGAAATCCAGCCCAGGCACTCTTTGTACCTCCATAGCTTCCAAACGCTCTTCCAGATTCTTGTACTTGTCGTCTGCAGGAGGGTACTGCTGCTCAGAGTAGTCTTCATCCTCTTCTTCTTCTTCTTCTTCTTCTTCCTCATACTCGAAGGGCACTGCAGCTCCCTTTCCCTTTCCTACCCCCATCAGATGTTGAGGGGAAATCCAGGACCCTTCTAGTTTGGTTCTCAAATCTTCTTTCCATAGTAGCCACACCAACTCTTTTCTTTTTCTTTTTCTCCTTTTCTTTTTCCTTTTCCTTTTCCAGCAATGCTTTAAGATCCTCCTGACCCTTTGCCAAGGTCATGAGTAGTTGTTGGAACTGTGAATTCTGCGCTTGTAGGTCTTTGACCGTCTGCTCTATATCCATCTTGCTGAAATAAATAGAAGAGAGATAAGGAAACCTGGTGTGCAGACCTGCTTATGTATATGATGAATGATATGTGATTCATGTAATGCATTCAAGGATTCAGAAATTCATATTTGTTGTAAACAAAAAAGAACGCATGTCATATTAATAAAGATAGAATTTGTTAGTACATAAATGCCCCATGGACAAAATAATACAAAATTCTAAGGTAAAAAGACGTCGCGCATCCTCTTTGGTGCGATGTAGGTGTTGAGAGACTGCTCTTCGTGGAGTCGACGAGTAAGTTCCAAAACCTTCTTCTCACTGGTGTAGAAGCTGGCTTCAAAAGTGTTTCGTTCTTCCTTGAGCTGTATCCAACTCTTTTGCAAATCTTCCAATGATGTTGGCATGTCAGGATGTAGGAGGGTGTATGGAACCTCTCCTTCCATAACAGGCTCTTTGATCACAAGGAGAATTTAGGGGTAAGGCATCATAAGACTCTGGGCGCGGGTTCGTACCCACTTGAGGTAAGGCTCAAGGGGGATGGAATTCTTGTGTCCTAGTGTCTTACTGTCTACCTTGTTGGGCATCCTCCAAGCTCGGATAAACCTTTGTCGAAGTCCTTGAGCGTCGTTGTCGAAGTCAAAAACCAAGTCTGGAATTAGCATGTTATGAGGGCCATCCCTTCGGGCATACCAAAATTGTCTCAGAGCCAAGCAGGGATTGTAGGTAATGCCTCCCCTAATGCAAAGTAATGGGACATTAGGGAATTCCCCACAACGATCAATGATGATGACATTTTCTCTAGACCGAGAACACCAATGAACATCAGAATGTGTAAGAGTCATCAACCGTTGTGACCACCTTAAGCCTTGCTCATTCTTCAAGACTGACAGGGGAAGGTGAGAAATAAACCACCTTGCTAGAAGAGGAGTACAACACATGAGAACACCTCTTTTCCTCATTGTTCGTGTGTGAAATGAGTGTAGGATGTCCCCAAGCAATGTAGGCACAGGATTCCGAGATATGAAAATCTTGACAACATTCACATCTATAAATTGATCAGGGTTTGGGAACAAGACCAATTCATAGATGAGAAGTGCTACAATGTCCTCAAAAGCTTGCAGATCTAGAGAATTCCAGCAGTCTTGTGCCTTCTCAAACAGAAACTTTACCAAGAAACCCTTGACACCACTTTTGGTTTCCCAATGACCCTTGATATCAGATGTTTGCAAGTGTAAGGATTGAGCAACATCTTCAGGCTCTGGCTCTCTTTCCGTACCGTTGTAGGGTAGTTGATGGAGAAAAGGAATCCTCAGGAATTGAGAAAATTCCTCCAAAGTAGGCACTAGTTGGTAATCAGGAAATGTGAAGCAGTGGTGTAGGGGGTCAAAGAACTGGAAGAGAACTTTCACCATGTATTCTTCAATGTTGGAGTTGACCAAGTTGAGAAGTCTACCATGTCTTTCAGTGAAGGGAGAATTCTCTGGAATCTTGGAAGCAAGCTCCTTGAGTTGAGGAGGGATTCTCACAAGGTTGACCTGAATAGTTTTCCTGCGAAGTGAATCCATAACCTACAAAATAGGAACAAAGATGAAGATCAAAACCCTTGAAATGGTTAGTGGATGCACATGATGCTTTATGATGTTCATGATGTATGCACAAGTATATGTACAAGCAAGTCACACAAGTTCCTAGTTTCAGGCTTGCATGGGGTTTCATAGGTAAGTACCCTCTTGAAGTTTAGTTGGCTCAACCTGTCCTATAAATAGTAACCGGGTTCTAAGGAGCTCAATATCATCGGATTATTTTCTGTGTTCATTGTTTCAGTTTAACCACTTTACTGGCGACCGAAATATTCCAAGAAAACAACCCTCAATGAGTGTAGTATTGAGTATCTACCAACTTCGGACTGCACCAAAGCCGGTCATCTCACTACCCCTAAAAAGGCCAAGATGGTCAAGTAAAGGTTCTAAAAGTCCATTAGTGCTTCATGATATCAATCAGCGGCCCCGTATTCTCTTTGATTAACTCAAAGGCTACCGGTACCCACAATATGTCGCACTAATATAGATATTGCTTCAACTATGTCGGTATACCCCACACAGTTTCCACAACGTATTGCTATTTACCTATGAATGTTTCCCAAATCCGGGTAGAGGATTTCAAACCCAAACAATAGAACCAAGTGTAAAGCAATCAAAGAAAACAAGGTAAGCATGTAAAGGTGATCTAAACCCTAAGGTAACCCCACTTTTAGATTATTCCCCAGCAGAGTCGCCAGTTCTGTGATACGGTGGGAGAACTGACTTGAGGTTTTGCGTTTGTGTTCGCAAATGTTTCGGTTTAGCAAGAGTCGCCACCGACTTTTTATTTTAGCCAAAGGAAAGGTCAAAAAGCACAGGAAATACCTTTGATATGTTTTCTTGGGTTCGGGGGGTAGATTATGAAAAGGGAAGGTGCAAGCACCCTTTTCATCCATGGTTATCCATGGGCTCTTAGTTACTTGTTTAGATCACTTGCTTTTGCTTTTCAATTGTTTGAAATGGTGCTTTGTGTGTGGTTTTGAAAATATTTTGAAAAGAGGCCTTGTCTAGGCAACCTTTGTAACAATTCTTGTTTGAATGTTTTACAAAGGTGTTTGTCTTTTGAAAAAATGTTTCAATGTTTGAAAGTTTGTTTTGGGAAAATGTTTTGAAATTGTGTGTTATTTTGAAATTAGCAAGGATGGTTGCAAGTTTGATCAAGTAACTAGGAGCATCTACCCTATTTACTCAAAGAGTCTTTCCTACACATTTTTAACCCTTTTGACAGTGTTGTTTTACCATTGCATTTGGTAAACAACCTTGTATTTGGATGTTAAACGGGACAGGCGCGGGTCATCGTATTGACAATGATAGCAATTGTGCTAAGTATCTTTAGCAAATTTTTGAGGGACTAGATCATTTTGTATAGGAAACTAAGATAGCGTCATCGAGGGACTATGATCTTTTATTTTGTTTTTGTTTTGCCAAGATACTCAACATGCATACCATGGCCATTTTTAAGGCAACAAGTGGATGGAACCCTAGGGGATCATGTGTGCATTGTGTTGTCAATTTACATGCTTTTATGTCTTGTATTATGTCTAGCTATTTGTTTTGATTTTGGATTTTGCATACTAACCCTAATCTCTATCATGCATATTTGAAAGCTATAAATGCATAAAAGTAAATCTACAACTATTACAACATTGATATAGGGAGGGGGTACAATTTTGAATAGGGGATATTTGCAAGAAATTGAAACCCTAAAATTATTACAACCAAATTGAATTAATTGTGCAAATAAATAAATAGGCAAATATTTAAATGGACAATTGAATAAATGTGCAATATATTATAAATATGTAAAAGAAATGTTTTTGTATTATTTTTATATATGTAAAAATAAACTATTTAATGCATTAAAAATAATAAAATAAAAGATTATTTTTATTAAGGGTGGAAACCCTAATTTGTTTTAGGAAAAGTATATATATTATGTATTATTTATTTATGTATAATAAAATAAAAAATATATACAAATGTCAAAAAAATAAAATATGTTAGAAAAATATTATTTAAGTATATAAATAATAAAAATAAACAAATGTAATATTTTTTGTATTATTTACAAGTTTTTTATTAAAGAAAATAAAAGTATATACTATTTAATAATTATTTCTATGTTAGAAAAATAATAAAAATAATAAAATAAAATGTGAAAATTTATGAAAATATTTTTGGTATTTTTTTTTATGTTTAGGAAAATAAAATAAAGTCAGAAATTAAAAAATAAATGAAAAATATAAAAAATAAAATCAAATGGGCCAGGGGGGTGTGAGAAGTAAGTCAGGGGGTGTCAAAAGTGAGAAATAGCGAGGACCAACCCAGCTGATCTTCATCTTCAACCTTTGTTCAAAAAAAACGCCCGCCTTCCTGTACAAATGGCTAACTCTTGCATACGTGCTCTAAAGCAAAAACTCATAACACAAAAGTTATAGCATTTTTCAACACGATTCCAACCATATAAAGAACTTAATCTAACTCTCAAAGACCAGAGAGAATTTCTCTGGCCCTAATTTCTAACCTAACTTTTTCAGAATGTTCATCAATCAAATTCTCTCAACACAGTTAACTTAAATAAAATCTATGCATATGTACAACTTAAGGGCAATGAGTACTACATTTTTTATTCACAAAGCTAAGCCTAATGATTCCTAAATAGAGAGATAGAAAGTTGGAAAATACCTGTTTTAGTTGAACTCGAGTATGGCAATGTGGAGGTTTTCAATGAGGCCTGATATGCTTGGGAGCTTGCTTGAACTTCCTATGACTTTCCCCAATGCTTAGTTTGCTTTGAACTTGCTTGAACAAGCTTGTAGAAGTCAACCTGCACAAGCTGAATTCAAAAATGGTGAAGCTTGAAACAAGGTTACAGTCATTGGCCAATGGTTGGGATAGCTTAGGTGGGTTGTATGGAATGTATTGGAAGAGGTTTGGGGAAAAACGCACTAGTAGTTTGTGATTTGGAAACAAAAATGCAGAAACTGCCCTGTTTTGCAAGAAGAAGGTGTTTTGATGTTCAAGGGTGTTTGAGGATTGGATATCTCATGTTTCTGGCTCAATGTGATATGCAGAAGTTGTTTTGAATGGTTACCAGGCTTGGTTATAACAAATACAAGAGTTTTCTTCTTTTTGCAAGTTAACTTGGCTTTTAAGAAAAGTGTGAAGTGATCAAGCATGGAGCCTATACATGCCTCTTTCCTAGCTGCACAAAATGGTTGTCCTTTGCCCTGAGTTTATGGAGTTTGTTTGCTGTGAAAGAAAAGGTTCAAGGCTCAAAAGGAACAACTTGACATAAAGCCAACTTTATGAAAATGGCAATGTTCACTTTTTGCAAAAAATGGATTAAACTCTTGTGTAATCTTCCATAGATCAGAACAATGCATTAAACCATTGAGTTTGCATTCAATTTTTAAGTGTGGAAGGGTTTAGATACCTGTAAACAAGTACAAATGAAGCTGGACAGAAATTGCAACTTGTAGCATAGTGAAAAATGCCATGGATCAAAGTGACTTTTTTCCAAATTCAAACCTTCGATTCACCCTAACCACAAATGATTTTGGATAGTTCTTGGACATTTTGGAAATCTTGTAACATGCTCTACAATCCATATTTGAAATGAATTTTGAAATTCCAATGGGAACTAGGTGAAAAATGTCCATGAAGATAGGTCAAAATCCTGCCTAAACTAGGGCAAAATTTCACTAAGTTAAAAGTTTCATGGACCCGTATTCCAAAAATCATAACTTGAGATCCAAGCATCCTTTGGGAAAACTTTGTGAATCAAAGTTATAGATTTTGTGGAGGAATACAACTTTCATGTTGTAAGTTTTGTTTGAATCCAATTGCATCATGGTGAAAATGTTGGGCAAAGTTGGGAAACAATAAGAAAATTTCATAACTTTGAAAAATTCTAAGTTATGAAATTTTTTCAATCTTAAACCCAAATTTGCAAAATTAGGTTTCTTGATGAACAAGTTTCATGTTTTGACACATCTTGATGAAAAATGACCCTTGGCACTTGATTTTGACCAAAAAGTCAAAGTTTGACTTTTCAGTATACAATTGATTTTTGATCAGTTGACTGGAAAATTCATCTGTCAATCCAATGCTTTTGAGATCTTTTGAACCTTGTGATTAGGTCAAGATGATACCATTGAGTCCTCGAATCCATACTTGAACCCATTTTGCCATTGGCTAGGTAAAAAATCAGAAATTGCCCTTTTACAGTCAAAACCCTAAAAATGACCATTTTGCCCTTTTGTTGATCTTATCAAATTTCTTGAGGAGTTGTGGTCCAAACTTGATCAAATGGTTCATATGAGTCTATAATGTTGATGTGGATAAAAAATTATGAGGTTTGACTGTAAATTGGCCACAATTGACTTTTTCCCCAATACAACTGATTTCTAGGTCAACTGTCCAATTGACTGGGCAAAATTTTTATTCAAAGCTTGAAACATGGTATGGGCAATCTTATAAGTCCAACATGAAGTATGTAAGACACTTTGAGCATTGAAAGTCCAAAAATCCCTGATAAAATAAGAGGGCAAATTTTGGGGTACAACAATGACTATACAAACGTCCCATGTCCGTCCCTTCACATCCAATGATGGGACTTCTTACCAAATCAATAGTGAGATAGTAACATCTAAAGGAGGAGGAAAAGAACATTAATACCTTTTGAGTATGTAGGATGCTCCTAGTTGCTTGCTTGCTCACAAAAAAAATATTTTATACACCAACACTTTCATTTTGAAACATTTTCAAAAGACAAAGCTCTTTTTACGCATTCTTATATAAACGAGAGTCATTACAAAGACACTTTTCAAAATCACTTTCAAAAACACATTCCACAAACACCTCTTTGAACTATTTTCAAAACCAGCACTTTGTACGTGTTCTTATAGAAACGAGAACCATTACAAAGACACTTTTCAAAATACTTTCAAAACCCACACCACAAGCACATTTTCAAACAAAAATCAAATGATCTAGTAAGCAACTAAGAGCCCGTAGATAACTACGGATGAAAAGGGTGCTAATACCTTCCATTTTCATAACCTACCCCCCGAACTCAAGTAAATAATCTCGAAAGGTCTTTCCTGTTCTTTTCAACCTTTCCTTTTGGATAAAAGAAAAGTTAGTGGCAACTCTTGTTATCCGCAATAAATTATGATCAAACACAAAACACCTAAGACAGTTCTCCCACCGTATTACAGAACTGACGACTCTGCTGATGAATAAACTTAAAAGTGGGGTTACCTTAGGGCTAGATCACCTTTACTTACTTTCCTTGTTTGATTTATTTGCTTTACATTATGGTTCCTTGTTTGGGCTTGTTTTGATCCTCCACCCGGATTTGGGACACCTTTTAGGTAAGTAGAAATAGATTGTCGAAATTGTACAACATAGACTGATATGGTTGAAACAATGGCTACGTTAGTGTGACGCATTTGTTGGTACCAGTATCCCTTGTGTTGAATCGAGGAGAATACGGGGCCGCTGAACGGCGTCATGAAGCACTAACTGACCTTAGAACCTTAATTGAACAACTTGGCCATTAGGAAGTAGTGAGATAGTTGACTTTGGTGTAAAGCTGAAGGTTGGTTGATACTCGATACTAAACTCATTGAGATCAGACTTTTGGGATATCTCGGCCACAACAAAAGCTTGATTGTGCTGAGACAATGCCTAAAATAAAGGTCAGTGATATTGAGGTCCCCTAGAACTCGGTTAATTTCTAGGACATGTTGAGCCAACTAAACTTCAAGAGGGTAATTACCTATAAACTCCATGCAAGCCTAAACCTAATGACTTGTCTGCTTTATGTGTACATAACAACTTGCTTACTTTGCATACTTGTACATAACATCATAAACATCATAACATCATAAGAATTCTCACTAACTATTTCTAGGATTTAGGAATTTATGTTTTCTTTGTTTTGTAGGCCATGAATCCAATTTGAAGGAATACCATCTGAGTCAGCTTCGTGAAATAACATCCTCAACTCCAAGAGTTAGCATAAAGGGTTCCTGGATATTCTCCCTTCACCAAGAAATATGGTCGACTTCTCAACTTGGCTACCTCCAACTTCCAAGAAAAAATGATGTGTGTGCTCTTCCAATTCTTTGATCCCATACATCATTGCTTCACCTTTCTTGACTATCAGTTGGTGCATACATTATAAGAATTCTCTTAGCTGTTAGGAGTGCCCGTGCTTGATCAAATATCGTTCACCGGTTTAGAAGACACTCTAAATCCTGAAGTCATTGTGACTGTTTTTCATGGTCAGATATATCAGAAGAGCATGATCAAAGCCTTTAATAATAAGGTCAAACATCGGGTATACGATGCTGGTGACTTGGTAATAAAGTGCGTCATCATACCACAAGGTGATCCCAGGTGCAAATGGACTCCCACGTACAAAGGGTAATTTATGGTCAAGAAGATATTTTCTGGTGGTGCTATGATACTTACCACCATGGACGGTGAAGATTTTCCACACCCTGTAAACGCGAACATAGCCAAAAAATACTACATGAAAGAGACCCGCTAGGTCGACTAAAATAGGCAAAAATAAGGGTATCACGGCGAACTAAAAGGGTTCGAGAAAAAATTAGGGATATATATAAAAAAATTGTACACTCGGAAATTCGAAAACCTGAAAAGGTGGCTTGGGCCAAAAAGGGTATCCCGGTGGACTGAAAACTCGAAAGGCCGGTCCAGGCAAAAATTAGGGATAAGAGCGTACGACTTTGGCCCATTGGATCACTTACTTACAAAAAGCTTTATTATCAACGTCAAGTTTAAATGGTACAGATCAATTTAGTCAACTTATTCTGACAATAAAGGATGAGATGCTTGAAGATATAGGGGAAATAACAGAGTTGAAACTCGATGAGATCACTTCCACATAGATGTTTTTCCTTGTTTTCTTTGTATTCTCTTTTATGATGATTTCCTCTTACTAGGATTTGTCTCCTTTGTACAAAACTTCCTATTTATAGGCAAATTATCAATACAAGTCAAATTCAAAATTCAAAATTGCTTTACTTTCTCTGTTTTGTTTGAAAAAATGTTCAATGACTAAATTGAATGAACATATGCATATGAATATGATTAATATTAACAAATATGTGTATAAAAACAGGGTTAGCATTTACTAAAGACTCTAGGAGTTAGGATAGCATTCAAGTCATCCACAATTCCCCACAGATAAATCCCCGCAGAGCTACCTTCACAAGCTTATCCCTGATGGAGATACATTCCCCACCAAGTCTAATATTCCTTCCAGCAGTTCACATGATAATCTCCCCCAATAGACCCCCTAGCATACAAGGAAGTTTGATCATTTCCCTAACATATAGTGGAAAGTTCCTCCGCACAGCCTATGAAATCAGAAATGATTCCCTCAGCATAATTTACATGTATTTAATTCTCCAGCAGAGTTTATTTCTCCAAAACTGTAAAATCCCCTGCATAATTCTCTTCTCTAGAAGGGTTTACCTCTCCAGTAGGTTTATTTCTCTAACAAAGTTCATTCCTCTGATTATTGAAAATCCCAGAAAAAATTCTCTTCCCCAGCAAAGTGAAGTCAAGGTTGCTATCCCTAGAGAGTTGCTACGGTATCTGAAACCTGGCCAGGTATCGCGTCAGAGGAATATCCAATTCTTTCGTCCCCAGTCAGGGTACGGAAAAATACAAAGATGAACGACCAATGTTCTCGAATTATTCTATCCCCAAGCGGAAATCAAACATCCCCAGCAGAATATCCTCAAACAGAAAGCAGGAACCCCCAGCGAAGACATTCTAAACAAAATCAAATATTCGTATTCTTCATCTCCAGCAACAGTCAGGGATTTATTTTGCATAGCCAAGGATGTTATACAAAGCTACGGTTGTCACCAGTAACATCTCATATCCACACATCGTTTAAAAAATATCATAGCATATGCATACGAAACGCATATAACACTACACAATGAGAATATCACTACACAATGCATTACATACATCATGAAATTGCATAAAGACTTTATCTTTTCAGGTAAAATTCACAAATAGATGAATATCATCAGCAATTTTAAAACAAGTCAAAGATTAATTCCCGAAACAAGACGGGGCAACTATCTATATGACCAGGCAGTATGAATTCCCAAAATAAGATGGGTTTACCAATAAAAAGTAGGTCAGAGATTAATTCCCAAAACAGGACGAGGCAACTATCTATATGATCAGGAAAAGATTAATTCCCGAAACAAGATATGGCAACTATCTATATGACTAGGCAAAGATTAATTTCTGAAACAGGACGAGGCAATTATCTATATGACCGAGTGGTATGAATTCCCGAAACAGGACGAGTTTACCAACAAAAACAGATTGTGGATCAATTCCCGTAGCAGGGCGGGGCGACTATCTACATTACAAGCACTTACCTCAGAGACTAAATCTAACAAGCACCTCCCTCAGAGACCAAATATGACAAGCATTTTCCTCAGAGATTCATTCTGAAAAGCATTCTTCAAATACAGTCTAGCATAGACTCATTTTGTTATTCCTATCGACAGTTACCTTGGATGGAATCTATAATCCCATCTCCGATGAAACTTTGTCACCTCTCTGAATGGAATCTTTAAGCCCATTTAAGCAATATGATCAACCAACGGTGTTACTTCATGCATGTGCGAGTGCAAATTTCTGGGCACTTAAGTGTTCAATCCTCTTCCACCTTCAGATCACGAATGGCAGACAAGTCAATCTAACTCTTTAGGTTTAATAAGATTGAACAGGGGAAGCTGTTGTACCCAAAAAATTTCCCTCCCATTTTCTTCAAGACATCTCCTCATGCTCCTAGGGTTCTCAAATTGCTCAAGAATTGATCAGACAAATTCTCCTCCTAAGCAGTTGACCTACAACTAGGGTTTCACTTTTTTCAAGGAATATTAGGTTTATAAGGCCTCAAGTGGATTTCACGGTTCCTTATATATCTCCAATAATTCTCATGACAAGTTTCAAGCCTTGCATCACAAGTTTGCTCAGTCAATTGCTCAGATGACTAAAAATCATCTGTATTGGACAAAAAGTCAATTGTGGTCAACATACAGTCAAACCTCAAGATTTTTGGTCAACGTCAAGATTTTGAAGTCATATTCATCATTTGATCAAGGTTTGATCATGATTCATCAAGGAAAGTCTCAATTCATCAAAAGTCAAAAGTTACCAAATTGGGGTTTTCTTTTGGAGAAGTCAACTGAACTTTGACCAAGCATAACTTTCACATGCTTCATCAGATGTTCCTCAACCAAATATAATTGTGAAGGAAATTAAATTCTATACAACTTTGTCTCTCTAAGCTCAAGTCCAAAAAAATGCTTCATTTGAGAGATATGGGCCAAAGCATTATAGGTCATTTCAAAAATTAACAAAAAGATACTTTTTGTTAAGGCAACTTACATCAAGATAAAGTCTCCAAATGAAAAAATTATCAAAATAAAGATTGTAGAAGACATATTGAGCTTTTAAAAAATTCCAATATCATTTTCAAATGATAAAAATTAAGAGAGTTATGATTGGTTAAAGTTGGGAAATTTTGAGCAAATGCATGAAATCTAAAGTGACCAAACTTGAATTTTTGGGCTAATGGGCTATTGTTTCAAGGTACATGCATGTTATATACCTCAATATGAACCTATGAATCACTTCATACACCCCTTGGGTTTTTTATTCTATTTATTTATATTTATATTTATTTAAAGTCAAAATAAAATAAGATAAAGTCAAGCATTCTTACAAGGTCCAAGCCCACAATCTTTTGACTTAATTCAAGCATTACATAACCTCATTATTTCAGACATCAAGCCACACACGAAACCCTTGCATAATAAGTTATCCCAAAGCTTCTAAAATTCTCAAAACTAGGGCAAACTTTAGTTGCAGCCACCTTCAAAGCAAACCAACCTTTCCATTCACCTCTAGGAACAATATAGGGTAAGGTGGGATCATTTGTGATGATCCAAAGAGCATGAAACAAGCATACATGTCGCTCCGTTTTTCCATTTTTGCATGAATTCATATTTTTATTTTTCTTTATATATTAATTCATACTAACATCACTAATGCATTTCTGGGGTTTAATAGTGCAAGAATAACCCATCGTGTGAGCCCCGTGATGGCTGAATCATGAATGGCCATACTCATAACTATTTGAGTTATCTTCTTCATATCTCTTTCTACATCGCGTTTCAGCCAAAACTAATGGCGCCATTGAAATTCCATGGTCTGAATAAGAGGGGGGGGGGGGGGGGGGTAGGGTCCCTGGGAATCTCTAATATTTGCTATTTTTGCAGAAACACCAAATGTACTCATCGGAGAAGACGACCGGAGATAGGGCTCCGATGCCTCTCGGTACATGCCATATTATTTATTTTATGTTTAATTTGTTTCACCAATGTTACCTGATGTATAGTCACCCCAGTGGCAAGTGAGCGCGTGTTAAGGAATTTGTACAATAAGGCGTGGGTTCGATCCCTGCTTTTGACACTTATTTTTTCATATTTTCCTAATCTTTGAAGGTTCTTTACACATTGAATAGTGCGCGTTTTGCAAACACAAGTGCACGCTTGGCGCAGTGGTGAGCCCGTTGGGTGGAAAGGCTAAGGGCGTTGGTTTATAACCCATCCCTGGAATATTTTCTTCCTACTAGTTTTCCCTAATTGTTTCCCTTTAACCCTAATTCTTTTGGCAAAATCCTTTTTCATTTAACCTAACAACAAAACCCTTTTTTACAAACCCTAATTAAATTAGGTTTTAGGTTTTTTTGATTAATCTTTTACTAATTAAAATTAATTAGATCTTAGGTTTATTTCATTTAATCATCACAAATATTTTCCATCCAAAATCGCCCAAAAAAACATTTTGTTTTCTTCTTCCCTTTCTTTCTTATTTTATTTTCTTAGAAAAATTATAATGTAGCTTTTATCTTCACGCATACATTATTATGTAACATTTTTATGGGTGTAATAGTTATAGGTTTCTTTTCCTCTTTCTGTATTATGTACCTGCCCCACAGTGATGTAATAGTTTAGGTTTATATTTTCTGCCCTTACTTTTCGCACCTTTACTGTCTTTTTTATACTTGCTACATTACTGCTTAGTAATTGGGGTTATATGGAAAGTCTAAAACAAATCGTTAGAAAACCCTAACTTCAAAATATAAAATAACTCAATACCACACACTTGCACACTCACACCTCTAGGGTAACCTTTGTTATTGCCTTCGTAAAACAAAACGGTCATGTCCCTCGAACGTAGGGATGCCTTATCAAAGACCCTCGATCGAGTCATCATACAAAAATATCATAGTCCCTCGATGACCCTTTCGACGCTGCCAATTGAAAATGATCTAGTCCCTCGGGTTGTCTACGATTAAAATGATGACAATCCCTTACGAAGTTGCTAAGGTGTCCTTACAAGTTGCCTTTGATGATCGTACAATGACCCTTGCTTGTCCCTTCACATCCAATGATAGGGCTTCTGTAATACGGTGGAAGAACTGACTTGGGTGTTTTGCGTTTGATCACAATTGATGCGGATAGCAAGAGTCGCAACCGACTTTTCTTTTATCCAATAAGGGAAAGGGTGAAAAGAACAGGAAAGACCTTTTGAGATTTTTCTTGAGTTTGGGGGGTAGGTTATGAAAAGGAAAGGTGTTAGCACCCTTTTCATCCGTAGTTATGTACAAGCTCTTAGTTGGTAGCTCACTTTGAAATTCTTTGTAAAATGTGTTTGTGATTTGTTTTGAAAGTACTTTTGAAAAGTGCCTTTGTTTAGGTGGACTTTGTAATGATTCTCGTCTCTCTAAGAATGTATACAAAATGTTGACTTATGAAAATATTTCATTGAAAAGTGTTGGTGCATTTGAAAGATGTTTTGAAATATTTGTGAGCAAGCAACTATGAACATTCTACCTACTTAAAAAGTCTTTGTTCTTTTCCTCCTCCTTTGGATAGTATTGTCTCATAATTAGTTGGTGAGCAACCTTATCATTGGATGTGAAGGGACATGCGTGGGTCGTCATACAGTCATTGAAAGCAACATTGTAAGATACCTTAGCAACTTATTGTAAGGGTCTAAGATTGTTTACCGAAGGTAACATCGAAGGGTCATCGAGGGACTACGATCTTGTATTCGAGGGTCATTGCTAAAGTATCCCATGTTCGATGGACATGACTGTTTTATCCGAGGAAACAAGTGTCGGTTAACCCTAGAGGTGCAAGTGTGCAAAGTGTTTTGATTTCATTCATTTTTTGTCTTTGAATTAGGGTTTTCTATTTATTGATTGTATATCTTGCCATATAAACCCTAATTACTAGCAATTATATTGAAAACGGTAAACTGCGGTAATTTAAAGTTATACGCTATTACAATCATTTGGGGGATGGAGATACAATTGACAAATGGGGAATGAAAGCAATTAAACCCTAATTTACTATTACAACCATATTGAATACTGCAAGAATAAAATGTACAAGAATGTAAAGTAATATACAAAGAAAAGGAAATTGTTTTTTGTTTGTGTTTTTATATGAAAGGTTTTAATCTAATTAATGAATGAAAAAATGTTAACTAATTGAACTACTAAGTTCTAAATTTATTCAATTAAAATTAATTTAACTCATATATTAATTTAATAAAAAAAAAGAAATTTGTTAAGGAAAAGTTTTTGGTCTTTTTGTCTAAAAGAAGTAAAATAAAAATATACTAAATATCTAAATAATAAATATAAAATATTTTTGGTATTTTAAAATAATAATAATAATGACAATAATAATAATAATAACAATAAAAATAATAATAAAATAAAGAAAAAATAAAATAAAATAGAAAATATAAAAATTAATTCAGGGGGTCTATTTAGAAAAACTTAAAACAATATTATAGTTAAGACACTAAAACAGTCGGTACGCTCCGTCGAAACGATGAGCACATCAGTCCCGTCCATACGAGCATGCCCAAGTACAAGCATATTACTCAAAATTAAACTAAAAGGCAAGTTTCCAGTCTTTTTTGATTCGCAGATTCTTAGCCCGAAATGGAAAACTCAAACGAGCTCCATTGATGTCGTACCACGATGGCAGAACACCCAGCTCGCGATGGGAAGTTCACGTCACCGAGATCAGGTCCTCGAAATGAGACATGTGTTACGACCCATGCCATGAAACCACCCTAGCCGTTTGACCAGTCTCCCCATACTGGAAAACTCAAAACTAACGAGGAAACCCCCACAAACTCTTAATTAGTAAAAAATGTCTAATCAGACGGGCATAAAACATGCTATCAAAACAGATAATAAATCATGCACAAACAAAGTTGAAAACGCTTAAATGATGCATAATAAAACAAACGACCACCACTGTCGAAAAATTCTAAAAAATACCATAAGGGCCACAAGTGTATGTAAGAATACATAACGAAGGCCCAAGGCCCTCAACCAAACACAACAAACATGTGGCCACAAGGACCACGATTCTTTAAAGTTACCTAAATGGGCAAAGGCCTAGGAAAACAAATTACAACAATATAACATGCAAGCCGAAACAAAAAGAGCAACACTAAATTGATCAAACACCGGAATGAAGTCCCTCCTCATTTGCATCAGCCTCAGGAACAGGCTTCACACAAGAAGGCTCTTCGACCAAAGCATCTTCATCGGTCTGAAGGAACTCAGGGATAACTATCTTACCATCTGACACTGTAATACAGTGGCAGAACCGACTGTTTATACTAGTTTTGTGTTTGTGTTTACAAATCTTGCGGTAAGCAAGAGTCGCCACCGACTTTTATTTTATCCAACAAAGGAAAGGGTGAAAAGAACAGAAAAATACTTTTTCGAGAGTTTTATTAGTAAGGAGGTAGATTATGGAAAGGGAAGGTGTTAGCACCATTTCCATCCGTAGTTATCTACGGGCTCTTAGATGCTTAGCTCATTTGAAAAAATACCTTGTGCTTTTTGTGTTTTTGAAAAGTATTTTGAAATGTCTTAGTGCGGCGTTTTGCTTTATGATAACTCTTGTATCAGTCCTTAAGAGTGTTGATAAAGCATTTTTAAAATGTTTTTGAAAAAAGTTTTGTGTAGGTGTAAAAATTTATTTTTGAGCAAGCATCTAGGAACTATCTACTTTACTCGAAAGGGTTGTTCTTTTCCTCCTTTCCTTTAGACAAGGCTAGTCTACTATTAGTAAGTAGGTAGCCATAGTCGTTTGGATGTATGAGGGACATTTGTGGGTCATCGTACAGTCATAAAGGCAACATATAGATACGTTTTAGAAATTTTGTTTAAGGGACTAGATCATTTACCGAAAGGCAACACCGAAGGGTCATCGAAGGACTATGATCTTTGGATTCGAGGGTCTTTGCTATAGCATCCCCATTTTCGAGGGACATGACTGTTTTATTTTCCGAAGGCAAACAAAGTTGGAGTACCCTTAGAGGGGCGCATGTGCGAGTGTGTTGTATTCAGATATTTTTTCTCTTTTGTGTTAGATTTGCTAGCGTTTTATTTTATGTTCGTGCCATACAATCCTATTACCATACATCTAACAGATAATATGTACAGGAAATTAAAATGTGGAATTTAAACTTACGCTATTACAAAGCTTCAGGGAGGGGAATTAATTACATAGTTTAAAACTAGGGGAAAAAATAAATAAAACAGTAAAAGTCCTAATTAATTCTATTACATCCAGTAGACAGATACAATAATATGAATGTGAACACACGCGAAATGGAAAAGAACGTCTAAAAAATCCTAAGGTATAAAAATTTTTTTGTTTGTTTTTATTTTGGGAAAATGATAAAATCCTAAGTCTATTTAGTTTTAAATTAAAGAAAATGGTTTATATAATTATCAATTAATTTACAAAATTGATTTAATTGAAAAAAATGATAACCTAATATTTTGTGATTTTTTTAATTTTAAGTTGATTTAAATAATAAAGTCAATAAAGAAAAAAACAAAAATGAAAATACAAAGGGTTATCCTTCGATCCAGGGAGAAATGTGGTTCTTCGATCCACAGAGAAATGTGTTTTCGATCCAAGGAGGGAGCTGCCTTTCGATCTGGATCTGCAAGACAAATGTTAGCAAAAATAAAGATGCAGGACCTAGGTATCGAACCCAAGTATTTCTCCCAAATTCGAATCTTCTGTCCTCAGGCCTAAGCTTATTTTGTCTTGAAACTGGCTATACCATGAGTTTCGAAAGGCAAACCCAGATCATGCCTTTCGATGACATGATTTTATTCCTGCATGTTACCTTGCGTATGATATGTTCATATAAACACAAATGACATTAGCAACACAAATATACCTACAACGTGTATTTAAAGGGCCTAGAAATACAGTTTTGACTTGGGTGAATCCTTACCAACTGGAAATGCTTCGATCTATGAATCTAGGCGTGGAATTTCTAGCTTAAAGACTGGTGTGGACTCCTGGATGCAAGGTTTTCGCCTGGCTAATGCGTGTATAGGCGGGAATGTTTCTATCTAATGGAAATATTTCTGTGTGATGTAGTATGTATCTCTTTTTTTTTTCGTTTCTCTTTCTTTCGTCCCCTTGGCAATGTGCCCTTAGCCTTGTATTTATTGGGGTGTGAGGAGAGCAAGTGTGGCAAGCGACAAAGGCTTTCAAGGCCATGAGACAAAAATCCAACATATTGAATGTTATCTATATTTGGATAATTCTTGCCATTTTGAAATCTTGAGTGAACCTGGACATGTTTTGCTCCCTGAGTCCTTCGAATGGATCACATGTATGTCCTTCGAAGGCACCATTTGTGTGTCCTTCAAATGGACCAAATGTATGTTAGAACAAAGTTTGAATCTACTACCCTATGTTTAAGTTTTGATGATAACAAAGTGAAAAGATATATTATTTATATGATTCATGTATGAACTATTTGCTGCCTAAATTATTACGTTCTGATTTGCAGATACTCTGATTGGTATAAGCAAGATCACACCTAATCAGCATCAGAAAATTTGGTTCCTGACATCAGCATCAGAAGTTGCCATATCAGTATACCAGAATCAGAAGATTAACTCACGTATATGCTGAAGCCTGATGAACAGAACTGCGCTCAACACTCTGATAAAGAAAACTACAGTTCATCAGCAGTTAAGCAGAGTCAGAATGAGCCAAGCCAGAACATGCATTAAGTAAGCAACGCTACTGTGCATTGAAAGCAAATTAATACCAACGGCCTCATTCCAGACAAGATCTGCTCGATAAGGAAAGTTTGTTATTAGCATTGAATCAAGAATATTGCTCCAACGTTCATAATCTCAGTGCTATATAAACAAGACTATGAAGATTGAATTGGCTAATGCTCTCCAAATCTTTACACTCCTAAAAGTTGATCATAATCTTCCTTCTCTCAGTTTGCTAAACACCTCATATCTCCTTACTCAATCATTGTTTAGCAATCTAGTTTCTAAGCTTAAAGTTGTGTATATATCACAGTTGTGATACAGTTTTGTAGAAAACATTCACACACTTAGATTTATCTTCTTTGTAAGAAAGTGTTTCCTTGACAAACTGGGTTGTGGTTTGCATCAAGAAGGCTTTAGCAGTTGTTAAAGCAGTTTGTAATATTCAGTTGAATATAGTGGATTAAGACCTCGTTGGAGAGAGGCGAAATCACCTTGACGGGTGGACTGGAGTAGTTTGAGATCAAAAGAACCAGGATAAAAATATCTTGTTCATTGCATTGATTTTTAGTTTTACAATTCAACCCCCCCTTCTTGTGTTTTTCACTACTTCAATTGGCATCAGAGCGCCTGGTTCTGAGCTAAAACACTTAACCGTGTCAGTACAAGATCCAGCGTCAGAAAAACACAATGGCAGGAAACTATTCTCACACCAGCAATGACAACAATGAGGACAGAGACAGATTCAGCGGTAAACCTCCAGTCTTTGGTGGAGAAAACTTTGATTACTGGAAAGACAGAATTGAAAGCTTCTTTCTGGCACATGATGCTGATCTGTGGGATATGGTGACAGATGGATACACGTACCCTGTGAATGCAAGCGGTCAGAAGATTGATAGAAAAACAATGTCTGACCAACAAAAGCGTGACTTAAAGAATCACCACAAGGCCAGAACCATCCTCCTCAGCGCCATCTCCTATACTGAATATGAAAAGATCTCCAACAGAGACACAACAAAGAACATTTTTGACTCACTCAGAATGACGCATGAGGGCAACGTTCAGGTCAAAGAAACTAAAGCTCTGGCGCTCATTCAGAAGTATGAGGCGTTCAAAATGGAAGAATCTGAATCCATTGAAACAATGTTCTCAAGATTCCAGACTCTGATAGCTGGTCTCAAGGTTCTGGACAAAGGATACTCTACTGCTGACCATGTCAAGAAAATCATCAGAAGTTTACCCAAGCAGTGGAGACCAATGGTTACAGCTCTGAAGCTAGCTAAAGATCTCAACAAAATCACTCTGGAGGAACTTATCAGCTCCCTCAGAAGTCATGAGATAGAGCTAGAAGCTGACGAGCCTCAGAAGCAAGGTAAGCCTTTAGCATTAAAATCTAACAAAAAATCTGAGTCTAAAGTTTTGTAGGCAGTTGAAGAAACATCTGATGGATCCTCATCAGAAGAAGACGAACTCTCCCTCCTCTCCAGAAGAGTAAATCAATTGTGGAAGCAAAGACAAAGGAAGTTCAGGAATCCCAGAAGATCTGATCAGAACGAGTCTTCTTCCAGATACAGAAGGACAGACTCTTCCTCTGGATACAGAAGATCTGAAGGTTCCTCAAGTAGCAAAAAGCCAAACACCAAGGACATCATCTGCTATGAGTGCAATGAGCAAGGACACTATAAGAGTGACTGCCCAAAGCTTCAGAGGGAAAAGCCCAAAAAGAAGTTTGGAAGAGAAAAGAAGAAAAGTCTCATGGCTACATGGGATGACTCTGACTCGTCCGAAGCTGACTCAGAATCAGATGATGAGAGGGCAAACATAGCTCTCATGGCTAACATCTCAGAAGATAGTGAAGCTTCTGAATCAGACTCAGAATCAGATACTGAAGAGGTATTTCCTAACTTTGCTGTTAATTTTACCAAGGCTGAACTTGCTGAAAGCCTTAATGAGATTCTGGAACGGTATCAGCAAATTAGAGTTAAATTCAGAGACCTGAAAAGGAATCTTGAATCTGACTCTAATAAGACTGAGAGTCTCAAATTGGAGAATTCTGAGCTGAGAAATAAGATTTCAAAATTAGAAAATACTTTACAAAACTCTCAGAAGGAACCAATTTCTGAAACTCCCAGCAACGCTGATGAGATCATCAAGGAGTATGATCACAGTTTCCAGAAGTTCCTTGCTAAAAGCATAGATAGAAGCAAAATGGCTTCAATGATCTATGGAGTTAGCAGAAACGGCAGGAAAGGAATAGGATACCAAGGTAAGGTTCCTACACCAAAGAATGTCATGGACTTAACCATTAAACACACTCCTCTGAATTCACATTTTGTGTATGGTCACACACATGATATTAAATACACTAGCAGTAAGCACTCTGTGAAACCAAAATTCAACCAGAGTTTTGGTAAAACTAACAAATCAGGACCCAAGAAAATCTGGGTACCTAAGGATAAAATAATACATGTTGCAGATATCTTTAGCAGCAAGTCAGAAACACCAGTCATGGTACCTGGACTCTGGCTGCTCGCGACACATGACGGGAAGAAGGCATATGTTCCAAAGCCTGGAACTTAAGCCTGGAGGCCACGTTGGCTTTGGAGGCAATCAGAGGGGAAAGATAATTGGCTCTGGAACTGTAGGTAATGGAAATCTTCCCTCTATTAATAATGTTCTGCTAGTAGATGGATTAATGCATAATCTGTTATCCATAAGTAAATTAAGTGATAACGGTTATGATATAATCTTTAATCAAAAATCATGTAAAGCTGTTAGTCAGAAAGATGGGACTATCCTGTTTAATGGTAAGAGAGAAAACAACATTTACAAAATCAAACTTTCTGAACTAAAGAGTCAGAATGTAAAGTGCCTTCTGTCTGTTAACAACGAGCAGTGGATCTGGCACAGAAGATTGGGGCATGTTAGTATGAGAAGAATATCTCAGATTAACAAACTCAATCTGGTCAGAGGACTTCCTAATTTGAAGTTCAATTCAGATGCTCTATGTGAAGTATGTCAGAAAGGCAAGTTTGCATAACCTTCTTTTAAATCTAAAAATGTTGTTTCTACCTCTAAGCCATTAGAACTTCTGCACATTGACTTATTTGGACCAGTTAAAACTGCTTCAGTCAGTGGCAAGAAGTATGGGTTAGTAATTGTAGATGACTATAGCAGATGGACATGGGTAAAGTTCTTAAGACACAAGGACGAGTCACACTCTGTGTTTGTTACCTTCTGTAACCAAGTTCAGAATGAAAAGGATCTTAGAATCGTTAAAGTCAGAAGTGATCATGGTGGAGAATTTGAAAACAAAGATTTTGAGTCATTCTTTAATGACAGAGGCATTCTGCATGATTTCTCTTGTCCTAGAACTCCCCAACAAAATGGAGTTGTAGAACGAAAGAACAGAACATTGCAAGAAATGGCCAGAACCATGATCAATGAGACAAACGTTGCTAAGATCTTCTGGGCAGAGGCAATAAACACAGCGTGCTACATTCAGAACAGAATCTCAATAAGACCTATTCTGGAAAAGACTCCATATGAATTGTGGAAGAACAGAAAGCCCAACATTTCATATTTTCATCCATTTGGATGTACTTGCTTTATGTTAAATACAAAGAATTATTTGAACAAGTTTGACTCTAAAGCACAGAAGTGTATTATGTTAGGATACTCTGAACGCTCAAGAGGGTACAAAGTATACAATACAGAAACACAGATTGTGGAAGAATCAATCAGTGTTCGTTTTGATGATAAGCTTGACTCTGAAAAGTCAAAGCAGAATGAAGTTTTTGCAGGTATGGAAATTGAATTTACAGGTTCTGAAGACAAGTCATCAGAAGCTCTCAACACAGACACTCCTTCATCGTCTGAAAGGAGCACTGCTAGCAATCCTACAACAGCTACTGATCAACCTCAGAAGAGATTACCCAGAAGCAGCTTGGACCACCCAGAAGAGACTATCTTAGGAAGAAAGGAAGATCCAATTAGAACAAGAGCAAGCTTCAGAAACTCTGAAGAAACTCTCATGGGACTTGTGTCTCTGATTGAACCTTCTTCTATTGATGAAGCACTTCTGGATAATGACTGGATTCTGGCAATGCAAGAAGAGCTGAATCAATTCACTAGAAACGACGTATGGGATATTGTTCCCAGACCAAAAGGATTCAACGTCATTGGAACAAGATGGGTGTTCAGAAACAAGCTAAATGAACAAGGTGAAGTCATCAGAAACAAGGCACGACTGGTGGCACAAGGTTATAGTCAGCAAGAGGGGATAGACTATACAGAAACCTTTGCTCCAGTCGCCAGGTTAGAATCTATCAGACTTTTAATTTCATTTGCTGTTAATAGAGGCATCACTCTGTATCAGATGGATGTCAAAAGTGCATTCTTAAATGGTTATATAGAAGAAGAGGTTTATGTGAACCAACCCCCTGGTTTTGAAAATACAAAACATCCAGAACATGTTTTCAAACTAAAGAAGTCACTATATGGTCTGAAACAAGCTCCCAGAGCTTGGTATGAAAGGCTAAGTAACTTTCTGTTAGAAAATGAATTCACCAGAGGGAAAGTGGACACTACTCTATTCTGTAAATCAGTTAAGAATGACATCTTAGTCTGTCAAATTTATGTTGATGATATTATTTTTGGTTCTACTAATCCTTCTCTTGGAAGAAAATTTGCTAAGTGTATGCAGGCAGAATTTGAGATGAGCCTCATGGGGGAACTGAAATTCTTTCTAGGAATTCAGATCAATCAAACTCCAGAGGGAACTTACATTCATCAGAGCAAATACATCAGAGAATTTCTGAAGAAATTTGACCTCTCAGAATGTAAGCCATCAAAGATTCTAATGCATCCCACGTGCATTCTGGAAAGAGAAGAGGTAAGCAAAAATGTAGAACAGAAAGTCTACAGAGGTATGATTGGTTCTCTCCTCTATCTGACTGCTTCAAGACCTGATATATTATTCAGTGTTTGTATTTGTGCTAGATTCCAATCAGATCCTAGAGAATCTCACTTAACAGCTGTTAAGTGAATTTTCAAGTATCTGAAAGGTACTACTAATCTGGGTTTGTTTTATAGAAAATCTAGTGATTACAGTTTAGTAGGCTACTGCGATGCCGATTTTGCTGGAGACAGAGTGGAGCGAAAAAGTACTTTTGGAAGCTGCCAGTTTCTGGGAGAAAATCTGATCTCTTGGTCCAGCAAAAGGCAATCAACAATTGCGCTATCAACAGCAGAAGCTGAGTACATAGCAGCAGCAGGATGTAGCACACAAATGCTCTGGATGAAAAGTCAGCTTGAAGACTTCCAGATTTTTGAGAGTAACATTCCTATACTTTGTGATAATACCTCTGCTATTTGCCTAAGTAAGAATCCCATTCTACATTCTAGAGCTAAGCATATAGAAATAAAACATCACTTCATTAGGGACTATATTCAGAAAGGAATTTTGAATTTAAAATTTATAGATACAGACCATCAATGGGCTGATATCTTTACTAAACCCCTTTCAGAAGATAGGTTTAATTTCATTCTGAAACATCTCAGCATGAAAGTCTGCCCAGAGTGAAAATGTTTTAATTCCATATATTTATCTTCAGAATGTAATTGTTTTACTGTGAACTTCTGATCAATCTTCTTTCAGAAAGATAGAACATGCAGGTTGTATCAGATGCAAGTCTAAAGATCTGAGAGTCTAAGCTCAAAGACAGACGTGCTGATCACTACATCAAACAAGTGTCATCCAATCATCAGCAAATCTCTGAAGCAGAACGCGTGCACGCTTCTGAGAAGGCAAAACGCTGATTGGGTGCATTGAGACACATGTCTGGTAACCATTTTTTAAGTATCTTTCTCAAATCCCCCAAAATCAGCAAGCATTTAATAAAAGTAATCATGCTTTTAAAACGCAATCATGACTTTATTTCTCTTTCTTAAAAACGTTTACTTTTTCAAAATATTCTGAACTCTATTTAAACACGTTAACTTCTCATTCTAATCTTTTACAGTTTCTCACTTTTTCTCAAGCATTCTCTGCATTTTTCTGTGTTCATCTCTTGCAAACTCTTTTTCTCAGTTTCTTCTTAAAATCTTTTAGTGTGAACATGGAAACCTCCAGCAGTGCTTCTGCAGGTCCTCAGAAGAAAGCATCATCTGAACAGTATCAAGTGCCATTCAGAACACTCCTCACTCCTGTGAAGAATCTTGAAGTGTTATCTGAATTGATCATCGATTTTGGAAGCTTGAAGGAAAACGGTTTTGACCTAACAGAAGAAGTTAGGGAACAGAAATGGGAAAGGTATTTTGACAGGTTGGTTGGACCAACATTCCCTATGTTAGTGAAGGAGTTCTGGATTCATGCAACAGCTTCAACGCATCAAGTCACCTCCTACATCATGGGGAAGAAGATTGTGATCACTGAGGATCACATAGCAAGGTTAATAGGCTACAGTGGCGGTGGCGTCCGCTGTATTGATATGGCTGAGAGATGTGCTGACGTGGGCGTGATAGCTGAAAGGATTTTCACCCATGGGGTGCCCAGCAGCAAGATCAAAGATCTGAAGGATCATCGCAGAGTTTGGGCAAAGATAATTCTGGGGTGCTTCAACCATAGGAAGCCAACTAGTTCCCCTGATTACATAAATGTGGATCAGCAGTTTCTGATCTACTTTATCAATCAGAAGGTAAAAATCAACTTGGTTCATCTTCTGTTCAACCACCTCAGAACAAGTGTGAAGGAAACCAGGGAAGAAGAAAGAACGAAGAGGGATTGGATTCCCTTTGGAAGGTTGATATCAGATATTCTGACAGAGAATAGGCTGATAGAGCATCTGATAGAAGCTCAAGAATTAAGCACCATTGAACCAACAGTTGGGAAGCCTCTGAACGCGAAGAACTTGAAGAAAATGAAGTTGATAGAGAATATTAAAAAGGAACCCAGCGCTACTCCTATTGCTGATATCACCAGCAGAAGAGTTCCACTGAGTGACTTTCCTTTATTCTCTCAGATAGAATCCAAGCCAGTGGTAGTTCTCAGATATATGGACACGTGCAAAGTTGATGGCACAGATCCAAATCTGAAGATCAAAGATCTGCATCAACCTCAACCAGAAGTGACTCTGAAGAAGACGAAGAAGAGGAAGGCACCTTCAGAAGGATCATCCCAGCAGACACCCAAGAAAAGAGGTAATTTATCTGCTGCTTCTGTTTTAAATTCTTCTACTATTCCAGCATCTATTCCTCCTCCAACCTCTCATAGAATCTCAATCCCCATCCCAACAATAGATGAAACTGAACCAGAAGATGACCCTTCTGAGGCATTAAAACTCAGAAGACCCAGAACCAAACATCCCAAACCAACAATCTCAACAACATCAGCAATTGACAAAGTGCTGTCTGACATTGATCAACACACTTCTGATCACTCCGCCAATCCAAACTCTGAACCACAAATTGACCCTCCTCCACAACCAGAACAACAGCAATCTGCTGAAGAACCAGAACAACAACAACCTCTCTCATCCATTCCAGAAGAACCTCTCATCCCTGAACAACCAGAAATTCCAACAACTTCTCCTCAACCAGCAATTCCGTCTCCCTCTCCTCAACCAGAAATTCATCCACCATCACCTCAACCTGAGTTTCATCACTCTGAAACTCAAACTCCTCCACCTTCTGAAACTCATTCACCTCAATCATCTGAACCACAACTTCTGGCAATCCAGCTGCCATGTGGAACAACAGTCACCATGGCCCAGCTGCCATCCTCGCCAGAATCTACACCACCAAATACTCCCAAAACACCAAACAGTCCAATCATAATTTCTGATTCTCCCACTCCATCTCCAAAACAAACAGCTTCCAAGCAAACCACCGAAAACCCCAGCAGAATCTTCATAGACTTAACCAGCCTTGACCGTCTTGCTGATCTGAAACACAAAATAGCCATCCCAAAACCAAAACAACCAGATGTTGGCTCTGGTATTATGAATTTTGAAACAGGTTTGCAGCAATGGATTGCTTCTCTGAAGTAAGTCTGTCCTGGAATGATTGACCCAACTGCCTCTGACCAGCTCTGGTCACAATTCAGACTTTGGGTACGTGCTGAAGCCCTCAAGTTGCAGGATATCAACTATGAGCAGGCACAACAGAACTTCAGCAAGCTGCTGAAGGAAGTTGAAAGTCAGCTGCCTCAGGAAGCTGTGCTCCCTCTGGATAGTGAACCTTAGTCTGAGAAACAGCTAGCTTCAAAGGTGCAACCAGAAGAAGACAAGACCATTCAAGCTGAAGCAAGTCAAGCAGAAGATGTTGCAGAAAGCTCTCAGAAGCTTCCTGCTTCTGATGTTTCTCAAGCTGCCTTGGACAGGCAGACTCTGGAAGAGCTGAAGCTGAATGATATGCGTCTGCAGCAGAGGATGGATGAAAACGACCAGAAGATGAAAGAAAGGATGGATGTGCAGGATAGCAAGATTGACACTGTTGTCAGCATGGTACACAAGCAGAATGAGACTGCTGATCAGATCAAAGCCATGCTGGAGAACCTGTTCACACGCTTTCCTCCCCAACCTTAGTTTTTCATTCATGTCATTTTCATGTTTTCTCTGATTATCTGATGTACTGTTTTAATATGTTTTGTTTGATTCTGAACCTTTTAATATGACAAGTTTTTCTGATCTTAATTGGTTTAGCACATCACCTACACTTTTTGATTGCTGACAAAAAGGGGGAGAACAAGAATGATATTTTAAACAATAACGGATTACTAAGACAGAAATTCTCGAACATTCTAACTCTATTATACTTGAAAATGTTGTCTGTTTTGCTTAAGACTACAGGTACAAGGAAGCTCCTGGACACTCTGAAGACTAAAAGCTCTGAAGCTCTGATCCGCTCTGATACTCTGATCCAAAGCAAAGCTCTGACAAGAAAAGCTCTGATACGCTGATCTGAAGCTCTGCTCTGATATGCTGATCTAAAGCTTCTGATAGTCAAAGACTCTGATACTCTGATGTTCAAAGAAAGGCAAAAAGATCTGATCCTGAAGAACACTTGTAATAAAAAAGGGAAGCAATAAACTCAGGGGGAGTATCTCTCAACTCTGATATCTCTTTATCCCTTATCTTTGATAACTTCTTACTCTGATGCATATCTCTGATACCTTTTCATGTTATTTTCAATTAAAAAAATATCTAGTTTTTGTCATCATCAAAAAGGGGGAGATTGTTAGAACAAAGTTTGAATCTACTACCCTATGTTTAAGTTTTGATGATAACAAAGTGAAAAGATATATTATTTATATGATTCATGTATGAACTATTTGCTGCCTAAATTATTACGTTCTGATTTGCAGATACTCTGATTGGTATAAGCAAGATCACACCTAATCAGCATCAGAAAATTTGGTTCCTGACATCAGCATCAGAAGTTGCCATATCAGTATACCAGAATCAGAAGATTAACTCACGTATATGCTGAAGCCTGATGAACAGAACTGCGCTCAACACTCTGATAAAGAAAACTACAGTTCATCAGCAGTTAAGCAGAGTCATAATGAGCCAAGCCAGAACATGCATTAAGTAAGCAACGCTACTGTGCATTGAAAGCAAATTAATACCAACGGCCTCTTTCCAGACAAGATCTGCTCGATAAGGAAAGTTTGTTATTAGCATTGAATCAAGAATATTGCTCCAACGTTCATAATCTCAGTGCTATATAAACAAGACTATGAAGATTGAATTGGCTAATGCTCTCCAAATCTTTACACGCCTAAAAGCTGATCATAATCTTCCTTCTCTTAGTTTGCTAAACACCTCATATCTCCTTACTCAATCATTGTTTAGCAATCTAGTTTCTAAGCTTAAAGTTGTGTATACATCACAGTTGTGATACAGTTTTGTAGAAAACATTCACACACTTAGATTTATCTTCTTTGTAAGAAAGTGTTTCCTTGACAAACCGGGTTGTGGTTTGCATCAAGAAGGCTTTAGCAGTTGTTAAAGCAGTTTGTAATATTCTGTTGAATATAGTGGATTAAGACCTCGTTGGAGAGAGGCGAAATCACCTTGACGGGTGGACTGGAGTAGTTTGAGATCAAACGAACCAGGATAAAAATATCTTGTTCATTGCATTGATTTTCAGTTTTACAATTCAACCCCCCCTTCTTGTGTTTTTCACTACTTCAATGTATGTCCTTCGAAGGCACCATTTGTATGTCCTTCAAATGGGCCAAATGTATGTCCTTCAAAGACATCATTTGTATGTCCTTCGAATGGGCCTTTTGAATGCTTCTTAGAATGGACCATATGAACGCCTCTTTGAAGGGACCATCTTGTGTGTCGAAGTAGGGAAAACTGTGTTTTGAAGGATTTAGAGGTGGAGTCAGAGTAAGCCTGAAGATAGACATTTCCTAGTCGAAGCTTGCATACAGATAGCCATTGCTTTGTGAATCGAAGGTCAGTTGAAAAGGGCCTTTTGCCTTGTGCGCTGAAGGCACGCACAAAGGAAGTCATTTCCTTGTGGGTCGAAGCACATATGAAATAAGATTTTTGCCTAGTGGATCAAAGGCAAGCATGAAAAAGCCTTTGCCTAAATGAAGCTTTTTGCCTTGTGGATCGAAGGCAAGTCTGAGGAAGCCATTACCTTGTGAATCCAAGGCAAGCATGGGGAAGCTTTTGCCTAGAGGATCAAAGGCAAGAATGAAGAGGCCTTTGCCTAAACGAAGCTTGCATGCAGGATACCACTGCTTTGTGAATCAAAATAAACATGCAGGAGGCCATTGCTGGTGAATCGAAACTAACTTGTAAGGGGTTCTTGCCTTGTGAATTGAAGGCAAGCCTGAAGCAGCCAATGCATAGTCGGAGCCTTCTGAATTGAACTTGATCGAAGGGGGCCCATCACCCAATCGAAGCTTGTGAATCAGGCCTGCATAGAAGGAGGCCAAATTCCCAATCAAATAATGGTGAGCCAAGCTTGCATTGAAGGATTTTAGAGGCCCAATCGAAGTACCTTGTTAAGATGCCAATCGAAAGACACTTGACTATCTTCAAAAAATTTATTTTCTTTAAGCAAGTGTTTGTAACAACCCAGGAAAGAGAAGATCTTGGAAAACATGAGAGGGAAAATTTTGGGATACAATAAAAACATAGTAATAGAGCCCCATTCCTACTCTGTTGAACTCAACATCAAGATTCAGAGCCTGGAGCTGCCCCACCAAATTATCAAAACTCCCCGTAGCATTGGCCAAGCCGTCATCCACGAGCAGTTGAAGATGGGAAACCAAGTTGGCACGAGTCTTCAAACCTTTGACCGCTTCTAGATCATCCTCGGCAGGAGTGGATTCGGCCCTTAGGGATGCCACTAACTTCTCAAGAGCTTTCTTCTAGAGAAGAAGGGTATTACGCTCATCATCCACTTTCGCGAAGCTCTCAACCGCTGTCTTTCAGGCAGGCTCCCCGCTGGTGCACTCCTTCTCAGAAGTCACCAGCTTGGCCTGCAATTTCCTCATCTCGACCTCTTTAGAAGTACCTCCCTTGATATACGCAATGACCATCTCCAAACCTCTCATGACGAAACCAGTATCTTGAGCCAACGTTTCCCTCTTGCTCGGACGATCCATCTCCTCAAGCAAAAGTGACTCATCTCGGGGAAGTTGTAAAGTAGCTCCCTCGAAGAAAGTCTTGTTATGCCAACAATAAGGAAGATCAAACTGCCCCTTTTCCTTTTCGCCCATTAGAAAAACCATGCCCTCGAGGCCTTTCCTTTTCAACCTCGAAGACACCTTCTCAGCTGTTGGACCAGTCAACGATGTTCCTGAACCCGACTGTGGGGCCATCCTCACATCACCGGACGAGGGTCTGATAGACTTTTGCGCCTCCTTCGCCTTCATGATAGCTTCTTTAGTCATGTGCTCGGTAGCGGGATTCATTCTTTCTACAAGAAATAATAAATAAGAGTTAGTAAACAAAGATAAAGAATTGAGCATATGAATCGGGTCGAAATAAAATAAAAACTACCTAAACACGCCATAGGATCCTCTCTCTCGAAAAGATCCTTGAAATTTTTAAGACCAGGTTCGTAAATAAAATTTCCATCCCCTTCAAACAACGGTCTTTCCCCTTTGCCCATACGCTGGACTGGGGGGATCGTCACAAAAAAAGCTGAGAGACGGTTATGACTGGCTTGGTCCTCAACACCCAGCTGGCCCTTCTTACATATATAATGGTCGGTTCCATCATTATAATGTTTCCTTAATCAATGAAAGTGAAACTTTGGAACCAGCTTCGCCACTGGGTTCCCATCTTTATTCAGCTGATGATTCCTGGTATCGTCAACCAGTTGAGCCCTCCTAAAAATGTTTAGCAGTGCCTTCTCTTGCACGGGCCGAACCAGCATATATCTCCTCTTAAAATCTAGAACAGAATCGAAGTAAGCTTTGAGCAGCTTCTCGTTCACCTGCTTGTGGCAAACCCATGCAAACTGAGCACCATGAGCGTCCCATTGGAGGTGGAAGCAGTATAAGAATAGAGGAACAATATCCCCTATCTGCAGATAATCATACACAATCTCGAAAGCCCTCAAGAAGGCAATCGAGTTGGGATGCAGTTGCGAGGGAGCAAGGCAGATATGCCGTAGAACAGCCACCTGAAGGTCACTAAAAGGAAGTCTGAAACCCATCTCTCGAAAGAGGATCTCGTACATAAGAATATGATCAGGTTCAAACTTCGAACATATCCGATGATTCAGATTGGGTATATATACCAATCACTGCTCCTCGGCGCCCTTTATCTCTATCGCCTGAGCCACCAAGAAGAACACTTCATCCAGGTGTTCACAGAAATAGCAGACATGCTTCAAAGGGTCAGGCGCGACCCAAGCTAAGCGATCCGCTCCGATTACGGGCACATCCTTCCCCTCCTAGACCAACTTCGAATCGACCGAATCAAGTTCAGGCATCCCCGAAGTGCTCTCCTCTATCGACAATAGTTTGCAAAGACTTAGCAAGGAATCGTTGGGTTCGACCACAACCTCATCATCAGTAACACTAGCCATAGTACCTGAAAAGCATTAGACAAAAGTGAATTCGACATTGAATTCAAATCCACCCTTCCACCGCTAATCAAATGAAAGGGCGTAAAAGGAATGAGGACCTTGTCCCCGAACAGAGCCTTCACTCGACCGCAAAAATGGAAAAATTGACTCTCTCGTGAGGCA
Organism: Vicia faba; assembly: GCA_948472305.1. Lineage (NCBI taxonomy): Eukaryota > Viridiplantae > Streptophyta > Magnoliopsida > Fabales > Fabaceae > Vicia > Vicia faba. Next base: position 1,239,790,360 of record OX451738.1, read on the forward strand.
CATCTGCAACGAGAAAGAGCATAGAAATCCTACGAGCAGTTATCTCCCCAACACTTCTAGGTCGAAGCCGCTCATGAAGAACTCATTGTTTTTTATGAAGATCATAAATTAGAATCCAAAAAACGGACCCATGCCACTAGACCCAACGGAGTCCTTTTCTCCTGCAGGTTTATTCTCACAATCATCTTCGTTCACCATCCCCAGTGGAAACGAAGAACTCAACTCTATTCTCCAGCAGCTCCGGGATTTACTTTCCCAGCTGAAACATCACATCTTCATACATCATGATACATGCATATACGCATCATACGAGTAAAATCTCATGTATGTTGAGGACATCATTGCTTGATCCATCTCATGCATTGCATGTGACTGACCTTTACCTTTCAAGAAAGATGCAGTTAAGTTCTCAGCTTAGTCGAAGATCTGACCAGTTCTTAAATCTCAATCGGATTATCCTCGGTTGAAGTTCAGATAAGGTTCTCAATCTCGACAGTTTCTCTACATCATAGGGTGGACAAGTACTATAACATCAACGGTATACTCCATTGAGCACGAGTCAGTTCCTAGATCTTGATGTTCTCCTCCGTCATAGTACGGACCAGTTCTATAACCTCAGCGGTTTACTCCATTGAGCAAGAGATAGTTCAGATGTGACCCAGATTTGGCGACATTCCGATACTTATTCCAGATTTCCTTCTAGAGATAGTTCAGATGTGACCCAGATTTGGCGACATTCTGATACTTATTCCAGATTTCCTTTCAGAAACAGCTTAGAGATGCTTCAGACATGGATGCTATTCTATTGCTTATTCCAGATTTCCTTCTAGAGATAGTTCAGATGTGACCCAGGCATGGCGACATTCTGATACTTATTCCAGATTCCTTCTAGAGATGGTTTATATGTGATCCAGATATGGCGACATTCTGATACTTATTCCAGATCCCTTCTAGAGATGGTTCAGATGCGACCCAGGCATGGCGATATTTTGATACTTATTCCAGATTTCCTTCTAGAGATAGTTTAGATGTGACCCAGATTTGGCGACATTCTGATACTTATTCCAGACTCCTTCTAGAGATAGTTCAGATGTGACCCAGATTTGACGACATTCCGATACTTATTCCAGATTTCCTTCTAGAGATAGTTCAGATGTGACCCAGATTTGGCGACATTCCGATACTTATTCCAGATTTCCTTCTAGAGATAGTTCAGATGTGACCCAGATTTGGCGACATTCCGATACTTATACCAGATTTCCTTTCAGAGACAGCTTAGAGATGCTCCAGACCCGGATGCTATTCTATTGCTTATTCAGATTTCCTTTCAGAGACAGCCTAGAGATGCTCCATACCCGGATGCTATTATATTGCTTATTCAGATTTCCTTTCAGAGACAGCTTAGAGATGCTCCAGACTCGGATGCTATTCTATTGCTTATTCAGATTCAAACTTCTAAAGACAACTTAGAGATGCTCCAGACCCGGATGCTATTCTATTGTTTATTCAGATTTCCTTTCAGAGATAACTTAGAGATGCTCCAGACCCGGATGCTATTCTATTGCTTATTCAGATTTCTTTTCAGAGATAACTTAGAGATGCTCCATACTCGGATGCTATTCTATTGCTTATTCAGATTTCCTTTCAGAGACAGCTTAGAGATGCTCCAGACGCGGATGCTATTCTATTGCTTATTCCAGATTCCTTCCAGAGACAGTTCATATGCGACCCAGACATGGCGACATTCAGATACTTATTCCAGATTCATTCAGGAGACAGTCCAGATACGATCCAGATTTGGATGTCATTCTGTCACTCATTCAGATACAGTATGGATACACCCCAGACACGACGGTCATTCTACTACCCATTCAGACTTCAGCAATTAGATACAAACTAGATATGCTCCAGACACGGAATCCATTCTATTTCTTATTCAGATTCAACTATCAACTTCAAGTGCAGATATACTCCAGACATGGAAGTCATTTTATCACTTATCCCGATCCCAGTTACAGAACAGATACGTTCCAAACACGGAAGTCATTCTGCTACTCATACAGATCTCAAATCTCAAATGCAGTTCAGATACGATCCGGATTCGGATGTCATTCTGTCACTCTCTCAAATAAAGTCCAGATACGATCCAAATTCGGATGTCATTCTGTCACTCATGTTTCAGATGATCTCCAGATGGCATCTATAAGCCCATCCTTCTACCAAAAATCTCCAGATGGCATATATAAGCCCATCCTCCTATCCATCATATCTCCAAATGGCATCTGTAAGCCCATTCCCGACATCACGTTGCTGATACTAACACCATGCGAGTGCAAATTTCTGGGCACTTTAGTGTTCAATCATCTTCCACCTTCGGATCACGAAAGGCACGCAAGCCAATCTACCTCCTCAGGTCTAAGAAGATTGAACAGGGGAAACTGTTGTACCCCAAAATTTGCCCTCCCATATTCTTCAAGATTTGTCAAGAATCATCTTCAAATGGTTCAAGATTTGCTCAAGAGGTAGACAGTCAAACCACCTCCTAAGACAGCTGAAATTAGGGTTTTGGTTCTTTCAAGGAATTTGGGGTTTTAAGTGGTTCCATCAAGTCTCATATGCCTATATACATTCTCAAGCACCTACATGCCAAGTCTCAAGGCTCACAATGCCAATTTGCACAATCAAAAGCTCCATTTGATCCACAGTCAATTGCAGGGGCAAAATGGTCATTTCACAGTCAAAAGTCAGAATTTTTGGTCAACATCTTATTTTGAGTACACAATCATCATTTTATCAAGTCTTGATCATGATTCCACAAGGATAGTTCAAAAATCATCAAGATGCCAAAAGTTACTATTTTTGGACAGTAGAAAAGTCAACTGTATCTTGACCAGGGCATAACTTTTTCATGGTTTGTCAGAAAAATCCCCTCCAATGCTCATTTTGAAGGGGATGCCATTTCCTACAATCCATCTTCACACTCCAAGCTCAAGAAATGCTCTCACAAAAAGTTATTAATTTCTACATTAAAGGTCAATTTCAAAAGTCAACAAAAGTACACTTTGAGTCAAAGGCCATAACTTGATATTGATAAATCCAAATGACATGGGACTAAAGGCATTGGTTAGAGGACTTCAAGACCTTTCCAAAATGTCCAAGAACATGGTCATATGATCAAAATTGAGCAAGTTGTGCATTGGAGAAGTTGGGAAATTTTTATGAATTTGCAAAAGTCAATATTGCTCAAAACACCTTATTTTTTTGCTAATGGGCCTCAAATCTCTTCTTGAAACTTCATCCATGGCCTATGCACGACCCATCAAGCTTAATTGAATTTATTTTCTTATGTTTTTATTGATTAATTGGATTTTTAAATAATATTAATTCTTTTAATTAATTTAAATTGTAGGAAAATACAAGATTTGGTTTTTAAATCTTTTTGTGAAGCAAATATGACATAAAAAGGCTGGCAATTTCGTGCACCAAGTCAAAGATACAAAATCTCCAAATTTGGCAACATTTTCCAATCATGAAAAATCAAAAAGATTTGATTTCCAATCAAGGATTCAATCATCATTGCAATGGATATTGGCCCAAGTTTTTGACCTAATTCCATTCTCTTATAACTAAGCAAGCAAACCCTGATGGGGAGGACGTGAAAAAGCTGTAGAAAAAAGCCATAGCATATTGAGAAATTTCAAGAAAAAGTGAAAACTGATCTTTGCATTCCAGACCAATTCAAGGCAATTTGTTGATTCTAACACCTTGCAGGAGTTCCCAGGAGCGTGTGGCAATCAAATTCAAGCCTTAAAGCTTAAATAATCGTCCTAGACAGTTTCACAGTTTGAAGCTTTTATCCAAAATCGTATTATCTAATTCATGCGCATTTAACATATTTTCTTGATTGTTTTGCATTGTTAGGAACCATATGAAGCTAATGGTATCACTTAATTGAACTATAATGCACTGAATCCAAAGATGCCATAGTTGAATTTTTAGGGTTCGTGAGCTTTGAATTGGGGCTTTACAATCCAGGAACAATTAGGATTCATAAGGCACATGGTTGGAATCGTTGAATCCAGACGAACACAAATCACCCATCGTGAAATATTTATATATGATGTAGCTCTAATCGCTATTTTTCGTCGCCATAGTTTGTGGGGGTTAAAACCCCCCGCTATCTAATGTTCTTTCTGCAGGTACAATGAAGAAGACGAGGACGTGTTAGCGTCTGAGTGGTGGATTTGAAATAAGCGCGCGTATTTTTTGTGCTACAACATATTGACCAATTTCTTAATATAATAATTGTCACTTGTTTCAATAATAAGAAAAGCAACGTGGTTGAGTGGTGAGTGCGTTGGTCTGGAAGCATTGGGACATGGGTTCGAATCCCAGGTCCCCCAAAATATTTGTTTCTATTTTTCTTCACATGATCACATGCAGGTTTCAAAATATGGTTTACCATGTACCTCCAATTCACAAGCGCCATGTGTATCCAAGCATAGATCCAATGGTCCTGGGTAGAAGATCACCATACTCCCTAGTCAACAGGCGTGTGGTTGACCAGGAAAGTCAAAGAGGCTGGAAAAAATTGGGCTTCAGAATTGTCAGGCACACCTCCTAATTGGGCCAGCACCCCCTGGGTTATTCTTCTTTTATTATTCTTTTATATTTTTTTCATTTAATTATTTTGCCATTAATTATTATTATTATCACTTCATTAACCAAATTAATTATTTTCATAATAAAATCAGAAAACATAAAAAAGATAATATATTTTATTTATTAAATTTAATTAGTTATTTTTGTAAATAAATACTAATGTAATTAATTTAGTTAATTAGGTCAATTTTAATATTTTCACAATAAATTTAAAATCAACATAGAATTAGGGTTCTTGACAACTTTTAATCATGTTTTCTTTTTTTATTTTTTTTTCCTTAAAACATAAAAAAACCAAAAATATTTCTTTTAATTAATTAATTAGATTTGATTAAATGCCAAATAACAAAAACTTCTTTCTTTCTCAAAAAAGGGTCAAAACCCTAAGAACTTCGCCGATTCAATTTTTTCTCGCGCATGTTTATTTTTTATTCATATTTTTTGGTCCATATTATGTAATTGTGCCGAGGATGTAATAGCTTTAATTAGGACTTTTTATCGCTTTTCTTTAATTTCCCGCAATTTACTTTTCAAGGGTTTGCTTTTTGCGATGTAAATACCTGACGCCTTGTAATAGCGTAGATTTACTTTCCGCAATATTTAACTGCTAGATGTATGCTAATTAGGCTATGCATGACAAGACTTATCTCTGAAATTAAAATCAACCCGTAGCTCACCATAACATGTGCAAAGATAACTTAACATGAAACCTGACACACTCGCACATGCCACTCCTAGGGTACGCCTCACTTGGTTGCCTCGACGTGGTCATTGAGTATAGGGTGTTTTAGAGGTCGCCCTCTTGTCTAAAGATCCAAGTTGCCTCCAAACGGTTGCCTCGGATAAAAACGATCTAAGACATTAGGGTTACCGCTAAGGCGTCATACTATTGCTTTGGTGACCACATGTCCCTATAATCGAATTGACCTGAAAAACTCCAACGACGGTGCTACCTACTTCTCAATAGTGGGATAGTACTGTCTAAAGGACATTTACACAGCTTAATTTCTTTTAAGTAGGTAGAGGTTCTTAGATACTTGCTCTTTCAAAACAAAAATACTTTTCGCACCTACATTTTTCTGACAAAAGGTTCCAAACAAACACTTCATACACTCTTGAGGACAAATACAAGAGTCAAATCAAAGTTTTCAAACAAAACTCTTTTTCAAAACCCACAAACATAAGAAAAGCAAAACATTTTGAAAACATAGTGAGCAAGTACCTAAGAGCCCGTGGATAACCACGGATAGAAAGGGTGCTAACACCTTCCCTTTCTATAATCTACCTCCCGAACCGAGAAACATCTCGAAAAGGAATTTTGTTGTGCTTTTGTCCTTTCCTTGTTGGAGAAAATAAAAGACGATGGCGACTCTTGCTTACCGCGACATTTTGCTAAACGCAAACGCGAACCAGCATTTCAAAACAGTCAGTTCTATTTCCACCGATCACAGAACTGGCGACTCTGCTGGGGACTATTTAATAAGTGAGGTGTACCTTAGGATAAGATCACTTATGTTTTCGATTGTATGCCTTGTATGATTTATATTTGTGGGCTTGTATTGGAGTTTCATAGATCCTAACCCGGATCTGGGGAATACCCTTTAGGTAAGTAGCAATAAACTGTGAGGGACCTGTCCGGCGTAGACCGACACGGGTGAAGCAGTAGCTACGTTGGTGTGACACCTTGGTCTGTACTGATATCCCTTGTGTTGGAACGAGGAGAATATGGGTCTTCTGAGGAGTCATTAAGCACCAACTGACCTTAGCACCTTAAATTGACCAACTTGGCCATAGAACAGTAGCAGTATGCTACACTCATTGAGGCTAAACTCTCGCGATGGTTCCGGCCGCAAGAAAAGGTTGCCAAACTGGAATTATGACCGATTGAGGGTAGTCAGTGATATTGAGATCCTCTAGAACCCGGTTACTATTTTTAGGACAGGTCTTAACCAACTGAAACTGAAAGAGGGTAGTACCTAAACTTCATGACAGCCTGAAATCTAAGGGCTCTCTTGTGTGACTTGTGTGCCTTTACCATGTTTTCCTTTTGTGAATACGTGTGGCGTGCCTTTATCATAACATCATAACATCATAACATTTCATACATCTTGCATAAGGACTAACCCATTTCAAGGATCTCAAGGGTTTGTGATGCAGGTCATGATGAACCAACTGTCTAGCAAGGGGCAAATGGGATTTATTTTCCTCTAGTCAAGGCTGTTTGGAGATCAAAACACGATAACTTGAGTCAGGGGCTATGACCCACTCGATATGGTGAGTCTAACTCTTGAAGAAGGACTCTCAGCAACATGAAGTTCCTTCAATCAAGCTGCAAAATTCAAATTCTAACAAGTTTCTTTGTTTACCCCACGAGATCCTTAAAAACATTGCATACATACATATCATTGCATCACAGGTCACCCTTTACAGGTCTCTCACGTTCTCGCTGTTTATTTCAGCAATGGCTTTCCAACAAGACAACCATGATATTCATACTCAAGAGACTCAGTTCAGGGAAATCTTCTTAAGCCTATCCAAGGGGCAGGAAGAGTTGAGAACACTCCTCATGGGGAATTTGGTCAAGAAGAGTCCTGAAGACAGTAAGGATGAACGACTGAAACATCTGCAAGCTGAGGTAGATGCAATGAGAACCCAGATGTTGGGGCATATGGCTCTTATCCAAAGCTTAGCTCGAGAGCAAGAAGAGTTGAGAACCATGATCAACCAGCTTCATCAAGACAGATACAACAGTATGAAGCAAACCACTAGGGTTGAAGATCAAGCCATCATTCAACCACCTTCGGGGCAAGAAGACAAGGGGAAAGCTCCTCAGCTTGCTTCAGGGTCACAAGCCCAGCAACAACCTCGCCAGCATCAACAGGGTAATCGGGGTAAGCGAAATACGCCTAGAAGACATTTCTTGGAGACTGAGATACCATCATATTTGATACTGAAACGCCTGTTGGAGGACAACCTGCTTACTTTAAAGGATCCTCCCCGGAATCCCAACACCTCTGCTCCTACCTATCATCCCTATGAAAGGTGTGCATACCACTCTGACAGTCCGGGACATGACACCGACGACTGTTGGACTCTGAAGAACAAGATCCAAGACTTGATCGACGGAAGGGTGCTGGAGTTCATGCCGGATGGCGAGATGAAAATCTTCCGTTGAGAATTCTCCATCTGAGATGACTAGTTCAAACTAAGACTTTTGTTCATTTGAATTCTGATATTGTATTTTTCTTTTCTTATTCAAACAATTATCATGTCAAACTCTCTTATTTAATTAATGCATTACACGTGTATGTTTTGAATTAATTGTTTTCACTATGCTTAAAATTGCTTCCATTTTTGATGTTGAACTCTCGATTAAAAAAATTCTAAGCCTTTTGAGGGAGGATGACGAAAACGATACCACGATCTTTACAGTATGCTTTTGAATAGACCCCGCTGATGAAGTACAGACATTGTTTCAAATCCTAAACAATGGAGTTATAAGGAAGATAATCCCTAGTCAACCCCTTTGAGCCAAAGAAGTTGGAGTTTTTTCTTTTCACAAATTAAAACCCTTAATCATAATCGGGGGCAGGGTAGTTCTCTCAGTTGATCCAGGTGCACCATGAATGGAATCAAAGAAGTCCTTCCAGAACAAGAGACAGTGATGGTTCCCTATAATCGTAAGGACAGGCAGTCATTATCCTTCAAAAAACAAAAGCCTAAAACTGGGGCATCCCGCTGACTGTAATCACAAAAGTAACAGTTCAGGCAAAAAACAGGGATAACAAAATCAAAAAGAAAGAGGTCCTACTAACCCTCGACAAAAAAAAAGAAGAAATGAATGCCTATTCAAAATAAACTTTAAGTATCCAAACCATCACCGGAATATCAGAGCAAAGACTCAAACAAGATCTAATGCACGATTAGCTGAGTTTAGGATCGAAGAACATCACGAAGAACGGGTGGGTACAAATAAATTTTGAGCCTTCATCCTTTGTTTCTTAAACCGTGAATTAGGCCACGTTATAACCCTTAAAAGTCTTAGCTGAAGCATGGGTTAGTTCAAAAGCATACTGTTACAAAAGGTATCCTGACTCTGGTAGGGCTCGCTGTTAAAATCCTGAGTTGACATCACGTTTTATAAAAATTCACTTGTTTTATTGAAAACTGCATTTTCAAAAACTTCAAGATAGACATAAGCTTTGCATTCTTAAAATAACATTGTTTGCATATGACTATTTGTTCGAACAACAGAGAAATTCGCACGATGAATATCTTGTGAACAAAAACCTTCTCAATAAAAAGGATCACCTCAAGTGGAAGAAACACCTCCAACCAAGGGGCAGACATGATCAGTTTCCATCATCTGGGGCAGTCAAGTCAAGATTCAAGGAATCTCTCAAAATGCCAAATAGCCAGGGGAAAATCTCCTCCTGAGTCACTTGGGGCATTGGACATGAATTCCAGCAACGAATCTTGCACGGTCAAACATCTTCTGATAGTACAGTGATACAACACTACTGACAGTGACAACTCCCTACACTCTGAGAACATGGACATAGTCAAAAAAGATACTACGCATAACCAAAGACCCGCTAGGTTGACTGACCTAGGCAAAAATAAGGGCTTCCCAGCGAACCAAAAGGGTTCGGGCAAAAATAAGGGACGAAAATGAAAAAACCTGTACACCCGGCAAGTCGAAAACCTGAAAAGGCGGCTTGGGCAAAAAAGGGTATCCCGATGGACTGAAAACCCGAAAGGGCGGTCCAGGCAAGAATTAGGGATCAAAGCGTACGACTATGTTCCGTCATCTCATCACTTGCCTACCAGAAGAAGATTTGTCAATCGGCAGTTATCAAGCACCTCCACAGGTACCTTCTCCCACAGAAGCTAGGGAAATAAGAATTGTCCGAACTGTACAAGCTGCTCTGTCCACCAGGTACAAGGTAGGTTCAGCTGAAGAATTAACCAGGATACCTTCACTCCCCGCAGAGTAAGACAAGATTCAGCAATACTCTCCCCAAGCAGAGTTGGTCTCCCATCAGCCCTAAAAAGGCACAGTATCCCCAGCAAGTCAGCAATACTCTCCCCCAAGCAGAGTTAGTCTACTGTCAGCCCTAAAGAAGTTTGGTATCCCCAGAAAATCTTAACATTCCCCGACGGAACACAAGATACCCCCAATGGAGCCATTTCCAAGCGCAGTCTGAAAAGCTTCCCCGCCAGAGTTGAATCATCTCCCCCAGTAGATTCTGGAAGCTTGTCCCCTGCAGAATACAAATGCATCTCCTCAGCCATATTCAGAAGGTTATCCCCACAAGGATCTAACTGGGTTATCCTCAGCAAGTTGCAACGGAGAGATCATCCCCAGCAGAGTTCTTTCTATCCCCAACGGAGTTCATCATCAAAATCTCTAACAGAGCTTACCAACGGAATCCCCAGCGGAGTTATCATTAAAACTCTCAGCAGAACATCTCTCCCCACAGAGTATTTCCCCTCAGAGTAATCTCTTTCATCAGGTTTATTCCCCAACGGAGTCCTTTTCTCCTGCAGGTTTATTCTCACAATCATCTTCGTTCACCATCCCCAGTGGAAACGAAGAACTCAACTCTATTCTCCAGCAGCTCCGGATTTACTTTCCCAGATGAAACATCACATCTTCATACATCATGATACATGCATATACGCATCATACGATTAAAATCTCATGTATGTTGAGGACATCATTGCTTGATCCATCTCATGCATTGCATGTGACTGACCTTTAACTTTCAGGAAAGATGCAGTTAAGTTCTCAGCTTAGTTGAAGATCTGACAAGTTCTTAAATCTCAATCGAATTATCCTCGGTTGAAGTTCAGATAAGGTTCTCAATCTCGACAGTTTCTCTACATCATAGGGTGGACAAGTACTATAACCTCAACGGTATACTCCATTGAGCACGAGTCAGTTCCTAGATCTTGATGTTCTCCTCCGTCATAGTACGGACCAGTTCTATAACCTCAGCGGTTTACTCCATTGAGCAAGAGATAGTTCAGATGTGACCCAGATTTGGCGACATTCTGATACTTATTCCAGATTTCCTTCTAGAAATAGTTCAGATGTGACCCAGATTTGGCGACATTCCGATACTTATTCCAGATTTCCTTTCAGAAACAGCTTAGAGATGCTTCAGACACGGATGCTATTCTATTGCTTATTCCAGATTTCCTTCTAGAGATAGTTCAGATGTGACCCAGGCATGGCGACATTCTGATACTTATTCCAAATTCCTTCTAGAGATGGTTCAGACGTGATCCAGATATGGTGACATTCAGATACTTATTCCAGATCCCTTCTAGAGATGGTTCAGATGCGACCCAGGCATGGCAACATTTTGATACTTATTCCAGATTTCCTTCTAGAGATAGTTCAGATGTGACCCAGATTTGGCGACATTCTGATACTTATTCCAGACTCCTTCTAGAGATAGTTCAGATGTGACCCAGATTTGGCGACATTCCGATACTTATTCCAGATTTCCTTCTAGAGATAGTTCAGATGTGACCCAGGCATGGCGACATTCTGATACTTATTCCAGATTTCCTTCTAGAGATAGTTCAGATGTGACCCAGATTTGGCGACATTCCGATACTTATTCCATATTTCCTTTCAGAGACAACTTAGAGATGCTCCAGACCCGGATGCTATTCTATTGCTTATTCAGATTTCCTTTCAGAGACAGCCTAGAGATGCTCCAGACCCGGATGCTATTATATTGCTTATTCAGATTTCCTTTCAGAGACAGCTTAGAGATGCTCCAGACCCGGATGCTATTCTATTTCTTATTCAGATTTAAACTTCTAAAGACAACTTAGAGATGCTGTAGACCCGGATGCTATTCTATTGCTTATTCAGATTTCCTTTCAGAGATAGCTTAGAGATGCTCCAGACCCGGATGCTATTCTATTGCTTATTCAGATTTCCTTTCAGAGATAGCTTAGAGATGCTCCAGACCCAGATGCTATTCTATTGCTTATTCAGATTTCCTTTCAGAGACATCTTAGAGATGCTCCAGACGCGGATGCTATTCTATTGCTTATTCCAGATTCTTTCCAGAGACAGTTCAGATGCGACCCAGACATGGCGACATTCTGATACTTATTCCAGATTCATTCAGGAGACAGTCCAGATACGATCCAGATTCGGATGTCATTCTGTCACTCATTCAGATACAGTACGGATACACCCCAGACACGACGGTCATTCTACTACCCATTCAGACTTCAGCAATTAGATACAGACTAGATATGCTCCAGACACGGAAGCCATTCTATTTCTTATTCAGATTCAACTATCAACTTCAATTGCAGATATACTCCAGACACGGAAGTCATTATATCACTTATCCTGATCCCAGTTACAGCACAGATACGTTCCAAACACGGAAGTCATTCTGCTACTCATACAGATCTCAATTTCAAATACAGTTCAGATACGATCCGGATTCGGATGTCATTCTGTCACTCTCTCAAATAAAGTCCAGATACGATCCAAATTCGGATGTCATTCTGTCACTCATGTTTTAGATGATCTCCAGATGGCATCTATAAGCCCATCCTTCTTCCAACAATCTCCAGATGGCATCTATAAGCCCATCCTCCTATCCATCATATCTCCAAATGGCATCTGTAAGCCCATTCCCGACATCACGTTGCTTATACTAACACCATGCGAGTGCAAATTTCTAGGCACTTTAGTGTTCAATCATCTTCCACCTTCGGATCACGAAAGGCACGCAAGCCAATCTACCTCCTCAGGTCTAAGAAGATTGAACAGGGGAAATTGTTGTACCCCAAAATTTGCCCTCCCATATTCTTCAAGATTTGTCAAGAATCATCTTCAAATGGTTCAAGATTTGCTCAAGAGGTAGACAGTCAGACCACCTCCTAAGACAGCTGAAATTAGGGTTTTGGTTCTTTCAAGGAATTTGGGGTTTTTAGTGGTTCCATCAAGTCTCATATGCCTATATACATTCTCAAGCACCTACATGCCAAGTCTCAAGGCTCACAATGCCAATTTGCACAGTCAAAAGCTCCATTTGATCCACAGTCAATTGCAGGGGCAAAATGGTCATTTCACAGTCAAAAGTCAGAATTTTTGGTCAACATCTTATTTTGAGTACACAACCATCATTTTATCAAGTCTTGATCATGATTCCACAAGGATAGCTCAAAAATCATCAAGATGCCAAAAGTTACTATTTTTGGACAGTAGAAAAGTCAACTGTATCTTGACCAGGGCATAACTTTTTCATGGTTTGTCAGAAAAATCCCCTCCAATGCTCATTTTGAAGGGGATACCATTTCCTACAATCCATCTTCACACTCCAAGTTCAAGAAATGCTCTCACAAAAAGTTATTAATTTCTATATTAAAGGTCAATTTCAAAAGTCAACAAAAGTACACTTTGAGTCAAAGGCCATAACTTGATATTGATACATCCAAATGACATGGGACCAAAGGCATTGGTTAGAGGACTTCAAGACCTTTCCAAAATGTCGAAGAACATGGTCATATGATCAAAATTGAGCAAGTTGTGCATTGGAGAAGTTGGGAAATTTTTATGAATTTGCAAAAGTCAACTTTGCTCAAAACACCTTATTTTTTGCTAATGGGCCTCAAATCTCTTCTTGAAACTTTATCCATGGCCTATGCACGACCCATCAAGCTTAATTGAGTTTATTTTCTTATTTTTTATTGATTAATTGGATTTTTAAATAATATTAATTCATTTAATTAATTTAAATTGTAGGAAAATACAAGATTTGGTTTTTAAATCTTTTTGTGAAGCAAATATGACATAAAAAGGCTGGCAATTTCGTGCACCAAGTCAAAGATACAAAATCTCCAAATTTGGCAACATTTTCCAATCATGAAAAATCAAAAAGATTTAATTTCCAATCAACGATTCAATCATCATTGCAATGGATATTGGCCCAAGTTTTTGACCTAATTCCATTCTCTTATAACTAAGCAAGCAAACCCTGATGGGGAGGACGTGAAAAAGCTGCAGAAAAAAGCCATAGCATATTGAGAAATTTCAAGAAAAAGTGAAAACTGATCTTTGCATTCCAGACCAATTCAAGGCAATTTGTTGATTCTAACACCTTGCAGGAGTTCCCAGGAGCGTGTGGCAATCAAATTCAAGCCTTAAACCTCAAAGAATCGTCCTAGACAGTTTCACGGTTTGAAGCTTTTATCCAAAATCGTATTATCTAATTCATGCACATTTAACATATTTTCTTAATTGTTTTGCATTGCTAGGAACCATGTGAAGCTAATGGTATCACTTAATTGAACTATAATGCACTGAATCCAAAGATGCCATGGTTGAATTTTTAGGGTTCGTGAGCTTTGAATTGGGGCTTTGCAATCCAGGAACAATTAGGATTCATAAGGCACATGGTTGGAATCGTTGAACCCAGACGAACACAAATCACCCATCGCGAAATATTTATATATGTTGTAGCTCTAATCGCTATTTTTCGTCGCCATAGTTTGTGGGGGTTAAAAACCCCTGCCATTTAATGTTCTTTCTGCAGGTACAATGAAGAAGACGAGGACGTGTTAGCGTCTGAGTGGTGGATTTGAAATAAGCGTGCGTATTTTTTGTGCTACAGCATATTGACCAATTTCTTAATATAATAATTGTCACTTGTTTCAATAATAAGAAAAGCGGCGTGGTTGTGTGGTGTGTGCGTTGGTCTGGAAGCATTGGGACATGGGTTTGAATCCCAGGTCCCCCAAAATATTTGTTTCTATTTTTCTTCACATGATCACATGCAGGTTTCAAAAGATGGTTTACCATGTACCTCCAATTCACAAGCGCCATGTGTATCCAAGCATATATCCAATGGTCCTGGGTAGAAGACCACCATACTCCCTAGTCAACAGGCGTGTGGTTGACCAGGAAAGTCAAAGAGGATGGAAAAAATTGGGCTTCAGAATTGCCAGGCACACCTCCTAATTGGGCCAGCACCCCCTGGTTTATTCTTCTTTTATTATTCGTTTATATTTTTTTCATTTAATTATTTTGCCATTAATTATTATTATTATCACTTAATTAACCAAATTAATTATTTTCATAATAAAATCAGAAAACATAAAAAAGATAATATATTTTATTTATTAAATTTAATTAGTTATTTTTGTAAATAAATACTAATGTGATTAATTTAGTTAATTAGGTCAATTTTAATATTTTCACAATAAATTTAAAATCAACATAGAATTAGGGTTCTTGACAACTTTTAATCATGTTTTCTTTTTTTATTTTTATTTCCTTAAAACATAAAAAAACCAAAAATATTTCTTTTAATTAATTAATTAGATTTGATTAAATGCCAAATAACAAAAACTTCTTTCTTTCTCAAAAAAGGGTCAAAACCCTAAGAACTTCGCCGATTCAATTTTTTCTCGCGCATGTTTATTTTTTATTCATATTTTTTGGTCCATATTATGTAATTGTGCCGAGGATGTAATAGCTTTAATTAGGACTTTTTATCGCTTTTCTTTAATTTCCCACAATTTACTTTTCAAGGGTTTGCTTTTGGCGATGTAAATACCTGACGCCTTGTAATAGCGTAGATTTACTTTCCGCAATATTTAACTGCTAGATGTATGCTAATTAGGCTATGCATGACAAGACTTATCTCTGAAATTAAAATCAACCCGTAGCTCACCATAACATGTGCAAAGATAACTTAACATGAAACCTGACACACTCGCACATGCCACTCCTAGGGTACGCCTCACTTGGTTGCCTCGACGTGGTCATTGAGTATAGGGTGTTTTAGAGGTCGCCCTCTTGTCTAAAGATCCAAGTTGCCTCCAAACGGTTGCCTCGGATAAAAATGATCTAAGACATTAGGGTTACCGCTAAGGCGTCATACTATTGCTTTGGTGACCACATGTCCCTATAATCGAATTGACCTGAAAAACTCCAACGACGGTGCTACCTACTTCTCAATAGTGGGATAGTACTGTCTAAAGGACATTTACACAGCTTAATTTCTTTTAAGTAGGTAGAGGTTCTTAGATACTTTCTCTTTCAAAACAAAAATACTTTTTGCACCTACATTTTTCTGACAAAAGTTTCCAAACAAACACTTCATACACTCTTGAGGACAAATACAAGAGTCAAATCGAAGTTTTCAAACAAAACTCTTTTTCAAAACCCACAAACACAAGAAAAGCAAAACATTTTGAAAACATAGTGAGCAAGTACCTAAGAGCCCGTGGATAACCACGGATAGAAAGGGTGCTAACACCTTCCCTTTCTATAATCTACCTCCCGAACCGAGAAACATCTCGAAAAGGAATTTTGTTGTGCTTTTGTCCTTTCCTTGTTGGAGAAAATAAAAGACGATGACGACTCTTGCTTACCGCGACATTTTGCTAAACGCAAACGCGAACCAGCATTTCAAAACAGTCAGTTCTATTTCCACTGATCACAGAGAGCAAGCAAAAAGTACAAATAAATCTCCTTCTCCGCCTTTTATAAAGAAGCTTGTTGGCACGTGAGAGAGCATACACATAGAGAACTTCAAAAGGCGTTATTATTACGCGCTAGTTCCTAGACTAGCCATCACCACGCCTTTATGCCAACACGTAGCTCGATGCAAGTCTGGCACGCAAACTCCCCAAATTCCAACCAGTTGTTCCTCTATGCGTGAGACGAACACCCTGAGCCCGCAAGACAAACACCCTGAGAAATTTTCAGACTCCTTGTATGAAATTCCCCCTAAAATGTGATAACTCCTGAGAGACACTCAATTGTTTCTCTCCCCGCGAGGTGAACACACCGGGCATCACTTGTACTCCTCGTGCAAAATCAACTAAGGAGCACCAACGTTTCACAAGCACATATGAAAGTCATCACTCCTCTGCCTAGAAGCAACGACTTAAGGCGATCATGTTCTGGATTGGCTCTATGACTAGAATTTCCCAATCTGTTTCCACCTTTGGCACGAACCAATAATGCTGGCCCGACATCCCTGGTTGATCACGCCCTCGAATGGCATGGCCAACAATGCCTAAAACGCACGCCTGCCTGTGTGGGCAGTGTCATACCCAAAATTTTCCCTGTCGATTTCAATTTTTATTTTATTTGTATTTCAATATTATTACTATGTTTCCAAAATTATAAAAATTCTCTTATTTTAATTGGGGTACTCTTGGGCCTTATTGGGAAGGGGGTTTAAACACATAAAAGGGGTGTATTGTCTCAAAATGGACCATTAAAATATAATGACCCATTGAGTTTTTTTCTTATAATTAAACAAGGGGTGAATTTGTTGTTTCGATTCCATCCTATTAAGGGTTTCTAACTCATTTTGAAACCATAATGAAAAGGGGTGTGATTAGAAAGTCGGAGGGTCCATTAGGGAAGCCTGTTTCAATAATAGCAGAGGAGTTTCTTTTTCTTTAGAGAGTGGGACAATAGGTTCTCTAAGGCCCATTAAATTACTAAAGGTCTTGTTGTTTGACATCATAAAAGGAGGGAGGTGTGTTATGGAAAGCACACAGAAGGGGTTAGCTCAGAAGCCAATAAGTGAACAAATGTTGGCCCATTTAATTTTTTGGACTAGGGTCAATTTAATTTTTTTACTCATTAAATTAAATGGATTAATTATGTTAATTAAGTTTTTAAATTAATTTTTAAAATAATTAAACTAGACAACCTAATGTTGACGAAAGTCAAAGTTAGGGTTTTGTGTGACCCTTGTATCCAGCGCGTACCCTTCATCTTCTTCGTTAAGGAAACAAACAGAAAAGCCCAAAACAAAAGAAAGAATTGGATTGTGATACGATGGCAGAACCGACTGTTTAATACTGGTTTTGCGTTTGTGTTTGCAAATGTTGCGGTAAGCAAGAGTCGCAACCGGCCTTTCTTTTATCCAAATTAAGGAAAGGGTGAAAAGAACAGAAAAAGACCTTTTTGAGATTATTCTGAGTAACGGGGTAGATTATGGAAAGGGAAGGTGTTAGCACCCTTTCCATCCGTAGTTTTCTACGGGCTCTTAGAGGTTTGCTCGTTTTGATATACCTTTGTGCTTTGTGTGTTTTTAAAATGTTTGGAAAATGCCTTAGTGCGGAGATTTGCTTTGCGTTTAACTCTTGTATCAGTCCCCAAGAGTGTTAACAAAGCAGATGTTTTGAAAATTGCTTTTGGAAAGTAGTATTTGTGTAAGTGCAAAATGTTTTATGAGCAAACTTCTAACAACTATCTACTTTTATACTCGAAAAGGGTCGTTCTTTTCCTCATATCCTTTAGACAGTACTATCCTACTATTAGTGAGTAGGTATCCCTATTGTGGGATGTATTAGGGACATTTGAAAGGGACGCTGCAGTCACGAAGGAAACTTGTGGAGACGCTTTAGCAATTTTGTTTAGGGACTAGATCATTTACCCAGAAGGAAACTGTAGGGTCATCGAGGGACTATGATCTTTTGATTTATGGGTATTTTCTAAATCGTTCCTGCCTCATGACAGTTTTATTTCTGAAGGCAACCAAAGTGGGGTACCCTAGAGGTGTATATGTGCAGGTGTGTTATGTTCATTTATTTTTGTCTTTTTGTTAAGTTTTCTAACATTTGATTTCAGTCTTTTCATACACGCCTAGTTACTAGCAGTTAATATATACAAAAATGTAAAGTGCGAAGATAAAACCCTACGCTATTACATGGCTTCAGAGAGGGGGTTTACAATGTACAAAAATTAGGGGAAGAAAAAAAAAAGAAAGCGGTAAAAATTCTAATTAATTTCTTACATCCAGTATATAGGTACAATAATGAATAGAAATTGCAAAAATAAATAATGCGCGCAGAAGTTAAAAATACGTCTAACAACCAAGTAAGAAAATTTGTTTGCTTATTTTTTGATTTAAGAAAGTAAATAACCTAAAAATCTATTTAGAAAATAAAATTAATCAAGAAAAATAGTCTAAATTCTTTTTTAGTTTTTTTTATTATTTAAATAAAATAATTAAATATAAATTAAGTCCTAAGTCTAATTTATTTTTAATTAAAGAAAAATAGTTATTAATTAATTCACAAAATTAATTTAATTAAAAAACTAAAACTATATTTTTTATGATTTTATTATTACATTATACTAATTAAATAAATGAATAAAACAAATTAAAATATAAAAAATATAAGGCAAAGTGACAAAAACAATTCGAAATGGGCCAGGATAATTAGAAATTGGGGGGGTGCTGAAATTGAATTGTGCTAGGCCCAAGTGAATGTTAAGCCCAGGCCACGCTGGATCAGGTGAGATGAGGCCTTGAGGGTGCATGGTGGATCTCAAATTGAAGCCTTTAGATCTAGACCCCTTAAGATTTGAAGGCTAGATCTGATGGTGTTTGGTACACTTCTGGCCATGTAATGCATGGAATCTGCATGAAACAAGTTAGATAATATAAAAATGGAGTTTATTGAGGCGTTTTGTGATGTTTTAGAGCTTGGTAATGATTTCAAAAGCTTCAGGGAACCTCCAGGAATGTATTTGGATCTTTTGTTTGGACTGAGGAAGGCTGGAACCTAAAATGCGAAGTTTACAATTTTGATATTTTTTGAAAAATTTGTAGAGCTTTTCCAGGCTTATATCATGTGTCTTGAAGCTTGCTAATGTGTCCTTTATATAGAGGAGGGAGGAGACAAGAGAACAATGGTAATAACAACCATAAACATGTGTTTTTAAAGCCATGAATGATGTTTTTTAACTTTGACAAAGACATGGAATCCCTTCCTTTTTGAATTTTAATGAATGTGGACATTTCTTGCACAAAATTTTACGGGCCTAGGCTGTCCAAAACATCAACCCAAAGCTCAAAGCCCATTTCCAATTATTTTATACATTTTATTTTATATTTATTTGAAATAAATTAAAATAAATATGAATAAATTAGTTAGCAAATGCAAGGCATGGGAAGAATAATTTTAGAGGTCCTCTATAGGCTTAGGAATATGTTTGAAGTCCAAGAAATTAAGCCATTGACCTAAAAATTCAAGTTCGCTCAATACATAATTCTTGAAAATTCCCAAATTTTCCCAACTTAGGCAACCCATAACTTGCTCAATTTTATCTCATGATGATGATCTTGGACTTCTTGGAAAGCCCAAGATGTCTACTTCAATCCCTCTTTTGATCAATTTTGCATTTGTAGATTTTATCTTGAATTAAATGGTCTTGACAAAAAGTGCCTTTTGTTGACTTTCTGAAAATAACCTGTAATGTATAAGCTTGTATCTTTCAAATGGTGCATTTATTGGACTTGAGGGCTGAAGAGAAGTTGTATGGAATTGGATTCTCTTTAAAATGAGCTTTGGTTGGGAAACAATTGGTGAAGTATGAGAAAGTTATGCTTGGTCAAAGTTTGGTTGACTTTTCCTATAGAAACCCTAATTAGAAATTCTTGACTTCTGATGAATTAGGAGCATTTCTTGAGGGATCATGATCAACCCTTGATCAAATGATGGACATCACTTCAAAATGTTGATGTTGACCAAAAATCTTGAAGTTTGACTGTATATAGACCATAGTTGACTTTTGAGCTAGTATAGTTGATTTTCAAGCATTTGAGCAATTGACTGAGCAAACTTGTAGTGCAAGGTATGAAATTTGTCATGGATAATCTTGAAGATATATTAGGACCATAGAAGACATTTGAGACCTTTGGAGCTCACACATCTTGGTGAAAAACAAAACCCTAGTTGGAAGGCCAATGCTTATGAGGAGAATTTGTCTAATCAATTCTTGGTCAACCTTGAGCAATTGAGGACCTCTAGGAGTATGTCTTGTGTGAATTAGGGAGGGGAAATTTTAGGGTACAACAGCTGCCCCTGTTCAATCTTCTTAAACCTGAGGATTTAGATTGGCTTGTCTGCCTTTCGTGATCTGAAGGTGGAAGATGATTGAACACTAGAGTGCCCAGAAATTTGCACTCGTATGAAGTAATACTGATGGTTGATGACATCGGGAATGGGCTTACAGGTGCCATTTGGAAAAGATGACTGAAATTCGTCATTGATGGGCTTAAAGACGCCATCCAGAGAATATGATGGAGAGTCGTCGAAGATGGGCTTAAAGATGCCATCCAAAGTAGATGCTGACTTCATAAGAGGCATCTTTGTGGGGATTCCTGTTCCTGTTGTCTGAGGAGGAGTCCACTAGGGGATGTTGATTTCTGTTGTTTTCCAATTTGAGAAAAACTCTGTGGGGAATAGAGTCTAGGAACTTCAGTTGTCCATGGCTCTACTGAGGGGTTATCTTTGGATTGGAGAGATGAAAGTTTGCTGTTTTCTGGTTGAAATCCAGGCTTCGCAGTAATTTTCTGGGGAGAATGAAATTAACTGCTATCTGGAAATGTATCAGAAGAAACCTGTGTAGGACTGTTTCAGGATGAGTCCGAGTAAGACTTCATCTGGAAGTGTATGAGAAGGAACCTGAGTAGGGCTATTTTAGGAGATATATGAGAGGGAGCATGGGTAGGACAGCTTCAGGATGAGTTCGGGTAAAACTGCATCTAGAAATTGTAAGAAGGAACCTGTGTAGGGTTGCCTCAGGATGAGTCCGTGTAAAACTGCATTAGGAAATTGTGAGAAGGATCCTGGGTAGGGTTGCCTCAGGATGAGTCCGTGTAAAACTGCATATAGAAATTCAAGAGAAGGATCCTGGGTAGGGTTTCCTCAGGATGAGTCCGTGTAAAACTGCATATGGAGATTGTGAGAAGGAACCTGAGTAGGGTTGCTTCAGGATGAGTCCGTGTAAAACTGCATCTGGAAACTCAAGAGAAGGAACCTGGGAAGGGTTGCCTCAGGATGAGTCTGTGTAAAACTTCAGAAGGAGGGAGAATGAACCCGTGTAAGATTGCTTCATGAAGAGCCCGTATAAAGTTGTATTTGGAAGTCAGAAGAAACCCGTGTAAGATTTCTTCATGAATATCCCGTATAAAGCTGTATTTGGAAGTCAGAAGAAACCCGTGTAAGATTGCTTCATGATGAGCCCGTGTAAAGTTGTATTTGGAAATTAGAAGAAACTCGTGTAAGATTGCTTCATGTTGAGCCCGTGTAAAGCTATATTTGGAAGTCAGAAGAAACCCGCGTAAGATTGCTTCATGATGAGCTAGTGTAAAGTTGTATTTGGAAGTCAGAAGAAACCCGTGTAAGATTGCTTCATGTTGAGCCCGTGTAAAGCTATATTTGGAAGTCAGAAAAAACCCGTGTAAGATTTTTTCATGTTGAGCCCGTGTAAAGCTGTATTTGGAAGTCAGAAGAAACCCGTGTAAGATTGCTTCATGATGAGTCCGTGTAAAGCTATATTTGGTCGTACAGATAATTACTATGTTTTGTTTCAGGAGCTAATCCTGGACCTGTTGAAAATTGTTGATGATAAATATTTGTTGATTGATCTTTTCTGAAAAGGTGAAGCGTTATCTGTATGCAATGTCATGATGTATGAAATGCATTGTGTAATGGTGTTCTCAAAATAAATGAGATTGGGATGTATGCATTTGTACTGCAGATGCTATGACGTTTGTAGAATTATGTATGAATGCAATATGTGAATGTATCAGTTGTTCTATTGCAGCGCTGTTGAATTAGGGAAAATAAATCCCTGATTGCAGCTGGCGATGAAAAATGTAGGTCTTCAGATTTTGTTGAAGCTGAACTCCTGGGAGATGATCTTCTGTTGTTAGAGAAATAAACTCTGTTGGGGAAGGAAAGCTCTGTGCACTACCTGAGGATTTTGTGAAATCCTATTGGGGAATCCTGAGAAGTTTGACGACTTTACCGGGGAAAACCTGATGTCGGAGAAGTAGTTGGAAATTTCTGTTTTGTCGGGGATACAAGAACACCTGACATCACTAGGTTATAAGCTGAGGATATAGCAGCGACTTTTTAGTAAGATGCCCCTGCCTCTGTACCTGCTGGAGAAAGTAAAAGCGAAGACTTTGTGGATGGTTTGAGTGTTATCCCAACTCCTGGGGTGCTTGGTAAATGCTGATCAGGATGATAAGTCTTCTACTGATAAACAAATGACAAGATGAGAGGACATAGTCGTACGTTTTTAATCCCTAACTTTTTCCTGGACCGCCCTTTCGGGTTTTCAGTCCACCGGGATACCCTTTTTTGCTCAAGCCGTCTTTTCAGGTTTTCGACTTGCCGGGTGTACACTTTTTTTTGTATATATCCCTAATTCTTGCCCGAACTCTTTTGGTTCGTCGGGATGCCCTTAAATTTGCCTAGGCCTGTCAACCTAGCGGGTCTTTTTCATGCGTAGTATTTTCTGACTATGTTGTCTCTCATAGGATGTGGAGAGTTGTCACCTACAAGTGTTATAGAAATTCCAGAAAATATTTATGTGATCGCATGTGCCCTTTTTCACGTGGGAGCCTGTGTGGGGCTGCTTCAGGATGAATCTGGTGCACCTAATGTTTGATCAAGTTTTTGATAGTCTTGAATTTCCTAGGTATCTTTTCTAAGTACTGTCATGGAAGGATTTGAATACATGATACTAACACCATCTGATACTACTGGAACAGATAAGCAATTTGGTGGTACCATAAATTCAAATTTCACAGTGATTTTCTGCTGGAATCCTCGATCAATGTAACAGCCCCCGAGTGATTCAGATGGAGATCTGCTCCTGGCTATTCAGCATTTTTGGAGAGACTCTTTGCATATTGGCTTGACTGCCCTAGATTAATTAGACACCATGTCATGCCCCTTGATTATGAAAGGCTTGTTATTGGGAATGTTTTTTCCGTCTGAGGTGATTCTGTCCATTGAGGGGGTCTTCGTTCACTGAATATTCGTTGTATGAATTTCTCTGCCATTTGAATAATTAACCATATGCAAACAATGTCATTTAAAGAATTCAAAGCTTATGTCTGTCTTGAAGTTTTTTGAAAATGCGTTTTTTGTAGGAAAACAAAATTTGCAAGAATGTGATATCAACTCATGATTTATAGCAAACCATACAGGAGTCGGGATAGCTTTGTAACAGTATGCTCTCGAACTAACCCATTCTTCATCTAGGACTTTTAAGGGTTGTAACATGGCCTGGTTCACGGTTTAATAAACAAAGGATAAAGGCTCAAAATTTATTTGTACCCACCCGTTCTTCGTGATGTTCTTCAGTCCTACGCTCAGTTAATTGTGAATTTCGAATCCCAGTTGAGTTCTGGAATGTTGGCCCTGATATTTCGGTGATGGTTCAGAAATTGAACGTTTTTTTGAGAAGGCAGTCATTTTTGTGACCTTTTCTTTTTGTTGAGGATTTTTAGGACCTCTTTCTTTTTTGATTTTTCTATCCCTGTATTTTGCCTAAACTGTTTCTTTTGTAATTATAGCTAGCGGGATGCCCCAGTTTTTTTCTTAAGTCTCCTTCATAGGTTTTGACTTAATGGGCTTTTATTTTGAGAGATAATGACTTCCTGTTCTTAATGATTATGTGGAACCATCACCATCTTTTGGAGAACATCTTCTACACTATTTGTCGTGTATGAAGGGAAAGCTTGCAACTGAATGCACATCTGAATTAACTGAGAAAACTACCCTGCCCAGGTTATGATTAAGGTTTTAATTTGTGTGAAAAGAAAACTCCTACTTCTTAGGCTCAAATGAGTTGACTAGGGATTATCTTCCTTATAACTCCACTATTTAGGATTTGAAACAACGCTTGTACATCTTCAGTAGGGTCTGTTCAAAAGCATATTGTAGAGATTGTGGTATTCTTCTCGTCATCCTCCCTCTAAAGGCTTAGAGTTTTTAATCAAGAGTTGAATATCACAAAAAGGAAGTAAGAAAATTGTTTAAGCATAATGAAAACAAATTAATTCAAGACAAACATGTGCAATGCATTAATGAAATAACAAAGTTTGACATGACAATAATTGTTTGAACAAACAAATAAAATACAACCTGAGAATTCAAATGAACAAAAATGCTCTCAATCCTAGCCATGATTTGGCATGTGAGCAATGATCACGTTGGGAGTCTCAGGAGGGTCGAACTCAATCTCCTTAGCGTCAATCATATTTTAAATCTTGTATTTCAGTGTCCAACATACGTTAGTATCGTGCCCAGGACTGCCAGAATGATAGGCACACCTTGCATCAAGATTGTAGTTAGGAGAAGAAGTCTTAGGGTTTGGATGAGGTCCTATCAACGTAACCAAATTCATCCTCAATATATGTTGTAATGCTTGAGACAGCAGCATGTTGATCTTGGTAAACTGTCTCTTAGGCTCGTCTTGCCTTCATTGATTACCCTGTTGTTGTGGTCGTTGCACGCGTGCCGAATTATAGACCAGTACTGCCCCTACAGATTGGTGGTTGTCTTCCTTGTTACGACCCTTCTGGCCATACACATCATTGGCTTCCCTCTTACCAGTAAATGGCTTCTTCTCAGCATTAGAAGATGCAGCCATCAGGATCTTCCCACTCTTTATACCACTTTCGATCCTTTTTCTAGTCAGAACCATCTATGTGAACTCGGATGAGGAACTCCCAATCAGCAGATTAAAGAACGGGCCTGTTAGAGTGACCATGAACATTTCTACCATTTCCCGATCATTCAGAGGAGGTTGTACCCTGCCATCTAGATGCCTCCATTTTTGGGCATATTCCTTGAAGCCTTCGCTAGAACCCATATACGTGCTTTGAAGTTGTGTACGAGTTGGAGCAAGATCAGCATTGTATTGGTACTGCTTGTAGAAAGCAGTAGCTAAGTCTTCCCAGGTATGAATGTCTGTTCTTTCTAGCTGATAGAACCACTCCAGTTGCGTTCCAACTAAACTTTCTTGGAAGAAATGGAGCCATAACTTTCGGTCAGCAGTGTGAGGCTGGATCTTCCTGACATAGGACCTTAAGTGCAACTTAGGTCAGGAGACATAGTCATACTTAGCAAATGTGGGAACCTTAACTTTGGTGGGATGACCACTCCATGAACCAGTCCTAACTCTTCAAAGTCCAAGCCAGGTACTTACTGAATCTCCATAGCATTGAGAAGATCCTCCAGTTGTTTGTATTTATCGTTAGCAAGAGGATATTGTTCCTCAGAGTAATCAACTTCTTCTTCATCAGCCCCGAGGTTGTTGACTTCTTCATGATTATCCCCTTTGTTTGATGGAGTTGTGAGATCTAGAGCTTGTTTAATCGGTCCTATGAGTCTTCTTCCCATATTCAAGATGCCAGCCGGTTTCTTTTCCTTCTTCTTCTTTTTCTCTTTGATGACGAGAGCTTTCAATTCTTCCTGTCCCTGGGCCAAAGCCATGAACATTTGTTGGAACTGAGCGTTTTGAGCTTAAAGTATTTTACTGTTTGTTCAAGGGCCATTTCTTTTGCTGAAATAAACAACGAAAAGATGAGAAACTTGTACTGGAAGACCTGTTATGAAATGGCATGCATGCAATGTTTTCAATGATCTCGCGGGGTAAATAAGAAATTTTAAGAATTTGAAATTTGCAGCTTTGATTGAAGAACTTCGTATCGTTGAGTGTCCTTCTACGAGAGTCAAGCTCACCATATCAGGTGGGTCATAGCCCCTGAGTCAAGTTGCTGAGTTTTGATCTTTTGACGACATTTGTTAGAGGAAAATAAATTCCCTTGCCCCTTGCTAGATGTCTGATTTATCATAACCTGCATCACAAACCCTTGAGATCCTTGAAATGGTTAAGGAAATGTTATGGCATGATGTTATGATGTGTATGCTATGCGTTAAGCAAAAGTGTAAGGTGATGAAGACAAGTGAGTCTAAGAAGTCTAGGTTACTGGATAATGACTGTAAACAAATCCTGCAAGGAGATCACGTTGTTAGATAAAAACCCTGCAAGTAGCTCAAGTCGAAAGCAAACAAATCACACAAGCAGCCTTAGGTTTAGGCTTGCATGGGGTTTGTAGGTAAGTACCCTCTTGAAATTTATTTGTCTTAACTTGTCCTATCAATAGTAACCGGGTTCTAAGGAGTCTCAATATCACCGATCTTTCTCTATCGAGCGTTATTTCAGCTTAGAAATCTTTTCTTGCGGCCGAAACATCTTGAAAGTCCGATCTCAATGAGTGTAGCATCGAGTATCAACCAATCCCCATCTTTACACCGACGCTGACTATCTCACTACTTTCTAATGGCCAAGTTTGTTCAACTAAGGTTCTAAGGTCCGTTAGTTCTTCACGACACCATGCGGAGGCCCCGTATTCTCCTCGATTCAACACAAGGGATATCGGTACCATCCAAAGTTTCACACCAACACAGCTATCACTTCAACCATATCGGTCTACATCGTAGAGTCTTCACGATCTATTGTTGTTTACCTAAATAATGCCCCCAGATCCGGGTGTAGGATCTATAGTAACAACCCAAACAACCCTCCAAGGATAAAGCATGCAAAGCACAAAAAGCAATTTTAATAATGAACTAACTCTAAGGTAAACCCCACTTTTTATTTTTATCCCCAGCAGAGTCGCCCGTTCTGTGATACGGTAGCAAAACTGACTGTTTAATACTGGTTTTATGATTGTTTTTGCAAATGTTGCAGTGAGCAAGAGTCTCCACCGACTTTTCTTTTATCCAAATTAAGGAAAGGGTGAAAAGAATAGAAAAATACATTTTCGAGATTATTCTGAGTAAGGGGGTAGATTTTGGAAAGGGAAGGTGTTAGCACCCTTTCCATCTGTAGTTTTCTACGAGCTCTTAGAGGTCTGCTCATTTTGAAATACCTTTGTGCTTTGTGTGTTTTGAAAATGTTTGGAAAATGCCTTAGTGCAGCGATTTGCTTTGAGTTTAACTCTTGTATCAGTCCTCAAGAGTGTTAACAAAGCAGATGTTTTGAAAATTGCTTTTGAAAAGTAGTATTTGTGTAAGTGTAAAATGTTTTTTGAGAAAACTTCTTACAGCTATCTACTTTTATACTCAAAAAGGGTCGTTCTTTTCCTCCTATCCTTTAGACAGTGATATCCTACTATTAATGAGTAGGTAGCCCTATCGTTGGATGTATTAGGGACATTTGAAAGGGGCGTTACAGTCACGAAGGAAACTTGTGGAGACGCTTTAGCAATTTTGTTTAGGGACTAGATCATTTACCGAGAAGGCAACTGTAGGGTCATCGAGGGACTATGATCTTTTGATTTATGGGTCTTTGCTAAAGCGTTCCTGCCTCATGACTGTTTTATTTCTGAACGCAACCAAAGTGGGGTACCCTAGAGGTGTATATGTGCAAGTGTGTTATGTTCAGTTATTTTTGTCTTTTTGTTAAGTTTGCTAATGTTTGATTTCAGTCTTTTCATACACGCCTAGTTACTAGCAGTTAATATATATACAAAAATGTAAAGTGCGAAGATAAAACCCTACGCTATTACACGGCTTCAGAGAGGGGGTTTACAATGTACAAAAATTAAGGGAATAAAAAAATAAAGAGAGTGGTAAAAATCCTAATTAGTTTATTACATCCAGTATACATGTACAATAATGAATAGAAATTGCAAAAATACATAATGCGCGCGGAAGTTGAAAATACATCTAACAACCCAGTAAGAAAATCTTTTTGCTTATTTTTTTATTTAAGAAAGTAAATAACCTAAAAACATATTTAGAAAATAAAATTAATCAAGAAAA
The DNA here is from genome assembly GCA_948472305.1 of Vicia faba. Lineage (NCBI taxonomy): Eukaryota > Viridiplantae > Streptophyta > Magnoliopsida > Fabales > Fabaceae > Vicia > Vicia faba. The sequence continues at coordinate 1,239,818,680 of OX451738.1, forward strand.
ATTGTCTAAATTATTTTTTAGTTTTTTTTATTATTTAAAGAAAATAATTAAACATAAATTAAGTCCTAAGTTTTAATTTATTTTTAATTAAAGAAAAATATTAAAATAGTTATTAATTAATTCATAAAATTAATTTAATTAAAAAACTAAAACTATATTTTTTTGTGATTTTATTATTACATTATACTAATTAAATAAATGAAGAAAACAAATATATATATATATATATATATATATATATATATATATATATATATATATATATATATATATATATATATATATATATATATATATATATATAAAGCAAAGTGACAAAAACAATACGAAATGGGCCAGGATAATTAGAAATTGGGGGGGTGCTGAAATTGAATTTTGCTAGGCCCAAGTGAATATTAAGCCCATGCCATGTTGGATCAGGTGAGATGAGGCCTTGAGGGCGCATGGTGGATCTCAAATTGAAGCTTTTAGATCTAGACCCCTTATGATTTGAAGGCTAGATCTGATGGTGTTTGGTACACTTTTGGCCATGTAATGTATCGAATCTGCATGAAACAAGTTAGAAAATATCAAAATGGAGCTTACTGAGGCATTTTGTGATGATGTTTCAGGGCTTGGTAATGATTGCAAAAGCTTCAGGGAGCCTCCAGGAATGTATTTGGATCTTTTGTTCGGACTGAGGAAGGCTGGAACCTAAAATGCGAATTTTCCAACTTTGATATTTTTTGCAAAATTTGTAGAGCTTTTACAGGTTGTATATCATGTGTCTTGAAGCTTGCTAATGTGTCCTTTATATAGAGAGGAGGGATGAGACAAGAGAACAAAGGTAATAACAACCATAAACATGTGTTTTTAAAGCCATGAATGATATTTTGTAACTTTGCCAAAGACATGGAATCTTGTCCTTTTTGAATTTGAATGAATGTGGACATTTCTTGCACTAAATTTTATGACCCTAGGTTGTCCAAAACATCAACCCAAAGCTCAAAGCCCATTTCCAATTATTTTATACATTTTATTTTATATTTATTTGAAATAAATTAAAATGAATATGAATAAAATAGTTAGCAAATGAAAGGCATGGCAAGAATAATTTTAGAGATCCTCTATATGCTTAGGAATATGTTTGAAGTCCAAGAAATTAAGCCATTGACCTAAAACTTCAAGTTTGCTCAATGCATAATTCTTGAAAATTCCAAAATTTTCCCAACTTGGGAAAGCCATAACATGCTAAATTTGTAACTCATGATGATGATATTTGACTTTTTGGAAATTATAAGATGTCTACTTCAATCCCTCTTTTGAAAAAAATTGCATTTGAGGATTTTATCTTGATGTAAATGGTCTTGACAAAAAGTGCCTTTTGTTGACTTTCTGAAAATGACCTATAATGTATAAGCTTGCATCTTTCAAATGGTACATTTCTTGGACTTGATGGATGAAGAGAAGTTGTAGGGAATTATATTCTCTTCAAAATTAACTTTGGTTGGGAAAAACTGGATGAAGTATGAGAAAGTTATGCCTGGTCAAAGTTTGGTTGACTTTTCCAATAGAAACCCTAATTAGTAATTCTTGACTTTTGATGAATTAGCAGCATTTCTTGAGGGATCATTATCAACCCTTGATCAAATGATGGACATCACGTCAAAGTATTGATGTTGACCAAAAATCTTGAAGTTTTACTGTATATAGACCATAGTTGACTTTTGACCTAGTACAGTTGATTTTCAAGCATTTGAGCAATTGAATGAGAAAACTTGTAGTGCAAGGTGTGAAATTTGTCATGGATAATCTTGAAGACATATTAGGACCATGGATGACATTTGGGACCTTTGGAGCTCACACATCTTGGCGAAAACTGAAACCCTAGTTGGAAGGCCAATGCTTAGGAGGAGAATATGTCTAATCAATTCTTGGTCAACCTTGAGCAATTGAGGACCTCTAGGAGTATGTCTTGTGTGAAAATGGGAGGGAATTTTTGGGGGACAACATGGATCTCCATAAAACAAAATCAAATCAAATATTTACAAAAAAACATAATTATAAAAATCAAAGATTATAGTACAAATCCTTACAAAATTCGAATCAATCAATTTACATCTAAATCATCAATTGCAATCTCCAATCAATCCTTAATTTCTAACTAAATCTAAACTATAACCCTTAAAGTAAGAAAATTTCCTAATTGTTCTAATCTAAAACCTATTAATAAACCTAAAATTCTAAGAACAAAGGAAGGAGATAATTGATTGACAAACAAAGAACGAAAGAAGAAGAAGAAAAGTTGAGATATGGGTTTCAACTTCTGAAACCCTAGATCTATGGCGCTACATCCCTTTGATCTTCTAGTCATCCCTGCCACCACGCCATCATTGCCCCTGCAAGCAGAAGAAAAAGAAGTAGAGATCATCAGAAGGAGAAATAGCAGACGGAGGAGAATTAACAGAAACGAGAAGATTCACGACAAGGACCAAGTTAGCCTGACACTTAGCATAGGTTGTTTAAATTACTATCATTAATGTTTACGATCGCATAATTGAAGGTTAGATTGTTGTTTTCTTGGAAATTTGGGGTTTAGGGGTTAGGGTTCTTAGGTTTTGGGGTTAGGGTTCATCCCAGAACCCTAGGGTTCTTGGGTTTTGTGGTGTTTGGATGAATGTAGGGTTAAGGTTCCTGAGTTTAAGAAGAAGATCTTCAAGATTTTGGGTTTATTACAGTGGTGATGTATGAAGCTGGTGGTGCCCTGGAGCAGCCGTCGGAGGAAGCAATTTCTGTCTGGTTGCGCCCAGGGCGGAGGCGATTTCTGGTGGTGAAAATCTAGAGAGAAGCCAACACTTTTCTCTCTACCTCCCAACGACCCTTTGTGTTTGAAGAGAGAGAAAAAAGAGAAAAATGAGTCGGGAGCTCATAATTTCTCTTAAATAATACTTCCTATGTTCGTTGATGATGGACGCCTAGCCTCATGATAGCCACACGAGGAGCATACTTTAACTTATCGAACACACCCTAGAGTACCATGATCCCTCAGTCAACATACAATCAAAGTCGTTTGTTGATCATACCCCAAATCAACGCCTCAGAGCTAACCTCTGATGGCCTTTTGATCTAAATCGAATGTCCCTGATTCTAATAACGTACCATAGCATCTGCACTTTCCAATACCATTGCCACTGGATCAAACAAAATTATTTGAGCCTAGCCCGTTTCTAACCGCACCCGTCCTAATTACTCCATCAACATAATTCACACTCCCTTGCAAATTGGATCAAAACGAACTATTTAGGCTCAAGCCCTTACTTCCTGCACCTCCAGTTTTTCTACCTAGATCAAAATCAACACCCCGTACGATTTGGGCCTAAATCCAATATATGGATTTAGGGCCCTGTTATTTACACCCCCAGCATTTTACTAACCAACTGATTTTGCACCCCTGTTTACCCTGGAATTTGGTAAACAACCGTCGATCCTCTAAATCCTTTAACAGATTCAGTTACTCACGAGATCAATAAGATTGATCTCAGGACTATTGTGATCTATTATTTAGAAAGCATGTTTTGATGATAATCTCTTTAAACAAAAGGAATCACTTCGCATGTCGAAGTGAAACTTCTTTATAAAAGTAATGAAATATAAACTAGTCTAGACTGGGAATTGTAAAGAACGTAAATAATGTAAAGAAACTTCATTGAATGTAAATGACATTGAATATAAAATATGGTACATCATACATACATTCTCGTTAACTCTTTTCTCAAACACTAGTACTTTGAGTATTTTGAGTATTTTGTACAAAGATGTGAACACACTAAATCGAAACACAAAAGCTACAATTTATAGAACTTCGACCCTAACAGTCTCCTAAAAAACTAATGCCACGTTTTCGTTGGCATGTCTTCGACAATCCAAGAGATTCCACGCGTCCTTCTGGATAAGAATGAATATTCGAATTCAAACCCTTCCCTATACGTCTTGAGCGCCAAAACCAATAAAATCTGATAGCAGTCGAAGTATAAAATCTTAAACCATGTTTCAAATAATAACTTTATTTTGCAATTCGAATTATAAACTATCCATCAATCTCTTAACGAATTTAGAATTCGAATATTCATGGCTTTTAACAAACAAAACAGCCAAACAATTCTCTAAGTATATTCATACCATTGACTCAACTCGATTTCTCCTTAGTCAAAATTTCCAGCCAACAAATTTGGAATTTGGTAAACAATCGTTGATCCTCTTAATCCTTTAAAAAATTCAGTTACTCACGAGATCGATCAGATTGATCTCAAGACTATTGTGTTCTATCATTTAGAAAGCATGTTTTTATGATAATATCTTTAATAAAATGGAATCACTTTGCATGTCGAAGTGAAACTTCTTTATAAAAGTAATGAAATATAAACTAGTCTAGATTGGGAATTGTAAAGAACGTAAATAACGTAAAGAAACTTCATTGAATGTAAATGACATTGAACATAAAATATGGTTCATCATACGTACATTCTCGTTAACTCTTTTCACGAACACTGGTACTTTGAGTATTTTAGTATTTTGTACAAAGATGTGAACACACTAAATCGAAACACAAAAGCTACAATTTATAGAACTTCGACCCTAACGATCTCCTAACCAACTAATGCCACGTTTCCGCTGGAATGTCTTCGACAATCCAAGAGATTCCATGTGTCCTTCTGGATAAGAATGAATATTCGAATTCAAACCCTTCATTGTCCGTCTTGAGTGCTAAAACCAATAAAATCTGATAATGGTCGAAGTATAAAATCTTAAACCATGTTTCAAATAATAACTTTATTTCGCAATTCGAGTTATAAACTATCCATCAATCTCTTAACGAATTTAGAATTCGAATCTTCATGGCTTTTAAAAAACAAAATAGCCAAACAATTCTCTAAGTATATTCAGACCATTGACTCAGATCAATTTCTCCTTAGTCGAAATTTCCAGCCAACAAATTGCCCCCAAGAAATATTCATTTCGAAACCAGAAATGCATATTTTTTGTAATATTCTCAAATTTCAACCTTCTGAACAACTCATCAACCATTTCAACTATTATGACTCCATTATCATAATGAATTTTGATTCCCAAATGTCTAATCGCAATATGGGTATCTATAAATCTCATCATTAGCTATGATGAATAGTCTTAACTTTGGAACTTACAAAAATCGTTCATCAAGCAAAAGATCACCTTACACGTGTCTCACTACTCAAAAAGTTCAACTTTCCTCTTTCCATCAAAAAATGTTCAATTTCCCTTCATATAAATTAACACCATTCATTTTATTTTTCTATTTTCTGCACGTTTTCAAATCAAAAGCTCTCCCTTCTTCTTCCAAAGTTCAACAAAATTTTCTGCAACTTCTTCTTCTTCTTCAAAACACGATCAATGGCGTCCCAGAAGAAATCAAAGTTTGGAAAGAGTAAACAAAACAAAGACGATGATGCTTCCAACCCTTTACTCAAAGTAGCAACACCCATCATGATTGGAAATCAAGAATTTGTTCCCACACCATCTCTGAGGAATGAACAAATTTCCATCTATGCTTCCCAGGTAATGATTCCCTTCACTCTTGCTTATGATACCTTAGGATATATGGGTCATATACCAAATGTATCAGATATATCAAAACTCAAGAGATTTTTTATAGATTACCACTTTACTAGACCCATAGCTAGTAAACTTAGGGTTAGTAAGAAATCTGCTGAAAACACTAGGGTAGAAGATGAAACAATTCCCCAGTAAACTACTCCTCAAGAGGGTAAATAACAAAATGAACCTTCATTTAAGCTAGACTTCGTCAGAGAAGTTCTGAGACCTTTTAGGTCAGGTACATCAATAGAAGACAAGAAGTACCTTGGATGGTTAGCTAGGATAGAGAAAGAGAAATCGAAAACATGGAAAAACTTGGGAATCTTCGACTTGATTCATCTGTCGAAGGTTGGCCCTGAATATTGTCAGCTAATGCTAACAGCTTCCCTGTACTTCTGGGATAGTACTTATAACACATTTCACCTACCCTGCGGAATGTTAACTTCAATGCTCTTCAATGTTACTGTAATCACGGGCCTTAGACCCACAAGAGAGACTTTCGACCCTACCTTGGACGCTGATGACTCCATTGATTTCAGCAATGCTTCTCCCACTTAAAACAATTACATTGATCACTACTTGGGATCGACAGACGAAGTTAGTAATCAGGAACACATAGATTTTCTTACTTTATGGCTTTCTCGATATGTCTTCTGCTGCAAATCTCTACAAGTCGCTAGAAGATTTTTGACCCTCGCCAACCAACTCCATGCTGGTCAAGATGTTTGCTTGAGCGAACTAATTCTATTTGGACGGTATGAGAGCCTTGGGGAGGCTTCCACAAGATTAAAAAACTTTGAACCAAAAACCAACATTTTACTGGCTGGTCCGTATTGGCTACTTCAGTTGTGGATCAATGCCACCTTCGAACCTTCCCTTTCGAATACAAACCCAATTGATGAATTTGACCCTGAAACCCATAACAGGACTGTCGAAGGGACTAGACTAGTTCGTTTTACCCCAGATGATAGAGGGAAAAACTTGCAAGAGTGCTTCACTAGGAACCTGATGATGTGTGCGAAGAGGTACACATTTACCCCTTCAATGGCACCATTTTATCAAAGAAACCATGGCTCATAATGGTTCACAAGACCTCTCACTGGCCTTTCGACTGAACAGCAAACAGAATCCCTCTAGATTTGGGAAGCTTTCATGATCCCTAGACTTCTTGTTACCAGAATTATGCCCAAGAAAACTTAGAATATTTTACTTACTTACCAACCCAATTTTGTCACAAGATAATTTGGACTCTGCCAAATCCTTCCTGAACCATTGTACCGCCACAAAAGTGACATCTGTAATAGATGAATGAATTTCACAATTGTTGAAGCGAAGAAAATTATAAGCAAGCTCACAGGTTTCCTCCACCTCAATATTGTCCCATTCAAACCTTCGACTTTCTGTACCCAAGACTTTGAAAGCTGGTGGCAAGAACATTATGTCTCCAATATGTTTGGTGTCATTGACTTCAATAATCATATAACCAAAGCTTTTGCCTCTATGCAGGACAAGATGAAGAAAGGTACGCATCGACATCAAGGAGATCCCGCCATTCCAAAAGTATTTTGAAACTGCCTACAAGCCTACTGATCTTGGTCAAACCATTCGAAATGCATCTTTGATTTTAAAGGAAAAGTTTACAGAAAAACTCCCATGTTTGAGTATACCTTCGTGTGTCAAACTCGAGGATCGATATGACATGGCTTTTCAATTAGAGCCTCCAAAATTCCCCAGATTGCCTACAGCTGACTTCGCTTTGGCTTGGTATCCACCTTATCCTAACTGGTTAAGCGTGAAGGGGGATTTCAAAGTCATGAAACAAGATGCTCTAAAACTCTAAAAACAAGTGGTTGCGACCAAGCACACCTTGTACAGTTTCAAAGGCTTCCTTCACTTGGATTAAAAACATTTTAGAATGGACACTCTAGAAAGTGAAGGTGTGAAAACCAAGGGCTCCTTGGCTACTCCGAATACATTTCTCTCTTCTCGAAATGATTCTAACCATACATTTATTTTTCAGCTGTCAAAAGAAAACACACCAAGACGGTGAACCCTACCACGTCTACTGGGTCTACGAAAACAACCCCACAACCTCAACCTTCGACAACCAATGCCTCTGAGGAAGCTAAAGAAACACTCAAAGTAAACAAGGTAAATTTTGTTACTCTTTTACCTGTTTTATCTTTCGAATTATGTAACTTACTTGTTTACATTTTACTTTGTTGCAGGATAACGGGAAGCCGCCTATCACTCCCAAGAAAAGAAAACATATCAATGATGATTCGATCACTGCTACAGAAAAGGCTGATGCAACACCTTCCAAAGACACTGCAAAGAAGCTTAAGAAGAAAAAGAAGTTGAAGCCTTCTAGTTCAGGTTCTCCTTCACAAAGAACTTGTACATTCGAAAACCATCCCCTTAGACCAAAGAAAAACAAAGAAAGTTTGGCCTTGAATGTGGCCCATATCTCAGAGAAAATCAAAAGTGACAATTTGAGCCCTGGGGCGGAGGGAGAAAAGGTAATAATCTTCCACTAAAGGAAGCCTTCTATTTCCTTTAAATCTTCTCATTGGTGACTAATACTTCACTTTGCAGGATCAATAACTTCAATTTACTGAATATCCAATTTACTGTGAAGTACTTCATAGCAGCAACACTCCATCAATCCATCCTTCCTCAGCAAAGGATTCCAAAAGGGTTCCACTACTGACACTTACATGTAAGATCTTCAGTAAGAAGTCCCAACTTCACCTCATTCCTCCCAAAAGTTTAAGACAAAGGAGTTTGATGATGATAAGGTGAACACTTTTTTCCAAGAAGAACCTAATAATGCAAGCTCAGAAGAAAATCATTCTCATGATTCTTCCCCAAAAGCAAATAAAGGGTTTCTGATGAATATGAGGATTCGACGAGCGAAGCCAAAGAAACTTTTGCTGAGAAGGAAGATCCACCAAAAGATGATACAACAATGCAAGGCAATGATAACAACAATGATCAACCCCAACAAATTCCACATCAAATTGACAATCCTGAAGTGGCCCAGGCTCAAATGTCCATTCCTATGGTTACTGAAGATACACTTCCTTCACTCGAAGAAATGGAGCTTCTTAAAAAGCCTAAGCCTCTGGAGTACATCCAACATTTCAAAGCTCGAAAAGAGTCGCTTGCACAAAGTATTTACCCCATTCCAACCACTACTTCATGTGGTACTTCGTATGGTGAAACGAATGAAGCACTTCTCCAAAAGATTAAGGAAAAATTCTTTGGGGTCGACTTGTTCGCACTTATGAAGGCGAATGCTACTGCTGGCGTCTCTTTGAGGAAGCTCATTAACAAGAATGATCTGTTTAATTTCCCCCTACAACAACTGAGTTTTTGATCGACATGACAACTCTCATCAATAATCTGGAAGCAGATTTTCTCAGGGATATGGCTGTTGATTCGAAGATCACAGAAAAACAAACCTTTCAGAATCTAAGTGGTCTAAGGCCTGGATGAAAAATGTGAAGAAACTCTCAAGCTTTCCCAATAGGAACATGATAATAATGCTAAATCCATCATGCTCTGGAAGCAACAAATCAAAGAGTTGCAGAAACAAATTTCTCGAGCAGAGGATCGTCAAAAAGTTCTCGAAGCCATGAATAATAATGGGGCCAATGAAGAGTTGACTCAAAGCGTTCAATTCATTGATGAAGCTAGAGGCTTAGAAGATGATATCACCGGTCTTTGTACAACCAAATCTTCGATTGACTGCATGCAAGGATTCCTGCAAGGCGAAGTATGACAAGATGAAGGATAACTTGCCTTTCTGAAATTTGTATTTGAATGTTTTTCTCCATTATGCATTAGCTTTTTCATAAAGCCCTTTTGTAATATTTTGACAGAGCCATTTTGGCACCCTTTTAATTTATCCATGTTGGCTTTGTTACTTTACTACTTTACTACTCTGTCATAATTTTTAAATATTGAAGAAAAGGTTTATATTTTTTCAAATATTTACTGTTAATTTTCAAGACTCTTCGATCTTCTTCCAGTTCTTCTATTTCGTAGGAATTGTTAGTGACTGTTTGAATGATTCTAAAGGGGCCTTCCCAATGTGGGGACCATTTTCCTAATAACTTATTCTTTCGATCCATTGGCAAAATCACCTTCCAAACCAAATCATCATTTGAGAAGACTTTGCCCTTAACTCTCTTATTATATGCTCTGGATACTCTTTCTTTTTGTCTTCTTAGAACTTCCAAAGCATGTAACCTTTCTTCATCCAAATCCACCAATTCGTTCATCATCATCTCCCAATAGAGATCTGTGGGAATTTCATTTTTCCTTTGGATTCTGACTGACAGTAAGTAAATCTCCAATGGAAAAACTGCATCATATCCAAACGTTAGACGAAATGGATTTGTGTTTGTTGCCTCTTTAGGGGATGTTCGACAAGTTCATAAGACTTGATCTAAGTTGTGCCAATTCTTTGGCTTTCTTCCTACTGTAGCGATAAAAAATGTAGCGGGGTAAATCGGAGATCGAGCTATTAATTAAATCGACTCACAAAAGCAAGAGTCGCCACCGCACTTTATTATTTCCAAGGGAAAAGGGAAAAGAGCGAAATAAAACCCTAAAATATGCAATGTAAAATAATACTTAAAAGTAATGAAAATACGATGCATTTTGAAAGAAGATCTAGAGTTTGGGGGTTGGTTATGCAATGGGAAGGTATTAGCACCCAATGCATCTATAGTATCCTATAGGAACCTTTTGAAATATATGTTTATTAAAATTGTTTGTTTGACTAAAATAGTCCGTTTGGCTAAAAATGGGTGTGGGTGAGATTTTGAAGATGCGACGACCTAGTGTCGAAGTTTTGACTTAAAAGGTGTGAGTTTGAAAATTGAATATTAAGTTTGGCCAAAAGAGTAAATAGAAAAAATGAATGAAGTTATTCGCACAATCGTAAGATATATTTTTGATGACATGAAGTCAACAAAATAAAAATATTTCCCTTGGAACTGAGACGGACGAAAGATAAAGATTAAACGATCAAGAATAAAGTTAATTAAAATGACAATTGAACGATTAAATAAATAATGAAAATTGAATTATACTAGCATAGCATTTTCAAACAAAAATTAAATAAAAGATTAGTTTATAAGCATGTATTTAAATAACCAAAAATTAAATAAAAGATAATTCATTAGCATGTATTGGAATAATTAAATAAATAGAAAAATTAAATAAAGACTAATTTGATAATATATTTTTGTATGTTTTAATGGCAAGAAAAAAATTATATATAAACTAAGTTAATAATTTATTATCAATTATGTTTAATAAAAAACAAGGAATAATGGCCAAAAGAATCAAGAAAAACAGGAAAAAAAATTGCCTAACTGAGAGTTGAACCCAAGTCTTCTAAGTTACTACAAACATGCTTTGCCAACTGAACTGTATTGTTTAACTGTTATTACTATGATTTAATTAATACAAAAGGGTGAGTAAGATAGCGGATTGGGATAGCAGGCCCAATGGGCTGACCCGATTTTGGAATTGAACAAAAAAAATTGTAACCCTAGACTAAGAGAAAGGCGCCGCTGGTTGTTGTATTGGGAAGGGATAAAAGCAGATTATTATTAGTATTGTCTGTACAATCTTATCTCCATATCTCTATGCTTATTAAAAAAAATTAAGACCATATCCCTAATAGAAAATCTTCAACTCTCTATCCTTCACTTTCATATCCCAACCTTGATCTTGTTTTACCCTCCTCCTTTCAGCTCCAAGTACGGTAGCGGCATTGCAGATTGCATTTTACTAAAAAAACTTGTGTATCAGAATGGGGCATGTTAGTTGTAGATTGCGCATATTGGTTTCCAGTAGAAGCCAAAAACAAAGGGGCAACAACATGTGGAGAGAGACCGCAAACTGGAGGTTGAACATGCATATGAGGAGGATTAACAGCTTCATCCCTTATAGAAGAAGAAGAATTAGGGATAAAGTTAGGAATTTCATTCAAACTAATATGTTTTCATTCAAAACAACCACTGAGCGACGGAAACCAACAATTTTGGAAAAGTAAATTATAGTTTCTACCGCGACGGATATGAAGTTTCGAAAATCGTGAAAGCGGGGAGATGCCATTCTGTTATGGCTGCCTATAGCGAGTAGTGTAAGGAAGTTGAGATTTACCGTCGAAGCTAGATAGAGGTAACAGTTTCGCGGAAGGATGAAAGGACGAGGGAGCTGAGAGTTGAAATCTGAAGAAAAAAACGTGTGGTGATGTTGTCGGTGTTGAGCAGCTGTGATAACGACAAAGGGAGGTTGGTATTGCTGTGATGAACAAAGAGGGGTTCAGAGTGATAACAGTTGGTGGTGGTTCTTGGAGCGATGAAGAAGGTTAGGCGTTGGGATGGAGAGAAAACAAGGATTGGCGATGGAGAAGGTGATCTGGATTTCTGTCTCGTCTCGTTTTCTTCATTTCAAATCCATCATGATTCAATTTCTCACTTATTTCTGCAGCCCGTGCTGCGGCTAAATCTGTGGTAGATTTCATGGTTGCAGCTTGATTAGCAGCCTATTGTGTAGTCATAGTTTGTTGCATAATCAGTGCTTGCTGGAATTGCATTTGTGGCACGGAAACAGCTCGCTGCATCATCAAAGGAAGAGGGGATGAAGCAAGTGAAGAGTTTGTGGTTGTTTTGGGCGGAAGTGATTTTGCCATTTCAAAGGATACCCCCTAACATCAATGTTGTTTAATGCCACAACAGCAGATTCCTTTTCAGGTTTGAGTATTCTATATTGAAAAAATGCTTTGAATTAGTGATTGTACATTCAAGAATAGTGCCACAGAAACCCAATAGTTATTTAAGCTGCCCCACACTGAGAAGTGGGCTAAGATTGCTAACTTGAAGAGCTTCTTCAACACGTCCTACTTATCAGCTTTATCAGGTGAATCGGAGGAATCTTTTACAGATTGAGCTTGCACCTGAGCTGCATGAGCTTGAAGGGCTTGGGCAGAAACTATTGCCTGAGCGATGGCCATTACAGCAGCAGAAGGGAGATCGAAGCAGAAAAGCAGATGGAGGTATGGCAGAGGATTTTATCTTTCTATTATTTTGTATTTCTCTTACTGTTTTTTTTGCAGGTGGATGTGAGTGCTGTTTAGGTAGGGGTTTTGGATAAGGTTGAATACATATATAATTTCTCTAATTTCTATTTTTTCTAATATTTTCAAATCTTTTTTATTATTATTATTATTCTAAACATTTCTAATTATCAACACATTGTAGCAACTCAAAAAATACAGCAAAGTGATAAATCAAGCGATCATATGGCATAGAAGTGGTGCAAAGAAGATTCAAATATGTGAATGAGAAAGTTATGCATAAATAAATAAGGAGGAAGAAAAATACCTATCGGAGCCTCTCCGATGGGGCTTCAAAACGTTAATTTTTCTCTCCTTGAATTTCTGTATTTTTCTTGTTGAGTTTTGTGTTGCACTTGCTGAATTTTCTATGTGTGGTTCCCTCTGAATTCTTCTCTCCTGTATGTATTTTCTGATTTTTTTCTTCCTCTTGATGTTCCTCTTCTGATTTTTTTTAGTGTGATTCTTGGACAAAAAACTCCTCCTTTTCCTGGTGATAGAGGCCCTTATTTATAGTGAAATATATGAGGTTTTAGGGGGGGGGGGGGGGGGGGGGGAATAGTAGAGATTTTAACTATTTTAGGCTCTGTTTTGATGTTTTATGAGACAACTTTTTGAAGTGTGCATTTTAATGCAATGTTTGGAGTTTCGTAGACTGGTTTTTGTAGCAGCAAAGGTGCAGATTTTTGTCTTATGGGCTGCATTTTAGACTGTTTTGCAGGGCAGATTAGGACAACAGCTTGGCATGGTTTTTGTTGAAACAAGGTTGGAGAAAATGGACAGCATTATACTCAAGAATTGGACTATTATTGGATTAAAACAGTGCTGGAAAAAATGGGCAACATTGGGACTGTTTTGCAGCAAGAATAATAGCTTGATTTTCATGTACAAAATTTGAATTTCTTTTGTAACTTTGTAATAATAAATCCAAGTAAATTGTAACATGAATGGATATGTATTCTTCAATATATTCTCAATTCCCTTGTAATTATAAACAACTTTGAATCTTCATTTGAAATTGAATCTTGATATGTCTTGATAAAAATTCAAGACCTTCCATTTGAATTGGGAAAGAATTGAATAGTACTTGAATAAATTGTTGAATGATGAATAAATGATAATGAAAGCCTTAGACTTAAATCTTGGATTTTGTAATAGGGATCCAAATAAATCACATGAATTGATTTTGTAATAAAATAGTAACCCTCATGTAATTAATCTTGTGATAAACAATTATTTGAATCGAATTTCTTTTTCTAATATCTCCTTAGTAAATGCTTCATGTGTGTTTAAATAACCATAATGTAAATCCATCAAAAAAATCACACAAAATAATCTTGAATAAATATTTCATGCGATAAATGATTATTCTTGAATGAGATCTCTTGGTAGCTCCTCTTTAATTATCGCTTGAATTCAAATAAAGAAAATTCCAAGTATTCCGAATAAATTCTGTTAGAACAATGTTTGAATCTAATACCCTATATTTAAGTTTTGATGATAACAAAGTGAAAAGATATAGTATTTATATGTTTCATGTTTGAACTATCTGCTGCCTAAAATTATTATGCTCTGACATGCAGATACGCTGATTGAAATAAGCAAGATCACATCTATTCAGCATCAGAACTTGATTTCAGACACCAGCATCAGAAGTTGCTACATCAGAACGTCAAAATCAGATGATCAACTCACATACATGCTGAAGCCTGATGAACAAGACTGCGCTTAATACTCTGATACAGAAACACAATAGTTCATCAGCAGCGAAGCAGAATCAGAATGAGCCAAGCCAGAAATTGCATTAAGTAAGCAACGGTACTGTGCATTGAAAGCAAATTAATTCCAACGGCTTCATTCCAGACAAGATCTGCTCAATAAGGAAAGTTTGTTATTAGCATTGAATCAAGAATATTGCATCCAACGTTCATCATCTCAATGCTATATAAACAAGGCTTTGAAGATTGAAATGGTTAATGCTCTCCAAAATCTCTACACGCACAAAAGCTGAACCATAATCTTTGTTCTACCAGTTTTGCTAAACCATACACTCTGATATTCCATTACTGTTTAGCAATCTGGTTTCTAAGCTTCATTTTGTGTATACATCACAGTTGTGATACAGTTTTGTAGAAAACATCCACACACATTGTTTTATCTCTTTGTAAGAAAGTGTTACCTTGACAAACCGGGTTGTGGTTTGAATCAAGAAGGCTTTAGCAGTTGTTAAAGCAGTCTGTAATATTCAGTTGAATATAGTGGATTAAGACCTCGTTGGAGAGAGGCGAAATCACCTTGACGGGTGGACTGGAGTAGTTTGAGATCAAACGAACCAGGATAAAAATATCTTGTCAATTGCTTTAGATTTCAGTTTTACAATTCAACCCCCCCTTCTTGTGTTTTTCACCACTTCAATTGGCATCAGAGCGCCTGGTTCTGAGCTAAAACACTTAACCGTGTCAGTACAAGATCCAGCGTCAGAAAAACACAAATGGCAGGAAACAATTCTCACATCAGCAATGACAACAATGAGGACATAGACAGATTCAGTGGCAAACCTCCAGTCTTTGATGGAGAAAACTTTGATTACTGGAAAGACAGAATTGAAAGCTTCTTTCTAGCACATGATGCTGATCTGTGGGATATGGTGACAGATGGATACACGCACCCTGTGAATGCAAGTGGTCAGAAGATTGATAGAAAATCAATGTCTGATCAACAAAAGCGTGACTTCAAGAATCACCACAAGGCCAGAACCATCCTCCTCAGTGCCATCTCCTATACTGAGTATGAAAAGATCTCCAACAGAGACACAGCAAAAAATATCTTTGATTCTCTCAGAATGACGCATGAGGGCAACGTTCAGGTCAAAGAAACAAAAGCTCTGGCGCTCATTCAGAAGTATGAGGCGTTCAAAATGGAAGAATCTGAATCCATTGAAACTATGTTCTCTAGATTCCAGATTCTGGTAGCTGGTCTCAAAGTTCTGGACAAAGGATACTCTACTGCTGACCATGTCAAGAAAATCGTCAGAAGTTTACCCAAGCAGTGGAGGCCTATGGTTACTGCTCTGAAGCTAGCTAAAGATCTCAACAAAATCACTCTAGAGGAACTTATCAGCTCCCTCAGAAGTCATGAGATAGAGCTAGAAGCTGATGAGCCTCAGAAGCTAGGTAAGCCTTTAGCATTAAAATCTAACAGAAAATTTGAGTCTAAAGTTTTGCAGGCAGTTGAAGAAACATCTGATGGATCCTCATCAGAAGAAGACGAACTTTCCCTTCTCTCCAGAAGAGTAAATCAACTGTGGAAGCAAAGACAAAGGAAGTTCAGGAATCCCAGAAGATCTGATCAGAACGAGTCTTCTTCCAGATACAGAAGGACAGATTCTTCCTCTGGATACAGAAGATCTGAAGGCTCCTCCAGTAGCAAGAAGCCAAACACCAAAGACATCATCTGCTACGAGTGCAATGAGCAAAGACACTACAAAAGTGACTGCCCAAAGCTTCAGAGGGAAAAGCCCAAAAAGAAGTTTGGAAGAGAGAAGAAGAAAAGTCTCATGGCCACATGGGATGACTCTGACTCGTCTGAAGCTGACTCAGAATCAGATGATGAAAGGGCAAACATAGCTCTCATGGCAAACATTTCAGAAGATAGTGAAGCTTCTGAATCAGACTCAGAATCAGACACAGAAGAGGTATTTCCTAACTTCGTTGTTAACTTTACAAAGGCTGAACTTGCTGAAAGCCTTAATGAGATTCTGGAACGTTATCAGCAAATTAGAGCTAAATTCAGAGACCTGAAAAGGAATCTTCAATTTGACTCTAATAAGTCTGAGAGTCTCAAATTGGAAAATTCTGAGCTGAGAAATAAGATTTCAAAATTAGAAAACACTTTACAAAACTCTCAGAAGGAACCAATTTCTGAAACTCCCAGCAACGCTGATGAGATCATCAAGGAGTATGATCACAGTTTCCATAAGTTCCTAGCTAAAAGCATAGATAGAAGCAGAATGGCTTCAATGATCTATGGAGTTAGCAGAAACGGCAGGAAAGGAATAGGATACCAAGGTAAGGTTCCTACACCAAAGAATGTCATGGACTTAACCATTAAACACACTCCTCTAAATTCACACTTTGTGTATGGTCACACACATGATATCAAATATACTAGCAGTAAGCACTCTGTGAAACCAAAATTCAACCAGAGTTTTGGTAAAACTAACAAATCAGGACCCAAGAAAATCTGGGTACCTAAGGACAAAATAATACATGTTGCAGATATCTTTAGCAGCAAGTCAGAAACACCAGTCATGGTACCTGGACTCTGGCTGCTCACGACACATGACGGGAAGAAGGCATATGTTCCAAAGCCTGGAACTTAAGCCTGGAGGCCACGTTGGCTTTGGAGGCAATCAGAGGGGAAAGATAATTGGCTCTGGAACTGTAGGTAATGGAAATCTTCCCTCTATTAATAATGTTCTGCTAGTAGATGGATTGATGCATAATCTGTTATCCATAAGTCAATTAAGTGATAACGGTTATGATATAATCTTTAATCAAAAATCATGTAAAGCTGTTAGTCAGAAAGATGGGACTATCCTGTTTAATGGTAAGAGGAAAAACAACATTTACAAAATCAAACTTTCTGAACTAAAGAGTCAGAATGTAAAATGTCTTCTGTCTGTTAACAACGAGCAGTGGATCTGCCACAGAAGATTGGGGCATGTTAGTATGAGAAGAATATCTCAGATTAACAAACTCAATCTGGTCAGAGGACTTCCTAATTTGAAGTTCAATTCAGATGCTCTGTGTGAAGCATGTCAGAAAGGCAAATTTGCAAAACCTTCCTTTAAATCCAAAAATGTTGTTTCTACCTCTAAGCCATTAGAACTTCTGCACATTGACTTATTTGGACCAGTTAAAACTGCTTCAGTCAGTGGTAAGAAGTATGGGTTAGTAATCGTAGATGACTATAGCAGATGGACATGGGTAAAGTTCTTAAGACACAAGGACGAGTCACACTCTGTGTTTGTTACCTTCTGTAACCAAGTTCAGAATGAAAAAGATCTTAGAATCGTTAAAGTCAGAAGTGATCATGGTGGAGAATTTGAAAATAAAGATTTTGAGTCATTCTTTAATGACAGAGGCATTCTGCATGATTTCTCTTGTCCTAGAACTCCCCAACAAAATGGAGTTGTAGAACGAAAGAACAGAACATTGCAAGAAATGGCCAAAACCATGATCAATGAGACAAACGTTGCTAAGACTTTCTGGGCAGAGGCAATAAACACAGCGTGCTACATTCAGAATAGAATCTCAATAAGACCTATTCTGGAAAAGACTCCATATGAATTGTGGAAGAACAGAAAGCCCAACATTTCATATTTTCATCCATTTGGATGTACTTGCTTTATATTAAATACAAAGAATTATTTGAACAAGTTTGACTCTAAGGCACAGAAGTGTATTATGTTAGGATACTCTGAACGCTCAAGAGGGTACAGAGTATACAATACAGAAACACAGATTGTGGAAGAATCAATCAGTGTTCGTTTTGATGATAAGCTTGACTCTGAAAAGTCAAAGCAGAATGAAATTTTTGCAGGTATAGAAATTGAATTTGCAGGTTCTGAAGACAAGTCATCAGAAGCTCTCAACACAGACATTCCTTCAACGTCTGAAAGGAGCACTACTAGAAATCCTACAACAGCTGCTGATCAACCTCAGAAGAGATTACCCAGAAGCAGCTTGGATCACCCATAAGAGACTATCCTAGGAAGAAAGGAAGATCCAATCAGAACAAGAGCAAGCTTCAGAAACTCTGAAGAAACACTTATGGGACTTGTGTCTCTGATTGAACCGTCTTCTATTGATGAAGCACTTCTGGATAATGACTGGATTCTAGCAATGCAAGAAGAGCTGAATCAATTCACCAGAAACGACGTATGGGATCTCGTTCCCAGACCAAAAGGATTCAACGTCATTGGAACAAGATGGGTGTTCAGAAACAAGCTAAATGAACAAGGTGAAGTCATCAGAAACAAGGCACGACTGGTTGCACAAGGTTATAGTCAGCAAGAGGGGATAGACTATACAGAAACCTTTGCCCCAGTCGCCAGGTTAGAATCTATCAGACTTTTAATTTCATTTGCTGTTAATAGAGGCATCACTCTGTATCAGATGGATGTCAAAAGTGAATTCTTAAATGGTTATATAGAAGAAGAAGTTTATGTTCACCAACCCCCAGGTTTTGAAAATACAAAACATCCAGAACATGTTTTCAAACTAATGAAGTCACTGTATGGTCTGAAACAAGCTCCCAGAGCTTGGTATGAAAGGCTAAGTAAGTTTCTGCTTGAAAATGAATTCACCAGAGGGAAAGTGGACACTACTTTATTCTGTAAAACAGTTAAGAGTGACATCTTAGTCTGTCAAATCTATGTTGATGATATCATTTTTGGTTCTACTAATCCTTCTCTTGGAAGAAAATTTGCTAAGTGTATGCAGGCAGAATTTGAGATGAGCCTCATGGGGGAACTGAAATTCTTTCTGGGAATTCAGATCAATCAAACTCCAGAAGGAACTTACATTCATCAGAGCAAATACATCAGAGATCTTCTGAAGAAATTTGACCTGTCAGAATGTAAGCCATCAAAGATTCCAATGCATCCCACGTGCATTCTGGAAAGAGAAGAGGTAAGCAAAAATGTAGAACAGAAAGTCTACAGAGGTATGATTGGTTCTCTCCTCTATCTGACTGCTTCAAGACCTGACATACTATTCAGTGTTTGTATCTGTGCTAGATTCCAATCAGATCATAGAGAATCTCACTTAACAGTTGTTAAGCGAATTTTCAAGTATCTGAAAGGTACTACTAATCTGGGTTTGTTTTATAGAAAATCTAGTGATTACAGCTTAGTAGGCTACTGTGATGCTGATTTTGCTGGAGACAGAGTGGAACATAAAAGTACTTCTGGAAGCTGCCAGTTTCTGGGAGAAAATCTGATCTCTTGGTCCAGCAAAAGGCAATCAACAATTGCTCTGTCAACAGCAGAAGTTGAGTACATAGCAGCAGCAGGATGTAGCACACAAATGCTCTGGATGAAAAGTCAGCTTGAAGACTTCCAGATTTTTGAGAGTAACATTCCTATACTTTGTGATAATACTTCTGCTATTTGCTTAAGTAAGAATCCTATTTTACATTCTAGAGCTAAGCATATAGAAATAAAACATCACTTCATTAGGGACTATATTCAGAAAGGTATTTTGAACTTAAAATTTATAGATACAGACCATCAATGGGCTGATATCTTTACTAAACCCCTTTCAGAAGATAGGTTTAATTTCATTCTGAAACATCTCAGCATGAAAGTGTGTCCAGAGTGAAAATGTTTTAATTCCATATATTTACTTTCAGAATGTAATTATTTTACTGTGAACTTCTGATCAATCTCCTTTCAGAAAGATAGAACATGCAGATTGTATCAGATGCAAGTCTAAAGATCTGAGAGTCTAAGCTCAAAGACAGATGTGCTGATCACTACATCAAACAAGTGTCATCCAATCATCAGCATATCTCTGAAGCAGAACGCGTGCACGCTTCTGAGAAGGCAAAGCGCTGATTGGGTGCATTGAGACACATGTCTGGTAACCGTTTTTAAGTATCTTTCTCAAATCCCCCAAAATCAGCAAGCATTTAATGAAAAGTAATCATGCTTTTAAATGGCAATCATGATTTTTCTCTCTCTTAAAAACGTTTATCTTTTCAAAATAGTTTTGAAAAACTCTATTTAAGCACATTAATCTCTCATTCTTATTCTTTACGCTTTCTCACTATCACTCAAGCATTTTCTGCATATTTCTGAGTTCATCTCTTGCAAACCTTTTTCCTCAGTTCATTCTCAAAACCCTTTTAGTGTGAACATGGCAACCTCCAGTAGCGTTTCTGCAGGTAATCAGAAGAAAGCAACTTCTGAGCAATATCAAGTGCCACTCAGAACTCTCCTCACTCCGGTGAAGAACCTTGAAGTGCTCTCTGAGTTAATCATTGATTTTGAAAGCTTGAAGGAGAATGGTTTTGATCTAACTGAAGAAGTTAGGGCTCAAAAGTGGGAAAGGTATTTCGATAGGTTGGTTGGACCAACATTCCCAGCGCTGGTCAAGGAATTTTGGATTCACGCCAAGGTCTCAACACATCTAGTCATCTCCTCTGTTATGGGGAAGAAGATTGTGATTTCTGAAGATCTCATTGCAAGGCTAATCGGTCAAAGTGGTGGTGGCGTCCGTTGTGTGGACTTGGCTGAAAGATGTGCTGATACAGGTGTGGTAGCTAACAGGATTTTCACTCTTGGGATGCCCAGCAGCAAGATTAAAGATCTGAAGGATCATTGCAGAGTATGGGCTAAGATTGTTCTGGGATGCTTCAACCACAGGAAACCAACAAGTTCTCCTGATTATATAAATGTGGATCAGCAGTTTCTGATCTACTTTATTGATCAGAAGATAAAGATCAATCTAGCTCACTTCCTGTTCAACCATCTCAAAACCAGTGTGAAAGAAACAAGGGAAGAAGAAAGAACCAAGAGGGACTGGATACCTTTTGGAAGGTTGATATCAGATATTCTGACAGAGAATAGACTGATTGAGCATCTGATAGAAGCTCAAGAGCTGAGCACTATTGAACCAACAATTGGGAAACCTCTGAACGCAAAGAATCTGAAAAAGATGAAGCTGATAGAGAACATTCAGAAGGAACCCAGAGCTACTTCCACTGCTGATATCTCCAGCAGAAGAGTGCCTCTGAGTGATTTTCCGTTATTCTCTGAAACTGAATCCAAACCAGAGATGTTTCTCAGGTACCCAGATGCGTACAAGGCAGATGATACAGATCCAAAGCTGAATATCAGAGATCTGCGTCAACCCCAACCAGAAGTGACTCTGAAGAAGACAAAGAAGAGGAAAGCGCCATCAGAAGGATCATCTCAGCAGACTCCAAAGAAAAGAGGTATTTCATCTGCTGCCCCTATTTCAAATTCTTTTACTATTCCAACATCTATCCCTCCTCAAACCTCTCATAGAATATCAATTCCCATCCCTACCATTGATGAAACCGTACAAGAAGAAGACCCTTCTGAGGCATTAAAACTCAGAAGACCTAGAACCAAACACCCCAAACAACCAACAATTTCAACAACAACAGCACTTGACCAAGTGTTGTCTGATATTGAGCGTCAACATGCCTCTGCTCAACCAAACTCTGAACCACAAAATGTTCCTCCTCCACAACCAGAACAACAACAACAACCAGAACCAGAACCACAACAACAACCACTCTCAGAAGAACCTCTGATCCCTGAGCAATCAGATATTCCACCTCCCTCTCCCCAACCAGAAATAAATCCACCTTCACCACAAACAGAGTTTCACCACTCTGAAACTCCTTCCCCTCATCAATCTGACCCTCACTCACCTCAACCATCACCGCTGGCAATTCAGTTGCCATGTGGAACCACTGTTGTCATGCCCCAGTTACCATCCTCATCAGAATCGACACCACCAAATACTCCCAAAACACCACCCACTCCAATCGAAATATCTGACTCTGATACCCCTTCTCTAAAACAAACAGCCTCTCAGAAAACCTCTGAAAACCCCAGCAGGACTTTCATTGACTTAACCAGTCTTGACCGTCTTGCTGATCTAAAACACAAAATTGCCATCCCAAAACCAAAGCAACCAGATGTTGGCTCTGGTATCTTGAACTTTGAAACAGGTGTGCTGCAATGGATTGCTTCTTTGAAGCAAGTCTGTCCTGGGATGATTGACCCAGCTGCTTCTGATCAGCTCTGGTCACAGTTCATACTTTGGGTACGTGCTGAAGCCCTCAAGTTGCAGGATATCAACTATGAGCAGGCACAACAAAATTTCAGCAAACTTCTGAATGAAGTTGGAAGTATGCTTCTGAAAGAGGACGTGCTCCCTCTGGACAGTGAACCTTGGTCTGAGAAACAGCAAGCTGCAAAAGTGCAACCATCAGAAGAAGACAAGACCATTCAGGCTGAAAGTCAAGCAGAGGATGTTGCTGAAAGTTCTGAGAAGCCTCCTCCTTCTGATGCTTCTCAAGCTGCCTTGGACAGGCAGACTCTGGAAGAACTAAGGCTGAATGACATGCGTCTGCAGCAGCGGATGGATGAAAACGATCAGAAGATGAAAGAGAGAATGGATGTGCAGGACAGCAAGATTGACACTGTTGTCAGCATGGTGCATAAGCAGAATGAGACTTCTGAAAAGATTCAAGCCATGCTGGAGAGCCTGTTCACACGCTTGCCTCCTCAACCTTAATCTTTTTCATACATGACCTTTTTTATGTTTTCCCTGACTTTCTGATGTACTGTTTGATTATGTTTTGTAATATTTTCTCGTTTTGACTCTGAACTATCTTAATATGATTAGTTTTTCTGATCTTAATTGTTTTAGCACATCACCAACACTTTTTGATTGCTGACAAAAAGGGGGAGAACAAGAATGATATTTAAATCAATAACGGGCTAACTAGACAGAAATTCTCAAACATTCTAACTCTATTACTTGAAATGTTTTTTCTGTTGTGTTTAAAGTCTACAGGCACAAGGAAGCTCCTGGACACTCTGAAGACTAGAAGCTTTGATCAATATGAAGTTGCTCTGATCAATATGAAGTTCTGATCCAAAGCAAAGCTCTGACAAGAAAAGCTCTGAAGCTCTGCTCTGACATAAAGCTTCTGATAAGTCAAAGACTCTGATACTCTGATGTTCAAAGAAAGGAAAAAAGATCTGATCCCGAAGAACACGTATAATCAAAGGGAAGTAATAAACTCAGGGGGAGTATTTCCTTACTCCTTATTCTTTTACTTCTTATTCTGATACATATTCCAGATACCTTTTCACGTTATTTTCATTTAAAATATCTAGTTTTTGTCATCATCAAAAAGGGGGAGATTGTTAGAACAATGTTTGAATCTAATACCCTATATTTAAGTTTTGATGATAACAAAGTGAAAAGATATAGTATTTATATGTTTCATGTTTGAACTATCTGCTGCCTAAAATTATTATGCTCTGACTTGCAGATACGCTGATTGAAATAAGCAAGATCACATCTATTCAGCATCAGAACTTGATTTCAGACACCAGCATCAGAAGTTGCTACATCAGAACGTCAAAATCAGATGATCAACTCACATACATGCTGAAGCCTGATGAACAAGACTGCGCTTAATACTCTGATACAGAAACACAATAGTTCATCAGCAGCGAAGCAGAATCAGAATGAGCCAAGCCAGAACTTGCATTAAGTAAGCAACGGTACTGTGCATTGAAAGCAAATTAATTCCAACGGCTTCATTCCAGACAAGATCTGCTCAATAAGGAAAGTTTGTTATTAGAATTGAATCAAGAATATTGCATCCAACGTTCATCATCTCAATGCTATATAAACAAGGCTTTGAAGATTGAAATGGTTAATGCTCTCCAAAATCTCTACACGCACAAAAGCTGAACCATAATCTTTGTTCTACCAGTTTTGCTAAACCATACACTCTGATATTCCATTACTGTTTAGCAATCTAGTTTCTAAGCTTCATTTTGTGTATACATCACAGTTGTGATACAGTTTTGTAGAAAACATCCACACACATTGTTTTATCTCTTTGTAAGAAAGTGTTACCTTGACAAACCGGGTTGTGGTTTGAATCAAGAAGGCTTTAGCAGTTGTTAAAGCAGTCTGTAATATTCAGTTGAATATAGTGGATTAAGACCTCGTTGGAGAGAGGCGAAATCACCTTGACGGATGGACTGGAGTAGTTTGAGATCAAACGAACCAGGATAAAAATATCTTGTCAATTGCTTTAGATTTCAGTTTTACAATTCAACCCCCCCTTCTTGTGTTTTTCACCACTTCAAATTCTTCTAGAACGGTTTTGAATTTAATCATCCAATTTTGACGAAATTCACCCCGCGTCATGAGAAAACTTGCAGATGACTTTTGGTCGAAGTGATCGGAAATGACTGGCATAGCTTGATTTTCTTGTATTTTAAAGCAATGTGAAACACACCTGAACCAATGGCAGTAGAACTTCGACTATTCTTTCTGAAAAATTTCAGAGACACCTGAGACCATCTGTTGGACAGAGTGTGGAAATAAACACACGATTCTCTGAAATTCTTTGATGAACCAGCCTTTGAGAATCAACGATCGACCGTATTTCTGTCCCGAGACTCGAAACCCTAATTGATGTGTGACGTCCAATGCTCTTCTTTCAGGTCTATTTCATGCACATGAAATCAAAAAGCAAAACATACACTTCGTGCTTGATTAGTGGTTAGTCATTCATAAGATAAAATGCTCACAACACTCGATAGTCTCTACACAGTCAAAGATCGAAGGCGAAACGTTCAAAACCTACCATATTATGTGACCTTGATGTATATATAAAACAATGCAAATGAAGCAGGGATCTTAGGTCAAAAATTGGGGTATGACAGCTGCCCCTATTTAAGTTTCTTCTATACGGAGATATGGAGATTGAAATCTTCGTCTCGACGAGATTAAAGGTACTTAAATACATAATACATAATGTTTTCCCTAAGATACCGCTTGTGATCGGTGGGAATGAGAACTGACTGTTTTTGGATTGCTGGCTCGCGTTTGCGTTTGTTTTTGCAAAATGTCGCGGTAAGCAAGAGTCGCCACCGTCTTTTATTTTATCCAACAAGGAAAGGAAAAAAGCACAGAAAAATTCCTTTTCGAGATGTTTCTCGGGTTCGGGAGGTAGATTATAGAAAGGGAAGGTGTTAGCACCCTTTCTATCCGTGGTTACCCACGGGCTCTTAGGTACTTGCTCACTATGTTTTCAAAAGTTTGCTTTTCTTTGTGATTGTGGGTTTAAAAAGAGTTTTTGTTCGAAAGAGAGTGTAAGTGCGAAAAGTTTTGTTTTGTTTTTAAAAGGAGAAAGTACTTAAGAACCTCTACCTACTCAAAAAGGAATTAAACTGAGGAGTAGGTAGCACCGTCTTTGGAGTTTTAAGGGCCAATTCGATTTAAGGGACGTGTGGTCACTAAAGCAATGTTAGGATGCTTTAGCGGTAACTCTAATGTCTTAGATCATTTTATCCGAGGCAACCGTTTCGAGGCAACTTGTAATATTTGGAAAAGAGGGCGACCTCTAAAACATCCTATACTCAATGACCACGTTCGAGGCAACCAAGTGAGGCGTACCCTAGGAGTGGCATGTGCAAGTGTGTCAATTTTCAGTTATATTATCTTTGTACATGTTATGGTGAGCTACTGTTGATTTTAAGTCAAGATAGATCTTGTCATGCAATCCTAGTTAGCATACATCTAAACAGTTAATATATGTACAGGAATTTAAAGTGCGGGAATTGTAAATCCTACGCTATTACAAGGCTTCGGGGAGGGGGATTATTTACATGTCCAAAATTGGGGGAATAAAGCAGTAAAGTGTAAAAGTCTTAGTTAAGATATTACAAACCAGTAGGCAGTTACAATAAAATAAATGCACGCGAATCTGAAAATAACCTCTAAAAATCCTAAGAATAAAATCTTTTTTGTTGTTTTATTTTATTTTGGGAAAATGATCTAAATCTACTTAATTTTAGTTTTGAGAAAATGTTAAGATAATTAAATGATTAATTGACAAAGTTAATTTAATAGAAAAAAACTAGCCTAATGTTTTTGTGGTTTATCTTTTAATTGATTTTATGTTGATTAAAAAAAAAAGAAATAAAATAGTCAAAACAAACATGAAATCAAAGGAAACAGGCAGTAAAAGGTATAATTCTGGAGGCATGGGTCGAAAGAGGTGTGGGTTGTCTTTCGACCCAGTGAAGAGGCTTGATCGAAGGTGCCTGAGGGGATGCACTCTGGGGGTATTTGATCTTGATATGTCATCCTTCGATCTGGGATTCTGCAAGGAAGTTCGTTAGAAATTGAAAATACAAGGCCTGGATCGAAGAAGTTTGAGAGACGACACATTTGGGGCTTTCGATCTGGGATGTTGGACCTGCAAGGAAGTTTGTTAGAAATCGAAAATACAAGGCCTGTGATATTGGATCCTAGTCCCTTCGATTGAGCGAACTCCCTTTCACCCCTGAGCTGCTTGCTCATTCAAAAGGTATGACTCCTGCTTTTGGCCCTGCAAATTAGTCACTTCAGAACTAAACAACATAGAGAAACGTCTCACTCGAAATCAATTCCAGAACCCAGATCTGGGTTGGTTTCGATTTTTCACAGCCAAGATCATGGATTTCAAATGTAACCTGCTTTGAAAGAAACTTTATCCATGGGGGGTTCAAACGTATGAACACTGCAGCTTATACATGCTTTGTTAAATCGCTCACAAGTAATAACAAAAAAACTATGAATATGCAATTATGAGTAATTTTAAGATTAAGTGAGATTGAAAATTATACCACTGGAGGCGCCTGGATTTGGATGGAAGGTGCCTGCAATGGAGTCTAGACTTTCGTGGGGCAGGCTGGTGCTTTTGCAAGGCAAGGTATGTGTGGCCGTCTTCGTGGTGTTTTTTCCGTTTTTGTAGAGTTTTGTGTTTTTCCCCCTATATATTTTGTAATGTTTTTGTTCCTTTTTTTCGTCCTTTGCACTGTATACTGGCCCTTGTATTTATAGGAGTGTGAGGGTGCATGAAAATGGCAAGGGACAGGCATTTAAACAGGCCTTTAAGGCCATGAGACAAGAATCAGACATATTAAAAGATTTTCTTTTTTGAAATATTCATGTCTCTTTGGAATCTTGAATGAACCTGGACACTTTTGGTTTTCGAATGCATTTAGGCCCTGCTCTTCGATTGGTCCTGATTTGAAAAGAATCCCTCTGGTCGAATCAGCTCTTTAGGAACAGAAAAGGCAAGAATCTGGCCTTTAACTCAGGAATTAAATCCACAATCAACATTTAATCATTTCTATATTTGCAAGGGAAACATGCCATTTTCTCATGTTCAGTGTACCTGGACGTGTTTTTTGAGTGCCCTCTTGATGGCCTCTTTCAAATGGTCTGGAAGGAGTTCTTCAAATGGCCCTGGTCCAAATATCAATCGAAGGGTACTAATTAAAATTCCAATCGAAAGGCTTTGTTAACAGGCCAATCGAAAGGTGTTGTTCATGCTAATCGAAGGACATGGTTAACATGCCTGTCGAAGCTGCCTTGACACAATGCTAAATCAAAGGATCCCTTGGCATGCCAATTGAAAGGCTTGGCCCAGGGTGCCAAATGAAAAGGTCTTTCAGAATTCTAATCGAAGGGCTTTGACATAATGCCAATCGAAGTGCTTGTCCATAATGCCAATCGAAAGGCTCATTCAGAATACCAATCGAAGGGTCTTTCAGAATGCCAATCGAAGTGCTTGTCCATAATGCCAATCGAAAGGCTCATTCAGAATACCAATCGAAGGGTCTTTCAGAATTCCAATCGAAGTGCCTTGACATAATGCCAATCGAAGTGCTCCTTCAGAATACCAATCGAAGGGTACTTAAAGCACCACTCAAAAATTTTCTTTTTCCTTAGGCAAGGGTTTGTGATCAACCATGAAGGGGGAAGACTTTGGAAAACATGAGAGGGCAAATTTTGGGGTACAACAGTTGCCCCTGTTCAATTTTCTTAAACCTGAGGATACAGATTGGCTTTGGAGCCTTTCGTGATCCGAAGGTGGAAGATAATTGAACACTAGAGTGCCCAGAAATTTGCACTCGCATGGTGTAGTATCAACATTGTGATGTCGGGAATGGGCTTACAGATGCCATTTGGAGATTGTTGGTAGGAGGATGGGCTTATAGATGCCATCTGCAGGAGTGTCGATCGCATAAGAGATTCCTTAGCGAGAACTTGCATACCTGTTGTTTGTAGAAGATTCCGCTAGGGAAGTCTAACTTTTGTTGAGATTTAGGAACTGACTCGTGCTCACCGGGAGAAAGAAAGATAGTCTTCCTGGCTTGTTACAGGTGTTAATCTTCAATCTCTTCATGTAGATAATTTTCCTGGCTTGTTACAGGTATTAATCTACAATCAATCGTCCACAAATATTTTTCCTGGCTTGTTACAGGTATTAATCTGGAACTTAAAAAGGTTGGCCGATGAGATAGTTGTCATGGCTGGTTTCAGGTGTTAATCTCTGACCTGAGAAAGAAAGATAATTTTCCTGGCTTGCTATAGGTATTA
This sequence comes from Vicia faba, assembly GCA_948472305.1. Lineage (NCBI taxonomy): Eukaryota > Viridiplantae > Streptophyta > Magnoliopsida > Fabales > Fabaceae > Vicia > Vicia faba. The sequence goes on from OX451738.1 coordinate 1,239,847,660, forward strand.
ATCTTCAATCTCTTCATGTAGATAATTTTCCTGGCTTGCTACAGGTATTAATCTATAATCAGTCGTCCACATATATTTTCCTGGCTTGCTACAGGTATTAAACTGGGACTTAAAAAGGTGGGTCGATGAGAAAGTTGTCTTGGCTGGTTTCAGGTGTTAATCTCTGACCTGAGAAAGAAAGATAATTTTCCTGGCTTGCTACAGGTATTAATATTCAATCTCTTCATGTAGATAATTTTCCTGGCTTGCTACAGGTATTAATCTACAAACAGTCGTCCACAGATATTTTCCTGGCTTGCTACAGGTATTAAACTGGGACCTGAAAAGGTTGGTCGAGGAGATATCTGTCCTGGCTGGTTTCGGGTATTAATCTCTGACCTGAGAAAGAAAGGTCTTCCTGGCTTGTTACATGTATTAATCTTCAATCTCTTCATGTAGATAATTTTCCTGGCTTGCTACAGGTATTAATCTACAATCAGTCGTCCACTGATATTTTCCTGGCTTGTTACATGTATTAATCTGGAACTTAAAAAGGTGGGTCAATGAGAAAGTTGTCCTGGCTGGTTTCAGGTGTTAATCTCTGACTTGAGAAAGAAAGATAATTTTCCTGGCTTGCTACAGGTATTAATCTTCAATATCTTCATGTAGATAATTTTCCTGGCTTGCTACAGGTATTAATCTACAATCAGTCGTCCACAGATATTTTCCTGGCTTGCTACAGGTATTAAACTGGGACCTGAAAAGGTTGGTCGAGGAGATATCTGTCCTGGCTGGTTTCAGGTATTAATCTCTGACCTGAGAAAGAAAGGTCTTCCTGGCTTGTTAAAGGTATTAATCTTCAATCTCTTCATGTAGATGATTTTCCTGGCTTGTTACAGGTATTAATCAACAATCAATCGTCCATAGATATTTTCCTGGCTTGCTACAGGTATTAAACTGGGACCTGAAAAGGTTGGTCGAGGAGATATCTGTCCTGGCTGGTTTCAGGTATTAATCTCTGACCTGAGAAAGAAAGGTCTTCCTGGCTTGTTACAGGTATTAATCTTCAATTTCTTCATGTAGATAATTTTCCTGGCTTGTTACAAGTATTAATCTACAATCAGTCGTCCACAGATATTTTCCTGGCTTGCTACAGGTATTAAACTGGGACCTGAAAAGGTTAATGGTAGCCATCTTTTGATTGACCTTTTCCTGAAAAAGGTAAACATTAGTTGTATGCAATGTCATGATGTATGAAATGTATGGTGTCATGATGTTCTCAAAAATAAATGAGATTGTGTCGTATGCACTTTATCATGTATGTAAATAGGAGGTATAAAATGTGAAATGTTTATGAATGTATTTTCGTCTGGGAAAATAAATCATTGACAAATGTCGGGGAGTTTGTCAAATCCTGGACTGTTGTTGAAGAGTATGTGTGTCTTCAAACTTTGTTTAGAATGTTTCTGATGGGGATGACGAACGAAGTTGGTTGTGAGAATAAACCTGTAGGAGAAAATAACTTCGTTGGGGAATAAACATGGTGAAGAGATTACCCTGCGGGGAATTACTCTGTGGGGAAGAGATACTTTGCTGAGATTTTAATGATAAACTCCGCTGGGGATTCCGTTGATAAGCTCTGTTGGGGATTTTAATGATGAACTCCGCTGGGGAAAGAAAGAACTTCGCTGGGGATGATCTTTCAGTTGCAACTTGCTGAAGATAACCCAGTTAGACTCTTGTGGGGATAACCTATGAATTTGGCTGAGGAGACTTATTTATGCTTCGCAGGGGATAAGCTTCCAGAGTCTACTGGGGAAGATGATTCAACTCCATTGGGGAAGCTTTTTCAGACTGCGCTGGGGAAATGACTCCACCGTGGTACCTTGTATTCTGCCTGGGAACATTCTTATATTCTGTTGAGGAATATTAAGACTTTCGGGGATGCTCTTACGCTTGCTGGAGAATATCTTTATACTCCGCCGGGGAATACTAAGATCTTCTGGGGATACCCAACCTTTTTAGGGCTGATGGTAGACCAACTCTGCTTGAGGAGAGTATTGCTGATTCGTTCATAGTTGCAAGTCTCAGTGGGGAGAGCTACCATTACTGTTTTACTCTGCGGGGAGTGGAAGTATCTTAGCCATATTCTTCAGCTGAATATATACCTTAGTACCTGGTGGACAGAGTAATTTGTACAGTTCGGACAATTCTTATTTGCCCCTATTTTTGTGGGAGAAGGTGTCTGCGGAGGCCTTGTGGATCGAGTATTATCCCAACCTATGAGGTGCTTGGTCTCTTTTGATTGAAATGACAAGTCTTCTTCTGATAGGTAAGTGACGAGATGACGGGACATAGTCGTACGCTTTGATCCCTACTTTTTTCTTGGACTGCCCTTTCGGGTTTTCAGTCCATCGGGATACTCTTTTTTTCCTAAGTCGCCTTTTCAGGTTTTCGACTTGCCGGGTGTACAAATTTTTCATTTTCATCCCTTATTTTATCCCGAACCCTTTTGGTTCACCGGGAAGCCCTTATTTTTTCCTAGGCCAATCAACCTAGCGGGTCTTTGATTATGCGTAGTACTTTTTTGACTATGTCCATTCTCTCAAGATGTAGGGAGGTGCCACTGTTGGTAGTGTTGTGTTACCATACTACCAGAAGATCTTCGTTTGATCGTGCAAGATTCATTGTTGGAATTCACGTCCAATGCCCCAATTGATTCAGATGGAGATTTGCCCCTGGCTATTTGGCATTTTGAGAGATTCCTTGAATCTTGACTTGACTGCCCCAGATGATGGAAAATGATCATGTCTGCCCCTTGGTTGGAAGTGTTTCTTCCACTTGAGATGAGCCTTTTTATTGAAAAGGTTTTTGTTCACTAGATATTCGTCGTGCGAATTTCTCTGATGTTTGAACAAATAATCATATGCAAACAATGTTATTTTAAGAATGCAAAGCTTATGTCTATTTTGAAGTTTTTGAAAATGCATTTTTTCAGTAAAACAGGTAAATTTTGTAAAATGTGATGTCAACTCAGGATTTACAGCAAGCCCTACAGGAGTCAGGATACCTTTTGTAACAGTATGCTTTTGAACTAACCCATGCTTCAGCTAGGACTTTTTAAGGGTTATAACGTGGCCTGGTTCACGATTTAAGAAACAAAGGATAAAGGCTCAAATTTTATTTGTACCCACCCACTCTTCGTGATGTTCTTCGATCCTAAACTCAACTAATCGTCCATTTAGATCTCGTTTGAGTCTTTGCTCTGATATTCCGGTGATGGTTCGGATACTGACAGTTTATTTTGAACAGGCAGTCATTTTTATAAGATTTTGTAGGACCTCTTTCTTTTTTATTCCGTTATCCCTGTCTTTTTGTCTAAACTGTTTCTTTTGTGATTACAGCCAGCGGGATGCCCCAGTTTTTTTGTAAGTCTCCTTCATAGGTTTTGTCTTAGTGGGCTTTTATTTCGAAAGATAATGATTGTCTGTCCTTACGATTATACGGAACCATCACCGTCTTTTGTTTCAGAAGGATTTCTTTGATGCCATTCATTGTGCACCTGGATTAAACTGAGAAAACTACCCTGCCCCAGGTTATAATTAAGGGTTTTAATTCATGAAAAGAAAAACTCCAACTTCTTTGGCTCAAAGGGGTTGACTAGGGATTATCTTCCTTGTAACTCCACTGTTTAGGATTTGAAACAATGCTTGTACTTCATCAGCGTGGTCTATTCAAAAGCATACTGTAAAGATCGTGGTATCGTTTTCGTCATCCTCCCTCTAAAGGCTTGTAACTTTTAGCAAGAGTTGAATGTCATAAAGCGAGTAAAAAGCATAGTTTAAATGTAATTAAAATGATTGGATCAAATAAAGACAAACATATGCAATGCATTAATGAAACAAAGTTTGGCATTAATAGATAATTGTTTGAATAACAAAGAGATTACAACTTGAAAATTCAAATGAACAAAAGCTTTCAATGATTCGTCATAGGAGCAGTGATTATGTTTGGAGTCTCCGGAGGGTCAAACTTGATCTCCTTGGCATCAATCAAGTCTTGCACCTTGTTCTTCAAAACCCAACAATCGTCCGTATTATGCCCCGGGCTATCAGAGTGAAAAGCACAGCGGGCATTAGGGTTATACCTCGGTGATGTGGTATTTGTATTTTTCGGAGCTTCCTTTAGAATTACCAGATTGGTCTTCAGCAACTGGGGCAGAATCTGAGATAAAGTCATGTTGAGACGAGTAAATTACCTTCGAGGTCTCTCGTCCTTCTGTTGATTGTTGTGCTGAGGGGCACCAACAGGTTTTGAAATAACAACCGCATTGACAACTTGGAGGTGTTCAGGTCTATTCTGTCTTCTCGAACTGTAGATAGCACTGGACTCTTTCTTAAACGGCTTCTTCTCAGTGCTAGATGAGGCACCCTTCTGTATCTTTCCAGCCTTAATACCAGCTTCAATCCTTTCACCAGTAAAAATAAGATCTGTAAACCCAGCAGAAGAGCTTCCAATCAGATGGTTAAAGAACGTACCTGACAGGGTCCCCAGGAACATGTCAACAAGCTCACGATCAGCCAAAGGTGGTTGCACCCTTCCGGCAAGGTCTCTCCATTTTTGAGCATACTCTTTAAATCCTTCACCCGTCCCTATTGACATACCCTGGAGTTGGGTACGCGTAGGAGCGAGGTCGGAGTTATACTGATACTGCCTATAGAATGCAGTAGCCAAATCCTCCCAGCTGCGGATACTGGCTCCGTCCAACTGATAGAACCACTCAAGCTGAGTCCCTGAAAGACTGTCTTGAAAGAAATGGATCCATAAGTTCTTATCAGCAGTGTAAGGCTGGATCTTTCTTACATATGACCGGAGGTGCATCTTTGGACAGGAAGCTCCATCATACTTGGCAAAGGCAGGTGCCTTGAACTTATGGGGAATCACCACCCCAGATGATAGACCCAGATCTCCGAAGTCCAGACCGGGCACCTTCTGTATTTCCATAGCGCTCAAACGGTTTTCCAGCTGTTTGTACTTATCCTCAGCAGGAGGATATTGTTCTTCATCATAATATGTCTCGTTGTCAGAGACCATAGGGCTGGGAGCCCTCCTTTCTTGTCGACTATTTTTCCCTCCAGATGGGGTGGTCAGATCGACTTCATTCTGCAGCCCGTTTCTAAACCTGCGTCCAGTATTGAACAAGATGGTCCTCTTCTTCTTCTTCTTCCTCTCTTTCAGAATCAGGGTCTTTAGGTCCTGCTGACCCTTAGCTAGGCTCATGACCAACTCTTGAAATTGGGCATTCTGGGCCTGGAGGGCCTTGATAGCTTGCTCGGTTGAAGGTTCAGTAGACATGATGATTGCTGAAATAAACAGCGAAGAAGATAAGAGACCTGTACTGGGAGACCTGTTATGCAATGATATGTATGATATATGTATGCAATGTTTTCAAGGATCTCGCGGGGTAAACAAGAAACTGTTAGAATCTGAATCTGGTAGCTTGATTGAAGGAACTTCATGTTACTGAGAGTCCTTCTTAAAGATTCAAGCTCACCATATCGAGTGGGTCATAGCCCCTGACTCAAGTTATCATGTTTTGATCTCTAGACGGCATTGGCTAGAGGAAAATAAATCCCCTTGCCCCTTGCTAGACATTTGATGTACCATAACCTGCATCACAGACCCTTGAGATCCTTGAAATGGTTAAGAAAATGTTAAGGCATGATGTTATGATGTGTATGCTATGCGTTTAAGCAAAAGTGTGAAGTGATGTAAGTAAGCCCTGCAGTAAATCCAGATTATTGGATAAGGACTGTAAACAAAACCTGCAAGGAACTCATGTTATCAGATAACAAGAATGTGCAAGTAGTTGAAGGCACACAAGTCACACAAACAACCTTAAGTTTAGGCTGGCATGGAGTTTAGGTATTACCCTCTTTCAGTTTAGTTGGTTTAAACCTGTCCTAAAAATAGTAACCGGGTTATAAAGGATCTCAATATCACTGACTACCCTCAATCGGTCATAATTCCAGTTTAGCAACCTTGTCTTGCGGCCGGAATCATTGCGAGAGTTTAGTCTCAATGAGTGTAGCATACTGCTACTGTTCTATGGCCAAGTTGGTCAATTTAAGGTTCTAAGGTCAGTTGGTGCTTAATGACTCCTTAGAAGACCCATATTCTCCTCGTTCCAACATAGAGGATATCGGTACAGACTAAGGTGCCACACCAACGTAGCTACTGCTTCATCCGTGTCGGTCTACACCGGACAGATCCCTCAAAGTTTATTGCTACTTACCTAAAGGGTATCCCCCAAATCCGGGTTAGGATCTATAGAACTCCGCCACAAGCCCACAAAATTAAAAGCATACAATTGAAAACACAAGTGATCTAATCCTAAGGTACACCTCACTCATAAAGATTCCCCAGCAGAGTCACCAGTTCTGTGATCGGTGGGAATGAGAACTGATTGTTTTTGGAATGCTGGTTCGCGTTTGCATTTGTTTTCTCAAAATGTCGCGGTAAGCAAGAGTCGCCACCGTCTTTTATTTTATCCAACAAGGAAAGGACAAAAGCACAAAAAATTCCTTTTCGAGATGTTTCTCGGGTTCGGGAGGTAGATTATAGAAAGGGAAGGTGTTAGCACCCTTTCTATCCGTGGTTACCCATGGGCTCTTAGGTACTTGCTCACTATGTTTTCAAAAGTTTACTTTTCTTTGTGATTGTGGGTTTAAAAAGAGTTTTTGTTTGAAAGAGAGTGTAAGTGCGAAAAGTTTTGTTTTGTTTTTAAAAGGAGCAAGTACTTAAGAACCTCTACCTACTCAAAAAGGAATTAAACTGTTTAAATGTCCTTTAGACAATGCTATCTGTTGGCTGAAGATTTTGATAATGTTATTTAGAAGGCAAATAAGTTAAACGTTTTGATCGAAATGGAATTAAGCGTCGTATTTCGAAGTAGCAGAAGCAGTGTTTCGAATAAGTGTGTCAAAGCTTGGAGTTTCGAGCGGCAATTATGGGAACATATCTAAAGGAGTCTCGAAATAACAGCGAGGCTGTGTTTGGGGAGAGCGTTCGAAACGGAGAAACACCAAAGCATTTAAAATTCAAATGGAAGCGGGACTTTCAAAGTTTTAAAGTTATGTGTTGGAGCATTTGGGGACACGTGGAAAGATGAAAGAAGCATTGTCTTGCATGTTCGAAACGTGGCATAATCCTATAGCGAGACCTTAAGGGTCGAATTAGTATAAATAGAAGTCTTAGTATTAGGATTTCGTGTGTCATATCTATTATACAAAATACTCAATAACATTCAAACTACCACATGGCAAGGGAAACGAATGCAAGAGAAATGTATGTATGATAGCACCATGTATTTCTGATTTAATGAAAACCTTTTACCATTTCCAGTACTTTCCTTTATTCTTTTTGTCAAACAACCTTTACAAGTTTTCTTATTTACAGTATTTTCACTTCGAAGTCTCTTTCTCAAAGCTTTACGTTTTATTGTTTTCTTTATATTTCGAGCACTTTATATTTCAGAAAACTGTCACATTTTCCATACCTTTACCTTCAAGTCTTGTCTTTCGAACGCATACTTTTACTTAAAATCATTTACAGATTTCTTGCATTAAACGCTTTCTTCACATTTCAAACTTCTACGTTCCAGAAACCCTTTATGTTAACCGTTTTGTAAGTCGAAACCATTTACTTCATTTTCATGCAGTTTTATATGTCTTTACAATTAGCATTGCAATTAGCATTTATTCATACAACTTAGTTTTCATACACATTTTGATTACATCTTTAGACTCTTAGAGAGAGAGAGAGATCGAAACAAGCCAAACACTTATACAATATCAACCATGAATATCTGTTTGATTGTGAGAGTAACCTTAATATCCAAGGAGTCCTAGGATCAATCTAGTCGATCCTGTGAGTTACCAGAGGGATTGAATAACAGTAAGAAAGATTATTCGATAGTTTGGAAGACTAGCGGTTGTTTACCAGAAATCACTGGAAACAAATTGGCACACCTGGTGGGACCAATAATTGGATATCAGAATTAAGGATTGTTGAGACGTAACCATTACAAAAACGTTGGAACTTGAGAAGTTTGCTGTTTTATGAACCTGAGAAGTGGTAAGATAACCAACAACAACCAACCTTTATCCAGAAGAAAACGTTTGGACAAAATGTCTAATTCAGACAATCAACAAGGGGACCAAAGTGGCCCACATGCAACAGGCACTAACGCGTCCACTTCGAGCGGAACATCTAATGTAATCCCTTCGAATGCACAGTCTGTTGCATCTTCGACCAGTAACATAGCCACCAATGGAGTAGGTGGCATATCAACTAATAGTTCGATCTTAGGAAATACTGGAACTATGGGCTACCCTGGGGGATTCGTTCCACCATCAGGGACACAATCCCATTTCGCCACCCCATTAACTAGACCACCCGGTTTCGATGGGAATAGAATCAGAAGTTCCTCTTATGGAATGCCAACATCTTTTATGGCAGGTTTACACAATTCCACATCGAATTCATCTCCACAACTAGGGTCTGGGTCTGGGGCGAATCAGTTTATGACAAATAACCAAGGGTCGGTGGGTTATAGCACATTGCCTATCCTAACCACAGATAACCAGTTGGCTTTTAGGCAATTGATGAATGACAGTAACCATAATATGATAGGGGTGTTAGCGCAAACCATGCAGGAGATATTTGCCCCAATAGTGCAGAATGTGACTGTGACGAACAGGGAAAACGCTGACAATATGAGTCGAATAGCAGATTTCTTTGCTCCTCCAGAAAGGCGTAGGCAGAACCAGGCGGGATTTCGAACAAACATGCCTGTTATAGAACAAATTGCTAACGACCCAATTTATAGACCACCCAGAGAAGAAGTTAACTTAGGGGCCAGGGAACCAAGGTTAGAAGCCCCAATAATCCCGGGTCCACAAAGGGAAATTATGGAACCAGGGGCAAGGGTCAAAAGGCCAGAAGCCCCAGAGTTTCGAGAAGAACAACCTAGGGGAGTTGTTTTGGTTGGTCGAAATCAAGATGCCGATGCCGTCGTTCATAGGATTCGAAACGATAACATCTTGGCAGAAAACAACCTAACCACCATGATAGAGAGGGTCATGGCCCAGAATGGCCTCAACACAGGAATGAGGAGGCCTAATTACGCTTCTCCTATATTAGATTGCATAATGCATACTGATTTACCAAGGGGATATAAAGTCCCTAAATTTACAAAGTTCGCTGGGGATACCAATGAGTCAACAGTCGAACACATAGCGAGATATCAGACCGAAGCGGGAGATATAGCCAATAATGAAGATCTCAGGATCAAATACTTCCCAAGTTCCTTGACAAAAAACGCCTTCACATGGTTTACCACTTTTCCCCCTGGGTCCATTGACACTTGGACTCTCTTAGAGAGATTATTCCATGAACAATTTTACATGGGACAATCGAAAATAAGTTTGAAGGAACTGGCCAGTGTTAAGAGAAAGTTCACCGAACCCATAGATGATTATTTGAATAGATTTAGGCTTTTGAAATCCAGATGTTACACAGTAGTGCCTGAACATGAGTTAGTCGAAATGGCCGCCGGTGGCTTGGATTATTCTATTCGAAAGAAACTAGACACTCAGTATTTGAGGGATATGGCTCAGTTAGCCGATAGGGTTCGACAGGTCGAAAGACTAAAGGCCGAAAAAGCCAGAGTCTTTAAGAATAGCAAGAAAGAAAGGATTTCCTATGTTGGGACTGAGGAAGCAGAAGAATACCCTGAATTCGAATTCGAAGAGGTCGAAATCGACCTCGCTGAATTAAAACAGGCCCCGCCTTACTCCTGCAAAATGTTAGTTCCCACAAAAGGGAAAAATATTGTTGAAAATGAGAAAAGTGACAAATTTCCAAAGAAGGTTTATACCTTCGACGTCACTAAATGTGACGAAATTTTTGACTTACTTGTCAAGGATGGCCAACTAATTATGCCATCAAATGTCAAAATACCTCCTTTGGATCAGAGAAAGAAGAGGGGATTTTTCAAATATCATAGTTTCCTAGGCCACAAGACCTCACAATGTTTTCTTTTCAGGGACTTGATTCAAAACGCGATCAAAGATGGCAGACTAAAGTTTGCTGATAAGGTGAAGATGAAAGTGGACGAAGATCCCTTGGACGTCGCAGACACCAACTACTCCGAGCCTGCATGCATTGGAGAGGTCAACATGGTGGAAACTGATCGAAGCAACGCCCTAACAGAAGAGAAAGGTACTGGAGTTGAAAACTGGGTGATGGTCGAAGTCAGCGAGGAGGTCACTGAAGACATCCAGAATACGCCAGAGACTTCGATTGCTGCACCTATAGCTGTTGCAGGAGAAACCCAGGCTACTGAAGGCCAGGGGAATCAAAACGAAGGATTAACACAAGGCACTGAAAGCTTGAGGCTGGAATTGGAGAAAGTCCAAATCACGCAGCCAATTTCCCCTCAGAAGGAAATATGGGACACTCTAGGGGAACCCAGTGGAAAATTTGACTATTTGGTCAAATATTCTGCCCCAGAGAGTTCGAAGGTTCAGATTGAGGATATAAAGCCCACAGGATGGGGTGATGATGAAGCTAAAGAGGGGGATGTGGAAATAAATATGGTGGATATGGAAAGACCTCGCTCTGAGATGGAGGAAGTGGAAAAATACTTAGAAAAAGAAAAGTACAGAATGGGGGATAATCACACTGGAGATGCTAGTCTCAAAGATTATCTCATGACATGCCACAAAGGAGATTCAGGCATGATATTATGCCCCAGGTGCAGCATCCTCTGCAATCAAAGAATTGCTGCGAATTTCGAAAGGGTACAGAGGGCTCGAACTGGCAACAATTGGCGCCAGGATAACCAGCTTTTTAGGTGTTATCCCAAGGCTGGGGAAAGTTTGCTAGAGTTTGTGTTTCGCTGCTACAAAGGGGAAACCAAGTGCTTGATTTGCCCAAGGTGTTCTGCTGTGTATGACCAAAGCATGGCCAGGGCCTTCAAAACGATTCCCTTCGCCCCTTGCTGGAACCATCAAGAAACTGCCCAGATGGGCCCACGTTTCGACAGCAGACACAAACAACGAAGGCCTGATAGCCCTCACCCCAAGGCTGCTCGAAGAGTAACTTTCAAACTCCCTGCTGAAGTGCCAACCGATAGATGGTTACAAGTCAGAAATGACAAAGGCAAAGATAGATGGAGAAACGCTGAACGAAATGCACGCCATGCTGTGACGTACAGGAGGCAATTCAACACGGCAAAAAGGGAGGAAGTGAGATTAGAGAATTACAAAGGAAGGAACCCCATGTCAAGATCCCAGTGGCGCAGACAACAAAGGATTCGAAAGGCTGAGAGAGAAGCTGTGGCAAACAAAGGGGATACTTCAACGAAAAACCAAGGTGAATCTAGCACCAACAAACCAAAAAATCAAACTGAAGATAAACCTCCAGTCAATAGGAGGCTCTTCTCTGAAGAACAACGCGATGAACCAAAGGAATACACTCCAGGCCTGGAAGAGGACGAAGATATGATAACAGATAACTTCGAATCGAAGGGGGAGTCTTCATTCAACTTGAACTGTAACGTGGTGTCTGTGCTTCCCTGCGAATTTGGGCAGGAAACCGAAATCAACGAATATGAGGAGGAAGACACCACAGATTTGATGAAACATAGGCCCGTGTGCTACTACGTGATGGACAATGGGGCTGTTGAGGAACAAAATGCGTTCTTCGAACGTCCAGAACCTGCAATGAAGAACCATCTCAAACCACTTTTCATTCGGGCGAAAGTTGGTGTCCATGGTGTGAACAAAGTTCTAGTGGATGGGGGTGCTGCAGTCAATTTGATACCCCATTTCATGCTAAAAAGATTAGATATCCGCGAAGGAGATATCAAGCCCCATAATATGGTTTTGTCCAATTATGAGGGAAAAGTGGGCAAAACACTGGGGGTGGTCCAGTTGGAATTGACAATAGGCTCAAGCTGTAGGCCCACCATGTTTATGGTGATCGAAGCCAAGGCCAACTATAACCTGCTGCTGGGAAGAGAGTGGATCCATGGCGTGGGGGCAATTCCTTCGTCAATGCATCAGCGGCTAGTTCTGTGGAGAGATGATGGAATCGTGGAAAACATCGAAGCAGACCAGAGTTACTTTATATCAACCGTCAATTTAGTTGACAAAAGGGATTATGATAAAAATCTGGCAAAGATTGCTCCATGTGTTCCAAATGATGAGATTAATGAAACTAGAAACGCCCACTACTACATGACACTTCGTCATGACGGCCTTTACTGGGATAGAACAATAATCAGTGAAGAAGAGGAAGTCGAAAGCACTATACAAAAACGGCCAGCAGGCTGGGACTTCGACAACCTTAGCCATGACTGAGTCTACCTTTTTCGAAAGGATTTCGGCCTATATGGCTGAGAACAAATCAAAAGCGGCCTTAGAGGCTGAAATAAATAAATCAACCATAAAAACGAACGAAGTTAGTGGGGAGGGTTCGAAATGCTCACCCTTCAAAGAGTCTGAGATGGATCAAAGGTTGGATGCCATCTATGATAAAGAACCCTTAGGCTTCGAAAGGGACCCCATAAACTCAGGTGCCAAAATGTTGGCACAGGATCCGCTCGAAGAAGTCAACTTAGGGGATGAAAAAACGAAAAGAGTAACTTACATAAGTGCTAAACTTAGCCCAGGCCTCAAGAAGAAAGTGATCGAAGTCCTTAAGGAAAACAAAGATTGCTTCGCATGGGATTATGATGAGATGCCTGGTTTAAAGAGGGAATTGGTCGAACACAGACTGCCAATCAAAGATGGCAAGAGGCCCATCAAACAAACTCCCAAAAGATTCGCACCAGCGGTTCTCACAAAAATTAAAGCTGAGATCGAAAGGTTGCTGCGCTGCAAATTCATCAGAACAACAAGGTACGTCGAATGGTTAGCAAACATAGTACCCGTTATTAAGAAAAATGGTTCTTTAAGAATTTGCATAGATTTTAGGGATTTAAACACTGCAACCCCTAAGGATGAATATTCCATGCCCGTGGCAGAAATGCTAGTAGATTCTGCTGCAGGGTTTGAATACTTGAGTATGTTAGATGGATACTCTGGGTATAACCAGATTTTCATTGCTGAAGAAGATGTTACAAAAACAGCATTTCGTTGCCCAGGAGCCTTAGGCACCTACGAATGGGTGGTAATGCCTTTTGGTTTAAAGAATGCTGGGGCAACTTATCAAAGGGCGATGAATTCAATTTTTCATGATTTCATCGAAACCTTCATGCAGGTATATATTGATGATATAGTCATCAAATCTATATCTGCAGAAGCACATTTGCATCATTTAAGCCAATCATTCGAGCGAATGAGAAAGCATGGCTTAAAGATGAATCCCCTTAAATGTGCATTTTTTGTGCAGGCTGGAGATTTTCTTGGTTTTGTGGTCCACAAGAAAGGAATCGAAATCAACCAGAACAAAACCAAAGCTATAATGGAGACGAAAGCACCTGCGTCAAAAAGGGAGTTGCAATCTCTGCTAGGGAAAATTAACTTCCTCAGAAGATTCATCTCGAACCTGAGTGGAAGAACCCAAGCTTTCTCTCCGTTACTTCGTCTGAAGCAAGGTCAAGCCTTCGAATGGAACGAAGCTCACCAGGAGGCGTTTGACAGAATAAAAGAATATCTTTCTCAGCCTCCTATTTTGTCTCCACCATCATGGGGGAAGCCCATGAGATTGTACATATCTGCCTCTGAAGTTAGTATAGGTAGTATGCTAGCACAAGAGGATAGCAATGGCATCGAAAGAGCCATATACTATTTAAGTAGAGTGCTAAATGATGCAGAGACCAGATATAGCAATTTAGAAAAGCTATGTCTCTGTTTGTATTTCTCTTGTATGAAACTCAAGTATTATATAAAACCTGTTGATGTTTATGTTTCATCTCACTTCGATGTCATTAAACATATGCTTTCAAAACCAATAATGCATAGCAGAGTTGGCAAGTGGGCTTTAGCCTTAACAGAATATTCATTGATTTTCATGCCTTTAAAAGCTATGAAAGGTCAAGTGATTTCTGATTTCATTGTGGACCATTCGTTGGTTGAGCAGACGAGCATGAGTTACGTCAAAATGCAACCATGGAAATTGTACTTTGATGGTTCAACCCACAGGAATGGAAGTGGTGTTGGAGTCCTTCTAATTTCTCCTGAAGGAATTCCAACAAAATTCAAGTATAAATTAGATGGTCCTCGTTGTTCGAACAACGAAGCTGAATATGAAGCGCTCATTGTTGGACTTGAAGCTTTGTTGGAATTGGGGGCAACCAGAGTCGAAATTAAAGGAGACTCTGAATTAGTGGTCAAACAAATCACAAAGGAATACAAGTGCATAAAGGAAAATTTAATGGTATACTTCGTCATAGTCAATAGACTATTAAGGAAATTTGAATACATGGATATTCAACACATACCAAGAATAGATAACCAAGAAGCAAATGACTTAGCGCAGTTGGCTTCAGGTTATAAAGTGTCTACCAAGAACTTTAAGGATTTGGTCGAATTAAGGGGAAGAGTTATGGCTACAAGATTCACACCATCAGATCTGGAAAGTATGAGATTGGGATATGCTGAGAAACAGGGATTCGAAATACTAGCCATAAATACTTTGTCAGATGCAGATTGGCGAAGTCCATTGAAGAGTTATTTAGCAGACCCAACTCTAAAGGTGGATAGAAAAACAAAATATAGAGCATTGTCATATCTCCTCATGGGGAACGAATTGTTCAAAAAGACCCAAGAGGGTGTATTATTGAAATGCCTAGGAGAGAGTGAGGCATATTTAGCATTGTCTGAAGTCCATAATGGGGCATGTGGGGCACACCAAGCAGGCCATAAAATGAAATGGTTGCTATTTCGATACGGTTTGTATTGGCCTAGCATGCTCAAAGATTGCATAGACTTTGCTAAAGGATGTGAGGAATGTCAGAAACATGCAGGAATTCGACATGCCCCTGCAAGTGAGTTGCATTCGATCATCAAACCATGGCCATTTAGAGGATGGGCATTGGATTTGATAGGAGAAATAAATCCTGCTTCGTCCAAAGGACAGAAATACATCTTGGTGGGAGTAGATTATTTTACCAAATGGATCGAAGCTATACCTCTGGTAGTTGCTGATCAAGAGGCAATTATTGAATTTATACAAAAGCACATTATCTATAGGTTTGGATTTCCAGAAAGCATAACTACAGACCAAGGCTCTGTATTTACTGGTAGAAAGATGCAAGGATTTGCCCAAGAAATGGGGTTTAGATTGCTAACATCAACACCATATTATGCTCAAGCAAACGGACAAGTCGAAGTAGCAAATAAAGTAATAATAGGATTAATCAAGAAGCATATTGGCAAGAAGCCAAGAAACTGGCACAAAACTCTGGACCAAGTGTTATGGGCTTGTAGAACATCTCCTAAGGAAGCTACTAACACTACGCCTTTCCAACTGACATTTGGTCATGATGCAGTGTTACCAGTAGAAATTCATCTGCAATCAGTTCGAATTCAGAGACAAAACGAAATCCCAACTGCATTATATTGGGAAATGATGATGAATGAATTAGTTGAGTTGGACGAAATTAGATTACATGCATTGGAAATTTTGATGAGGCAAAAAGAAAGAGTGGCCAGAACATACAATAAAACGGTGAAGAAAAAAGTATTCATTATTAATGACTTGATTTGGAGAGTCATATTACCTATGGATAAGAAGAATAAAGCGTTAGGTAAATGGTCACCTCATTGGGAAGGACCTTTTCGAATATTAAAAGTGTTCTCAAACAATGCATACGAAGTCGAAGAACTCTTGGATGATAAACGTGTCCTAAAGGTTAATGGGAAATATTTAAAGAAATATAATCCAAGCCTGCGGGAGATTCGAATAGTAACAACGTAAACAAAATATTATAAAAAGCCAAGATGGCAAGATAGAATGCCAAAATGGCGTTGTTCGAATATTACATGTAAGAAACCAAAATTATAGTCAGATAAACATCAAAATCTAGAAATAAGCATTATTTTTCAATCGATTAAAGGTGCTCCGAAATGTTTCAAGTTTCTGCTGAGCGAACCGCCTGGATCCTTCCAAGGTTGCCACTTCTCCTTTAAGTTGTTCTGCAGTCTCCATTTCTGCAAGCCCCTAGTTGAGAAGCTCTTCGAATTGGTTACCTGCAGGATTGGTTTCGAAGGCTAGTTGTTGTTCCTTAGCCTCCTTAACTTTCTGTTGAAGTTCCAGAATCTGCCTTTCCCAAATAAGAATGGACTCAGCTCGAGCCTCATAATCAGTTTTCGCCTGCTTCAGATGCATAGCTTGATCCTCAGCTTCTTGAGAGAGTTTCGAAGCTTGTTCATAAGCGGCATCCATGGCAATGCGTTTCTCTTGAACCTTCTTGGCAGCAAATTGGTCTTGGAGAAGGTAGCCAATTACGTTGTCCAGCAAATTCTGAAGATCGAACAAGAGAGTACTAACTGGCAAGGAGCAGGTGGAAAGATTGACCTTTGTGAGCAGCTCCTTCATAGTATAGCAAGCAGTACTATCTTGCTTAAGCACTTCGTATATATCCACATTGAGAATAGTTCTCCTAATTTTGTTAAGAAGAACAACTCTTTCATCTGTGGGAAGAGGATAGCTGGTTGAACTTGTGCCAGCCCTAGCGAGTGGGACGTCCCTCTGAGCCAACTTTGCCTTCATGTACCCAATAGGGTCATTTCGTCTCAGAAGTGCCAGTTCCTTGTCAGTCATTCGAGACAGAGAGGATTGGGGGAGTTCCACGCGTAGGGGAACCACGTTTGTTTCAACCTCTAGGGGTTCGTTGATTGCATTACCATCCCCTTCATTTGCTTCGTGCTCTTGGTCTTCTTCATCCTCGTCCAAATCTACCACTTTGATACCATCCCTTTCGCTGCTATTTGCGTTAGACTCCGTCCCAGCAGTCGAATCGTCATTGACATTTTCCTCGTCATTGACATTTTCCTCGTCATTGGCATTTTCCTCCTCAGATTCTTCGTCTACAGATTCTTCGGCTCTTTGCCCAGAATCAGCTCTCTCTTCTTCAGTTTGAGTGTCCTTTGGGTCCTCTTGAAGAGTTTCAAGAGGGGACTTTTGAAGAGAAGCCCTTTTGCGAATCCTCTGCAGACGTTTGAAGTATTGTTTCATTCACCTCTTTCAGAGGAATGGAGGTACCTTGATCATCCTGCTGCTCAGAAGTTCCAGCCAGGACCGCCATATTGGAGGAACCTTTATTTTGGACTAAGTTGCTGGAATCTCCTTGAGGAGAGGAGTTGAGCGGAGCAGCAGCCCTGGATGGTGAGGTCGAAATGGTGGAAGTTGGATTCGAGATGTTCTACAAGGAACAGCAGAATGTTAAAGAAAAACATTCACCAAGGTAATAAGAAGTTAGTATTAGAAACAATTTTTAGAGGTTCAATTTACCTGTGGACCCTCAGAGGAGAGGTTACTAGCTATACGTTCCAACGTTGGGTTGGAGGTCCAAGGTGGATTTTTGGATTTGGGTAAGGGAGCAGCATCCCTGGAATCGAGTCCAGAGACACTAGTCGGAACAGTGCTTTTAGGAGTATCTTTCTTTAGCTTCTTCTTCGAAGCAGTATTTAAGTTTCCTCCAGCCTTGGGGTCTTCCCCAGTGGTGCTTGATTTCCGCTTCTTGGGAGTAGTAGGAGGAAGCTTGTTGGTCTGAAAGAATTTTAACAAAAAGTTAGATGTAAACCATAAAGCTTGAGTGAATTCGAAACATCAAGGCTAAGTGATTACCGTTGGAATTGGAACACTTGTTGTTGTTGGCGTTATTGTTGTTGTTGTAGTTGCAGCAGTAGTAGTTGTTTCGGGTGGAGTAGCTTTGTCAGTAGTTTCGATGGAGGCTTGAGAGGCACTCCCTTCCTTCGACTTCGAGGCAGCTGTCTTTATCCTGATAGCTGAAAATCGAAACAATTAAAGCAAAGGTTAAAGATATGGAAAATAAAAGACATTTGGGATTTTCCCAAGCATTCGCACCTGTGCCTTGATCAGATTTAATTGACATGGCAGAAAGGTCGTATCGAAGGTGTCCTGGGAAATCATGAAGCCAATATCGAGCCCATGTCACAGTCTCAGATGGCTTTGGTTTCCTTTGAAGATATTTGAACATCTCTTTGCAAGTAAACCACCATGGATATGGGGGAAACCAAGCCAGAGCCAGTTCTGAGGTAGGTAATCTGGGAAATTTAGGTGGATGCATTTCGAATGCCAACCTATACCTATCCTCAGGTGACAGCCCTGAAGGAAGTTTTAGCTTAGAAACTTTTTGTTTAAATTTTTCCTTCAAGGTCTCAGCTGCTTGATGCACAGTGGAGTCCAAGCGCGTGGGGTCGTAAGTAGTTTCAAAATAATTTTGAAAAGCTTTAATCTCTTTGGCATGAGTAAACATACCTTTCTTTGCTGGTACCTGCACATCGAAGGCATCAATTAGTTTCTGTCGAATTGTAAGTGTATCGAACATATAAGTTTGATAAAACTTAATCCACCACTCCAGAAATCCTTTAGCCGCGAGATGGGTAGGTTCGAAAGCTATCAACTCAAATTGGGCAAAGCCTTGATATTGTTCTTGCTGTATTTTGGCTTCCCTTGCCTTGAAAGTTCGTCCAGAAGTGATGGCGCTCTCAGTTTGGAACAAAGGTTCAGGAATCAGTTGGCATAAGCCAAACTGCCTCGAAACGAAGTTTGGTTGGTAGGCAAAAAGAAGAATTTGGTTCTTGGCTGGGGTTATCCTTGAAGAGATGAGTCTAGGCAGCAAGAAAGCTCTCCATACATCCTGAATCGCCTTGCTCTTGATGGCTTCTGAGAGAGCCATGGTGAACCAAGAAGGTCCATGAGCCCTCGAAGCAAAAGGCGCCATGCTCTCTTCGAACTTGTGCCTTTTGGAGAATATCATGATGTACTTCGAGAATTGAACTTTGAAGTCATCTTTGTCATCATTAGGAGTTAGTCTTCGAAGCCTAGTGCCTTCGACTATCCTATCACTTATCTCAGAATCTTGCTCATCAATGGTATTAGCGGTTGATAAGGAAGGTTCGAACATGGCATTTAGCCATAGTTGGAGTAACCAAAATGGGCCAGCCAATAAAATGTTTTTGGAGGTGTGGGATTTGAGGCTCGAAACAGCTGACCTCAGGCTTTCATAGAGGTCAACTAAGAGTAATTCACTTACGCACACTTTTCGATTTTCATGTAAATCCCTAGCTAGAGGAATGAACCTACTAGCTACCTGCAGGGATCTACTGCAGAAAACGTATCTTGACAACCACAGGGTTAAAAAAGCAATGTGCTCTACGTCTGACACATTGTCCCCTTCAGCATGATAATGACTGATAAATTTGGAAAAACTGGCTAACTTGACTTCGAAGTCAATTATGCTTGAGTGCTCTTCGTTGTCAGGAACATAAGTTTCTCCCACTGGCGACAGCCCAGTAATGGCCGCTATATCGAAGAAGGTTGGGGTGATCATTCCACCTGGGAGATGGAAAGTGTTGTAGGTACTGTCCCAGAAATAAAGGGACGCGAATAGCAGAGGGTGGCTGTAGGTGAAACCAGGTTTCGATAACTTAATCAGGTTATAAATGCCTAATTCTTCCCATTGCTGGGATTTCTTGGCTTCTACTTTCGTGAACCAATTTTGATAAGCAATATCAGAAGTAGGGCAAGATCGAAATGGCTTAAAATTACTTTTTACATAATCCAAAACAAAGGGGTCCTTGGGAGGAACAGTTGGGGTTTCTACGGTATTTGAACTAGGAGATTCTACTGCCCTAGGGGCATCCATTTTGTTGAATAAGGGTTTGAAGCTATAACAGACAAGAAAAATTGTCCTGGTGTCCTTTAATATTTCAAAAACCGTAAGAGGGCCATTTAAAGCTAACCTCTTACCAGCAACATGGGTAGGAATGAGTACCTGTGACGCATACAGCATTTCTTTTTCTTTGGAAATCATCTGAGGGGCAAGAGCAGATTGGCCTTGGATGGTGATGATTTTACTTTCCATGGTAGCTCCTGTAGTTTTTCCTTTCTTCTTGGAGACTTTCTTGAGTTGGGATAAAGTAGAAGAAGACATTTTGAAAGATGTTTGAAAGCTTAGATTGTTTTATGAGAGAAGGAGGGTAAAAATTCAGAGTGTGAAAGATTTAGAGTGTGAAAAGGAAAGAAAAGATTAAGTTGATGTTTTATAATGGGGAAGTTTAAGCATCCACCGAATAGAGGTGTGATACGTGGAGATCATGGGTTGGTGTGATGAAGAGGTGGCGTGAAGTTAACATAGGTAATAGGCGTGATTTAAAAGATAATCATTACTTATAACTGCGCCACGCCGTGAAGTGACTCCGGGCGGTTAAGGAATCCAAAAGGTGCTATGATTGATGTGACTGGAGTCAAATGCATTAAATGTTACGATGATTCGAAAGTCCTATCAAAATCTTGTGTAGATGTTTAAAATAGGTATTTCTCAGAGGAATCGAAATACATATTTTAAAGGGGCAATTTGTTGGCTGAAGATTTTGATAATGTTATTTAGAAGGCAAATAAGTTAAACGTTTTGATCGAAATGGAATTAAGCGTCGTATTTCGAAGTAGCAGAAGCAGTGTTTCGAATAAGTGTGTCAAAGCTTGGAGTTTCGAGCGGCAATTATGGGAACATATCTAAAGGAGTCTCGAAATAACAGCGAGGTTGTGTTTGGGGAGAGCGTTCGAAACGGAGAAACACCAAAGCATTTAAAATTCAAATGGAAGCGGGACTTTCAAAGTTTGAAAGTTATGTGTTGGAGCATTTGGGGACACGTGGAAAGATGAAAGAAGCATTGTCTTGCATGTTCGAAACGTGGCATAATCCTATAGCGAGACCGTTAGGGTCGAATTAGTATAAATAGAAGTCTTAGTATTAGGATTTCGTGTGTCATATCTATTATACAAAATACTCAATAACATTCAAACTACCACATGGCAAGGGAAACGAATGCAAGAGAAATGTATGTATGATAGCACCATGTATTTCTGACTTAATGAAAACCTTTTACCATTTCCAGTACTTTCCTTTATTCTTTTTGTCAAACAACCTTTACAAGTTTTCTTATTTACAGTATTTTCACTTCGAAGTCTCTTCCTCAAAGCTTTACGTTTTATTGTTTTCTTTATATTTCGAGCACTTTATATTTCAGAAAACTGTCACATTTTCCATACCTTTACCTTCAAGTCTTGTCTTTCGAACGCATACTTTTACTTAAAATCATTTACAGATTTCTTGCATTAAACGCTTTCTTCACATTTCAAACTTCTACGTTCCAGAAACCCTTTATGTTAACCGTTTTGTAAGTCGAAACCATTTACTTCATTTTCATGCAGTTTTATATGTCTTTACAATTAGCATTGCAATTAGCATTTATTCATACAACTTAGTTTTCATACACATTTTGATTACATCTTTAGACTCTTAGAGAGAGAGAGATCGAAACAAGCCAAACACTTATACAATATCAACCATGAATATCTGTTTGATTGTGAGAGTAACCTTAATATCCAAGGAGTCCTAGGATCAATCTAGTCGATCCTGTGAGTTACCAGAGGGATTGAATAACAGTAAGAAAGATTATTCGATAGTTTGGAAGACTAGCGGTTGTTTACCAGAAATCACTGGAAACACTATCCCACTATTGAGGAGTAGATAGCACCGTCGTTGGAGTTTTAAGGGTCAATTCGATTTAAGGGACGTGTGGTCACTAAAGCAAGGTTAGGATGCTTTAACGGTAACTCTAATGTCTTAGATCATTTTATCTGAGGCAACCGTTTCGAGTCAACTTATGATCTTTGGACAAGAGGGCGACCTCTAAAACATCCTATACTCAATGACCACGTTCGAGGCAACCAAGTGAGGCGTACCCTAGGAGTGGCATGTGCAAGTGTGTCAATTTTCAGTTATATTATCTTTGTACATGTTATGGTGAGCTACTGTTGATTTTAAGTCAAGATAGATCTTGTCATGCAATCCTAGTTAGCATACATCTAAACATTTAATATATGTACAGGAATTTAAAGTGTGGGAATTGTAAATCCTACGCTATTACAAGGCTTCGGGGAGGGGGATTATTTACATGTCCAAAATTGGGGGAATAAAGCAGTAAAGTGTAAAAGTCTTAGTTAAGCTATTACAAACTAGTAGGCAGTTACAATAAAATAAACGCGCGCGAATCTGAAAATAACCTCTAAAAATCCTAAGAATAAAATCTTTTTTGTTGTTTTATTTTATTTTGGGAAAATGATCTAAATCAACTTAATTTTAGTTTTGAGAAAATGTTAAGATAATTAAATGATTAATTGACAAAGTTAATTTAATAGAAAAAAACTAGCCTAATGTTTTTGTGGTTTTTCTTTTAATTGATTTTATGTTGATTAAAAAAAAAGAAATAAAATAGTCAAAACAAAGATGAAATCGAAGGAAACAGGCAGTAAAAGGTATAATTCTGGAGGCCTGGGTCGAAAGAGGTGTGGGTTGTCTTTCGACCCAGTGAAGAGGCTTGATCGAAGGTGCCTGAGGGCTGCACTCTGGGGGTGTTTGATCTGGATATGTCATCCTTCGATCTGGGATTCTGCTAGGAAGTTCGTTAGAAATTGAAAATACAAGGCCTGGATCGAAGAAGTTTGAGAGACGACACATTTGGGGCTTTCGATCTGGGATGTTGGACCTGCAAGGAAGTTTGTTAGAAATTGAAAATACAAGGCCTGTGATATTGGATCCTAGTCCCTTCGATTGAGCGAATTCCCTTTCACCCCTGAGCTGCTTGCTCATTCAAAAGGTATGACTCCTGCTTTTGGCCCTGCAAATTAGTCAGTTCAGAACTAAACAACATAGAGAAACGTCTCACTCGAAATCAATTCCAGAACCCAGATTTGGGTTGGTTTTGATTTGTCACAGCCAAGATCATGGATTTCAAATGTAACCTGCTTTGAAAGAAATTTATCCATGGGGGGTTCAAACGTATGAACACTGCAGCTTATACATGCTTTGTTAAATCGCTCACAAGTAATAACAAAAAAACTATGAATATGCAATTATGAGTAATTTTAAGATTAAGTGAGATTGAACATTATACCACTGGAGGCGCCTGGATTTGGACGGAAGGTGCCTGCAATGGAGTCTAGACTTTCGTGGGGCAGGCTGGTGCTTTTGCAAGGCAAGGTATGTGTGGCCGTCTTCTTGGTGTTTTTTCCGTTTTTGCAGAGTTTTGTGTTTTTCCCCCTATAATTTTTGTAATGTTTTTGTTCCTTTTTTTCGTCCTTTGCACTGTATGCTGGCCCTTGTATTTATAGGAGTGTGAGGGTGCATGAAAATGGCAAGGGACAGCCATTTAAACAGGCCTTTAAGGCCATGAGACAAGAATCAGACATATTAAAAGATTTCCTTTTTTGAAATATTCATGTCTCTTTGGAATCTTGAATGAACCTGGAGACTTTTGGTTTTCGAATGCATTCAGGCCCTGCTCTTCGATTGGTCCTGATTTGAAAAGAATCCCTCTGGTCGAATCAGCTCTTTAGGAACAGAAAAGGCAAGAATCTGGCCTTTAACTCAAGAATTAAATCCACAATCAGCATTTAATCATTTCTATATTTGCAAGGGAAACATGCCATTTTCTCATGTTAAGTGTACCTGGACGTGTTTTTTGAGTGCCCTCTTGATGGCCTCTTTCAAATGGCCTGGAAGGAGTTCTTCAAATGGCCTTGGTCCAAATATCAATCGAAGGGTACTAATTAAAATTCCAATCGAAAGGCTTTGTTAACAGGCCAATCGAAAGGTGTTGTTCATGCTAATCGAAGGACATGGTTAACATGCCTGTCGAAGCTTCCTTGACACAATGCTAAATCAAAGGATCCCTTGGCATGCCAATTGAAAGGCTTGGCCCAGGGTGCCAAACGAAAAGGTTTTTCAGAATTCTAATCGAAGGGCTTTTACATAATGCCAATCGAAGTGCTTGTCCATAATGCCAATCGAAAGGCTCATTCAGAATATCAATCGAAGGGTCTTTCAGAATGCCAATCGAAGTGCTTGTCCATAATGCCAATCGAAAGGATCATTCAGAATACCAATCGAAGGGTCTTTCAGAATTCCAATCGAAGTGCCTTGACATAATGCCAATCGAAGTGCTCCTTCAGAATACCAATCGAAGGGTACTTAAAGCACCACTCAAAAATTTTCTTTTTCCTTAGGCAAGAGTTTGTGATCAACCATGCAGGGGGAAGACTTTAGAAAACATGAGAGGTAAAATTTTGGGGTACAACACCGCCATTATGTTTATGATATGAATGTAGTATTTGAACTTTATGGATAATGATATTGTATGAGAAAAAATAATGCTGGAGAAACCAAGCACAAATAACCCACAGGAACATAGATTATACACTACTGGGGAAATGAGCCATCGACTTTGAATGATAGACTCTTAACGGGGAATAAAATTTGAGAGAAAACAACTTCTGACTTTAACAAAGAAGACGCCTTGCATAGGCCACGAAAAAAAGATGATTATTGACCCAAGATGATGGTGAGTTCACAACTCAAGGTCAAAGATAGATAAAAGATGTATCAACTTTTGCTGATAGTGAACTATCGACTTTTACTGAAGGTGGAGATTCACAAGAAACTTCTCTATGGGACTTTTCCGAAGAGATACCATTTGATGCTGAAATAACATATGGTTGTAGATACACAAGCTGCTCAGATAAAGAGGCCGCCACTTGCTGTCTTCAAAGGATATCAATAAACGCACAAGCTGCTCAAATAAAGAGGCCGCCACTTGTTGTCTTCAAAGGATATTAATAAATGCACAAGTTGCTCAAATAAAGAGGCCGCCAATTGCTATTTTCCAAGAAAACTATAACACCTAAGTTGCCCAAATAAAGAGACCTCCGCTTGTCATTTTCCAAAGATGTCAATAACGCACAAGTTGCTCATGAAGAGACCGCCGCTTGTCATTTTCCAAAGATGTAAATAACGTACAATTTGCTCAAATAAAGAGACCGCCGCTTGTCGTTTTCCAAAGATGTAAATAATGTACAAGTTTCTCAAATAAATAGACAGCCGCTTATCGTTTTCCAAAGATGTAAATAACGTACAAGTTGCTCATGAAGAGACTGTCGATTGTTGTTTTCCAAAGATGTAAATAACGTACAAGTTGCTCAAATAAAGAGACTGCCGCTTGTCATTTTCCAAAGATGTAAATAACGTACAAGTTACTCAAATAAAGAGACCGCCGCTTGTCGTTTTCCAAAGATGTAAATAACGTACAAGTTGCTCATGAAGAGACCGCGGCTTGTCGTTTCCCAAAGATGTTCCAGAAGAATGTTGTGATAACACTGCCAGGGAATAAAATTCTTCTTCAAAGAGAACCATGAATAAATCCTTCCTGAGGAGATCAAATACTTAAATGCACAAAATAAATGCGCCATTCATCTAGGTTGCCCAGCCTGGGGAAAACCACGAGGTATCCTATGCAAGAGACAAAACTCAATCCAGGAATAAACTAGAGAGAAGACAGTCAAACAAGACTCCACCCAATGAGGAAATAACTCAATTGGGGATTCATCCTATCCAGAGATGCACAAGGAAGGCTAAATCAAAAATTCATCCACGAGGATTAGCTCAGTTGGGGAATTAGAAAGGGAGGCACACTTCCTGCCTAAGTTGACATTCTATTTGGAAAGAGCGGATATTATGCGTGAACAGACATAAACAAGGCATATGAACCCAAAATCACCGACAAATGTGAATGTGCATGCATGATATGAGTGTAAATGAGTAAATGAATGTCATGTGTATGCTGACAAAATAGATAGAGGAAATAAATTGAATATGATAAGATATCACAAAATAATTAGATACTTGGCCAATCTCAAAGAGACGGAAAATAACTGGAACTGGAACAAAAGGAAACGTCAGAGCGTATCATACTACAAGGCTCAAGTCTTTCTGGGGAGAAAGGAATTCAAATCTGTGATGCGGTGGGAGAACTGACTTGAGGTTTTGCGTTTGTGTTTGCAAATGTTGCGGTTAACAAGAGTCGCCACCGACTTTTATTTTATCTAAAAGGAAAGGTAAAAAAGCACAGGAAAGACCTTTGAGATGTTTTCTTGAGTTCGGGGGGTAGATTATGAAAAGGGAAGGTGCTAGCACCCTTTTCATCCATGGTTTTCCATGGGCTCTTAGTTACTTGTTTAGATAACTTGCTTTTCTTTTACAATTGTTTGAAATGGTATTTTGTGTGGTTTTGAAAGTATTTTAAAAAGAGGCCATCGTTTAGGTAATCTTTGTAATGATTCTCATTCGTAAGAATGTATACAAAGATGTTTGTCTTTTGAAAAATGTTTCAATGTTTTGAAAGGTGTTTGGAAATGTTTTGAAAATGTGTGTGTTTTGTTTGAAAATAGCAAGGATTGTTTGCAAATTGATCAAGTAACTAGAAGCATTCTACCTACTCAAAATTCTTTCTTGTACATTTTTATTCCTTTGACATTGTTGACCTACCATTGTTTTGGTAAAAAACCCTATCTTTAGATGTTAAATGGGACGGGCGTGGGTCATCGTATGACCATGATAGAAATGTTGCCAAGTATCATTAGCATTTTGAGGGACCAAGATCATTTTGTTTTAGGCAACCTTTTGATAGCGTCATCGAGGGACTATGATCTTTTGTTTTGTTTTGTTTTGTTTTGCCAAGATACCTTGCATGCATACCATGGCCATTTTTTAGGCAACAAAGTGGGCGAAACCCTAGGGGTGCTTGTGTGCAATGTGTTGTCATTTTACATGCATTTGTTTCTCTTGTATTAGGTCATTCTATTTGTTTGATTTTTGTCTTATCATGCAAAACCCTAGTTTTACTAAACATGGTATAATGCGATAAATTGCGTAAAATAAAACTACGCTATTACAACAATTATTATGAGAGGGGGGATACAAGTTTTTGAATGGGGATATTTGCACAAAATAAAACCCTAAAATACTATTACAATCCAATTGAATTATTGTGCAAATAAATAAATAAACAAGTATTTAAATATGCAATAAAATATATTTATGCAAAAATGTTTTGTATTTATTTTATTTATGAAAAAATAAAATTATTTAAGTCTTAAAAATAAGAAAAATAATATTGTTATTTTTGAAAGGGTGAAACCCTAGTTTTTGATTTAAAAGAAAAATATGTTCTATATTATTTATTTTATCCATTTATGTACAAGAAAAAATAAATCAAATTATTTACAAATATTAAAAATAAAAATATATGTGGAAATAATATTTTATGTGTATGAATAATAAACATAAAAATGTATGATATTTTTAAATATGTTTACTATTTATTTTAAGAAAATAGATTCTATTTATTCTAAATAATCAATATTTTATGCAAAAAAATAAGATAAAAAATAAAATAAAAATGCAAAAAATTAAGAAAATATTTTTGTGATTTTTTAATGTTCAGAAAAAAATAATAAAGTCAATAAACATAAAAAAATATGAGAAAATATGCAAAAATATAAAAATATGCAAATGGGGTGCAAATAGTAGTCAGGGGGTGTGGAAAGTAGAAATGACAAGGCCCAGGCGCGCCAGGCCCAGGACAGTCATCCCTGTCCTCCAGCTTCTCCCATTTGCACGCATATTTGCTTCAATATGTAACTCTCTATTATTTGCACAAAAACAAAAACTTATAACACAAAAAATGTAGCTTGTGATCTCACGATTGCAGTGATATAAAGTTTGTAATCTAACTCTAAAAGACCAGGGAGAATTTCAGTAGCCCTAATTTCTGACCTAGTTTTTTCATGAACTTCAAGCTTCAAATTCTCACTACTCAGTTAATATAAATGACAACTATGCATATGTACAGCTTCACTAAGTTAAGGACTATATTTTTGCTTCACAAATCAAAGCTTGAGGATTCCTAAATAGAGAGATAGAGTTTTGAAAAATACCTTGTTCAGCTGAGTTTGGATATGGCAATGTGGGGACTTTGAGTGAGGCCTAAGGATCGTGTGAGCTTCCTTGAAGTTCCCTCAAGCTATTCCAATGCTTAGCTTTACTTGAGGATGCTTGAAACTCCCTATAGAAGTCAAGATGCAACCTTCAAAAATGAAAATGGTGATGTCTGAAATAGAAATCACAGTTGCAGTGCAAAGGCTTGGATAGTTTAGATGTGATGTATGGAAGGTATTTCAAGTGTTAAAGGGAGAAACGCACGAGCCAATATTGAGTTTGCAAGAGTTTTGCAGAAACTGCCCTGTTTGGGCAGAAATTTATGTTTTTGTATTTTGGAGAGTTTCAGATGTTGTGCACTCATGTTCTAGCTTGAGATAAGTTTTTGAATCTCTTTTGAATGATGCCAAGTCCACCCTTTATCAGATGTACAAGTTCTCTTCACTTTTGCAACTTTTCTTGCTTTTGAAGAAAAGTGAAATGTGCCAAAGGCCTGTACTTGCTAGTTCTAGGGCTGCCAAGGGTTGGTAAACATTGCCTAATATCTGTGGACATTGCTTGTAACAAAGAAACAGGTCCATGGCTCAGGAATTGCAAAGTTGCAAAAAGCTTGCTTTATCAAAATGGCATTGTGCCCTTTATGCCATTTATGGATTTATTCTTTGTACAATGCTTCAAAAGCCAAAACAAAGCCATTATCCCATGAGTTTGCATTTAATTATGGAGTGTAGAAGGGATTTAGGACCTGTAATGCAAGGTACAAGCATGCTAGGATCTGATTTGCAACTTGAAGCATTGTGAAAATGGATTGAACAAAAGTGACAAAATGCCATTTTCTCTTCTTCAATTCTCCCTAACCACAAATGATATTGGAGAGTTCTTGGACATTTTGGAAAGCTTGCAACATTCTCTACAATCTATATTTGAAATGAATTTTGAGATACCTCTTGGAACTAGGTGAAAATTGCCCATGAAGTTAGGTAAAAAACCTGCCTAAATTAGGGCAAATTTTCACTAAGTTAAGAAGTTTATGGACCCCTATTCACAAATTCATATCTTGAGATCCAAGAATATTTTTGGAAAACTTTGTGAATCAAAGTTGTATATTTCATGGAGGACTACAATTTTCATGTTGTAAGTTTTCTTTGAATCCAATTGCATCATGGTGAAAAAGTTGTGGAAAGTTGGGAAAAAATAAGAAATTTTCCATACTTAGAAAAATTCTAAGTTATGAAAAATTTCAAATTAAAACCCTAATTTGCAATTTTAGGTTTCTTGGTCAACACGTTTAACACTTTGACATATCTTGATGAAATATGACCCTTGACTCTTGATTTTGACCAAAAAGTCAAAGTTTGACTTTTCACTGCACAGTTGACTTTTGATCAATTGACTGCAAAATTCATTTGTCAATCCTATGCGTTTGAGATCTTTTGAACTTTATGATTAGGTCAAGATGATGATATTGAGTCCTTGAAATCATGCTTGAACCCAATTGGTCATTGGCCTGGTTAAAAATCAGAAATTGCCCTTTCTCAGTCAAAACCCTAATTTTGACCATTTTTCCCTTTTGATAATTTGATCAAATTTCTTGAGGAGTTGTGATCCAAACTTGATCAAATGGTAAATAGGAGCCTAGAATGTTGTTGTGGATCAAAATTTATGAAGTTTGACTGTAAATTGGCCATGGTTGACTTTTTCCCCAATACAGCTGATTTTTAGGTCAATTGTCCAATTGACTGGGCAAAAATGTGGTTCAAGGCTTGAAACTTGTCATGAGCAATATTAGGGGTCCAAGATGGTGTATGAAAGTCACATGAAGCATTGATGGTCCAAAAATCCTTATGCAAACTCAAACCCTAATTTCAGGTCATCAGTGCAAGATGGGGTCTTGAGCTGAGCAAACCTTAATCCTGTCTGGAGTCCAAGAAGTCTTGTGAGGAAAATTTTGATAAATGAGAGGGAAAATTTTGGGGTACAACAGCTGCCCCTGTTCAATCTTCTTGAACCTGAAGAGTTAGATTGGCGAGTTTTTCCATTCGTGACTCGAAGGTAAAAGATGATTGGACACTAGAGTGCCCATAAATTTGCACTCGGCAAAATGTAGTTGAGGAAATGGGCTTAAAGATGCCATTTGGAGATGTGATAGAATCTTGTTGGAGATGGGCTTAAAGATGCCATCCAAGAATGTTTGCTGAATTGTAAGTTGTAAGTCAAAAGAATGAGTATTCAGAATGGTGTCCGTGTCTGGAACGTATCTGAGCTGTATCTGGAGACTGAATCTGAATGAGAAATAGAATAGCATTTGTGTCTGGAGCGCATTCGAGCTGGGGAAAATCAGAATAAGTGACAGAATGGCATTCGTGTCTGGAGCGTATCTGGACTGTGTCTGAATTTGAATTTGAATGAGTAATAGAATAGCATCCGTGTCTGGAGTGTATCTAAACTGTATCTGAGATCTGAGTCTGAATGATAAACATAATGACTTCCAAGTCTGGAGTGTATCCGTACTGTATCTGAATCAGAGAACTGAATATGGGCCAGAATGGCATCCGCGTCTGGAGCATATCTGAACTAGAATCTGAACAAGTGACAGAATGACTTCCGTGTCTGGAGTGTATCTGTACTGTATCTAGAATTTGAAATCTGAATAATTAATAGAATAGCATCCGCGTCTGGGGCGTATCTAAACTGTATCTGAATGAGCAACAGAATGACTTCCGTGTCTAGAGTGTATCCGTACTATATCTGAAATCTTTGAACATTGTCAATGATAGCTGTTAATCTTATCCTGAAAAAGGGTAAAATGTTAGCTGAAACACAAAGTTATGTTGCATGAAATGTATGATGCAATAAATGTACTTTATCAACTTTTATGATATATGAATGTAATGTATGTGCATGTAAGCTGATTTGTTGTATTGCTGAGGAAAATAAATCCTTGACAGTTGGGGATAATAAAACCCTTGATTGTTGCCGGGGGAAATAAATCCTTGACTGTTGAGGATAAGAAATCTTGGGAGACTGTTGGGGATTAAAAATCCTTAACAACTTCCGTGGGGATACAAGGATCCTTCATGTCTTGAAGTTGGAGTATTGACAAAAAATTTGTTGTGAGAGTAATGCCAAACTGCTTGAGAAATTTGCTTGGGAAATCCAGAGAACTTTGATGACTTCTACTAGGGGTTACTCAATGGGAATCCTTATTCTGCTGGGGAATAGGGAAAATTCTGATGACTTCTGTGGGGGATTAAGAATGAGAATCTTCATTCTATTGAGAAGCAATGAAAACTTTGGCGAATTCACTGGGGAACTAAGAATGAGAATCTTCATTATGTTGAGAAACAATGAAAACTTTGGCGACTTCACTGGGGAACTAAGAATGAGAATCTTCATTCTGTTGAGAAATAAAAACTCTGTGGGGGAGAAGGCTTACTGCCGAGGAGTAAGTTCAGGAGTCTAGGTTGTCTTCCACTCTACTGGGGAGTTATCCTAGGTCGGGGAGAGACAAAGGTTAACTGTTATATGATTGATTTCCAGGTTTCAAGATAACTTGCTGGGGAAATTGGATTGACTGAAAGGTTTCCGCTGGGGATTGATAGTAACAAGTTTTGGCTCCGCCGTGGATTGGGAGTTTGAAGTTTTGATTCTGATGGGGATTAAGGGTTTGAAATTTTAACTCCGCTGGGGGATCTAGATGATGTACTGTAGGGATTTCTCCTGGAATAGCCTAAAGACGTTTTCCTATCCTTTTAGTCTGTCAGTAATTGTTCTTTTCTGTCCCGTTTATTTGTAAACAGTAATTATGTTCAAATGCATATGTTCATCAATGAATCATTGGACGTTTTTGAAAATAAAACACGAGTGTAAAAAGAAAAATACAAATATTTTTTGTTCTTTGAAAGAGACATCTTTATATTTACTTTGAATAAGTGTTTTGTACAAAGGAGACAGACATCCTAGTAAGAGAATGGTGTCATAAAGGTAAGAAAAATTTATACAAAGAAAGATAGCTATGTGTAAAAAAATCCCATGGGGTTCCCATTCCGCTATAGCCTTCGTATCTCCGAATATCTTGTCCATCAGTTGCTTCGTCCGAGGATGATTAAATTGATCAGAAGCTCAGAGTTTGTCAGTGAAGAGATTGTCCTTAAAGTGATCTGACGAGACATAGTCATACGCTTTAATTCCCTAACTTTTTCCTGGACCGCCCTTTCGAGTTTTCGATCCACCGGGAAACCCTTTTTTGCCCAAGTCGCCCTTTCAGGTTTTCAACTTGCCGGGTGTACATATTTTTTTATTTATCCCTAATTTTTGCCTGAACTGCCCTTTCGGGTTTTCGATTCACCAGGATGCCCTTGTTTTTCCTAGGTGTGTCAACCTAGCGGGTCTCTTATGCATATTATCTTTTTACTATGTCTGCGTTCGCAGGGTGCGGTAGGTTGTCGCCGTCCATGGTGGTTAAGATCATTGCCCCGCTAGAAAAGATGTTCTTGATTACAAATGGTCCTTCGTAGGTAGGAGTCCATTTGCCCCTGGGATCACTTTATGGCAAGATGATGTGCTTGATCACTAGATCTCCAACTTGATATACCTGGCGTCTGACTTTCTTGTTGAAAGCCTTGATCATCCGTTTTTGATACGTCTGACCATGACAAACAGCAGTAAGTCTCTTCTCGTCAATTAAGTTCAGTTGATCAAGTCGAGTCTGGACCCAATCGTCTTCACTCAAACCAGCATCCTTCATGATTCTCAAGGAGGGAATCTGAACCTCGATAGGTAAAACAACTTCCATGCCATATACCAAGGAATAGGGTGTTTCCCCAGTTGATGGGCATGCCGTGGTACGGTACCCGTGGAGAGCAAACGGTAACATCTCATGTCAGTCCTTGTAGGTGACTGTCATCTTTTGTATGATCTTTTTGATATTTTTGTTCGCAGCTTCAACTGCACCATTCATCTTCGGCCGATAGGGGGATGAATTATGATGTTGAATTTTGAATTGCTCGCATAGAACAGTGATCATAGTATTGTTAAGGTTTGTACTGTTATCAGTGATAATCCTTTAGGGGATACCGTACCGGAAAATAAGGTTCTGCTTGATGAATCGGGCAACAACATTCTTAGTAACGGATGCGAAGGACGCTGCTTCGACCCATTTGGTGAAATAGTCAATGGCCACCAGAATGAAGCGGTGTCCATTGGATGTTGTAGGTTTGATCTCTCCAATCATGTCGATTCCCCACATAGCGAATGGCCAAGGAGCTGTTAAAACATTTAGAGGAAATGGAGGCACGTGTACCTTGTCTGCATAGATTTGACATTTGTGATAGGTGCGGGAGTGTTGATAGCAGTCAGCTTCCATGGTAGACCAGTAATAGCCTGCCCGTAGAATCTTCTTTGCCATCATATGCCCGCTAGAGTGAGTGTCGAAGGTACCTTCATGCAATTCAGCCATGATCTTTTCAGCTTCAATCTTGTCCACACAACAGAGCATAATAGAATCATGATTGCGTTTGTATGGATGCCATTACTTAGGAAGAACTTTGCCGAGAATCTCCTTAAGAACTTTTTGTCATTGACTGAATCTCCTTCTGGGTATTCCTGAGCCTCGAGATACGTTTTGACTTCATGAAACCATGGCTGGTCCACTACTTCTTCGGTATAAATCTCGTGACAATGTGCAGGTTCGTCCATCCGTTCAATGGTGATTTGGGGAGCCTCATTATCCCATTTAAGTTTAAACATGGATGACATTGTAGCTAGAGCATCTGCTAGATGATTTTCTTCTCGCGGGAAGTGCTCGAAGGTAATCTACTCGAAATATGGTAACAATGTCAAGACCTGTTCTTTGTAAGGGATGAGGTTTGGATGCTTAGTGTCCCACTCTCCTTTGATCTGACTGATGACCAAATCTGAGTCCCCAAACACATCTAAGGATTTGATTCCCAAGTCTATGGCAGCCTTGAATCCAAAGATGCATGCCTCGTACTCTGCCATGTTGTTCGTACAGTTGAAGAAAATTCTGGCAGTGAAAGGAGTATGGTAACCTTCTAGAGATATGAGGACCGCGTCGATACCGTTGCCAAGTGCATTGGAAGCCCCATCAAAGTACAGGGTCCATCGGGACCCTTGTTCAGGTCTGTCATATGGTCTGTTCTCTTCAACGTTGTCCAATGTCATGATGTCTTCGTCAGGGAAGTCGAACTTCATGGATTGGTAATCTTCTACAGCTTGATGGGCTAGATGATCAGCTAGCACACTCCCCTTTATAGCTTTTTGGGTCGTGTACTGTATGTCGTATTCCGTCAGGATCATCTGCCATCTAGCTATTCTTCCATACAAAGCAGGCTTCTCAAAGATGTACTTGATCGGATCCATCTTAGATATCAGTAAAGTGGTATGAGTCAACATATACTGCCTTAGCCAGCGAGAAGCCCATACCAAAGTGCAGCAAGTTTTCTCGAGCAGTGAATATCTGGTTTTACAGTCAGTAAACTTTTTGCTAAGGTAATAAACGGTGTGCTCTTTTCGGCCAAACTCGTCATGCTGCCCCAGTACGCACCCCATTGAATTCTCTAAGACGGTCAGATACATGATTAGCGGTCTTCCCTCGACGGGTGGCATCAAGATAGGAGGTTCTAGCAAGTACTCCTTGATTTTATCTAAAGCAATCTGACAGTCATCATTCCATCGAACTACCTGATCTTTCTTCAACAGCTTGAAGATTGGTTCACAAGTAGATGTTAGGTGAGAAATGAACCTAGAAATGTAGCTTAGGCGTCCCAAGAAACCTCTGACCTCCTTCTCAGTGCGAGGAGCAGGCATTTCTTGTATAGCTTTGATTTTGGCAGGATCAACTTCGATGCCTTTGTTGCTGACAATGAAACCTAAGAGTTTTCCGGACCGGACTCCGAATGTACACTTGTTTGGGTTCAGTCTGAGCATGTACTCCTTCAACCTGACAAACAGCTTTTTCAAGTGATCAAGGTGTTCTTCTTCAGTTTGTGATCGGGCTATCATGTCATCTACGTAAACCTCTAGCTCATGATGTATCATATCATGAAACAAAGCTACCATGGCACGTTGATAGGTTGCCCCGACATTCTTCAGTCTGAATGGCATCACTTTGTAGTAGAACGTACCCCGCTGTGTGAAAAAAGTAGTTTTCTCCAAGTCCTCAGGTGCCATTTTGATCTAGTTATAGCCTGAGAATCCGTCCATGAAAGAAAATACTTTGTGCTGAGCTGTGTTGTCAACCAGGATGACGATGTGCGGAAGTGGAAAGTCATCTTTAGGGCTGGCCCTGTTTAAATCTCTATAATCCACGCACATTCTCACTTTGCCGTCCTTCTTAGGTACAAGCACAATGTTAGCAACCCATTATGGATAGGAAGTAACAGCCAGAAATCCAGCATTGAACTGCTTCATAACTTCTGCTTTGATCTTTTCTGACATGTCAGGTCTCATGTGGCGGACTTTTTGTTTCACTGGTGGACAGTCTTCTCTTGTGGGTAGATGGTGTACCATAATGTCTGTATCAAGTCCCGATATGTCTTCGTATGACCAGGCAAAGATCTCAACATAATCATGCAACAGCTGAATTAGGCACTTTTTGACACTCGGCTCTAGATTGACACCTATTTTGATTTCCTTTTTATCATCCTCAGTACCCAAGTTGATTGTATCCAACTGTTCCTCATGAGGATGAATTGCTCTTTCCTCTTGCTATAGTAGTCTGGCCAATTCCCCTGGAACCTCACAATCTTCCTCACCTTCGTATTCAGCTTGGTAGATCAGATCTTCAGAGTCACTGAAGGCTATAGCAGTATCGTTACCCATGGGATCCGAAATGGAAGGGTACCTGCATTTATGAGTGTGGGTGTGTGTAAGGGATAGCCATCTTTAAAACAATAAAATGTAAAAGAAAGACAATGAGCACAAAAGGTTTAAATATGAAAAGCATCCATGATTCATTAAATGACATATGAAAATGAAATAAGAACCCTTCCAAATGGACCTATGTGTCTCGGGTAAGACACAAGGTTGAAAAAGTACAAATTGTTTTGTGAATTATTACAGTCCAACAGAAATGGAAAAGATAAATTACTGCGGTATGAAAGTAATCGGAACAAAGTATTTTGCTTCCCAGTTGCACAGTCCTCCGCCCACAGTAGGAAAAATCCAGTCTTCCAAGTTGCCCTCTTCTTCACTGTCCTCTAGTGCATTAATCCCTCGGTGGCTGATCTTCACAGGTGGCCCTCCGGCACGGGAGCGGCGCACAGCCTTCTGAGCAGTCGAAGTAAACCCCAAGCCGCCTTCTTCCACTACTGCCCTTGCATCCTTGAGAGATGACATCCGAGGTGGAGGTCTTGTGATCATAGGAGTTAAGGATACCGCCTTGACCGCTGCTATTTCCTGAGAGACTTCTTCAAAATGTTTGAAAGGGGTCTCTATGAATTCGCCATCTAACTCCATATAACGGAAGGAATTCAGATGACTAATCATATATTCCTCTTCCCCATGGACAGTTATAATCTTCCCTTGGACGGGGTACTTGAGCATCTGGTGCAAGGTGGAGGTGACAGCTCCAGCATTGTGAATCCAAGGACGTCCCAACAGGCAAGAGTAAGAAGGACAGATGTCCATCACGAAGAATGTTGAATTGAAAACCTGAGTTCCCACCTTGATTGGGATGTCCACCTCTTCGTGGACCATCCTCTTAGACCCATCAAAAGCTCGCACCACTATATTGCTGGGTTTTAAAGTCATCCCCTTACAATCCAATCTATCCAGGGCTTTTTTTGGAAATACGTTTAAAGACGACCCAGTATCAACCAAAACATGAGCTAGGGTGGTTCCCCTACACTCCACTGAGACATGTAGTGCATCATTATGTTTCCTCCATCGGGGTGTCAAGTCAGCATTGGAGAAGCCCAGGCCATTGTCAGCTATTAAACTGGCCACACACTCTTGGAATTGATCAGCCGAAGTCTCTTGCGGCACGTGAGCTGTCTTCAGAAACTTGACCAAAGCTTTAGCATATGCCTCAGAGCATAACAACAGGGTTAGCATAGAGATCTTGGAGGGGGTCTTCCCCAGTTGTTCAACAACATCATAATCACTTTTCTTAATGATCCTCGGGATTTCTTCCATCTCCTTCTTGGATGTCTCAGGAATGACTAGTGATTGAGCCTTCGTCAAGACAGGCTCTTCTTGAACATTCTTTCCTTTTTTCTCAGCAGCGGAAATAGGGATGAGAATTGTATTGTTATTTTTGGCGGGTACACTTGTAGGTACAATCACAGGGGTAATCTTCGGAGCGGCCACGGGTCCAAAGACTGCTATTGGAGGAGAAATCTCTAGAGAGAAAATTCTTCCACTACGGGTAACTTTGCTTGTTCCAGCAATGTTACTGATGTCGGGATTATCTTCTTCGGAGCTTTCTTCTTCAGCAGTTTGTTCAATCTGTTTGACACCATGGTAGTAGATTTATCCACCATAGTTCAATGGTACCATTTTATCTGATTTGTATGGGGCAGGCCCGAGAATTGTTATCTTCAACGGAGTAGTCATAGGAGCAGATGTAATCCTAACGGGTTTTTTAGGAACCCTGGAAGGATTGGCGTATATGGTTATTATTGAAACTTCTAGAACTGGAATGGGTGAAATAGGAGCTTTCTCAAACAAGATTTCTCGGTTATCAATCAATTGTTGGATTCATTTCTTCAACAGAGGACAGTCGGATGATGAGGACAGGCAAATATGGCAATCTTGGTCACAACCTGGGAACATCCCAGCTTTCAACAAATTCAACTTGATGGTTAAGAGGGGAGTTAACAGTTCATCCACAGTAGCAACAAACAGATCTTCTTCAATAGCGTTGGCATTATGACCATGCCTCGGCATTGGGGCGGAGATAACATTTAGCTTTTCAAGAGCTTCAAATTCAACTTCCTTTGCGTCGATCAGGTCTTGAATCTTGTTCTTCAGGTCCCAACAGTTGTTAGTGTCATGCCCTGGACTTTCTGAATGGTAAGCACACCTGGCGTTGGGATTGTAATGTGGAGAAGCAGTGTTAGGATTTTTAGGGGCCTCCTTTAGCATGGCCAAATTCAACTTCAAGAGATGTGGTAGAACTTGAGCAAGAGTCATGTTTATCTTGGTGAATTGCCTTATAGGCCTTTCCACCCTTTGCTGGTAATTTCTCGGCAGATCATTTCTCGGCTGGTTGTTTCTTGGCTGGTCTGATGCAGACTTTTGAATCATCACGGCCCCCACTGTTGGTCGTCTTTCGGTTCTTCCCTGATTTCTCTGTGCATAGACAACAGATACTTCCTTTCTTCCCGTGAAGGGCTTTTATGCAGCAGTTGAGGCAGACGCGTCCTTTTGAATTTTCCGACTTCTAATACCGGCTTCCACCCTCTCTCCAGTTAAAATCAATTCAGTGAAACCAGCAGAGGAGCTCCCAATCAGGTGATTAAAGAAAGGACCTGACAGAGTTCCCAGGAACATGTCCACTAGCTCCCTTTCAGATAAAGGTGGTTGCATTCTTCCGGCTAAATCCCTCCACTTTTGGGCGTAGTCTTTGAAGCCCTCATTGGTTGCCATAGCCATACTCTGTAGCTGAGTACGGGTTGGCGCCAAGTCAGCGTTGTATTGATATTGTTTATAGAAGGTGGCTGCCAAGTCTTCCCAATTATGGACATCTGCTCTCTCCAACTGGTAGAACCAATCAAGCTGCATTCCTGATAGACTGTCCTGGAAAAAGTGGACCCACAGGTCTTTGTCAGAAGAATATGGTTGAATTTTCCTAACATAGGATCTGAGGTGCATTTTTGGGCAAGACATCCCATCATACTTAGCAAACAGTGGCACTTTAAACTTAGGAGGAATTATAATTCAAGAAACCAACCTTAACTCCTCAAAATCCAGCCCTGGTACTCTCTGTATCTCCATAGCAGCTAGACGTTCTTCCAAGTTTTTGTATTTGTCATCGGCCGGAGGGTACTGTTGTTCGGAGTAGACCTCATCTTCCTCTTCCTCTGCTTCAGAATCTGATGGCACTGTCGTTCCTTTTCCTTTTTGTTGTACTCCAAAATTTTCCCTCTCATATTTCTCAAGACATT
Organism: Vicia faba; assembly: GCA_948472305.1. Lineage (NCBI taxonomy): Eukaryota > Viridiplantae > Streptophyta > Magnoliopsida > Fabales > Fabaceae > Vicia > Vicia faba. Next base: position 1,239,886,864 of record OX451738.1, read on the forward strand.
GCAAGAAAAATCTCCAAGTGGCTCAAGGTTGCTCAAGAGTGGGTCAGACAAGTCATCTCCTAAGACAGTCAACCCCAAATTAGGGTTTTGTGTTGCATCAAGATCCTTGAGTCCAAATGACCTCAAGTTCTCCCCAATGTACTAATATATTCTCAAGGTCATCCATGCCAAGTTTCAAGCCTTGCAGAAGAAGTTTGCTCAGTCAATTGCTCAAAGGGCCCAAAAATCGACTATGCTAGGGCAAAAGTCAACTGTGGCCTACATACAGTCAAAATTCAAGATTTTTTTGTCAACATTATAATTTTGAAGTATATTTCATCATTTGATCAAGGGTTGATCATGATTCATCAAAGATTGCTCAAAATTCATCAAGATTCAAAAGTTGCTAAATTAGGGTTTTGTAGGAAAAGTCAACTCAACTTTGACCAAGTATAACTTTCTCATACTTTATGAGAAATGACCCATCAAAAGCTCATTTTTAAGAGGATGCAATTTCCTACAATCCATATTCACACCCCAAGATCAAAAAATGCACTCACAAGAAGTTATAAATTTGGACATTATAGGTCATTTTTGAAAGTCAACAAAAATACCTTTTTTACCAAAGCTTATAACTTAAGAATGGAATATCAAAATTATATAAGACCAAAAGGGTTGTTTAAAGGACATCTCAAGATTTATAAAAAGTCCAAAAACACCTCCAAAAGTTCAAAATTGAAGAAGTTATGCATTGTTGAAGTTGGACATTTTTGCAAAATTGCCAAAAGTCAACTAACCCCAAAACGTCAAATTTTGTCAAATGGGCCCATTCTTTTCCACTTGATCTGAGCTTGCATCATTGTCCACGTGTCCTAGCTTCATCCATGAGCCAATATTATATTTTTATTATTTTATTTAATTTTTATTTGAATTTAATCATTTTAAATCAAATTAAATCATACAAAATCCAAAACTTTGATTACATGATATTCTTTTGTTGTTTCATGCTTTAATAATCATCATTAGCATCATCAAATTCGGATCACACCATATCATATACAAAAAGATGGATATTTGGCAAATTTGGAAAGGTTTAAAGGGTGAATCAAATCAAATCCCAAGGCATTGATATGAGAAGATTCAAGCCATAATTCTTACCCTAATACATTCCATACTACATAAACAAGCCAAAGGGATCGAAATAAGGGTTGGAGGCTGCAAGAAGAGGCAGAAAAAAGTTTGGAAAAGGTGGTAAAAAGCTTGAATTCGAAATCATAGCAAGAGGAGTTTTCAGAAGCCAAAAGCTATTCCAATCGCTTCCTGGGTGTTCAATCAATCTTCCTGGATCAAAAGCAAGCTTGCTCATACGCCTAAAAGCGTTGTAAGTATCACGATAACCCGCTCTTTTCATGAAATCGTAAACCTTCATTCTTGCATCATTTGAACAAATTCTTGGCATATTTATAATCCTTATAACATTTCCAAGCTTTTGGCAATATTCAATTTGGTTCATAGGCGCTGTAACCCCAAAACACCATAGCTAGGGTTGCGTTTTTAGGGTTTTATTTTTCAGGAAAAATTGGGACTAAAGAAGGGCATGGTGTTAATCAGGAAGCCAAGACGAACTCAACCATGTTTTTGGAATTGATTTATGTGGCCTAGGGAAGATTTTAGAGCAAGCTTGTGCATTTAGCTGAGGATCCAAATCCGCAGGTAATATTTGCAGATTCTGGAGGTAGGAGATGATGAGTTGTCGTTCTCCCATATGTCCGTTCAAACCAAGCGCGCTTCTTTTTGCTTTGCTGGCATATGTTTGGATTTCATTATATTATATTTTTTTTGTATGTTACTAACAAATGAAACAAAGCGTCCTAGTGGCAAGCATGCACATTCGATATCCATCAAGAATCCAATGGCCAGATGGCCAAAGGCCAAATCTGATGGCCAAGAGCTGAGGGTCCACCATAGATCCAGTCAACGCGTGCTCACCTGATCCCAAAAGTCAACAAGGCCATATCAAAATGGGCCTCAGCATTGCTATTCACACCATGGAAACAGGCCCATACTCCTCTCTCATAATTCTTTTGTTTATTTATTTTTAATTTGTTTTAATTATTTTTATTATTTACTAACCAATCAAAAATTCTTTTCTTTATAAAATAAAACCACAAAAATATTTTATTTATCAAATCAAATTTTTATTTTTATTTTATTAATAAACACTAATTAAATTGATTTAGGGTTTTAATTAGAATAAATTTAACATATTTTTCTAAATAATTAAAATTAACTAGACTTAATTAGGTTTTTACTAACTCAATTAATTTTTATTTCTTTCTTAAAATAACAAAAACCCAAATATAACTTTTTTTCATTTAATTAATTAATTAATTAATTTATTAATTAACTTAGGTAATTTCTTTCTTAATTCAAAAACAACAAAAAAAGATGTTTCCTTTAAACAAAAAGGGTCAAAACCCTAGAACTTTGCGCCCGATTTAATTTCCCGCACGCGATTTATTTATTCAATATTGTACTTGCTCCCGGATTGTAATAGCTTAATAGGACTTTTATTATTTTTTATTGCTTTATTTTACTTTTCAAAAGGGTTTGTCTTTGGCGATGTAAATACTCGACGCCTTGTAATTTAAATTCCGCAATTTATTTGCCGCAATTTATAACTGTTAGATGTTTGATAATAGGATGGCATGACAAGACTGAATGTTTTAACCTAAAAGCAACTTAGATCACCATTAACATGTACAAAGATAAAAGTAAACTGAAAACAACACACTCGCACATGCGCACTCTTAGGGTACACCGCACTTGGTTGCCTTCGTACGCGGTCATTGAGTATAGGTCACTTTAGAGGTGGCCCTCTTGTCTAAAATATCATAGTCGCCTCGAAACGGTTGCCTCGAATATTGTTGCCTCAAAACAAATGATCTAAGACATTAGGGTTACCGCTAAGGCATCCTAACATTGCTTTAGTGACCGTATTTCCCTCATTCAAATTGACCCTTAAACTCCAACGACGGTGCTACCTACTCATCAATAGTAGGATAGCATTGTCTAAAGGAAGATAGCATAGAATGATTCCTTTTTCGAGTAGGTAGATGGTTCTTAGATACTTGCTCTTTTAAAAACAAAAACTCTTCACACTTACACTTTTCGAACAAAGTTTTCAAAAAACACTTCATACGCTCTTGAGGACAGAAGCAAGAGTTAAATCGAAGTTTCAAATAAAAACTTTTTCAAACCCACAAGCACAAAGAAAACAATTTTGAAAACAATGAGCAAGTACCTAAGAGCCCGTGGATAACCACTGATAGAAAGGGTGCTAATACCTTCCCTTTTTATAATCTACCCCCCGTACCTAGAAAACCTCGAAAAAGGAATTTTTCTGTGCTTTTTTGCTTTCCTTGTTGGATAAAATAAAAGTCGGTGGCGACTCTTGCTTACCGCGACATTTTGCAAAAACAAACGCAAAATGCAAACCAGCATTCCAAAAAACAGTCAGTTCTTCCCATCGTATCACAGAACTGGCGACTCTGCTGAGGAGTATCTATAAGTGGGGTGTACCTTAGGAATAAGTTCATAATGTTTTCAATTGCTTGACTTGTATGATTTATATTTGTGGGCTTGTATCGGAGTTACTATAGATCCTAACCTGGATCTGGGGGATACCCTTTAGGTAAGTAGCAATAAACTGTGAGGGAACTGTACGACGTAGAATGATACAGTTGAAGCAGTAACTACGTTGGTGTGGCACTTTAGTATGTACCGATATCCCTTGTGGCGTAACGAGGAGAATATGGGTCTGCTAAGGGGTCATTAAGCACCAACTGACCTTAGCACCTTTTAATTGACCAACTTGGCCATAGAACAGTAGTTGTATGCTACACTCATTGAGACTAAACTCTCGCAATGATTCTGGCTGCAAGAAAAGGTTACTAAACTGGAATTATGACCGATCGAGGGTAGTCAGTGATATTGAGATCCTCTAGAACCCAGTTACTATTTCTAGGACAGGTTTGAACCAACTGAACTGAAAGGGGGTAGTACCTAAACTCCTTGCCAGCCTGAAATCTAAGGGCTCTTTGTGTGACTTGTGTGCCTTTACCATGTTTGCTATTTGTGGATACTTATGGTGTGTTTTCTATCATGACATCATGACATCATGATATTGCATGCATCTTGCATTGGACTAACCTATTTCAAAGACAAGAGGGATTCATCTTTGTTCTGTTTTGTAGGTCATGGCACCCATGCGTAGAAACACCATTCGGATTAACTTTGTCCAGGTTCCCACTCTGCTTAAAGAATTGGTTGCAAAGATGTCAGATACTACCTCCTTTATCAGAAGACATGGTCACCTCTTGGGTTTGGTCACTTCCAAATTGGACGAGTAGATGATGAGTGTCTTAGTCCAGTTCTTTGATCCACTGTACCATTGCTTTACTTTTCCGGACTACCAGTTGGTCCCTACCTTGGAAGAGTTCTCTGATATGCTTGGTATCTCTATTCTGGAGCAGACCCCGTTCACAGGTTGCGAGAAGATCCTTAGGCCAGAAGAGATTGCTTCAGCCCTCCATCTGACAAAGTCTGAGGTAATGTCTAATTGGGAGACTCGTAGTGGAGAAAAGGGCTTTTTGACTAAATTCTTGGTTGGTAAAGCTAATCAATTCTGGGACAGTCTAGACTTCCAGGCATTTGAAGACATTTTGGCTCTGCTCATATATGGTTTGGTGTTGTTTCCTAACTCCAATTCCTTTGTTGACATGAATGCGGTAAAGATCTTCATATCTTGTAATCCTGTGCACACTCTCTTGGGTGACATTCTTCATTCTCTTTATGCTCGTACTGCTCAGAGGCGGGGAACCCTTATGTGTTGTGCTCCATTATTGGCGACGTGGTTTATTTCTCACCTCCCCAAATCAGTTTTGAAGAACAAAGAAGGCATGGGATGGGCCTACAGGATTATGTATCTCTCTCATAATGACATCATTTGGACTATTAAGGGTATGGAAGACGTGGCTATTATTGATCACTGTGGGGAATACCCCAATGTTCCACTGATAGGAACCAATGGAGGAATCACTTATAATCCGTGCTTGGCCTAACGTCAGTTTGGGCGAGCTAGAAGGGAAGGACCTCATGAGTTACTAATGCCCAATATTGTCTTTGACTTCCAAGGGGATAGTGACGAGCAATGCCGCAGATTCATAAGAGCTTGGGATAGAGTACACAGGTCTGATCCGCACGAGTTGGGTGCAAAGACTTATCTTCTGATGGAGCCATATCTCTGATGGGTTCGTATCTGTGCCCAAAAGCTGGGAATGCCCTATGAAGATGTCTTGCCTATCATTGTTGAATTTGCTGATGAAGAGGGGGTTCCTCCTACCATCCCACACCCTTACATGCCTACTAACATTGGGGCATTGAAGAGGTCATGGATGCAGCTGAGAGAAGAATGGGATAATTATGGAGAAAAGTATCACGAGCAAGAGTGGAAGATTCAGAAGTTGAGTAGGCAGCTGGAGAACGAGCGGATCCTCAATGACTATGTCCGCACCGACAAGAAGCGACCATGGGAGCACTAATCGTCTTTTGATTATTTCTAGTTTTGCTTTACTTTTCAGCTTTTCTTTCTTGTAACGCCTTAAAGGCATCTGTTGAACAATTGATTTCAAAGTTTATCTAATAAAAGTGTGTTTCATTTTTTGGTTAACGAATTTGAATCCCTAAAGTCTTTGAAATCATATCATACGCATTTCATTCCCATGCACCTCATAACAGGTACCACTACAGGTTTTCTCATCTTCTTCGTTGTTTATTTCAGCATCATATCTTCTGAACCATCAACTGAACAAGCAATCAAGGCTCTACAGGCTCAAAACGCCCAGTTCCAAGAATTATTCATGAACCTGGCTAAGGGTCAGCAAGATCTGAAGGCCCTTATCCTGAAAGAGAAGAAGAAGAAGAAGAAGAAGAAGAAGAAGAAGAAGACGGTCCTGTTTAATATGGGTCGCTGATTCGGAAATGATTTGCGAGAAGAGGTTGATTTGACCCCCTCATCTGGAGGGAAAGATAATCAGGAAGAAAGGAGGGCTCCTAGCCCTGTGGTTTCAGACAACAAGACTGACTTCGACGAAGACCTGTATCCTCCGGCTGAGGATAAATATAAACAACTGGAAGATCGTTTGAGTGCGAAGGATGTTCAGAAAGTGGCTGGGCTGGACTTTGGTGATCTGGGTCTGTCATCTGGGGTGGTAATTCCCCACAAGTTTAAAGCACCAGCCTTTGCCAAGTACGACGGGGTTTCTTGCCCAAAACTGCACCTCCGTTCGTATGTTAGGAAGATCCAGCTGTACACGGCTGACAAGAATCTCTGGATCCACTTCTTTCAAGACAATCTCTCACGTACTCAACTTGAATGGTTTTACCAGCTAGAAGGAGCCAGTATCCGTAGTTGGGAAGACTTGGCTGCTGCTTTCTACAAGCATTACCAATACAATGCAGACCTCGCTCCCACGCATACCCAACTCCAGGGTATGTCTATGAGTGCGGGTGAAGGTTTCAAAGATTATGCTCAGAAATGGAGGGACCTTGCTGGTAGAGTGCAACCACCCTTGGCTGATAGGGAGCTAGTGGATATGTTTCTGGGGACCTTGTCTGGTCCATATTTCAACCATCTAATTGGAAGATCTTCGTTCGGGTTTACAGAGCTGATTATGACCGGGGAAAGAATTGAGGCCGGTATCAAATCCGGTAAAATACAGAAGGGTGCTTCATCAGGCACCCATAAGAAGCCTTTTAAAAAGGAGTCAGCGCTGTTTACAGTTTAAAAAGTCAGAATAGACCTGAACGCCGCCAAGCTGTCAATACGGTGGTTATTTCAAGACCTGTTGTTGCTCCTCAGTGCAACAATCAGCCAAGGCCGAAAGACCACGAAGACAATTCACTCAGCTCAACATGACTTTATCCCAAATTCTGTCGCAGTTATTGAAAACCAACTTGGTGATTCCAAGGGAGGCCTCGAAGAATCCAAATACAACATCACCGAAGTACAACCCTAATGCCCGCTGTGCTTTTCATTCTGATAGCCCGGGGCATGATACGAATGATTGTTGGGTTTTGAAGAACAAGGTACAAGACATGATTGATGCTAAGGAGATCAAGTTCGGAGCACCAGAAAAGCCTAAACAAGACGCCGGGGTGAATGCTATCGGGGATGACGACGATGAAGAGTTTGATATTGACAGATGGATATACCCAACTGCCAATGGTGGATTAAGCAACTAGACAGCGGAGGATTCTATGCCTGTTTCAGTTATCACCCAGTAATGAGACTCTTTGTTTTGTGTTTGTAACAGAAAATGTTTTAAACTTTACGGCTCGGTGTCTTACCCGGGGCATTGTGGCTTCATTTGTGAGGGCTTTATGTGTGTCATCTACATATATCATTAATAAAAGCATTGGACGTTTTTTGCATTTCAAATTTTGCGCTCCTTGTTTTTCTTTTATTATATATTGCAAAACAGCTATTTTACACACACTCACATATACAGGTCTACATCCACTCTGGATCTCACTGGTAATGACTCTGCTACTGCCAGTTATGACTTCGAAAGTCCGATCAACTTAGCCGAAGACGAAGGTGAAGATGATTGTGAAGTACCTGGTGAACTTGCTAGACTGCTACTCCAGGAAGAGAGGGCCATACAGCCGCATGAAGAGCCGGTAGAATCAGTAAATCTGGGTACAGAGATAGACAAGAAAGAGGTCAAGATCAGTGCAAATCTGGAGCTTAGTGTCAAGCAATGGTTGATTCAGATGCTGCGTGACTATGTTGAGATCTTTGCCTGGTCTTATGAAGATATGCCTGGGTTGGATACCGATATTGTGGTTCATCGCCTGCCTACCAAGGAAGACTGTCCTCCAGTAAAACAGAAGGTCCGTCGAATGCGTCCGGAGATGTCTGAGAAAATCAAGGCTGAAGTGATGAAACAATTTGACGCCGGTTTTCTAGCATTTACTTCTTACCCACAGTGGGTGGCCAACGTGGTTCCTGTGCCGAAGAAGGATGGTAAGGTTCAGATGTGTGTTGACTATAGGGATCTGAACAGGGCAAGCCCCAAGGATGATTTCCCTCTACCTCATATCGATGTTCTGGTTGACAACACCGCACAGCATAAAGTCTTCTCCTTTATGGATGGTTTCTCCGATTGTAATCAGATTAAAATGGCTCCCGGACACATGGAGAATACAACTTTTGTTACTCAATGGGGTACCTTTTGCTACAAGGTCATGCCTTTTGGATTAAAAAATGCTGGGGCAACGTATTAGTGCGCCATGGTCGCCTTGTTCCATGACATGATCCATCATGAGATTGAGGTATACGTCGATGACATGATTGCAAGATCCCAGACTGAGGAAGAACACCTCGACCACCTTTAGAAGCTATTTGACAGGTTGAAGTTGTACAAGCTGAGGTTAAACCCGAACAAGTGCACCTTCGGGGTGAGATCTGGTAAGTTGCTGGGTTTCGTCGTAAGCGATAAAGGTATTCAAGTAGATCCTGCAAAGGTGAAGGCTATACAGGAAATGCCAGTTCCCCAAACAGAGAAAGAAGTCAGAGGCTTTCTGGTACGTCTGAACTATATTGCCCGATTCATCTCGCACCTGACTGCTACTTGTGATCCAATCTTCAAATTACTGAAGAAAGATCAAGTGGTAAGATGGAACGATGAATGTCAGGCCGCTTTCGAAAGAATCAAATAGTATCTCCAAGAGCCACCCATTATGATGCCTCTATTTGAAGGGAGACCTCTGATCTTATACTTGATAATACTCGATAATTCAATGGGGTGCGTGCTGGGGCAGCATGACGAGTCTGGCCAAAAAGAGCATGCTATTTATTACCTTAGCAAAAAGTTTGCCGACTGCGAGACCTGATACTCATTGCTTGAGAAAACTTGTTGCGCTTTGGCATGGGCTGCTCGCCGGCTGAGACAGTATATGCTGACTCACACTACTCTATTGATATCAAAGATGGATCTAATCAAGTATGTCTTCGAAAAGTCTGCCTTGTCTGGAAGAATAGCAAGATGGAAGATGATCTTGACTGAGTATGACATCCAATACATGACCCAAAATGCAATTAAGGGAAGTGTGTTGGCAGATCACTTGGCACATCAGGCAGTGGATGATTACCAGTCTATGAACTTTGAATTTCCGGATGAGAGTATCATGATAGTGACTGGCTGTAAAGAACCTAGACCAGATGAAGGACCTGAGGAAGGATCCCGATGGTCTATGTACTTTGATGGAGCTTCGAACGCTTTGGGCAATGGCATCGGCGCCGTGACCATATCTCCTAAAGGCTCTCATACTCCGTTCACCGCGTGACTATGTTTCAACTGCACCAACAATATGGCAGAGTATGAAGCATGCATCATGGGTCTTCGAGCAACAATTGACCTAAGGATTAAGTTTCTAAGTGTCTTCGGAGATTCCGCTCTCATGATCAGTCAGATCAAAGATGAGTGGGATATGAAACACCCGAATCTTATTCCTTACAAGGAGTATGTATTGATGTTGCTTCCCCATTTCGAGGAGATAACCTTTGAAAACTTCCCTAGAGAGGAGAATCAGTTGGCGGACGCGCTGGCTACGATGTCTTCTATGTTCAAAGTCAATTGGGACAGTAAAGCTCCCCAGATTATCATTGAAAGATTGGACGAACCTGCACATTGCTGTGATATTGAGACTGAAGAGGTAGCAGAAAAACCCTGGTTTCATGAGGTGAAGAGGTATCTTAAAGCTCAAGAATACCCCGAGGGTGCATCTGTTAATGATAAGAAGTTTCTAAGGAGGTTCACGGCGAAGTTCTTCATCAGCAATGGTATTCTTTACAAGCGTAACCATGATTCGACCTTACTGCGATGTGTGGATAAGAATGAAGCAGAAAGGATCATGGCAGAGTTACATGAAGGTACTTTTGGAACCCATTCCAGTGGACACACCATGGCAAAGAAAATACTTCGGGCAGGATTTTTTGGTCTACAATGGAAGCCGATTGTTATCAGCATTCTCGAACCTGTCATAAGTGTCAAGTCTATGCTGATAAAGTGCACATACCTCCAGTTCCTCTGAACATCTTGATATCTCCTTGGCCTTTTGCAATGTGGGGCATTGATATGATCGGCGAGATCAGGCCTACGGCATCCAACGGGCATCGTTTCATCCTGGTAGCTATTGATTACTTTATGAAGTGGGTCGAAGCAGCTTCCTTTGCTATTGTAACCAAGAACGCCGTGGCACGGTTCATTCGGCATAACCTGATCTATCGATATGGTGTACCAGAGAGGATACTTACGGACAATTGTACCAATCTCAATAATAAGATGATCACTGAGCTCTACAAGCAGTTCAAGATACAGCATCACAACTCTTCTCCCTATCGGCCGAAGATGAATGGGGCTGTAGAAGCGGCTAATAAGAACATTAAGAAGATTGTCTAAAGGAAGATAGCATGGAACGATTCCTTTTTCGAGTAGGTAGATGGTTCTTAGATACTTGCTCTTTTAAAAACAAAAACTCTTCACACTTACACTTTTCGAACAAAGTTTTCAAAAAACACTTCATACGCTCTTGAGGACAGAAACAAGAGTTAAATCGAAGTTTCAAATAAAAACTTTTTCCAACCCACAAGCACAAAGAAAACAATTTTGAAAACAATGAGCAAGTACCTAAGAGCCCGTGGATAACCACGGATAGAAAGGGTGCTAATACCTTCCCTTTCTATAATTTACCACCCGTACCTAGAAAACCTCGAAAAAGGAATTTTTATGTGCTTTTTTCCTTTCCTTGTTGGATAAAATAAAAGTCGGTGGCGACTCTTGCTTACCGCGACATTTTGCGAAAACAAACGCAAAATGCAAACCAGCATTCCAAAAAACAGTCAGTTCTTCCCACCGTATCACACTTTCCTTCCCCCTCTTCAGATGTTGACGGGAATTTAAAGGTCCGTCTGGCTTGTCCTTCAAACCTTCTGCCCATGATAACCACACTGGCTCGCTTCTTCTTCTTTTTCTCTTTCTCCTTCTCTAGCAGAGTCTTGAGCTCCTCCTGCCCCTTGGCTAAGGTCAAGAGTAGCTGCTGAAATTGTGAATTCTGAGCTTGCAAATCTTTGACTGTTTGTTCAATATCCATCTTGCTGAAATAAACAACAGAGAGATGAGGAAACTTGGTGTGAAGACCTATTTATGCATATGATGAATGATATATATTCATGTAATGCTTTCAAGGATTCAGAAATTCAAATTTGTTTTAAACAAAAAAGAAACACACGTCATATTAATAAGATAAAATTGTTAGTATATCAATGCCCCTTGGGCAAAATAATACAAAATTCTAAGGTAAAAAGACGTTGCGCATCCTCTTTGGTGCAATGTAGGTGTTGAGAGTCTGCTCTTCGTAAAGTAGACGAGTGAGTTCCAAAACCTTCTTCTCGCTTGCGTAGAATTGGGATTCGAAAGTATCGCGCTCTCCCTTGAGCTGTATCCAACTCCTTTGTAGATCTTTGAGTGATGTTGGCATGTCCGGATGTAAGAGGGTGTATGGAACCTCTCCTTCCATAACAGGCTCTATAATCACTGGGAGAATGGTTGGGTAAGGCATCATAAGACTTTGGGCGCGGGTTCATACCCACTTGAGGTAAGGCTCAAGAGGGATGGAATTCTTGTGTCCCAAGGTCTTACTGTCCACCTTGTTGGGCATCCTCCAAGCTCGGATGAATCTCTGACGGAGTCCTTGGTCGTCGTTGTCGAATTCGAAAACCAATCCTTGAATCAGCATGTCATGTGGGTCATCCCTTCGGGCATATCCAAACTGTCTTAGATCCAAGCAGGGGTTGTAGGTGATGCCTCCCCTAATGCCAAGTAGAGGGACATTAGGAAATTCCCCATAATGGTCAATGATAATAACGTTCTCTTTTGATCGAGAACACCAATGAATATCTGAATGTGTAAGAGTCATCAATCGTTGTGACCACCTAAAGCCTTGCTCATTCTTCAAGACTGATTGGGGAAGATGAGAAATAAACCATCTTGCCAGGAGAGGAGTGTAACACATGAGAACACCTCTTTTCCTCATTGTACGAGTGTGAAAAGAGTGAAGGATATCACCAAGCAATGTAGGCACCGGGTTGCGAGACATGAAGATTTTGACAGCACTCACATCTATGAGTTGGTCAGGGTTAGGGAACAAGACCATCCCATAGATGAGAAGAGCTACAATCTCCTCAAAAGCTTGCAAGTCTAGAGAATTCCAACAGCTTTGGTCCTTCTCAAACAGAAACTTTGACAAGAAGCCTTTGACACCACTTCTAGTTTCCCAATGTGTTGTGACATCAGATGAGTGCAAGTGCAGGGCTTGAGCAATCTCTTCTGGCTTTGGATCTCTTTCCGTACCATTGAATGGTAGTTTATTGAAAATAGGAATCCTCAAGAGTTGAGAAAATTCCTCCAAAGTGGGCACAAGTTGGTAGTCAGGAAATGTGAAGCAATGATGCAAAGCGTCAAAGAACTAGAAGAGAACTTTCATCATATCCTCATATGTGTTGGTGGTGACCAAGTTGAGAAGATGACCATGTCTCTTGGTGAATGGAGAATTCTCAGAAATCCTTGAAGCTAGCTCCTTGAGTTGTGGAGGAATTCTTACAAGGTTGATTGCTTGAGGACAAGCAATGGTTTAAGTGTGGGGGAGTTTGATAACACAAAAATATATAGTATATTTGGAATGATTAACATAATTTATGTCTCTATTTTATTTTAATTATGTTGCTTTATGTTGGTATTATGCTGGTATTTTAATGTATTTCAGGAATTTAATGTTTACAAGGCTTGTTTGAGAAAAGGAAGAAAAGGGGGTACAAATGAAGTAAAAATGCATAAAATATAAAAGAAAAGAAAAAGGCCCACGAAGAACCAAAGGCACAAGGAAAGTGCAACGGTCGTCACACCCACCGTAACGATCGTCACAAGCAAAAAGGAAAGGTGACAGTCGTCACACCCACCCGTAACGGATGGCACAAGCAAAAAGTAAAGGGTGACGGTCGTCACCCACCCTTGACGGTCGTCACGAGACCTTTTCCAACGCGTATCAAAGAAACTGCTCCTACTTTTTCTCCACACACTAAGTCCTCTAAGACTTAACCACTCCATCCTATTTTTTCTCCAACCAAGTCTTCCTTAATACTCTCTCCATGATCACACCATGTCTTCCTTTTTTCTCTCACCAAAACAAGTTATCAGAGGAGTATAAATTGGAAGGCAGTTTGCAACAAGAAGGCATCGCTCTCTCTTTGATTATTTCCAATTTCTATTGTTTTAGTTTTTAGGCAGAAATATTCACCATGTAAAAGTGGTAGTTTCTCACACCGAGGAACTACCACACTATTAGTTTTAGGTGTTGTTTTTATTTTATTTCCATTTTGTATCCGATTTTCAAGCGTGCCGGCATTTTCTGAATTCCAGTGTTAGCATTAATTTCAGTTTCCATTTTCGGCATTTACAGGTTCTTCATTTTACCGCATTATTATTATTATTATTATTATTTTATTATTATTATTATTATTATTATTATTATTATCATTGCTATTATTTTTTATCGCATTAATTATTATTACTATTGTGTTTTTCAAATTTAATTTCTATGTCGTTTTTCATCGTAACTATAATTATTCTTGCGTTTTTAATTAGTAACATGTCTGGCTAAATATTCTTGAGTCCGGTGTATGAGGACCTTTGTTGCCAACGGACTCGGTAAAAAATAATAGGTGCAAATTTATGATTAGAATTATGTTTTGGTTTTAATTTCCAAGTCTAATTTAAATAACCTTGTCACGAGAGTGAAAGATTATTTAACATGATTTTGCCACGAGAGTGGGAAATTAATTAAGGTTTAAGTCGAGACCGCGAGAGCGTGAGGATCGAAACAGATAGTGGAAATTAGGCAACAAATCTAAATACAGCGAGAGCGCTTTAGATGCGTTTAGGATATTATTGGCTTTCAAAATATATTCCTTAGTTACCGGGCGAGCGAGAGAAAAATCTTGGGATTAGGAAGTATGACTTTAGTTAATAACGCGAGAGCGTGAGACGGAGTCTTTAAGTTAGTATATTTTACAAAACTAAGTTATAGTTGTAATTATTACCCATTTTCTATAAGTCCTTCAGGAACGCGGAAACCATATTCCGCTCTCTCTTTATTATTATATTTTCTAAATTCATTTTTAGTTTTAATCCTTAATTTCCCCCTAAAAATCCAATTATTCATTAGCTTTAGCTTTACAAAGTAACGATAGATTACGGTAGGTTGACATTGGTCTCTGTGGTTCGACAATCTTTTATATTACTTCGATATTTCCGTGCACTTGTGGAATTTACCCATCAAGTTTTTGGCGCCGTTGCCGGGGACCAACAGTCAATATTTTTATTCCGTTGTTGCACCGTATAGACTAAGGCATTCTTGTCCCAATTACTATGTATCACCCAAAATTTTCTACAACTCCCACTCCGAGTATTTCGAGGAATCACAAGAATCCTATAAATCTGACCTCGAAATACTATTGGAGAATTTCAATGCGTCACAAACTCATTCTCACCCGAATTACCTTTCCAACTATCAATCCCAAAATTTTGAGGAATCACAAGTATATTATAATTCCAACCAAACTTATCCTCAACCAAATTTCCCCTACAATCACTACACCCAATATTTCGAGGAGACGCAAGTATCCTATAAATCCGACCTCGAAATATTAATGGAAAATTTTAATGAAATATCAATGATGACAAAGCGCTTTGTGGAAACATAAAATATGACTCTAACTCACTTTGAAGAATCAGAAGAATCGCATGATTTCAACTTCGAAACATCAATGGAGGATTCTGATGCGACGCTAATTCACTCTATGTTAGAATCTATGATGGAGCACTTTGTAGAGACACAAACTGTCCAGAACGAAGAGTTTAGAAAACAAAGTCTTCAAAACAGTGAAAACCTTAGGCAACTGACCACTATGGTTGAGTCGCTCGCGACTCACAACATAGCCTTAGAGACTTTGGTCTCCATGCTTGAACAAAACCCTCTAGGACCCTTCCCTAAGGAGAAATTGGATGTTGTAACAACCAGTAGTGAAAAATAAATTGAAAATCCTAAGGAGAGTGACAATGAGGTTGAGGAGAGTGATGATGTGGTTGAGGAGAGTTCAGACGAGAAAAGAGTAAAGATTGAGAAAAATCATCCAACAACATCTAAAAGGGAGGTTGTAGAAGAGGTAGAGAAGGAACCACCTATTGTTGTTCCTCATCCATATACCCCACCGATTCCTTTCCCGCAAAGTTTTATGGAAGCTCAGATAGACTCCCAATCTAAAATGTATATGGAGGTATTGGAAAATATCCACACCAATGCACCCTTGTTTGAAGTCTTGCATAAAAATAGAAAATTAGAGGACCATGAAACTAGGGATATTATTAGTGTTAAGAGGATAAGGTTAACCTTTTAGGTGGTGGACGAAATCACTAAGCCCAAACTTGAAAAATTGATAGTTAGGATAGATCCAGAACCACCGCCACAAGTTCAAAAGAATGAACCACCCCACAGAAGAAAGAAAAGAAAGGGTGAGGGATATGTGAGATGGCTCGATAAGTGGCCATGGAAAACGACTATTACTAAAAGTTCAACCGAGGATTCATTCTCGAGAGAACCACCACGAGTGCTTGCACTCCTGAGCCGTCAAGCTATCGACGTTAAACAAAGCGCTGCATGGGAGGCAACCCACGAGCTTTTAATTTAATGTTTTGTTTTTATTGTCTGAATTTGCAGAAAATAAAGATATGGATTGCTCCTCACGTCTCGGCCATCTCTAGGCGAAAAATTTATAGATGATCATCTCGAAGATGAGCCGGTGCCCACGCACATTCCTACGAATGTCGCTGCTGGTGGTGACATTGTTGATGAGTACGATAGGAGAAGGTACTTCCTCTGGATGCAAAGTGGATTTGGTCATGATAGCCCATCAATAGCATTCATACAGGTTATGTCTTTCCTATTTCCACCTGTTATCAAAACATTGAGGACAATGTTTGGTTTAAGTGTGGGGGAGGAACTCTACCATTTTCCATTTATCTCTTTTTAGTTCAATTGATCGTTTTCTAAGTTTATTTCATGTTTTTAGAATTTTACTTGTTTTCGGTATTTGGTCGAGTCATAGCATATGTTGTCAAGTCTGTATGCCAGTTTTAATTTGTTATCGAATTTCCCCATATTTTTAAAATTTTAGCCTCCAACAAAAATTTTCTTTATGATTCATGGCACCACACTCTGAAAGTTTATAGGCTATCTAGGCTTTATTAGAGATACTTGGGAAAGTTTTGATAAAATCGATACCGTTATGACACCCTAAACCCCTCATTATGTGATATCAATCTGGGTACCCATTATGTCAAGACCTTAGGCTCAAGTTTTCAAAGTAGCTCTTAAGTAGTTTATATTAGCAGTCAGCACCATCTTAAACACAAACTACGTAGAGAGTCGATGAATATAAGTAAATGATCATGTTTTTAATAAATAAATGATTTAATTGAAAAATAACCTTCTAAGTTAGGTGACCCTCACCCGGTCATTTAGCCCAACGGTTGTTAAGCCTGTAAGGATTTAATAATAAGCACCCATTGTCCGTTGGTCCAGAGGTCACTGGTACTGGACTTGGTAGGGCGAGCTACGGTCCGATCCCTCGCAACCGCTGTTGGGAAAAATGGGTTACACCGCTTAAATACCAAAACCCCGTGCTAAATAAAAGAAAAGGATCATAGTCGCTAACCGATTTACCCTACTATGTGCATGTACAGATAACGGGCTTAATGTGATTGCGCTTGAATGAATAGAGTGAAATAAAAACGAGAGATATAGGTTGAGTTATAATGGCATGATTCGAATTGGTTTGCATAAAGTGAGAGTCTTTGAATATTGTATCATTACGGTAACCTTGGTATTGAATACTTAGTACCTATCAAACTAACATTAGCCTAGCTGCCACGTATGATTAGGAGTCATGTTGTGCCCTTGTTTCAAAGCTCTCTTATCATTTCTTTTACCGTGTTGGTCGATTGCTTGAGAACAAGCAATGGTTTAAGTGTGGGGGAGTTTGATAATACGAAAATATATAGTATATTTGGCATGATTAACATAATTTATGTCTCTATTTTATTTTAATTATGTTGATTTATGTTGGTATTATGCTGGTATTTTAATGTATTTCAGGAATTTAATGTTTACAAGGCTTGTTTGAGAAAAGGAAGAAAAGGGGGTACAAATGAAGTAAAAATGCATAAAATATAAAAGAAAAGAAAAAGGCCCACAAAGAACCAAAGGCACAAGGAAAGTGCAATGGTCGTCACACCCACTGTAACGACCGTCACAAGCAAAAAGGAAAGGGTGACGGTCGTCACACCCACCCGTAACGGACGGCACAAGCAAAAAGTAAAGGGTGACGGTCGTCACCCACCCTTGACGGTCGTCACGAGACCTTTTCCAACGCGTATCAAAGAAACTGCTCCTACTTTTTCTCCATACACTAAGTCCTTTAATACTTAACCACTTCATCCTATTTTTTCTCCAACCAAGTCTTCCTTAATACTCTCTCCATGATCACACCATGTCTTCCTTTTTTCTCTCACCAAAACAAGTTATCAGAGGAGTATAAATTGGAAGGCAGTTTGCAACAAGAAGGCATCGCTCTCTCTTTGATTATTTCCAATTTCTATTGTTTTAGTTTTGAGGCAAAAATATTCACCATGTAAAAGTGGTAGTTTCTCACACCAAGGAACTACCACACTATTAGTTTTAGGTGTTGTTTTTCTTTTATTTCCATTTTGTATCCGATTTTCAAGCGTGCCGGCATTTTCTGAATTCCAGTGTTAGCCTTAATTTTAGTTTCCATTTTCGGCATTTACAGGTTCTTCATTTTACCGCATTATTATTATTATTATTATTATTATTATTATTATTATTATTATTATTATTATTATTATTATTATTATTATTATTTTTATTATCATTGCTATTATTTTTTATTGCATTAATTATTATTACTATTGTGTTTTTCAAATTTAATTTCTATGTCATTTTTCATCGTAACTATAATTATTCTTGCGTTTTTAATTAGTAACATGTCTGGCTAAATATTCTTGAGTCCTGTGTATGAGGACCGTTGTTGCCAACGGACTCGGTAGAAAATAATAGGTGCAAATTTATGATTAGAATTATGTTTTGGTTTTAATTTCCAAGTCTAATTTAAATAGCCTTGTCACGAGAGTAAAAGATTATTTAACATGATTTTTCCACGAGAGTGGGAAATTAATTAAGGTTTAAGCCGAGACCGTGAGAGCGTGAGGATCGAACCAGATAGTGGAAATTAGGCAACAAATCTAAATACAGCAAGAGCGCTTTAGATGCGTTTAGGATATTATTGGCTTTCAAAATATATTCCTTATTTACCGGGCGAGCGAGAGCAAAATCTTGGGATTAGGAAGTATGACTTTAGTTTATAACGCGAGAGCGTGAGACGGAGTCTTTAAGTTAGTATATTCTACGAAACTAAGTTATAGTTGTAATTAGTACCCATTTTCTATAAGTCCTTCGGAAACGCGGAAACCATATTTCGCTCTCTCTTTATTATTATATTTTCTAAATTCATTTTTAGTTTTAATCCTTAATTTCCCCCAAAAATCCAATTATTCATTAGCCTTAGCTTTACAAAGTAACGATAGATTACGGTAGGTTGACATTGGTCTCTGTGGTTCGACAATCTTTTATATTACTTCGATATTTCCGTACACTTGTGGAATTTACCCATCAACCTACCATTGTTTTGGTAAACAACCCTATCTTTGGATATTAAACGGGACAGGCGTGGGTCATCGTATGACCATGATAACAATGTTGCCAAGTATCTTTAGCATTTTGAGGGACCAATATCATTTTGTTTTAGGCAACCTTTTGATAGCGTCATCGAGGGACTATGATCTTTTGTTTTGTTTTGTTTTGTTTTGCCAAGATACCTTGCATGCATACCGTGGCCATTTTTTTAGGCAACAAAGTGGGTGAAACCCTAGGGGTGCTTGCGTGCAATGTGTTGTCATTTTACAAGCATTTGTTTGTCTTGTATTAGGTCATTCTATTTGTTTGATTTTTGTCTTATCATGCAAAACCCTAGTTTTACTAAACATGGTATAATGCGATAAATTGCGTAAAATAAAACTACGCTATTACAACAATTATTATGGGAGTGGGGATACAAGTTTTTGAATGGGGATATTTTCACAAAATAAAACCCTAAAATACTATTACAACCCAATTGAATTATTGTGCAAATAAATAAATAAACAAGTATTTAAATATGCAATAAAATATATTTATGCAAAAATGTTTGTATTTATTTTATGTATGAAAAAATAAAATTATTTAAGTCTTAAAAATAAGAAAAATAATATTGTTATTTTTGAAAGGGTGAAACCCTAGTTTTTGATTTAAAAGAAAAATATGTTCTATATTATTTATTTTATCCATTTATGTACAAGAAAAAATAAATAAAATTATTTACAAATATTAAAAATTAAAATATATGTGGAAATAATATTTTATGTGTATGAATAATAAACATAAAAATGTATGATATTTTTAAATATGTTTACTATTTATTTTAAGAAAATAGATTCTATTTATTCTAAAAAATCAATATTTTATGCACACAAAAAATAAGATAAAAAATAAAATAAAAATGCAAAAAATTAAGAAAATATTTTTGTGATTTTTTAATGTTTAGAAAAAAATAATAAAGTCAATAAACATAAAAAATATGAGAAAATATGCAAAAATATACAAATATGCAAAGGGGGTGCAAAAAGTAGTCAGGGGTGTGGAAAGTAGAAATGATAAGGCCCAGGCGCACCAGGCCCAGGACAGTCGTCCCTGTCCTCCAGCTTCTCCAATTTGCGCGCGTATTTGCTTCAATCTGTAACTCTCTATTCTTTGCACAATAACAAAAACTTATAACACAAAAAATGCAGCTTGTGATCTCACGATTTCAGTGATATAAAGTTTGTAATCTAACTCTAAAAGACCAGGGAGAATTTCAGTAGCCCTAATTTCTGACCTAGTTTTTTCATGAACTTCAAGCTTTAAATTCTCACTACTCAGTTAATATAAATGACAACTATGCATATGTACAGCTTCACTAAGTTAAGGACTACATTTTTGCTTCACAAAACAGAGCTTGGGGATTCCTAAATAGAGAGATAGAGTTTTGAAAAATACCTTGTTCAACTGAGTTTGGATATGGAAATGTGGGGACTTTGAGTGAGGCCTGAGGATCGTGTGAGCTTCCTTGAAGTTCCCTCAAGTTATTTCAATGCTTAGCTTGCCGTGAGGATGCTTGAAACTCCCTGTAGAAGTTAAGCTGCAACCTTAAAAAATGAAAATGGTGATGTCTGAAATAGAGCTCACAGTTGCAGTGCAAAGGCTTGGATAGTTTGTATGTGATGTATGGAAGGTATTTCAAGTGTTAAAGGGAGAAATGCACGAGCCAATATTGAGTTTGCAAGAGTTTTGCAGAAACAGCCCTGTTTGGGCAGAAATTTGTGTTTTTGTATTTGGGAGAGTTTCAGATGTTGTGCACTCGTGTTCTAGCTTGAGATAAGTTTGTGAATCTCTTTTGAATGATGCCAAGTCCACCCTTTATGAGATGTACAAGTTCTCTTCACTTTTGCAACTTTTCTTGCTTTTGAAGAAAAGTGAAATGACTTGTGCCAAAGGCCTGTACTTGCTAGTTCTAGGGCTGCCAAGGGTTGGTAAACATTGCCTGATATCTGTGGACATTGCTTGTAACAAAGAAACAGGTCCATGGCTCAAGAATTGCAAATTTGCAAAAAGCTTGCTTTATCAAAATGGCATTGTGCCCTTTATGCCATTTATGGATTTATTCTTTGTGAAATTCTTCAAAAGCCAAAACAGAGCCATTATCCCATGAGTTTGCATTTAATTATGGAGTGTAGAAGGGATTTAGGACCTGTAATGCAAGGTACAAGCATGCTAGGATCTGATTTGCAACTTGAAGCATTGTGAAAATGGCTTGAACAAAAGTGACAAAATGCCATTTTCTCTTCTTCGATTCTCCCTAACCACAAATGATTTTGGAGAGTTCTTGGACATTTTATAAAGCTTCCAACATGCTCTACAATCCATATTTGAAATCAATTTTGATATACCTCTTTTAACTAGGTTAAAAATTCCCATGAAGTTAGGTCAAAAACCTGCCTAAATTAGGGCAAATTTTCACTAAGTTAAGAAGTTTATGGACCCCTATTCACAAATTCATATCTTGAGATCCAAGCATCTTTTGGGAAAACTTTGTGAATAAAAGTTGTATATTTCATGTAGGACTACAACTTTCATGTTGGATGTTTTCTTTGAATCCAATTGCATCATGGTGAAAAAGTTGTGGAAAGTTGGGAAAAAATAAGAAATTTTCCATACTTAGAAAAATTCTAAGTTATGAAAATTTTCAAATTAAAACCCTAATTTTCAATTTTAGGTTTCTTGGTCAACAAGTTTCACACTTTGACATATGTTGATGAAATATGATCCTTGACACTTGATTTTGACCAAAAAGTCAAAGTTTGACTTTTCACTGCACAGTTGACTTTTGATTAGTTGACTGCAAAATTCATTTGTCAATCCTATGCATTTGAGATCTTTTGAACTTTGTGATTAGGTCAATATGATTCTATTGAGTCCTTGAAATCATGCTTGAACCCAATTGGTCATTGGCTAGGTTAAAAATCATAAATTGCCCTTTCTCAGTCAAAATCCTAATTTTGACCATTTTGCCCTTTTGATGATTTGATCAAATTTCTTGAGGAGTTGTGATCCAAACTTGATCAAATGGTACATAGGAGCCTAGAATGTTGTTGTTGCTCAAAATTTATGAAGTTTGACTGTAAATTGTCCATGGTTGACTTTTTCCCCAATACAGCTGATTTTTAGGTCAATTGTCCAATTGATTGGGCAAAAATATGGTTCAAGGCTTGAAACTTGTCATGAGAAATATTAGGGGTCCAAGATGGTGTATGAAAGTCACATGAAGCATTGATGGTCCAAAAATACTTGTGCAAACTCAAACCCTAATTTCAGGTCATCAGTGCAAGATGAGGTCTTGAGCTGAGCAAACCTTAATCCTGTCTGGAGTCCAAGAAGTCTTGTGAGGAAAATTTTGATAAATGAGAGGGCAAATTTTGGGGTACAACAAAATCCAATCTCCTAATCATCAATAAACTACTGACATGACAACAAAATGTACTACACTTCGGAAATTTGTTCAATTAGAGATAATTGAGTCAAGGCTTAACCCGGATTACTGGGGAGTCACCAAATTTAGTACTCTACTAGAAACACAAGATTACACAACCAGCACCTCATGACGATTTTGAAAGAAAACATGTTCATGAGGCAAGGATGAATTACTGTATTGTTTTGCATTTCATGGCTTAACCATACTCGGAGCAACTGTTAATATTCCTTCCAGTATTCATGACACATTTCAAAATATGAATACTTTAAATAACCTTGTTTCAAATATTGCCATAAAAGCTAAAATTTTGCCCACAAAAATATAAATGCTCAAATTTCATTAATAAGATGGTAGTCTGCTATTGGCGCGACCACAAAGGTTTACAAAAATTTGGGAAATAGTACATGAAATAAAAAGGTTACACAAAAACAATGATCACTATTCTCCCTAACAACTCCGAATTCCGAGATGTTCTCAAATTCCACAACTGGTCTGATCAAAAGCCTGCCTAAGCCTCCCCTTCGGGTTTTCAACTTAGCGAACTGTCAACTGAAACTTAGGTGAAATACTTCTT
Source organism: Vicia faba (assembly GCA_948472305.1). Taxonomy (NCBI): domain Eukaryota; kingdom Viridiplantae; phylum Streptophyta; class Magnoliopsida; order Fabales; family Fabaceae; genus Vicia; species Vicia faba. Next base: position 1,239,909,837 of record OX451738.1, read on the forward strand.
GGCTGCATAAGCTTTCACGGAGCGCGGGAGTTCTTCACCATCCATATTTGTGAGAATCATGGCGCCTCCAGAGAAAACCTTCTTAACAACATACGGTCCTTCATAATTCGGAGCCCATTTGCCCCTAGAATCAGGTTGGAAAGACAATATCTTCTTGAGCACGAGGTCACCTTCTCTGAATTCGCGGGGTCGAACCTTATTATCAAATTCCTTCTTCATTCTTTATTGATATAGTTGACCGTGACACAACGTTTTCAATCTCTTTTCTTCAAAACTGATCATATCTACTTTGACACCATTCAGCCTCAGAAAGTTTAGCTTCCATCAAGACTCTCATAGACGGGATCTCAACCTCCACGGGGAGTACCGCTTCCATGCCATATACTAGGGAAAATGGGGTTGCGCATGTTGAAGTTCGAACTTAAGTACGGTACCCATGTAGAGCAAACAGAAGCATTTCATGCCAATCTTTATAAGTTACCACCATCTTATGGATAATCTTTTTGATGTTCTTATTAGCAGCTTCAACAGCCCCATTCATCTTTGGCCTGTAGGGAGAATAATTATGATGTTCGATCTTGAACTATTCACAAAACTATCTCATCATTTTGTTATTCAAATTCGAACCATTATCAGTGATGATATTGTCCGGGATGCCGTATCGATAAATGATCTGATTCTTGATAAATCTGACTACCACCTGTTTGGTTACATTAGCATATGATGCTTCTTCCACGCATTTAGTAAAGTAGTTGATGTCCACCAAGATGAAACGATGATTATTTGAAGCTTCGGGTTCAATCATTCCAATCATATCAATGCCCCACATAGAGAAAGGCCAAGGTGAAGAGATAACATTGAGGAGGGTCGGTGGCACATGTATCTTACCCGCATAAATTTTGCATTTATGACATTTCTTCACATATTTGCAGCAATCAGATTCCATCGTCATCCAATAGTAACCCTCCCTCAACATTTTCTTAGCCATTGCATGTCCATTGGCATGAGTGCCAAAGGATCCTTCGTGTACTTCTTGCATCAACATGTCTGCTTCATGTCTGTCTATGCATCTGAGCAAGACCATGTCATAATTCCTCTTATATAATACTTCTTCATTGAGGAAGAAAATAATTTCCAATCTCCTCAACGTCTTCCTATCTTTATTGGATGCCTCAGGCGGGTACTCTTGAGTTTGAAGAACACGTTTAATGTCATAGAACCACGGTTTGTCGTTGGTGACTTCCTCTGCTGAGAACACATGAGCAGGTCTGTCGAGGCGCATAATTCTGATTGAAGGCACGTTGTTCCAATCATTCACTTAGAACATAGAAGACAAAGTAGCTAAAGCATCAGCCATTTGGTTTTCATCTCTAGGGATATGATGTAATTCCACTTCGTTAAAGAAAGTTAAGAATCTTCTAGCATAATATCTGTAAGGGATCAAACCAGGATGACGAGTCTCCCATTCTCCTTTGATTTGATTAATTACCAATTTCGAGTCTCTGTATATATCAAGAATCTTGATCCTTAGATCCACTGCTTCTTCGAGACCCATAATGCATGCTTCATATTCAGCCATGTTGTTCGTATAGTCAAAATTCAACCTCGCTGTGAACGGGATATGAGCACCTCGGGGGGTGACGATGATTTCCAAAATTCCATTGCCATAAGCATTTACAGCGCCGTCAAATATCAAACCCCAACGGGATTCGGGATCAGGTCCTTCTCCGGGTAATGGCTCCTCACAATCTTTAGCTTTCAAGTGCATAACATCTTCATTTGGGAAGTCAAACTTGATGGATTGATAATCGTCAATTGGTTGGTGAGCCAAATGATCATCTAAGATACTCCCTTTGATTGATTTTTGAGTGTGATACTCAATGTCATATTCAGTTAACAACATCTGCCAACGGGTTATTCTTCTAGATAAGGCGGGCTTCTCAAAGATACACTTGATCGGATCCATTTTGGAGATCAACCAAGTGGTATGGTTAATCATATACTGGCGCAGACGGCAAGCAGCCCAAGCTAAAGCACAACAGGTTTTCTCAAGCATTGAGTATCGAGACTCACAGTCTGTGAATTTCTTACTCAGATAATATATGGCATGTTCCTTTCTTCCAGTCTCATCTTGTTGACCGAGCACACATCCCATGGAATCTTCCAATATGGTCAGGTACATAATCAAAGGTCTTCCTTCCACTGGAGGAATCAATATGGGAGACTCAAGTAAATATTCTTTGATGCTATCAAAAGCTCTCTGACAATCTTCTGTCCACACACATCCTTGGTTCTTTCGGAGAAGCTTGAAAATTGGCCCACAAGTAGCAGTCATATGAGATATAAATCTAGAAATATAGTTCAGCCTTCCAAGGAATCCTCTTACTTGTTTTTCCATCTTGGGTGCGGGCATCTCCCGAATAGCTTTGACTTTATCAGGATCTACCTCAATACCTTGCTGGCTGACAATGAAACCCAAAAGTCTTCCAGAGCGAACACCAAAAGTGCACTTGTTAGGATTCAGATGGAGTTTATACTTTCTCAAACGTTGGAATAATTTCAATAAATGCTCCAAATGATCTTCTTCAGTTTGTGATTTGTCAATCATATCATCTACATAAACTTCTATCTCTTTATGCATCATATCATGGAACGAAGCAGTCATGGCTCTTTGGTACATTTCACCAGCATTCTTCAAACCAAACGGCATTACTCGATAACAAAATGTTCCCCAAGGTGTAATGAAAGTTGTCTTCTCCATATCTTCAGGTGCCATATTGATTTGATTGTAACCAGAGAAACCATCCATGAAAGAAAAGACTTTGAACTTTGCGGTGATGTCGACCAATACGTCAATGTGTGGTAATGGAAAATCATCCTTTGGGCTAGCTCTATTCAGATCTTTGTAGTCCACACACATTTGAACCTTGCCATCCTTCTTAGCAACAGGCGCTATATTGGCTAACCATTGAGGATAGACTGATGTAACAAGGAAACCTGCATTAATTTGTTTTTGAACTTCTTCTTTGATCTTGTCAGCCATATCGGGATGAGTCCTTCTCAACTTCTGCTTAATCGGCGGACATTCAGGTCTCAACGGAAAACGATGCACCACAATATTGTTATCCAAACCTGGCATGTCTTGGTAGGACCAAACAAACACATCTACATACTCTCTGAGAAGCTCCAACATTCTTTCTTTGACCTCTGGGATAAGCAATGCTCCAACCTTGACTTCCTTTTTGTCTTTTTCATTACCCAAATTGATCATCTCCATGGGCTCTTCAAATGGATGAATAGTCTTTTCATCGTGCTCAAGTAAACGGGAAATCTCATCCGGAATCTCTTCACTATCCTCTTCCTCAGCTCTGAACATAGAGAATTCAAAGTTGGGAGGGGTATAGGGTCATTGTTTTCAATGGTTAAGTTATGGATTAATCTGCACATATGATTATGCTTTATTTTAGAAATTAATTAATGTGAATATTGTACAGATATAAAAAGGATTATTATATTTCTTTATTTTTATTATTTTTATTACTATTTTCCAGAAAAAGTGAAAAGCAAAAACAGTATGGGGATAAAATAACATTTTTATTCATGATTGGCAATACTTAAAACCAAAGAGCCCAAACTGAAGAAGTGAAAAACACAAGAAGGGGGGTTGAATTGTAAAACTTGAAATCAATTTCAGACAATACGTTATTTTTATCCTGGTTCGTTTGATCTCAAACTACTCCAGTCCACCCGTCAAGGTGATTTCGCCTCTCTCCAACGAGGTCTTAATCCACTATATTCAACTGAATATTACAACTGCTTTAACAACTGCTAAAGCCTTCTTGAGTCAAAACCATAAACCAGTTTCTCAAGGAAATACTTTCTTACAGATGAATGAAATCTAAGTGTGTTGAATGTTTTCTACAAAACTGTTTATCACAACTGTGATACTACACAATTTAAGCTTATGAGAACTAGAATGCTAAAACAATGGAGTAAGTAATTTGAGAGCTTTAGCAAACTGTGAATGAGGATGAAGATGAATCGCTTTAGGCGTGTAGAGAGTTGTAGAGCATTAGCCAATTCGTTCCTCACTTGCTTGTTTATATAGCATTGGAAATGATACGTTGGAGTCAGTTATTCTGTTTCAATGCCAATTACATTCTTTCCATATTGAGAAGATCTTTGTCTGGAATAATGTCGTTGATAATAAAGTATCTTGAATGCACAGTACCGTTGCCAATTAAGCGTGTTCTGGCTTTGGCTTATTCTGACGCTGCTAGGTGCTGATGAATTGTTGTTGTCTTGATCAGAGTTTAGATAGTTACGTGCAGATCTGTTCATCAAGCTTCAGCGTAAGTACATGCTTTGATCTTCTGATTCTGGCATCTGATATAACATCCTCTGATGCTGATGTTGATATTTCATCTTCTGATGCTGATGATAATATTCTTATGTTGATACTCATCAGAGTTTCTGTAAAACACAATATAATCTTTAGGTAGCATATATGTCTTACATGAATCATACAATTTATATACTCTTGTATTTTGTTATCATCAAAACTTTAACTTAGGGTAGTAGATTCAAACTTTGTTCTAACAATCTCCCCCTTTTTGATGATGACAAAAACTAGATTTTTTCAATTGAAAATTAACGAGAAAAGTATCAGAGATAACCAAATAATAAATTGTATCAGAATTAAATAGACAGGTAGGTATCAAAGATAAGAATGAATAAAAAGGTATCAGAGCTTAATAAGATAAAGAAGATAAGGGATAAAGAGGTATCAGAGTTTAGATCGGAAATACTCCCCCTGAATTTATTACTTCCCTTTAATTCCATGAGTTCTTTAGGTTCAGATCTTTATTGACTTTCTTTGAACATCAGAACATCAGAGCTTCAGTGTATTAGAGTTCATCAGATTCGTGTACCTGTAAGCTATGCAGAACAAAAACATTCAAGTATATCAGAGGATTAGAATGTTTGAGACTTTTGTCTCAGTAAACCGTTATTGAAAAATATCAGTCTTTCTCCCCCTTTTTGTCAGCAATCAAAAAGTGCACATAATTGAGGAAGTAAAAAAATAATTGAAGTAAGAGAATCAGTGCAGAAAAACGATTGTATTTAGTTCAGAGCCAGAAAAATAGTACAGATGATATGCAAAGAAAACAATGAAAATATCAAGAGAGAAAAAACTAAGGGGCAGGTGGAAGGCGTGTGAACAGAGCCTCAAGCATGTTCTTAATCTGATCAGTGGTTTCCTTCTGCTGATGCACCACGCTTGCTACTGAGTCAATCTTGTTGTCCTGAACATCATTTTGCTTCAGCTCTTCAAGAGTCTGCCTGTCCAAGGCAGCTTGAGAGATGTCAGAGTCAGGGTGCTTCTGAGAGCTTTCTGCAACGTATTCTTCTTGACACACGTCTTCTGCTGGTTGAACTGTTGATGCTGGATGCTTTTCAGACCATGGCTCACTATCCAGAAAGAGTGCTTCCTCCTTCAGCAGCTGACTCGTGACTGGACCTTCAACTTCTTTCAGCAGCTTGCTGAAGTTCTGTTGAGCCTGTTCATAGTTTATGTCTTGCAGCTTGAAGGCTTCAGCGCATACCCACTTTCTGAATTGTGTCCAGAGTTGGTCTGAAGCAGCAGGATCAATCATTCCAGGATACGCCTGCTTTAGAGAAGCAATCCAATTCTACATGCCTGTTTCAAAATTCAAGATGCTAGAACCAACATCTAGTTGTTTGGGTTTGGGAATGGCGATTTTATTTTCCAGGTTAGCAAGGAGGTCAAGGACTGTTAGGTCAATGAAGGTCTTGTTGTGGTCATCTGTATTTTGTTTGGGTGAGGGAGTAGGAGAGTCAGAAATGATTATTGGACTGTGTGGAGTGTTAGGAGGGGTAGTTTCTGGTGAGTATGGCAGTTGGGGTATGTTTACAGTTGTACCACAAGGCAGTTGGATTGCCAAGGGTTGTGGTTCAGAGGATTGAGGTGATAGAGGTTCAGGGGTTTGAGGTTCAGGTGATGGAGTTTCAGAGTGTTGAGACTCAGGTTGTGGAGATGATGGTTGTGGTGAAGGTGGATTAAGTTCTGGTTGTGGAGAGGGAGGTGGAGAAGTTTCTGGTTCTGGTGATTGTGGATTTTCTGGTATTGGTGAGAGTGTATATTCTGGTTGAGGTGAATGGGCAGTTTCTGGTTGAGTGTTTGGATTTTCTGAGAGGGGAGCGGAAGAACGTTGATCAATTTCAGAAAGAATTTTATCAAGTTCTGATTCTGTTGATGTTGTGGGTTTTGGATTTTGAGGTTTGGTGCGGGATCTCCTGAGAGTTAGTGACTCAGAAGGGTCAAACTCTGGTTCGGTATCATCAATGGTTGGTATGGGAATTGGGAGTTCATATGAAGCTGGGGTTGGAATCAATGTTGGAACAGCAGATGAATTTAAAACATTAACAGCAGATAGATTACCTCTCTTCTTTGGGGTCTGCTGGGATGGTCCTTCTGAAGCAGCCTTTCTCTTCTTACTCTTCTTCAAAGTAACCTCTGGTGTTTGCTGGTGCAGATCTTTGATGTTCAGATTAGGATCTGTGCCATCAGCTTTACACGCATCCAAGTATCTGAGAACAATGACTGGTTTAGAGTCAATCTCAGAGAATATGGGAAAGTCGCTCAGAGGGACTCTTCTGTTGGTGATGTCAGCAAGAGGAGTGACGTTGGGCTCCTTTCTGATATTCTCTATCAGTTTCATCTTCTTCAGATTCTTGGCGTTCAACTGCTTGCCAACAGCTGGTTCCAGAGAGCTTATTTCCTATGCCTCTGTCAGGTGTTCTATCAGCCTATTCTCAGTTAGAATATCTCATATTAATCTGCCGAAGGGTATCCAATCCCTTTTAGTCTTTTCTTCTTCTCTCGTCTCCTTGACGCTGGTCTTCAGATGATTAAACAGAAGATGAGCAAGATTTATCTTGGTCTTCTTAGCAATAAAATAGAGCAGAAATTGCTGATCTATGTTGATGTAGTCAGGAGAGCTTGTGGGCTTCCTGTGGTTGAAGCAGCCCAAGATGATCTTTGCCCAGATTCTGTGCTGATCCATCAAATCTCTGATCTTGCTGCTGGGAACCCCATGAGTGAAAATCTGTCTAGCAACTATGCCCGTGTTTCCAGCTCTTTCTGCCATGTCAATACAACGGATGCCACCACCGTTGTATCCAATCAGTCTAGCAATGTGATCTTCAGTAATCACTATCTTCTTTCCCATGATGTACGATGTAACCTGATGAGTTGAGGCAGACGCATGAATCCAGAACTCTTTAACCAGAATGGGGAATGTTGGACCCACCAACCTATCAAAGTACTTCTCCCATCCTTGTGCCCTAATTTCTTCAGTCAAATCGAAGCCATTTTATTTCAGACTGTTGAAATCAACGATCAGTTCAGACAGAACTTCCAGGTTCTTCACCGGAGTAAGGAGCGTTCTGAACGGAATCTGATATTGTTCAGAAGAAGCCTCTTGTCGGGAACCTGCAGAAACAGTGCTAGAAGTTTCCATGTTCACACTAGGGTTTCTTGAGAAAAAGCTTGAAAAAGGGTTTCTTTTGAAAAAGATGAACACACAAGTAAGAATGCAGAAAATATTTAGATGATTGCAAGAGACGGTAAAAAGTGAATGAATGGAGTTAAGGCGTTTAAATAGGTTTCAAAAGATGTTTTGAAAATGTAAACGATTTTAAGAGAGAGAATTAACTCATGATTACAATTTAACTCATGATTACACGCATTTAATGTTTGCTGATTTTGGGGGATTTGAGAAAGATATTTGGAACGATTACCAGTGACATGTGTCGCAATGCATCCAATCAGCGTTTTGTCTTCTCAGAAGCGTGCACGCATGTTCTGCTTCAGAGATTAGCTGATGACTGGATGACACTTGTTTGATTTGGTGAACAGCACATCTATCCTTGAAATGAGACGCTCAGATCTTTATGGATAGACTCTGATACAATCTGCATGTCTAACTTTCTGAGAGAAGATTGATCAGAAGTTCACAGTAAAATAAAACAAATTCTGAAGGTTAACATATAAACTTAAAACATTTTCACTCTGGGCAGAGCTTCATGCTGAGATGTTTCATAATGAAGTTGAACCTATCTTCAGAAAGTGGTTTAGTGAAGATATCATCCCATTGATGGTCTGTATCAATAAATTTTAAGTTCAAAATTCCTTTCTGAATATAGTCCCTAATGAAATGGTGTTTATCTCTATATGCTTAGCCCTAGAATGCAAAATAGGATTTTTACTTAAGCAAATGGCAGAAGTGTTGTCACTGAGTATAGGGATGTTACTCTCAAAGATCTGGAAGTCTTCAAGATGACTTTTCATCCAGAGCATTTGTGTGCTGCATCCTGCTGCTGCTATGTACTCAGCTTCTACTGTTGATAGCGCAATTGTGGATTGCCTTTTGCTGGACCAAGAGATCAGATTTTCTCCCAGAAACTGGCAACTTCCAGAAGTACTTTTACGCTTTACTATGTCTCCAGCAAAGTCAACATCGCAGTAACCTACTAAGTTGTAATCACTAGATTTTCTATAAAATAAACCCAGATTAGTAGTACCTTTCAGATACTTGAAAATTCGCTTAACAGCTGTTAAGTGAGATTCTCTAGGATCTGATTGGAATCTTGCACAAATACATACGCTGAATAAAATATCAGGCCTTGAAGCCGTCAGATAAAGAAGAGAACCAATCATACCTCTGTAGACCTTCTGTTCTACCTTTTTGCTTACCTCTTCTCTTTCCAGAATGCACGTGGGATGCATTGGAATCTTGGATGACTTACATTCTGAGAGATCAAATTTCTTCAGAAGTTCTCTGACATATTTTCTCTGATGAATGTAAGATCCCTCTGGAGTTTGATTGATCTGAATTCCCAGAAAGAATTTCAGTTCCCCCATGAGGCTCATCTCAAATTCTGCCTGCATACACTTAGCAAATTTTCTTCCAAGAGAAGGATTAGTAGATCCAAAAATAATATCGTCAACATAAATTTGACAAACTAAGATGTCATTCTTAACTAACTTACAGAATAAGGTAGTGTCCACCTTCCCTCTGGTGAATTCTTTTTCTAACAGAAAGTTACTTAGTCTTTCATACCAAGCTCTGGGAGCTTGTTTCAGACCATATAGTGAATTTTTTAGTTTGAAAACATATTCTGGATTTTTTGTACTTTCAAAACTAGGGGGTTGGTGCACATAAACCTCTTCTTCTATATATCCATTTAAGAAAGCACTCTTGACATCCATCTGATACAGAGTGATGCCTTTATTAACAGCAAACGAAATTAAAAGTCTGATAGATTCTAACCTGGCGACTGGGGCAAAGGTTTCTGTATAGTCTATCCCCTCTTGCTGACTATAACCTTGTGCTACCAGTCGTGCTTTGTTTCTGATAACTTCACCTTGTTCGTTCAGCTTGTTTCTGAACACCCATTTTGTTCCAATGACGTTGAATCCTTTTGGTCTGGGAACAAGATCCCATACGTCATTTCTGGTGAATTGATTCAGCTCTTCTTGCATTGCTAGAATCCAATCATTGTCCAGAAGTGCTTCATCAATTGAGGAAGGTTCAATCAGAGAAACAAGTCCCATGAGGGATTTTTTAGAGTTTCTGAAGCTGGCTCTTGTTCTGATTGGATCTTCCTTTCTTCCTAAGATAGTTTCTTCTGGGTGATCCAAGCTGCTTCTGGGTAGTCTTTTCTGAGGTTGGTCAACAGGTGTTGCTGGATTGCTAGCAGTGCCTCTTTCTGATGTTGAAGGAGTATCTTTATTTAGAGCTTCTGATGACTTGTCTTCAGAACCTGTAAATTCAACTTCCATACCTGCAAAAACTTCATTCTGCTTTGACTTTTCAGAGTCAAGCTTATCATCAAAACAAACACTGATTGATTCTTCCACAATCTGTGTTTCTGTATTGTATACTCTGTACCCTCTTGAGCGTTCAGAGTATCCTAACATAATACACTTCTGTGCTTTAGAGTCAAACTTGTTCAAATTATTTTTTGTATTTAACATAAAACAAATACATCCAAATGGATGAAAATATGAAATGTTGGGCTTTCTGTTCTTCCATAATTCATATGGAGTCTTTTCCAGAATAGGTCTTATGGAGATTCTATTCTGAATGTAGCACGTTGTGTTTATTGCCTCTGCCCAAAAGATCTTAGCAACATTTGTCTCATTGATCATGGTTCTGGCCATTCCTTGCAATGTTCTGTTCTTTCGTTCTACAACTCCATTTTGCTGGGGAGTTCTAGGACAAGAGAAATCATGCAGAATGCCTTTGTCATTAAAGAATGACTCAAAATCTTTGTTTTCAAACTCTCCACCATGATCACTTCTGACTTTAACGATTCTAAGATCCTTTTCATTCTGAACTTGGTTACAGAAGGTGTCAAACACAGAGTGTGACTCGTCCTTGTGTCTTAAGAATTTTACCCATGTCCATCTGCTAAAGTCATCTACGATTACTAACCCATACTTCTTGCCACTGACTGAAGCAGTTTTAACTGGTCCAAATAAGTCAATGTGCAGAAGTTCTAATGGTTTAGAGGTAGAAACAACATTTTTAGATTTGAAAGAAGGTTTTGCAAACTTGCCTTTCTGACATGCTTCACACAGAGCATCTGAATTGAACTTCAGATTAGGAAGTCCTCTGACCAGATTGAATTTGTTAATCTGAGATATTCTTCTCATACTAACATGCCCCAATCTTCTGTGCCAGATCCATTGCTCGTTGTTAACAGACAGAAGACACTTTACATTCTGACTTTTCAGTTCAGAAAGTTTGATTTTATAAATGTTGTTTTTCCTCTTTCCATTAAATAGGATATTCCTATCTTTCTGACTAACAGCTTTACATGATTTTTGATTAAAGATTATATCATAACCGTTATCACTTAATTGACTTATGGATAACAGATTATGCATTAATCCATCTACTAACAGAACATTGTTTATAGAGGGAAGATTTCCATTACCTACAGTTCCAGAGCCAATGATCTTTCCCCTCTGATTGCCTCCAAAGCCTATGTGGCCTCCAGGCTTAAGTTCCAGGCTTTGGAACATATGCCTTCTTCCCGTCATGTGTCACGAGCAGCCAGATTCCAGGTACCATGACTGGTGTTTCTGATTTGCTGCTAAAGATATCTGCAACATGTATTATTTTATCCTTAGGTACGCATATTTTCTTGGGTCCTGATTTGTTAGCTTTACCAAAACTCTGGTTGAATTTTGGTTTCACATAATAATTGCTACTAGTATATTTAATGTCATGTGTGTGACCATAAACAAAGTGTGACTTCAGAGGAGTGAGTTTAATAGTTAAATCCATGGCATTCTTTGGTGTAGGAACCTTACCTTGGTATCATATTCCCTTTCTGCCGTTTCTGCTAACTCCATAGATCATTGAAGCCATTTTGCTTCTATCTATGCTTTTAGAAAGGAACTTCTGAAAGCTATGATCATACTCCTTGATGATCTCATCAGTGCTGCTGGGAGTTTCAGAAAGTGTTTCCTTCTGAGAGTTTTGTAAAACATTTTCTAATTTTGAAATTTTATTTTTCAACTCAGAATTTTCCAATTTGAGACTCTCAGTTTTGTCAGAGTCAGAATCAAGATTCCTTTTCAGGTTTCTGAATTTAACTCTGATCTGCTGGTAGCTTTCCAGAATTTCGTTAAGGCTTTCAGCAAGTTCAGCCTTAGTAAAGTTAATTGCAAAGTCAGGAAATACCTCTTCGGTGTATGATTATGAGTCTGATTCAGAAGCTTCACTGTCTTCTGATATGTTGGCCATGAGAGCTATGTTTACTCTCTCATCATCTGATTCTGATTCAGCTTAAGACGAGTCAGAGTCATCCCATGTAGCCATGAGACTTTTCTTCTTTTCTCTTCCAAACTTCTTTTTGGGCTTTTCCCTCTGAAGCTTTGGACAGTCACTCTTATAGTGTCCTTGCTCGTTGCATTCATAGCAAGTGATATCCTTGGTGTTTGGCTTTCTGCTTCCTGAGGAGACTTCATATCTTATGTATCCAGAGGAAGAGTCTGACCTTCTGTATCTGGAAGAGGACTCATTCTGATCAGATCTTCTGGGATTCCTGAACTTCCTTTGCCTCTGCTTCCATAGTTGGTTCACTCTTCTGGAGAGGAGGGAAAGTTCGTCTTCTTCTGATGAGGACCCATCAGATGTTTCTTCAACTGCCTGCAAAACTTTAGAGTCAGATTTTCTGTTAGATTTTAATGTTAGAGGCTTACCTTTCTTCTGAGGTTCATCAGCTTCTAGCTCTATCTCGTGACTTCTGAGGGAGCTGATAAGTTCCTCTAGAGAAATTTTGTTGAGATCTTTAGCTAGCTTCAGCGCTGTAACCATTGGCCTCCACTGTTTTGGAAAGCTTCTGATGATCTTCTTGACATGATCAGCAGTAGAGTATCCTTTGTCCAGAACCTTGAGACCAGCCACCAGAATTTGGAATCTTGAGAACATTGTTTCAATGGATTCACTTTCTTCCATTTTGAATGCCTCATACTTCTGAATGAGCGCAAGAGCTTTAGTTTCTTTGACCTGAATGTTGCCTTCATGCGTCATTCTGAGTGAGTCAAACATGTTCTTTGTTGTGTCTCTGTTAGATATCTTTTCATATTCAGCGTAAGAGATGGCGCTGAGAAGAATGGTTCTGGCCTTGTGGTGATTTTTGAAGTCACGCTTTTGTTGATCAGACATTGCTTTCCTGTCAATCTTCTGACCGCTTGCATTCACTTGGTGCATGTATCCATCTGTCACTATGTCCCACAAATCATTATCATGTGCCAGAAAGAAGCTTTCGATTCTGTCTTTCCAGTAATCAAAATTCTCTCCATCAAAGACTGGAGGTTTGCCGCTGAATTTGTCTCTATCTTCATTGTTGTCATTGCTGCTGTGTTGATATGTTCTTGCCATTGTGTTTTTCTGAAGCTGGATCTTGTACTGACACGGTTAAGTGTTTTAGCTCAGAACCAGGCGCTCTGATGCCAAACTGAAGAAGTGAAAAACACAAGAAGGGGGGTTGAATTGTAAAACTTGAAACCAATTTCAGACAATACGTTATTTTTATCCTGGTTTGTTTGATCTCAAACTACTCCAGTCCACCCGTCAAGGTGATTTCGCCTCTCTCCAACGAGGTCTTAATCCACTATATTCAACTGAATATTACAACTGCTTTAACAACTGCTAAAGCCTTCTTGAGTCAAAACCATAAACCAGTTTCTCAAGGAAATACTTTCTTACAGATGAATGAAATCTAAGTGTGTTGAATGTTTTCTACAAAACTGTTTATCACAACTGTGATACTACACAATTTAAGCTTATGAGAACTAGAATGCTAAAACAATGGAGTAAGTAATTTGAGAGCTTTAGCAAACTGTGAATGAGGATGAAGATGAATCGCTTTAGGCGTGTAGAGAGTTGTAGAGCATTAGCCAATTCGTTCCTCACTTGCTTGTTTATATAGCATTGGAAATGATACGTTGGAGTCAGTTATTCTGTTTCAATGCCAATTACATTCTTTCCATATTGAGAAGATCTTTGTCTGGAATAATGTCGTTGATAATAAAGTATCTTGAATGCACAGTACCGTTGCCAATTAAGCGTGTTCTGGCTTTGGCTTATTCTGACGCTGCTAGGTGCTGATGAATTGTTGTTGTCTTGATCAGAGTTTAGATAGTTACGTGCAGATCTGTTCATCAAGCTTCAGCGTAAGTACATGCTTTGATCTTCTGATTCTGGCATCTGATATAACATCCTCTGATGCTGATGTTGATATTTCATCTTCTGATGCTGATGATAATATTCTTATGTTGATACTCATCAGAGTTTCTGTAAAACACAATATAATCTTTAGGTAGCATATATGTCTTACATGAATCATACAATTTATATACTCTTGTATTTTGTTATCATCAAAACTTTAACTTAGGGTAGTAGATTCAAACTTTGTTCTAACACAAACATCTTCTCTTTTGCCTTGGGCAGAGCAAAAGGATTTATTTTCAACAAAACCCGACACAAATACTCTTTCTCCTTGGGCAGAGCGAAAGGTTTTTTCAAAATAAAACAAAGCATTACTCAGAAATGTGCATCACAACCAGAATATCAACAACAGTCCAGTTCTGGAAAACCACTCCATGCACTACAAAGTCGGGTAAATCCTCTTCAGAATCATCTTCTATTATAGCATCAACTTCGGGCGGAGTCGGATGGATATAACCTGCACTTCTGAAAACTTCTTGTATCGGACGGGTAACTGTATGTTGCTTAACTCTTGCAGACACGGGATGAAAGCCAAGACCTTCTCCAAACTTGTTCTTAGGAAAAGTCAACACCTGGTCCCAACCTTCAACTGAACCACTCTCAACCACTCGTCGCACATCTTCAAAAGAAGAAATAGATGTCCCTTGCTTCTTCACTTCATTACTAGCAAAAGATAGAGCTTGGAATTGGGTTCCAACATCCTCATCAGCATCATTATAAGAGGAAGATGACTAGTGGCTTACCATCATAGCTTGTTCTCCACCAATTGTTACCAGCTTTCCATTCCTTACAAAATTCAATTTTTGATGGAGCATGGAAGTGACTGCCCCTGCATCATGGATCCATGGGCGACCCAATAGGAAACTGTAGGTGGCACGGATATCCATTACTTGAAAAGTGATCTGAAAGTTATGAGGACCAATTGTTATAGGAAGATCCACCTCACCGATGACAGTTTTCCTAGAACCATCAAACGCTTTGACAATTACCCCACTAGGTCTCATAGGAGCACCTTGATGTGAAAGTCGAGATAATGTAGTTTTGGGCAGTACATTTAATGATGAACCTGTATCTACTAGCACACTTGATAAAGTATCATTTCCATAACTTATTGAGATATGCAAAGCCATATTATGGTTCCTTCCCTCCTCCGGAAGATCTTCATCACTAAAATCAAGATTGTTACATGAAGTAATATTTCCCATAATTCCATCAAATTGGTCAACCGTCACATCATGATCTATGAATGCCTGGTCCAAGACCTTCATCAAAGCTTCCCTATGGGCACCAGAATCTCTTAGTAAAGCAAGCACTGAAATCTTGGAAGGAGTTTGCAATAGTTGGTCCATAATCTTGTATTCACTTCTCTTAATGAGTTTCAAAATCTCATCATCATCAAGATGTGGGTTAGGTCCATCGGATCGGCCTACCTCAACTCTTGGTTCAACATTCCTCATCGGAATTTCTGCCGGTATAGGCCTTCTAACTTGAACTTCAGGCCTTTTCGATGGTACCGCTGCAAAGATACGTCCACTCCTTGTGACTCTACTCACATCAGCAATATTAACAAAAGATGGCATTGGCAGTATGGGAACTTCTTGAAGAAGTGAAAAACACAAGAAGGGGGGTTGAATTGTAAAAACTGGAAATCAATTGCAGTCAACACGGTATTTTTATCCTGGTTCGTTTGATCTCAAACTACTCCAGTCCACCCGTCAAGGTGATTTCGCCTCTCTCCAACGAGGTCTTAATCCACTATATTCAACTGAATATTACAACTGCTTTAACAACTGCTAAAGCCTTCTTGAGTCAAACCACAAACCGGTTTCTCAAGGTAATACTTTCTTGCAGATAAATGAAATCTAAGTGTGTTGAATGTTTTCTACAAAAACTGTTTATCACAACTGTGATACTACACAATTTAAGCTTATGAGAACTAGAGTGCTAAAGTAATTGAATAAAGAATTTGAGAGCTTTAGCAAACTGAGAGTGAGGAAGATGATGAATAGCTTTAGGCGTGTAGATAGTTGTAGAGCATTAGCCAATTCAATCTTCATTGACTTGTTTATATAGCATTGGAAAATGGTACGTTGGAGTCAGTAAATCCGTTTCAATGCCAATAACATTCTTTCCATATTAAGCAGATATTTGTCTGGAATAATGCCGTTGATAATAAATAGTATTGAATGCACAGTACCATTGCCACTAAAACATGTTCTGGCTTTGGCTTATTCTGACGCTGCTAGATGCTGATGAATTGTTGTTTTCTTGATCAGAGTTCAGCTTTTTACGCGCAGATCTGTTCATCAAGCTTCAGCGTAAGCACATGTTGATCTTCTGATTCTGGCATCTGATATAACATCCTCTGATGCTGATGTTGATATTTCATCTTCTGATGCTGATGATGATATTCTCTTGCTGATACCCATCAGAGTTTCTGTAAAACAGAATGTAATTTTTAGGTAGCATATATGTCTTACATGAATCATACAATTAATATATCTTTGCATTTTGTTATCATCAAAACTTAAACTTAGGGTAGTAGATTCAAACTTTGTTCTAACAATCTCCCCCTTTTTGATGATGACAAAAACTAGATTTTTTCAATTGAAAAGTAACGTGAAAAGTATCAGAGATAACCAAATAGTAAAGAGTATCAGAATTTAAATAGGAAGTTATCAAAGATAAGAGGATAAAGAAATATCAGAGTTTAGATCGGAGATACTCCCCCTGAATTTATTACTTCCCTTTTTAATTCCAAGAGTCCTTCAGGATCAGATCTTTATTGACTTTCTTTTGAACATCAGAACATCAGAGCTTCAGTTTATCAGAGATGATTAACTTCTTGTACCTGTAGGCTTATGCAAAACAAAACAAAACATTCAAGTATATCAGAGTGTTAGAATGTTTGAGACTTTTTGTCTCAGTAGTCCGTTATTGAAAAATATCATTCTTTTTCTCCCCCTTTTTGTCAGCAATCAAAAAGTGCAAATAATATAAGCTAAAACGATCAGAGCAGAAAAACTGTTATATTTAATTCAAAGCATTGAAAAGTGTACAGAAAACATGGAAAGAAAGCAATGAAAACATCATGAATGAAAAACTAAGGTTGGGGTGGAAAGCGTGTGAATAGAGCTTCTAGCATGTTCTTGATCTGATCAACAGTTTCCTTCTGCTGATGCACCCTGCTGACAACTGTATCAATCTTGCCATCTTGCACATCCATCCTTTCCTTCATCTTCTGATCATTCTCATCCATTCTTTGCTGCAGACGAATATCATTCTGCTTCAGCTCTTCAAGAGTTTGTCTGTCCAAGGCAGCTTGAGAAACGTCAGAAGCAGGATGCTTCTGAGAGCTTTCTGCAACATCTTCTGCTTGACTTGTCTGATCTTCTGCTGGCTGAGCTTTTGAAGCTGGACGCTTTTAAGACCATGGCTCACTATCTAGAAAGAGCACTTCCTCCTTCAGCAGCTGACCTTCAACTTCCTTCAGCAGTTTGCTGAAGTTCTGTTGAGCCTGTTCATAATTGATGTCTTGCAGCTTGAGGGCTTCAGCGCGTACCCACTTTC
Source organism: Vicia faba (assembly GCA_948472305.1). NCBI lineage: Eukaryota > Viridiplantae > Streptophyta > Magnoliopsida > Fabales > Fabaceae > Vicia > Vicia faba. The sequence goes on from OX451738.1 coordinate 1,239,927,239, forward strand.
TGAATTGAGTCCAGAGATGGTATGAAGCGGCAGGATCAATCATTCCAGGACAAACCTGCTTTAGAGAAGCAATCCAATTCTGCAAGCCTGTTTCAAAATTCACAATGCCAACACCAACATCTAGTTGTTTGGGTTTGGGGATGGCTATTTTGTTTTTAAGGTCAGCAAGACGGTTAAGGCTTGTTAAATCAATAAAGGTCCTGCTGTGGTCTTCAGTATTTTGTTTGGGAGATGGAGTGGGAGAATCAGAAATGATTATTGGACTGTTTGGAGTATTTGGAGGGGTAGTTTCTTGTGAGGATGGCAGTTGGGCCATGTTTACAGTTGTACCACATGGCAGTTGAATTCCCAAGGGTTGAGGTTCAGATGATTGAGGTGAATGAGGTTCAGGGGTTTGAGGTTCAGGTGATGGAGTTTCAGAGTGTTGAAACTCAGGTTATGGAGATGATGGTTGAGGTGAAGGTGGATGAAGTTCTGGTTGAGGAGAGGGAGGTGGAATTTCTGGTTGTGGAGAGGGAGGGAGAATTTCTGGTTCCTCTGGTATGGGTGAGAGTGGATGTTCTGGTTGAGGTGAGTGAGGAGTTTCTGGTTGAGTGTTTGGATTTTCTGAGAGGGGAGCGGAAGAACGTTGATCAATTTCATAAAGAACTTTATCAAGTTCTGATTCTGTTGATGTTGTGGGTTTTGGATTTTGGGGTTTGGTGCGGGATCTCCTGAGAGTTAGTGACTCAGAAGGGTCAGCCTCTGGTTCAGTGTCATCAATGGTTGGTATGGGGATTGGGAGTTCATGTGAAGCTGGGGTTGGAATTGATGTTGGAATAGCAGAAGAATTTAAAACATTAGCAGCAGATAAATTACCTCTCTTCTTAGGGGTCTGCTGGGATGGTCCTTCTGAAGTAGCCTTTCTTTTCTTCATCTTCTTCATAGTAACTTCTGGAGTATGCTGGTGCAGATCTTTGATGTTCAGAGTGGGATCTGTGCCATCAGCCTTGCAAGCGTCCAAGTATATGAGAACAATGACTGGTTTAGAGTCAATCTCAGAGAATATTGGAAAGTCGTCCAGAGGGACTCTTCTGCTGGTGATGTCAGCAAGAGGAGTGACGCTGGGCTCCTTTCTGATATTCTCTATCAGTTTCATTTTCTTCAGATTCTTGGCGTTCAGAGGCTTGCTAACAGTAGGTTCAATGGAGATCAATTCATGTGCTTCTGTAAGATGTTCAATCAGCCTATTCTCAGTTAGAATATCTGATATTAACCTGCCAAAGGGTATCCAATCCCTTTTTGTCCTTTCTTCTTCTCTTGTCTCCTTGACGCTGGTCCTGAGGTGATTAAACAGAAGATGAGCCAAGTTAATCTTTACCTTCTGATTAATAAAATAGATCAGAAACTGCTGATCTATGTTTATATAATCAGGAGAGCTTGTGGGCTTCCTGTGATTGAAGCACCCCAGAATAATCTTCGCCCATATTTTGTGTTGATCCTTCAAGTCTCTGATTTTGCTGCTGGGAACCCCATGGGTGAAAATTTCTCTTGCAATGACAGCAGTGTTAGAGCATCTTTCTACCATGTCGATACAGCGGATACTACCACCACTGTATCCAATCAATCTTGCAATGTGATCCTCAGTGATCACAATCTTCTTTTCCATTATATAGGAAGTGACTTGATGTGTTGATGAAGACGCATGAATCCAGAATTCCTTGACCAATACTGGGAACGTTGGACCCACTAACCTATCAAAGTATCTCTCCCATCCTTGTGCCCTAACTTCTTCTGTCAAATCGAATCCATTTTCTTTCAGACTGGAGAAGTCAACAATCAGTTTAGACAGAACTTCCAAGTTCTTCACTAGTGTAAGTAGAGTTCTGAAGGGAATTTGGTATTGTTCAGATGAAGCCTCCTTCTGAGAACCTGCAGAAACATTGCTAGAGGTTTCCATGTTCACACTTAGGGTTTCTTTTAGAAAAGCTTGAAAAAGGGTTTCGTTTGAAAAAGATGAACACACAAGTAAGAATGCAGAGAAAATATTTGGATGATTATAAGAAACGGTAAAAGTTTAATGAATGATGTTAATGTGCTTAAATAGATTTCAAAAAGTGTTTTTGAAAACGTAAACGGTTTTTAAAAAAATTAATTCATGATTACAGTTTAAAACATGATTACACGCATTTAATGCTTGCTGATTTTGGGGGATTTGAGAAAGATACTTGGAACGGTTACCAGACATGTGTCTCAATGCATCCAATCAGCGTTTTGCCTTCTCAGAAGCGTGCACGCGTGTTCTGCTTCAGAGATTTGCTGATGATTGGATGACACTTGTTTGATATAGTGAGCAGCACGTCTATCCTTGAGCTGAAACGCTCAGATCTTTAAGAATAGAATCTGATACAACCTGCATGTCTATCTTTCTGAAAGAAGATTGATCAGAAGTTCACAGTAAAACAAAACACATTCTGAAGGTTAATATATAAAATTAAAACATTTTCACTCTGGGCAGAGCTTCATGCTGAGATGTTTCAGAATGAAGTTGAACCTATCTTCAGAAATTGGTTTAGTGAAGATATCAGCCCATTGATGGTCTGTATCAATAAATTTTAAGTTCAAAATTCCTTTCTGAATATAGTCCCTAATGAAGTGATGTTTTATTTCTATATGCTTAGCCCTAGAATGTAAAATAGGATTTTTACTTAAGCAAATAGCAGAAGTATTGTCACAGAGTATAGGGATGTTACTCTCAAAAATCTGGAAGTCTTCAAGCTGACTTTTCATCCAGAGCATTTGTGTGCTGCATCCAGCTGCTGCTATGTACTCAGCTTCTGCTGTTGATAGCGCAATTGTGGATTGCCTTTTGCTGGACCAAGAGATCAGATTTTCTCCCAGAAACTGGCAGCTTCCAGAAGTACTTTTACGCTCTACTCTGTCTCCAGCAAAGTCAGCATCACAGTAACCTACTAAGCTGTAATCACTAGATTTTCTATAAAATAGACCCAGATTAGTAGTACCTTTCAGATACTTGAAAATTCGCTTAACAGCTGTTAAGTGAGATTCTCTAGGATCTGATTGGAATCTAGCACAAATACATACGCTGAATAAGATATCAGGCCTTGAAGCCGTCAGATAAAGGAGAGAACCAATCATACCTCTGTAGACCTTCTGTTCTACCTTTTTGCTTACCTCTTCTCTTTCCAGAATGCACGTGGGATGCATTGGAATTTTTGATGACTTACATTCTGAGAGGTCAAATTTCTTCAGAAGTTCTCTGACATATTTGCTCTGATGAATGTAAGTTCCCTCTTGATTTTGATTGATCTGAATTCCCATAAAGAATTTCAGTTCTCCCATGAGGCTCATCTCAAATTCTGCCTGCATACACTTAGCAAATTTTCTTCCAAGAGAAGGATTAGTAGATCCAAAAATAATATCATCAACGTAAATTTGACAAACTAAGATGTCATTCTTAACTGACTTACAGAATAAGGTAGTGTCCACCTTCCCTCTGGTGAATTCATTTTCTAACAGAAAGTTACTTAGTCTTTCATACCAAGCTCTGGGAGCTTGTTTCAGACCATATAGTGACTTCTTTAGTTTGAAAACATATTCTGGATTTTTTGTACTTTCAAAACCAGGGGGTTGGTTCACATAAACCTCTTCTTCTATATAGCCATTTAAGAATGCACTCTTGACATCCATCTGATACAGAGTTATGCCTTTATTAACAGCAAACGAAATTAAAAGTCTGATAGATTCTAACCTGGCGACTGGGGCAAAGGTTTCTGTATAGTCTATCCCCTCTTGCTGACTATAACCTTGTGCTACCAGTCGTGCTTTGTTTCTGATAACTTCACCTTGTTCGTTCAGCTTGTTTCTGAACACCCATTTTGTTCCAATGACGTTGAATCCTTTTGGTCTGGGAACAAGATCCCATACGTCATTTCTGGTGAATTGATTCAGCTCTTCTTGCATTGCTAGAATCCAATCGTTGTCCAGAAGTGCTTCATCAATTGAGGAAGGTTCAATCAGAGAAACAAGTCCCATGAGGGATTTTTTAGAGTTTCTGAAGCTGGCTCTTGTTCTGATTGGATCTTCCTTTCTTCCTAAGATAGTTTCTTCTGGGTGATCCAAGATGCTTCTGGGTAGTCTTTTCTGAGGTTGGTCAACAGATGTTGCTGGATTGCTAGCAGTGCCTCTTTCTGATGTTGAAGGAGTATCTTTATTTAGAGCTTCTGATGACTTGTCTTCAGAACCTGTAAATTCAACTTCCATACCTGCAAAAACTTCATTCTGCTTTGACTTTTCAGAGTCAAGCTTATCATCAAAACAAACACTGATTGATTCTTCCACAATCTGTGTTTCTGTATTGTATACTCTGTACCCTTTTGAGCGTTCAGAGTATCCTAACATAATACACTTCTGTGCTTTAGAGTCAAACTTGTTCAAATAATTTTTTGTATTTAACATAAAACAAGTACATCCAAATGGATGAAAATATGAAATGTTGGGCTTTCTGTTCTTCCACAATTCATATGGAGTCTTTTCCAGAATAGGTCTTATTGAGATTCTATTCTGAATGTAGCACGCTGTGTTTATTGCCTCTGCCCAGAAGATCTTAGCAACGTTTGTCTCATTGATCATGGTTCTGGCCATTTCTTGCAATTTTCTGTTCTTTCGTTCTACAACTCCATTTTGTTGGGGAGTTCTAGGACAAGAGAAATCATGCAGAATGTCTCTGTCATTAAAGAATGACTCAAAATCTTTGTTTTCAAACTCTCCACCATGATCCCTTCTGACTTTAACGATTCTAAGATCCTTTTCATTCTGAAATTGGTTACAGAAGGTGACAAACACAGAGTGTGACTCGTCCTTGTGTCTTAAGAACTTTACCCATGTCCATCTGCTATAGTCATCTACGATTACTAACCCATACTTCTTGCCACTGACTGAAGTAGTTTTAACTGGTCCAAATAAGTAATGTGCAGAAGTTCTAATGGCTTAGAGGTAGAAACAACATTTTTAGATTTGAAAGAAGGTTTTGCAAACTTGCCTTTCTGACATGCTTCACACAGAGCATCTGAATTGAACTTCAGATTAGGAAGTCCTCTGACAAGATTAAGTTTGTTAATCTGAGATATTCTTCTCATACTAACATGCCCCAATCTTCTGTGCCAGATCCACTGCTCGTTGTTAACAGACAGAAGACACTTTACATTCTGACTTTTCAGTTCATAAAGTTTGATTTTATAAATGTTATTTTTCCTTTTTCTATTAAATAGGATAGTCCCATCTTTCTTACTAACAGCTTTACATGATTTTTGATTAAAGATTATATCATAACCGTTATCACTTAATTGACTTATGTATAACAGATTATGCATTAATCCATCTACTAGCAGAACATTATTTATAGAGGGAAGATTTCCATTACCTACAGTTCCAGAGCCAATGATCTTTCCCCTCTGATGGCCTCCAAAGCCAACGTGGCCTCCAGGCTTAAGTTCCAGGCTTTGGAACATATGCCTTCTTCCCGTCATGTGTCGCGAGCAGCCAGAGTCCAGGTACCATGACTGGTGTTTCTGATTTGCTGCTAAAGATATCTGCAACATGTATTATTTTATCCTTAGATACCCAGATTTTCTTGGGTCCTGATTTGTTAGATTTACCAAAACTCTGGTTGAATTTTGGTTTCACAGAATACTTGCTACAAGTGTATTTAATATCATGTGTGTGACCATACACAAAATGTGAGTTCATAGGAGTGTGTTTAATAGTTAAATCCATGGCATTCTTTGGTGTAGGAACCTTACCTTGGTCTCCTATTCCCTTTCTGCCGTTTCTGCTAACTCCATAGATCATTGAGGCCATTTTGCTTCTATCTATGCTTTTAGCAAGGAACTTCTGAAAGCTATGATCATACTCCTTGATGATCTCATCAGCGCTGCTGGGAGTTTCAGAAATTGTTTCCTTCTGAGAGTTTTGTAAAACATTTTCTAACTTTGAAATTTTATTTTTCAGCTCAGAATTTTCCAATTTAAGACTCTCAGTCTTATCAGAGTCAGATTCAAGATTCTTTTCAGGTTTCTGAATTTAACTCTAATCTGCTGGTACCTTTCCAGAATTTCGTTAAGGCTTTCAGCAAGTTCATCCTTAGTAAAATTAATTGCAAAGTCAGGAAATACCTCTTCAGTGTCTGATTCTGAGTCTGATTCTGAAGCTTCACTATCTTCTGAAATGTTGGCCATGAGAGCTATGTTTGCTCTCTCATCATCTGATTCTGAGTCAGCTTCAGACGAGTCAGAGTCATCCCATGTAGCCATGAGACTTTTCTTCTTTTATCTTCCAAACTTCTTTTTGGGCTTTTCCCTCTGAAGCTTTGGGCAGTCACTCTTGTAGTGTCCTTGCTCATTGCATTCATAGCAGATGATGTCCTTGGTGTTTGGCTTTCTGCTTCCTGAGGAGCCTTCAGATCTTCTGTATCCAGAGGAAGAATCTGTCCTTCTGTATCTGGAAGAGGACTCATTCTGATCAGATCTTCTAGGATTCCTGAACTTCCTTTACCTCTGCTTCCATAGTTGGTTCACTCTTCTGGAGAGGAGGGAGAGTTCGTCTTCTTCTGATGAGGATCCATCAGATGTTTCTTCAACTGCCTGCAAAACTTTAGACTCAGATTTTTTGTTAGATTTTAATGCTAAAGGCTTACCTTGCTTCTGAGGTTCATCAGCTTCTAGCTCTATCTCATGACTTCTGAGGGAGCTGATAAGTTCCTCCAGAGAAATTTTATTGAGATCTTTAGCTAGCTTCAGAGCTGTAACCATTGGCCTCCACTGTTTTGGTAAGCTTCTGATGATCTTCTTGACATGATCAGCAGTAGAGTATCCTTTGTCCAGAACCTTGAGACCAGCCACCAGAATTTGGAATCTTGTGAACATTGTTTCAATGGATTCACTTTCTTCCATTTTGAATGCCTCATACTTCTGAATGAGCGCAAGAGCTTTAGTTTCTTTGACCTGAATGTTGCCTTCATGCGTCATTCTGAGTGAGTCAAACATGTTCTTTGTTGTGTCTCTGTTAGAGATCTTTTCGTATTCAGCGTAAGAGATGGCGCTGAGAAGAATGGTTCTGGCCTTGTGGTGATTTTTGAAGTCACGCTTTTGTTGGTCAGACATTGCTTTCCTGTCAATCTTCTGACCGCTTGCATTTACTGGGTGCGTGTATCCATCTGTCACCATGTCCCATAGATTAGCATCATGTGCCAGAAAGAAGCTTTCAATTTTGTCTTTCCATTAAACAAAATTTTCCCCATCAAAGACTGGAGGTTTTCCGCTGAATCTGTCTCTGTCTTCATTGTTGTCATTGCTGGTGTGTTGATAAGTTCCTGCCATTGTTTTTTTCTGACGCTGGATCTTGTACTGACACGGTTAAGTGTTTTAGCTCAGAACCAGGCGCTCTGATGCCAATTGAAGAAGTGAAAAACAAAAGAAGGGGGGTTGAATTGTAAAAACTGGAAATCAATTGCAGTCAACACGGTATTTTTATCCTGGTTCCTTTAATCTCAAACTACTTCAGTCCACCCGTCAAGGTGATTTCGCCTCTCTCCAACGAGGTCTTAATCCACTATATTCAACTGAATATTACAACTGCTTTAACAACTGCTAAAGCCTTCTTGAGTCAAACCACAAACCGGTTTCTCAAGGTAATACTTTCTTACAGATAAATGAAATCTAAGTGTGTTGAATGTTTTCTACAAAAACTGTTTATCACAACTGTGATACTACACAATTTAAGCTTATGAGAACTAGAGTGCTAAAGTAATTGAATAAAGAATTTGAGAGCTTTAGAAAACTGAGAGTGAGGAAGATGATGAATAGCTTTAGGCGTGTAGATAGTTGTAGAGAATTAGCCAATTCGATCTTCATTGACTTGTTTATATAGCATTGGAAAATGGTACGTTGGAGTCAGTAAATCCGTTTCAATGCCAATAACATTCTTTCCATATTAAGCAGATATTTGTCTGGAATAATGCCGTTGATAATAAATAGTCTTGAATGCACAGTACCGTTGCCACTAAAACATGTTCTGGCTTTGGCTTATTCTGACGCTGCTAGATGCTGATGAATTGTTGTTTTCTTGATCAGAGTTCAGCTTGTTACGCGCAGATCTGTTCATCAAGCTTCAGCATAAGCACATGTTGATCTTCTGATTCTGGCATCTGATATAACATCCTCTGATGCTGATGTTGATATTTCATCTTCTGATGCTGATGATGATATTCTCTTGCTGATACCCATCAGAGTTTCTGTAAAACAGAATGTAATTTTTAGGTAGCATATATGTCTTACATGAATCATACAATTAATATATCTTTGCATTTTGTTATCATCAAAACTTAAAATGAGGGTAGTAGATTCAAACTTTGTTCTAACACTTCTACCCCATTCTCAATCATTGTGGCATTATATTTGTATGGTATGGCTTGGTCCGAGTTGTAAGGCACAGGACCAGGTGGACAAATAATCAAAGGAGCAGCAGGTGAAGTCTGACTATCATAAACAATCTCTACTGGCTCAGGCATGTTGAACTGTGGCACTATAACATTCACTTCATCATCTGGATCTCTATCATATGTAATGGTGATAACCCTTTGATCCAACAACTTCTGAATATCCTCTTTCACAATAGGGCAATCATCTTCTATTGAACAAAATTCACAAACGTCATAATCATGTCGATGTTTAAAGAAGGTGAGTCTACTTAAGCTTTGATGTATCCTGATCAACGAGTCCCTTATATGCTCAACTTGGTAAACTCGAAACTTTCCAGTACATCCTTCCACCATATTTACCGACGCTGCCCCATGTCGAGGCAAAGGATTATCTTGAACATTCGGGATAACATCTTTGAAAGACAAAATACCGTTCTTGATTAACCTCTGGACATCTTCCTTTAAAGCAAAGCAATTTTCAATATTATGCCACGGCGAACCTTGATGATATGCACAGAATTGATCCGCCTTGTACCAGGGAGAAGTATTATTCGGTGCAATAGGAGGAGGCTTCGTTGTTATGAGATTTTTTCGGATCAGAGCGGGGAACAACTCAGTGTAAGTCATTGGGATGGCATTCAATTATGGTTTCCTCGGTGAATGATTCTGATTGTTGAATTGATGAGCCTGTTGTCGAGGTTGTTGCTGAAATTGTCGTTGTCGAATTAGAGGGGCTTGATAAGTTGGGGTCACCATTGTTGGGAGGATAGCAGGAGTGATTGCCGCAATATGTGAATACCCTCTCCTCGGCCTCCCAAGAAAAATTGCACTGAAATCTTGTTCTATCCTCTTGGGGAAGACACTTCCAAACTTCTTGACACCACTAGATGTACCTCCCTCCTTGACAAAACGTCCTTCACGAATTCTTTCTTCAAGCCGCATGCCCATATTCACCATCTCAGTGAAGTCTCTAGGCGCACTCGCAACCATTCTTTCATAGTAGAAAGAACCTAAAGTTTTTAGGAAAATCTTCGTCATTTCTTTCTCTTCAAGGGGAGGATATATTTAAGCGGCAATCTCGCGCCACCTCTGGGCATATTCTTTAAAAGACTCTCTATCTTTCTGGGACATAGCCCGGAGTTGATCTCGGTCCGGGACCATGTCAACATTGTACTTGTATTGACGCACAAAAGCTTCACTGAGGTCATTGAAGTTACGGATTCGGGTGCTATCCAAACCCATGTACCATTTCAGAGCGGCACCAGTCAAACTGTCTTGGAAGTAGTGAATTAATAAATTATGATCATCATAGTAGGTGGACATCTTTCTCACATACATGGTCAAGTGACTTTGCGAACACGAGTTACCTTTGTATCTTTCAAAGTCTGGAACTTTGAACTTAGCTGGAATTCTCACGTTTGGGACTAAACACAAGTTATGAGCATTTTTCCCAAACAAGTCTTTCCCTTTAAACGCTCTAATTTCCCTCTGCATTTCTTGGAATTGGTCTTGGAACTCCTCAATCCTATCGAAGAGGCACAAACTTTCAACAGGTTCAGCATGATAGATGGGTTCATTTGTGTATGGAATAGTGTGAACCACAGGAGCGACAGTAGTCATCACAGGCTGAGGGAAAGATACCATAGGCTGGATTACAGGTTGCACAGTAGTTGTCTCAGGTTGAGGAAAGGACACAACAGGTTGAATCATGGGTTGCACAGCAGGCTGGTACCCTTCTGGCATGAAATTGTAAGGCATACCCCACGGAAAACCTTTCGGCATTTGATGTTGGAGCGGAGAGTTGACTTGAGCCAAAGATGTTGGAGCAGTGACAATCTCGGAAACCACAGTAGTTGGAGTTTGAATTTCAGCAGCTGAAGTTGATGGCTGATTTTGAGCAGCCATCAAGCTTTCCACAAACGCGGTCAACTTTTCCATTCCAATACAAAGAGTAGTAACCTCTTCGCGAAGCTCATGATATTCCTGCTCCAGATCCTCCATCCTCTTTTGACGATTGGCTCGGGTGTTATACCGGTGAAACAACTTGACAATCTATCGGAGTGGAAAAAGAAACAAGAATAAGACTCTAGAAAACATGTGAAATTGAATGTTGGATGATGCATGATATGCAATGCAAAAGATCATTTATTTAGATAGTTCTTCAAGGAGCTTTAGAACTTTGATAACTTTGCACACATCAATGGTAAAAGAATTTGGAACAACAAAAACTCATTTCGTTAATCAAAGCGGTAAATTACAACTTTGGGACAACAAAACCCATTAATAAAAGCAGTAAATTACAACTTTGGAACATGAAGCCCTTTTACAAAGTTTTACAAAATGACTTAAGTAATAATAAAAAAAACTAGGAACTAAAGGTCACTCAGAATCATCATCGGATGAAGGACCAAATGCCATTTATAACTTGAGCTTCCTAATCTTCTCTTCATAGAAGTCTTCCATCTCTTTCTTCTCGGCTACCAGGTGATCAACGGCCTTCTTCCATGGATTAGGAACAGGAGTAACGCCTACCAAGTCTTCCTTCTTTCTCTTCCTTTCATTAGCATATTTCTTGAGTAATGCGTCCTTTTGATGAAGCTTCTCATCATGATCAATAAACCAACCATCTTGAATAAATAGCATATCCTCCTTCTCCTTCAGCTGTCGAGTCAGGACCCTATTTTCGTATTCAAACATACTATACTTTTCATTTCAAGCATCTCTTTCATACTTCATTCTAGCCAGATTTTCCTGATACTCTCTCATGTTCTCAATAGGGATATCAATAGATTATGATGTAGCAGCAGGGAATAAAGGTTTCTCGGGATTATAAGGCATCTTGGGAGCACAAGCCCTAGCACGAACCCATTGAAGGTAAGGCTCCAAAGAAACAGCACCTTTATGCCCTAACATGTCTCTCCCCTTTCTATGGATGTGGCACCAAGCCCTTTCAATCTCCTCCTTAGCTGATTTGTGATCTTTTCCTTCTTGTATAAAGAAACCACTCACATGAATGTTGTTCGGCTTGTCCCTCACCGGGTATCCAAACTGGTGGCACGCAAGAACAGGATTATAGTTAATTCCTCCCTTCGTACCAAGAAGAGGCACGTTGGGAAAAACACCACAACTATCAATGATCTTCACATCGCAGTAAGCTCGATTATACCATTCTATGTCGGAATGAGTAAGAGCCCTAATTTTTGGCGCCCATCCTGGCTCCTTCTCGAGATCTCATAAAACATCAAACATAAGTAAATGAGAAACATACCACTGGTATAGCAATGATGCACAACAGATAATCATCCCTCCTTGATAGGAGTTTCAAAGATGGATGGAGTAGAAGGTATCTCCTAGAAGCGTAGGGACCGGATTTCCAATCAAGAAGATTCTAATGGCGTTGATATCCACGAACTTATTGATGTTAAGGAAAAAAGACAATCCATAAGAAAGTAAAGCAAAGACATCTTCAAAGGCAACAATATCTTTTATCTCGGTGAAGTGACGAGCTTTCTTCAACAAAAACTGCGCAGGTAAGCCTCGGATTCCCCCCTTAATAGTCATGTTCTCTTCTATCTCCGACTTCCTCAAGTGGGTGATTGTTGCTATCTCGTGAGATTTGGATTCCTCTTCTAAACCAGAGAAAGGAACACAGTCGGTGATTGGCAAACCAAGTATATAGGAGTACTCTTCTAAAGTGGGCATTAACTGGTAATCAAGAAAGGTGAAGCATCAATATAATGGATCATAGATTTGGACCAATGTACTGAGGATGCCTTCCTTCATCTTGCACTTCATGAGAGGGATAATGGATCCATATTTCTTTTGAAACTCCATAGGGTTCTCAATCTGTGGAATCAAACTCTTCAACTCTTCAATTTCAGGCTCCTTAAAACTATGACTCCGAGTGTTTCTTTTTCCAAAATCCATAGTAAGAGTACCTAAGATGTCTGTAAAAATCATTCTTAAGTTCCTTGAAAAACATGTTTTACAAAAAAATGCTTATGGATGTATGGATGAATGATAATGCAACAATTACACATAAGTTCACAAACACGGGGTTCAAAGGTTCAACGCTTCAAGCATGGAGTCAAAGGTAAAGCCCACCCCTAAGGTATGTACTAAAGGTTTAATCACACCTGCAAGACAAGGTTCTAAGAGTTCCCAGAGTCTACATTCCTCCTTCGGATATTACCAATGTCTTGATTACTCAATAATTAGCAATATTCTCAAGAGAAACTCATCCGAGTGTAGCATCGCATGACAAATACTTCCAGATTACTCTGTTATAGTCTCCGCGCTACACCTAAAAGGCCAAGATGGGTTAGGGTTCTACGGTTCTCAGCTTGTCTGGCTCCTAGGTCGAAAGCAATAATGTATTCCTGATTACTCGGTAAATAAATACTACATTCAAAGGGGCTTTCTACTGAGTGGGGGATTTCATGCCTCCTTCTTCGGGATTACTCCCTCAAAGTTAACATGACTATACCACCCGTCCTATTCTTAGGTGTAACTTAGTCCGGGTATAGGACTTGTCCTTTGTAAATATCATTAACACCCAAATAACCACAATATAAACATATAATAAAACAATCAAATAATGATAAAACAGATAAGACAAACTAGGCTTAACCCACTTAGGAATAGACCAGCAAGAGGTCAATCTTTCCCCAGCAGAGTCGCCAATTCTGTAGCGATAAAAAATGTAGCGGGGTAAATCGGAGATCGAGCTATTAATTAACTCGACTCACAAAAGCAAGAGTCACAACCGCGCTTTATTATTTCCAAGGGGAAATGGAAAAGAGCGAAATAAAACCCTAAAATATGCAATGTAAAATAATACTTAAAAGTAATGAAAATATGATGCATTTTGAAAGAAGATCTAGAGTTCGGGGGTTGGTTATGCAATGGGAAGGTATTAGCACCCAGTGCATCTATAGTATCCTATAGGAACCTTTTGAAATATCTGTTTATTAAAATTGTTTGTTTGATTAAAATAGTTCGTTTGGCTAAAAATGGGTGTGGATGAGATTTTGAAGATGCGACGATCTAGTGTCGAAGTTTTGACTTAAAAGGTGTGAGTTTGAAAATTGAATATTAAGTTTGGAAAAAAGAGTAAATAGAAAAAATGAATGAAGGTATTCGCACAATCGTAAGATATATTTTTGATGACATGAAGTCAACAAAATAAAAATATTTCCCTTGGAATTGAGACGGACGAAAGATAAAGATTTAACGATCAAGAATAAAGTTAATTAAAATGACAATTGAACGATTAAATAAATAATGAAAATTGAATTATACTAGCATGCATTTTCAAACAAAAATTAAATAAAATATTAGTTTATAAGCATGTAATTAAATAAACAAAAATTAAATAAAAGATAATTCATTAGCATGTATTGGAATAATTAAATAAATAGAAAAACTAAATAAAGACTAATTTGATAATATATTTTTGTATGTTTTAATGGCAAGAAAAAAATTATATATAAACTAAGTTAATAATTTATTATCAATTATGTTTAATAAAAAAAAGGAATAATGGCCAAAAGAATCAAGAAAAACAGAAAAAAAATTGCCTAACTGAGAGTTGAACCCAGGTCTTTTAAGTTACTACAAACATGCTTTGCCAACTGAAGTGTATTGTTTAACTGTTATTACTACGATTTAATTAATATAAAAGGATGAGTAAGATAGCGGATTGGGCTAGCAGGCCCAATGGGCTGACCCGGTTTTGGAATTGAACAAAAAAAATTGTAACCCTAGACTAAGAGAAAGGCGCAGCTGGTTGTTGTATTGGGAAGGGACAAAAGCAGATTATTATTAGTATTGTCTATACAATCTTATCTCCATATCTCTATGCTTATTTAAAAAAATTAAGACCCTCTCCCTAAAAGAAAATCTTCAACTCTCTATCCTTCACTTTCATATCCCAACGTTGATCTTGTTTTACCCTCCGCCTTTCAGCTCCAAGTACGGTAGCGGCATTGCAGATCCCATTTTACTAAAAAAACTTGTGTATCAGAATGGGGCATGTTAGTTGTATATTGCACATGTTGGTTTCCAGTAGAAGCCAAAAACGAAGGGGCAACGACATGTGGAGAGAGACCGCGAACTGGAGGTTGAACAGGCATATGAGGAGGACTAACAACTTCATCCCTTATAGAAGAAGAAGAATTAGGGATAAAATTAGGAGTTTCAGTAGAGTGAGGTTGTTGAGACATTAAAACTGATATGTTTGCATTCAAAACAACCACTAAGCGATGGAAACAAACAATTTTGGAAAAGTAAATTGCAGTTTCTACCGCGACAGATATGAAGTTTTGAAAATCATGAAAGCGGGGAGATGCCATTCTGTTATGGCTGCCTATAGCGAGTAGTGTAAGGAAGTTGAGATTTACCAACGAAGCTGGATAGAGGTAGCATTTTCGCGGAAGGATGAAAGGACGAGGGAGCTGAGAGTTGAAATCTGACGAAAAAACGTGTGGTGATGTTGTCGGCGTTGAGCATCTATGATAACGACAGAGGGAGGTTGGTATTGCTGTGATGAACAAAGAGGGGTTCGGAGTGATAACAGTTGGTGGTGGTTCTTGGAGCGATGAAGAAGGTTAGGCATTGGGATAGAGAGAAAACAAGGATTGGCGATGGAGAAGGTGATCTGGATTTCTGTCTCGTCTTGTTTTCTTCATTTCAAATCCATCATGATTCAATTTCTCACTTATTTCTGCAGCCTGTGATGCGGCTAAATCTGTGGTAGATTTCATGGTTGCAGCTCGGTTAGTAGCCTGCTGTGCAGTTATAATTTGTTGCATAATCAGTGCTTGCTGGAATTGCATTTGTGGCATGGCAACAGCTCGTTGCATCATCAAAGGAAGAGAGTATGAAGCAAGTGAAGAGTTCGTGGTTGTTTTGGGCGAAAGTGATTTTGACATTTCAAAGGATGCCCCCAACATCAATGTTATTTAATGCCACAGTAGCAGTTGCCTTTTCAGGTTTGAGTATTCTATATTGGCAAAATGCTTTGAATTAGTGATTGTACATTCAAGAATAGTGCCACAGAAACCCAATAGTTATTTAAGCTGTCCCATAGTGAGAAGTGGGCTAAGATTGCTAACTTGAAGAGTTTCTTCAACACATCCTACTTATCAGCTTTATCAGGTGAACCAGAGGAATATTTTGTAGATTGAGCTTGCACCTGAGTTGCATGAGCTTGAAGGACTTGGGCAGCAACTATTGCCTGAGCGATGGCCATTACAGCAGCAGAAGGGAGATCGAAGCAGAAAAGCAGATGGAGGTATGGCAGAGGATTTTATCTTTCTGTTATTTTGTATTTCTCTTACTATTTTTTTTTTGCAGTTGGATGTGAGTGTTGTTTAGGTAGGGGTTTTGGATAAGGTTGAATAAATATATAATTTCTCTAATTTATATTGTTTCTAATATTTTCAAATCTTGTTTATTATTATTATTATTCTAAACATTTCTAATTATCAACACATTGCAGCAACTCAAAAAATACAGCAAAGTGATAAATCAAGCAATCATATGGCATAGAAGTGGTGCAAAGAAGATTCAAATATGTGAATGAGAAAGTTATGCAGAAATAAATAAGGAGGAAGAAAAATACCTATCGGAGCCTCTCCGATGGGGCTTCAAAATGTTTTGTTTTCTCTCCTTGAATTTCTGTATTTTTCTTGTTGAGTTTTGTGTTGCACTTGCTGAATTTTCTATGTGTGGTTCCCTCTGAATTCTTCTCTCCTGTATGTATTTTCTGATTTTTTTTTCTTCCTCTTGATGTTCCTCTTCTGATTTTTTTAGTGTGATTCTTGGGAAAAAAAACTCCTCCTTTTCCTGTTGATAGAGGCCCTTATTTATAGTGAAATATGTGGGGTTTTAGAGGGGGAATAGTAGATATTTGAACTATTTTAGACTCTGTTTTGATGTTTTATGAGACAGCTTTTTAAAGTGTGCATTTTAGTGCAATGTTTGGAGTTTTGTAGACTGGTTTTTGTAGCAGCAAAGGTGCAGATTTTTGTCTTATGGGCTGCATTTTGGACTGTTTTGCAGGGCAGATTAGGACAGCAATTTGGCATGGTTTTTGTAGAAACAAGGTTGGAGAAAATGGACAGCATTATACTCAAGAATTGGACTGTTATTGGATTAAAACAGTGCTGGAAAAAATGGGCAGCATTGGGACTGTTTTGCAGCAAGAATAATAGCTTGATTTTCATGTACAAAATTTGAATTTCTTTTGTAACTTTGTAACAATAAATCCAAGTAAATTGTAACATGAATGGATATGTATTCTTCAATATATTATCAATTCCCTTGTAATTGTAAACAACTTTGAATCTTCATTTGAAATTGAATCTTGATATGTCTTCATGGGAAATAATTGAATAATACTTGAATAAATTATTGAATGATGAATAAATGATAATGCAAGCCTTAGACTTTAATTTTGCATTTTGTAATAGGGATTTAAATAAAACACATGAATTGATTTTGTAATCAAATATCAACCCTCATGTAATTAATCTTGTGATGAACGATTATTTGAATCGAATTTCTTTTTCTAATATCTCCTTAGTAAATGCTTCATGTGTGTTTAAATAACCATAATGTAAATCCATAAAAAAAATCACACAAAATAATCTTGAATAAATATTTCATGCGATAAATGATTATTCTTGAATGAGATCTCTTGGTAGCTCCTCTTCAATTATCGCTTGAATTCAAATAATGAAATTCCAAGTATTCCGAATAAATTCTTCTAGAATGGTTTTGAATTTAATCATCCCATTTTGACAAAATTCACCCCGCGTCATGAGAAAACTTGCTGATGACTTTTGGTCGAAGTGATCGGAAATGACTGGCATAGCTTGGTTTTCTTGTATTTTAAAGCAATGTGAAACACACATAAACCAATGGCAGTAGAACTTCGACTGTTCTTTCTGAAAAATTTCAGAGACACCTGAGACCATCTGTTGGACAGAGTGTGGAAATAAACACGTGATTCTATGAAATTCTTTGATGAACCAGCCTTTGAGAATCAACGATCGACCGCATTTCTGTATCTGCTAAGCTATCTATGGCTAATATTTCTAAATGTACTTTGTTTTCATAACCTAGACTTGAATTTCATAAATCTACTGGAGAAAGTTTAGTAGCTAGTACCTTGCCACGTACTTCGATCAAATATTCCAATCTTTCTTTTCATACTTTATATCCTGAAGCGATCTGAGCCAAATCATTTTCTTCTTGATTCTTTAACCTGGGGATGTGCTTGATATCTACATACTCAAACTTTCAAAGTAACTTATTTTCTATCATGAAGTAAAATATCAAGTTTTATTTTATGCACTTGTACTCTTTAGTAATTTGTTTGATTACTAATTCAGAGTCACCCATTATTTCGACTCTAGTTGCCCCCAATTCTAATAAACTTCAAGTCCTGCTATCAATGCTTCATATTCTTCCTCATTTTTCGAACAAGGGGGTCCTTCTATTTTGTACTTAAGCTTTGTTAGAATTTTATCTGGAAAAATAATTAGAATTCCTATTCCACTTCCTTCCTTATGTGTAGAACCATCAAAGAACAACTTCCAAGGTTCTAACTCCACAAGATTCTAGGATTCTTCGACCGATGCATGGTCGACAATGAAATCAGAGAATACTTGCCCCTTCATTTCTTTTAAAGGCATGAAAGTCAAAGAGTACTCTGTTAGAGCCAATGCCCATTTACCAATTCGACTATGTAAAATTGGTTTAGACAACATATGCTTAATAACATCAAAATATAAGGAAACATAAACATCGAATGGTTTTATATAATATTTCAATTTGGTACATGAGAAGTACAAGCAAATACATAGTTTTTCTATTGTACTATATCTAGTCTTTATGTCATTTAGTACTCTACTTAAGTAGAAAATGGCCCTTTCGACGCCATTTTCATCTTCTTGAGCCAGCATGCTTCCTATAGTTTTATCTGATACAGATATGTATAACCTCATGCACTTGTCTCTTCGAGGAGGCGACAAAATAGGTGAATACACCAAGTACTATTTGATTTTATCGAACTCCTCTTGATGTTCTATGTTCCATGCGAAGTCTCCTTGATCCAACCGCAAGAGTGGAGAGAAGGCTTGAGTTCGACCACTTAGGTTTGATATAAATCTTCGCAAAAAGTTTATCTTTCCCAACAGCGATTGCAACTCTTTCTTTGTCGATGGCTCTTTCGCTTACATTATTGCATTCGTTTTGTTTTGGTTGATTTATATGCCTTTCTTATGGACCACAAAGCCAAGAAAGTCACCAGCCTGCACAAAGAATGCACATTTAAGGGGATTCATTTTCGAGCCATGTTTTCTCATTCTTTCGAATGACTGGCGAAGGTGATCCAAATGACTAGATCCTGATATAAATTTTACTACTATATCATCAATATAGACCTGCATGAAAGTCTCAATGAAATCATGGAATATAGAGTTAATTTCTCTTTGATAAGTTGCCCCAGCATTTTTTAAACCAAATTGCATAACCACCCATTCATAGGTGCCTATTGCCCCAGGGCATCGAAATGTTGTCTTTGGCACATCCTCTTCTCCAATAAAAATCTGATTGTATCCTGAATATCCATCAAGCATACTAAGATATTCGAAACCAGCAGCAGAATCTACTAACATTTCAGCCACAAAATTTAAATCACAAAAGTCTATGCATACTCTAAGAGATCCATTTTTCTTAATTACTGGTATTATATTTGCAATCTATTCGACGTACCTTGTGGTCCGGATGAACTTGCAGCACATAAGTCTTTCGACTTCTTCCTTTATCTTCGAGAGAATATCTGGTGCGAATCTTCTTGACGTCTGCTTGATGGGCTTCTTGCCCTCCTTTATGGGAATCTTCAATTCGACCAGGTCCCTATTCAAACCAGACATTTCTTCATAGTCCCGGGCAAAACAATCTTTGTACTCCTTAAGCAACTGGATCACTTCTTCTATTACTCCTGGACTAAGCTTTGAACTGACATACGTGGTTCTTTTTACAGTCTCATCTCCTAGATCCACTTCTTCAAGAGGGTTATGTGCTAGCATCTTCGCGTTCAACACCACTGGATCCTTCTCGAATCCCAAAGGTCCATCATCGTATATAGTATCCAGCCTTTGGTCTTTTTCTTCGACGAACTTCTCTTTGTCGAGGGGTTTTAGCTTGAAGAACACCCTAGGTGCTTTTGTATGATTTGTTTCTTCATTGGCCTCCATAGCCATAATCTTCACTTCGGCTTCCAAAGCCGATTTTAATCCGTTTTTAGCCAAATAGGCCAAAATCTTTTCAAAGAAGGAGGACTCAGACATGATCACTGTCTTCACCATCCCAGCCTTTAGGCCGTATTCCTGAGAGTCCAAGTGCATCATCTTCTTGCCCCAGAGTCTCCTTATGCCAGCAAAATCCATGCCTTGGATGTAGGGTCAGAAAATACATAGCATTGTTATTTGGCGCATATGCGCTATCTACAGCACTGCAAGGCCCTATGTTGGCCAAATTTCAATCAAAATTTCTTCGATCAAATTGATTCACCTCCTCCATATAATAGCTTTGGTTATCTTCTATGTTTTCTACAATTCCATCTTCTCTCCAAATTTCCACACGCTGGTGCATTTAGGAGGGAACTGCGCCTATTCCATGAATCCACTCATGGCCCAAGAGTAAGTTGTAATTTATCTTGGACGTTATTACCATGAACATAGTTGGTCTTATAATGGTTCCTATAGTGAGATCGACTTGGACTACGCCAAGAGTATGACCAATCATCCCTTCGTGGTTAGATAATACCATATTATGAGGTTTTATATCTGTATCATACATATCTATCCTCTTCAGCGAGAACTGAGGCATCAGGTTGACAGCAACACCCCCATCTACCATCACTTTGTTGATCCCCACTTGTTCAATCTTTCCTCTAATAAATAGAGGCTTCAGGTGATTCTTCATGCCTTGGTCTAGTCTTTCAAAAAATGCATTATGTTCTTCGACTGCTCTGTTAATCATAACATAATAGCACACAGGCTTGTGCTTCTCCATTTCTAATTCATCTGCTTATTCAGAATCTTCTATCTCCATCACTTGGTCATATTCATGCGGTAGTACAGAAACTACATTACAGTTGATACTCAAAGAGGACTCACCATCAGAGTCAAAGTTGGTAGTAAGCATGTCCTCATCATTGGTTGGTTCTTCGTTAGTTGGTTCCTCTATAGACCTTTCAATGGACACCTTTATATTTTTTGGGGAAAAAGCCTCCTTTGTGCTAGGGACTTCTCTTCGACAGGTGCAGCAGACGAAGTCTTATTCGTACTTGATTCCCCTACTTCATTGCTTGTGAGTTCTCTTTGAGACCTCTTGGTCCTCTGGTATCTTCGCCATTGGGACCTTGTCATTGGGTTTTTCCCCTTATAGTTCTCAGACACATAGGCTTGTTGCTTCGTTGACTGGAACTGTCTTCGATATGCCCACACTGATCTGCCACCTTCCTCGAAACTCTTCCATTTCCCTTTGCCTTTTCCTTCCCCCTTGCTTTGACTAAACTTCAACCACTTGTCTGTTGGGATGTTGGTTGGTGGCTTGAAGGTGACTTGTCGATTCACTTTGGGGTGTGGGCTATCTGCCCTTTTCGGAATTCCTTTTGCATTAGTTACATACCTCTCTCTGCTACTCCTTCGATTGTTCCAGCATTGAGCATACGAAATTCTCTCAAATGCTTTAGCTTCCTTTCTATCATAAACAGCACTACGCCATGGGCACATTAAGACTTTTGATCTTGTCTTATGATAGTGAAACAGAAAACCCGTCAAGCTTTATCCCATTTTCGGGTATGGCAGTAACTTTTTATCACTCCTCCAGTTGTTTCCAGCCCTCTCTTGGTACACTTTCTGGTATGTTGCCGCAGCGCCTCGATCATTCATAATGTTGCACCTAGGACACACTAGTCCTTCAGGATTCTTGGTATGACAATGAAAAAGATACTCGACCAAGCTTTATTTTTGGTTCCTAGTTCGCATCCTATCATTCTCCATCTTTAAACGTCTTTCAATCTCCGCCATTTCTGGTGACAGCTGGTTCAGATCCACCATGTTTACCTCAAACTTGGGACCTTCAGTAATCTCAAGCTCTTTGAATTTGACTCTAAGACCCTCAATAGTCTTGGCGTTGCCAGCAACTTTGGTATTTCCATTAGTAGCATTGCCTTCTTCCTGTCCCATGAGACCCTCAGCAGTCTCTAGCCCCTGAGTATCTTCAGATACCTTGTCTGCGTCGATTTGACCTCCTTCGATCTCAACAGCATCAACCATGTTCATGTCTACAGGCTCTGCAAAGTTTGTCTCAATAATCTGAAGAGGATCCGTGTCGACCTTCATCAGGTTCTTGGGCTTCTCTTTGAACTTTAGCCTTCCTTCCTTGTTAGCACTTTGTATCAAGTCCCTGAAAAGATAGCATTGTGAGGTTTTATGGCCTAAGAAATTATGATATTTACAAAAGCCCCTTTTCTTTCGTTGTTCTAACGGAGGAATTTTAGCACCAGAGGGCACTATCATCTGGCCATCTTTTACTAACAAATCAAAGATTTCATCACACTTGGTGATGTCAAAAGTATAGGTTTTCTTTGGGAATTTTTCATTCCTTTCTGGTTCGACGGAATTTTTCCCGTTCACAGGCGTTAGCACTTTGCAAGGATATGGTGGTCCTTGATTTAACTCTGCAAGATCTATCTCGTGTTCTTCAACCTCTGAAAAATCATCTTCGACATCTTTTTCGTCTGAGCAGGCTTTGATATAAGCCACTATTTCTTTCCTGTGGATTTTGTTAGCCCTTGCTTTTTTGATCTCCAAACGCTCCATCTGCCAAACCCTATCATCCAGTTGTTCCATATCTCTTAGATACTGGAGATCTAACTTCTTCCTAATAGAGAAGTCCAATCCTCTTGCTGCCATTTCAACCAACTCGTGTTCAGGCACTTGTGTGAAACATCTTGCCTTCAACAACGGAACCTGTTAAGATAATCGTCTATAGGCTCGTTGAATTTGGGCTTAACATTTGCCAATTCGCTCAGACTGATTTTGGTTTGACCTATATAAAATTGTTCATGAAATAATCTCTCTAAGTGAGTCCAATCATGGATGGAATTCGTTGCAAGAGTAGTAAATCAAGTAAAAGCATTTTTGGTTAGTAAACTAGGGAAATACTTAATCCTTAGATTCTCATTGTTTGCTATATCCCCTACTTCTGTAAGATATCTAGCAACATGTTCTATGGTTGACTCACTTGTGTCACTAGAAAACTTTGTAAATTTTGGAACTTTCCATCCCTAGGCAACTCAGTTTGTTGAATGTATTCAGACAAAGGGGATGTATAATTTAGCCTTCGCATGCCAATATTACTCCATTTCGTGCCATGATCCTTTCGACTACGGCTGCTAGATTATTATTTCCTATGATATCATCTTGCCGACATCCTTGGAGAACTTCGTTGGCATCTTGGTTTCGATTCATCATGACTACCCTTCTTCATGGTTCCTTCCTGGGAATAGCCTGTTGAAATCTGGGTGGTTCTTCCCTTCGAACTGGTTATTGAATTTTGACTTCTAGGCGTATCATTGGTTAGGCCTGGTTAATGGTTGGTTCTTCTTGAAACACGATGCCTTGATTCTCCCTTATCCATGTAGGTTGTGGTTGTCGAGTTGGTTCTCTGGGTGCACCAAAGAAATCTGCAAGGCACCCAATTTGTGCTGCCATTTGTTAGTTTGCTTGGGCATTCTGCAAGTTCGTCTGTGTGGTGGGTACTCCCACCATTTTATGGTTGCTATCATCCATTTGTTTCCTTAAGACTGCTTGCATATTTGTTGTAATAGGAGGCAATTGAGCAACATATCCTGGCTGTGAATTATTTTGTGCCATATGGTTTACCCCTGAACCTGATCCTTGTAATGGAAAAAATGTAGATGTTAAAGGACGTGTATATGTCGAAGTGTTATTTTAAAATCCTGCCATGAACGAAGTTGGCATGCCATATATTGGGTCTGATGTTGGGATTATGAACTTTGGTGCATATGTTCTAGAGACACTTCCTACTGAAGGTTTGGGGGTTACGGGTGGAATTTGACTGGCCACAGACATTATAATAGGTTCATTTTGTGTGTTTGATAATATGGCTGAAGCATTTGTATTTGGGGGTATGATTGTAGCATTTGTAGTCGAGGGGATAATCGCAGTACCTTGACTTGTTGCCATGGCTTCGGTTGTATTTGAAGCGCTCGTATTCCCTCCTATGGGAGGAGGAACTTGTTGTGCACCGCTAACGGGTGGGTTAGCCATTTTCCTATTGTATTGCCTTTTTGGTCTAGGATCTGTGGTATTCGCTAATTTCCCACTTCTTAATCTCATGCAACAAAACAAGTTAGGAAACACAGATTATCAAAGAGAGAAAAAACTAAATACTAGACACAGAGTCCCACTGGGCGTGCCAATTTGTTTACCCTTGAATTTGGTAAACAATCGTTGATCCTCTAAATCCTTTAACAGATTTAGTTACTCACAAGATCGATCAGTTTGATCTCAGGACTATTGTGTTCTATTGTTTAGAAAGCATGTTTTGTTGATAATCTCTTTAAACAAAAGGAATCACTTCGCATGTCGAAGTGAAACTTCTTTATAAAAGTAATGAAATATAAACTAGTCTAGACTGGGAATTATAAATAACGTAAAGAAACTTCATTGAATGTAAATGACATTGAATATAAAATATGGTGCATCATACGTACATTCTCGTTAACTCTTTTCTCGAACACTGGTACTTTGAGTATTTTGAGTATTTTGTACAAAGATGTGAACACACTAAATCGAAACACAAAAGTTATCATTTATAGAACTTCGACCCTAACGGTATCCTAACAAACTAATGCCACGTTTCCGATGGCATGTCTTCGACAATCCAAGAGATTCCACGCGTCCTTCTAGATAAGAATGAATATTCGAATTCAAACCCTTCTCTATCCGTCTTGAGCGCAAATACCAATAAAATCTGATAACGGTCGAAGTATAAAATCTTAAACCATGTTTCAAATAATAACTTTATTTCGCAATTCGAATTATAAACTATCCATTAATCTCTTAACGAATTTCGAATTCGAATCTTCATGGCTTTTAACAAACAAAATAGCCAAAAAATTCTCTAAGTATATTCACACCATTGACTCAGCTCAATTTCTCCTTAGTCGAAATTTCCAGCCAACACCCCCTGCATTTTCGTCATATTTAATTTAATTTTATATTTTATATTTACTTATTTCATTTTTACATTATAATCAATATTTTAATATTTAATATATTTTAATAATTTCTAAGAAAAATTATTTTTTATTCAAATTCGTTTTTAAATACTAACACATTTAAATACTTTAATTGCATCAAATTTCTTTTTCTCATGCATTAAAAAAAATTTTCTCACATTGCATAAAATGCTCGAAAACATCTAACCGACAAACTACTAACATTTTTCTAATAACTTAATAAACTCAAGATATTATTTTCAAAAAGGATTATGGAGATATTTCTTATTAACTGCGAACTTCGTCTAACAACTCCCCAATTTACAAACCCATACTTGGTTCAAGGAGAATTCAAGATATTTTCATAATCCATAAAAAACACTAACCAAACAACTGCAAACTACGAATTGGGACTTTGATTCATCATAAGAGGATACATAGGCATACGACTTAAAAACCATGGCGAGTTCCCCTAATCAAAATTAAAATCCTATTTCCTGAATTGTAAATCTAAACCCTAGTATCCTTGTGAATAAGGTAGATGAGGGGTCACTAACACCTTCCCTTTGTCTAGAACGAGTAAACAACTTAGAATCTCTAATCAAATTAGGGTTATCCATTATATTCCCTTCCCTAGGATAAAAATTAATGGTAGCGACTCTTATTTTCAAACCGGTTATTACAGCTGGAGACTCAATCCTAGGGTTTAGAAGCCTTTTCTTTTGTTTAAGGTTTTCAGGGTTGTTCTTATATTTGCTTATTTATTTATTTATTTTTTCTTATTATATTATTTGTCATTTTTTATTCCTCATATGGTGGGATTTTATTTTTTAAAAAATTATTTTCAAAAAATCTTGGAAAGAAGGTTCGTCTATTGGCCAAGGGGATACATCATCCCTATGAGTTTTTGTGTCAACTTCACCTAAAGTCGGTGGAATTCCAAAAAAGAAATATGTCTCAAAGGGTATCCTCTTGGGGGGGGGGGGGGGGGGGGGGGGGGTAGGACTTTGGAATGAAACCTATGACTTTTTGTATAACCCTTAAACCAAAATCTCATGGTGAGACCTTTCACGACCTTAGAGACGAAAGTTTCGGTCTGCAAAGAGGCTCCACTTAAGGGAGGCCCTTATGCCTTTCCCTCTAGTGTTATCCATGATACCCTTAAGGAAACCACCTTATGGGGAGGGTAGAATATTTGTAGGCCAGAGCTAGGAACCTACTAACTAAAGATACCTTTCATAAATCCTGTTATTGTGCCATATAATCATGCATTCATACATCTTGCAATTTACATATTCATTATTTTACATTCTTTTTGTCTGCCTTATTCATAGGATTAAAAAAATAATCAAAGGTTTTTGGTGAAGTGTCTTAAAAATGAATGCCAGAGGGAAACAACTTGTCTGTATTAGTGTCGTCAAGCCAGATATGACAAAGATCAAGACCATCAAAGGGAAAATGTCATAAAAATCTTTGAAGATGTTTACTCGTCATTATGGGGATACCCTTGAGTTGAAAAAATGGGATGCATAATTGGATGTTATTTCTGCATTGGTTCAGTTCTATAATTCCCCATTGAGGTGTTTTACCTTCTAAGACTTTCAACTAACGCCGACTTTGGAAGAATTTGACAGGCTTTTGAATTTTTCTAAGGAAAAAGCTTATATGGGAATTGGACAGACATTGACATTAACGACTTAGAAAATGGTTTAGGAATCCTTTTTCCTGAATTTTCACTAATTACAAAAAATATTGTGATGTACAAGGGGTTAAAAGACACTATTTAGAAGCTAAAACCCTTTATTTTTCTAATAACAAAGAATGGGAGTCTTGTGTTTATTTCTTAGGGCTACTTGTCTTTGATGTAATTTTGTTTCTGCTGACTTTGGACTATATTGACCCTGCAACTATTAGTGTATTTTGGGGCACCAAAACTTTGAATACGGATCATACTCCTACGTTGCTTGCTGGTATTTACTATGCTCTTCACACTCGTTACGAAAAGGGGAGGGGTACGCTGAACTGTTGTATCTCGCTTTTATATTCTTAGTTTATATCTCATCTCTACAAAGAAGACTGTATGATTAAAACTCTAACACGATTCGAGTGGCTTCAAAAATTAAGTTCTCTTATTGCCGATTATATGTTATGGTATGCGAGGAAGCTAAACATTGGAGATATCATCTGCAGTTGTGGAGATTTTCTGAATGTTCTATTGATTGGATTGTGCGGTTGCATAAATTATAACCCTACTTTGGCTTTGCAACAACATGGGTACCTTTTGGAGGATAAACCCTCCGATGAGCAACTTCAACAATTAATCATTCATAACATGGGTAAAAAATACATAGAGTTTCTCAACAAGATCATATGAGCTTGGAATAGGGTTAACAAGAGAAAAGCTAAAAGAAAGAATAATATGGCGAAAGAACCTTACAGTCGATGGGTTTTGGATAGGTTACAAGTCGTTTAGTTACCATTTGACATTGATGTTGAATACAAGCCAAATGTCCCAGATCATCTTCCTATATCCTTAGAAGAAATAGACAACTTGAAGAAAGCTTTGAATCAAGCTCAAATGGAGAAAGAAAAGTTGGAGCTTAACCTCCATAACTTAGCAAAGGAGAAAAGACAGATGCAACACGAGGTTGAGTATAAAGATCAACAGATTCAGAAAGACCGTGAAGCATTTGAAAAGTAGAGTCTTAAGTGGAAACGTTCAACTTAAAGGTTGTTGAGTTCTACCTTTAACTTAGATTCCCATAACCAATGTTTGGAAGATGCTGCTGCTGAAATCCGGAAGCTAAATAGGTGGTACGATAAGGCATTACAAGACAAAAAGGAGATGGAAGAAAATTTGAGGGCTCAAATCCAATGTTTGGCATAAGCTTCTTTAGATCAAGAAGAGAAAATGCAATATCTTACTACGACTTCAAGATAGCCAAGAGTCTGATGTAGAGGAACATCTCAAGAGGATGAGGGCAGAAAGACTTCTCGTCTAAAAGATTGATGAATATGAGCAAGTGTATCACGAATTAAAAGACCTCCGAAAGAATTTCGTCATACAAAGGAAACTCTATACGGGGATGAGGACTGAAAAATTATATTGGGAATAACATTATGCAAAGATCGCCAAAGCAGGAAAGGATAATCATAAGATAATTTCGGACCTTTACCAAGAATATTGGTTCTACAAAGACAAGCATGTAAAACTTTCCTTCTTAGCTAACAATCTCATTGATGACATCCCTAGAAGTTTGATAGATGCAGAAAATGTGATGGTCATGCTTCCGAAAGATGTTGAAGACTTCCTTAAGCTTTTTAGGAAGATGGTGGATGGCTTAAGAGCGGAATTCGTGGGCGCACTTAGAAGATTTTAGTTTCCCTTTGTTATTTCTCTCAGCGAGTTAATTTTGAAATTTTGGTTTGAATATTTTTGAATATCTGAATTGTATTCCCGTTTTAAGGACTATTATTATATCAATAAAAGTTTTGTTTCTGTATCTCATTTGTGTATTTATTTTTAAGATGCTCGCAAATAAAAAAAGCAAAACCTAAAAAAATAGATATATGAAAAAAATATATGAAAAAGAATCTAAGTGAATAAGACATTCAAAAAACAAAAATCTTAGTATATTCATACGCGTCCATGTGTTCACAAACATTACATTTCATAAATTCATACAAAAACTTATCATTTTTCAACAAAAAAAACTTTCTCCATTTAAATCATTAGTAAGAAAATACCACCTCTCCCACCGCTATATCAAACAAGGGCCCATCAAAAGAAATTGATGAAACAAATCAAAGAGAACCAAGCTGCCTTCAAGTAGGATTTGGAGCAGGTGAAAGGCAACATCGACTCGATGAAGGGAGATATGAGCTAATTTCTTCTATCCTTGAAGAACATCATCGAGAGGCAAGAACAGATTCCTAGGGTAGCCTTTGAAGAAATAGCCTAAACTATTGGTGCATCGAGTGGTCACCAATGAATAAGGGAACCCGAATAAGGACCTCAAAAGTCGATTGTGGCACACCAAGAGGTTAGACAAGCTAATACTGAAGGTTTTGTCCCACCTCCACTGAAGGTAGGGGCATCTCATACCTTGCAAATTTTGATCAACAACACGGATAACTACATAGACTTGCATTATGAATACCATGACTTAGAAGACGTCAACCAAATACGTAAAAGAATAACCCACGCTCATGTAACTGAAAATCCCTTGGCGCTCAATCAGTAAAAAGCTCTTGAAGAAAGCTTGAAGGTTGTGGAGGGTTACGATGATTTTGATGTTGATGCTATCGAAATGGGTCTAGTTCCAGATGTGGTGATCCCTCCAAAATTCAAAGTAACTAACTTTGGAAAATATAAGAGACTCACATGTTCAAGAAATCATCTACGCATGTATTGAAGAAAAATGCACGCATATGCCCAGGATCAGAAACTAGTGATTCATTGCTTCCAAGACA
Organism: Vicia faba; assembly: GCA_948472305.1. Lineage (NCBI taxonomy): Eukaryota > Viridiplantae > Streptophyta > Magnoliopsida > Fabales > Fabaceae > Vicia > Vicia faba. The sequence goes on from OX451738.1 coordinate 1,239,956,515, forward strand.
GCCTAAGTGGGGCATCTTTAGATTGGTACATGCAATTGGAGAGGGTTCATATCCAGACGTGGGCAGATCTTGCCAGCACTTTCCTGAGACAATACAAATACAATTTAGATATGGCTCCTAACCGTATGCAACTCCAAAACTTGTCTCAGAAGAAGGAAGAGTCTTTCAAGGAGTATGCTTAAAGATGGAGAGAAATGGAAGCCCGTGTACAACAACCACTCTTGGAGAAAGAATTAGTCGATATGTTCATGGGCACTTTACAAGGGTTTTACTATGATAAGATGGTAGGATTCGTCTCTTCCAAATTTTCTGATTTGGTAACTATTGGTGAAAGAATTGAAGAAAACATAAAGAGTGGTAAGATACAAGGGGAATCATCTAGTACCCCTTATAATTAAAAAAGACATGTCCTAACTTCTCGAAAAAGAAGGAAGGAGAAATTAATGATGTCACATCACATCCAAGGGAACGACAGACATTGGTAATTCCACGGGAATAACTACAACAACAACAACAGAACGAGTTTGAAAGGCCTCCGAGAAGATTTGATCCTCTCCCCATGCCTCACAGTCAGTTGCTGCAAGACTTACTCAAGGAATCTTGGTAGAGAAAAAGCCACTAGCTCCTCCAACTGGGGCACCCCCATCAAAGTATGATGCAAATGCCAAGTGCGAGTATCATGCCAATTCTATGGGGCATACCATAGAAATATGTTGTGCCCTTAGACACAAGGTTCAGGATTTTTTGGACTCTTAGGATATCACTTTTGATAAGCCAAACATCAAGATAAACCTCATGCCTTCGCATGGTGGGCCAACTGTGAATGCAATTAAAGTGGTCATTAACTTTGGGGCAGCCAGACAAGTGAAGGCCTGATAAACCTTTTGAAAGAATATTTGTTGGAGTGTGGGTTCCTCTTGGAATACAATGAAGCTTTTGAGAAGATGTTGCAAAAATTGGTGGATCAGGGGATATACCAATTAAGGGAACACCCTAAAGAAGAATACGTAGCTGCGATCTATGGAAGTACGAAGAAGACATTGGTAATTCCTTGCCAAGGGCCGAATCTTTCTAAGAAAACCCTTGTGATTCTATGGGGAGAGTCAACAGAAGCACCAGTGGTGATACCACACAAGACTCTGAGAGTTCTAGTAGTTCCAAAGACTACAATGGGGATTAGGGGGCCATCTCCTACCCCTTACGAAAGTAAGAAAGCAGTACCGTGGAGTTATGATTCTATTGTTTATATCAATGGTTTAAAGCAAGAATGTGAGTCATCGATAAGTCAAGGATCTACGATCACAAATATAGTTGGAACAGGGGGCATGACTCGAAGTGGTCAAATCTATAGTCCCAAACCACTGAAGAAAAATGATGCTATAGTTAAGGATAAGGGGAAAGTTGTGATAGAGGCAAGCCAAGAATAAGAGCCTCCAGGCAAGAATTTTTCTGACCAAGAGGCAGAAGAATTCCTGAAAATAATCAAGAGGACTTATTATAGGGTGGTGGATTAGCTACACCAAACCCCGTCCAATATTTTAATACTCTCGTTGCCCCTCAACTCATAAGCGCATCAAGACTCTCTAATGAAGATTCTAAGTTTTGCTCATATCACAAAAGAGATTACATTAAATCAGTTTGACAATGTTGTAGCAAATCTGACATCTGGATCATATCTAGGTTTTAATGACAATGAGTTGCCTCCACAAGGCAGATCTCACAACAAGGTGTTGCACATTTCTATTCAGATAGGTAATACTAGCTTGTCCAGGGTACTCGCCGATATTGGTTCTGCTCTCAATGTGTTACCAAAATCCAGCTTGATGAAATTAACATTGGATGGTGTTGTAATAAGGCCAAGTTATGCAATAGTCAAAGCTTTTGATGGTTCTCAAAGTACACTATTTGGAGAAGTGGATCTTCCTGTCAAGATCGGTCCGCATATGTTTTATATCACTTTTCAAGTAATGGATATAGAACCAGTGTATACATGTTTACTCGGACAACCTTGGATTCATGCAGCGAGGGCCGTTACTTCAACTTTACATCAGAAATTGAAGTTCTTCATTGAAGGAAGATTGGTTATAATCAACGGTGAAGCGGACATCTTTGTGAGTCATATAGAGTCCTACATATATATCAGCATGGATGAAGACTATATAGAAACACCATTTCAAGTCTTAGAGGTTGCTTTAATGGTAACCCTACCGGTGGAGAAAATAAAGAAACCTACTGTGACTTTGTGGAGAGACTTACAAACAGCTATGAAAGATGGTACCTCAAAAGGTTGGGGAAAACTTGTGGAAATACCGAAAAAGAAGAATCGTTTTGGTTTGTTCTACGAATCATCAAAGGATACTCTAAAAGGCAAGGAACAATTTCCTCCAATCTAGGATACCTTCATCAACAAAGGAACAGAGCATGGCGAACAATTAGAGAAGATATCTAACAAGAGCAACACCAAGAGAGCATCAGACTTCATCTGCGAATGTGCTCCAGGCGAAGAGCTCAAGAATTGGACAGTTGTGGATATTCCAGAGATCTTTTTCTTTCCAAAGTAATTTTTCTTGTTTTTTAAAGAACCTATGTGAAGCCCGAGGCATAGGGGTAGTTTGTAAGGGTCCCCCGATTTGTTTCAAACAGTATTCTCAATTAATAAGAGTTATATTTTGCATTCAATTAAGATCCATGTCTTTCTCTTACATTTATCTCTTAGGTTTTTGAAATGGAAATACTTTTTCTTCATATGCATTTTCAATTTCACATACTAAAATTGCACCAAAACATGATAAATGTGCAGATCCATGCCTAAAAACACTGATATGTTACTGCTACTATCCGATATAATTTTGATGCACCCACCATCCAAGCAGAAGAGGAAGATGATGAAGATATTAAACTCTTTAAAGAATTGGCAAGGGAGATAGAGCAAAAAGCTGACAATATACAACCATACCAAGAATCTATTGAGACCATTAACCTTGGCATAGAGGAAGATCTAAGAGAACTCAAGCTAAGAGCAAAATTAGAGAGAAGAATCAAAGAAAGAATGATCAAGTTGTTACATGAATATGTGGATATATTTTCCTATTCTTACAGAGACATGCCAGGACTAGATACGGATATTGTGGTGCATAGAATACCTCTCAAGGAAAGTTATTCTTCAGTTAGACAGAAGCTCAGGAGAACTCATCTAAACATGTCTAGAAAGATTCGAGAAGATGTCCTTAAGCAATTCGATACAAGGTTCTTAGCAGTGGTAGATTATCCACCTTGGATAGCTAACATCATGTCAGTATCCAAGAAGGACAGCAAAGTACGCATGTGTGTAGATTATCGGGATCTGCACATTTATCATGTTAGAAATGTAAGCAATGAGATTTAGAGATATAGATATGTATCAAAATCATCACTTTTCTCCCCCTTTTTGTCATAATAAAAAATATATAAGAATTGCTCAATTGAATTTTGAAATGTTTTTAAGTATATGTGATTAAATTCAACAGATAAAACAGAAGACTTGAATTCATAAAGTCATAAAGTACAAAGCGATTACCAATAGAACAAACAAGAAAACAACAGATAACAATAATTAATCAAAAGACAATTGTTGTACCCCAAAATTTGCCCACTCATTTTCAAATCAAATTATTTCAAGAGGTCTCCTCATCTTCTTAGGATTCTCAATTGCTCAAGATTACTCAAGGAATTGATCAGACAAGTCTTCTCCTAAGCAATTAGCCTACAACTAGGGTTTTGCTTTTCTCAAAGGAAATTGGACTTCTAATGCCTCAAATGGTTTTCAATACTTCTCGTATGTGTTGTACCCCAAAATTTTCCCTCTCATTTTCTCAATATTTCTCACAAAAAGTCCATTGGCTTAAGAAGGCACAAGGATGGATAAGCTCAAGACACCTCCTTAAGCATTGATGACTCAAAATTAGGGTTTGAGTTTGCACAAGTACAATTGGACTTTTAAGGCCCCATATGACTTTCATGGATCATTTTGGATTATCAAGATTGCTCATGTCAAGTTTCAAGCTTTGGATCATATTTCTGCTTAGTCAATTGATCAATTGACTTAAAGTTAACTATATTGGGCAAAAAGTCAATTGTGGTCAATTTACAGTCAAATTTCATAATTTTTTATCCATATCAATATTTTGAACTCGTATATGTCAATTGGTCAAGTTTGGATCATAATTCCTCAAGAAATTTTATGAGATCACCAAAAGGGTAAAATGGTTAAAATTAGGGTTTTGATTGAGAAGACTCAGTTTTTGACTTTTCACCAAATACATGACTTATTTGGTTTGAGACATAATATCAAGACTAAAAAATATACTCATATTTATTTTCTTTAAGACCAAAAAGATTAAAAAACATTTCCTTATCAAATATATTTCTTTTTTATTCAATTAATTAAGACTTAGGTTTATTTATTTATTTTTTAATTAAAACTAATTTAGAATGTTAGGTTTATTTATTTTAATTAATTTCTCTTTTTAAAACCTTTTCATCAAAAACACTAAAAAATATTTTCTTTTCTAATTTACTTAGTTTAATTTCTTATTAGCTATTTTAGTTAAACATGTTATTTTCCCCAAAACTAAACAAATTCATGTTTTTCCATTTATCTCTTGTACATTATATTCATTTATTCATTTCTTATACAATATATTCAATATGGTTGTAATAGTAAATTAGGGTTTAATTTTCTTTCAATCCCCATTTGTAAATATGTATACCCCATCCCCAAATGATGTAATAGCGTAGGACATTTACTTTCCGCAATTTACCGTTTTCAAATATAAATGCTAGTTAATTAGGGTTTGTATGGAAAGATAAAATCAATACTAGAAAACCCTAATTCAAGATAAATCAAGCATGAAATACAAAACACTTGCACACTTGTACCTCTAGGGTTTACTCCACATTTTTGCCTTAAAAATGGTCATGATATGCATGTGAGACATCTTAGCAAAAATAATAAAAAATACAAGATCATAGTCCCTCGATGATGCTTCGAATGTTGCCTTCAAATTGATCTTAGACCCTTAAATAAAAATGCTAAGGCATCTCACAACATTGTTATCCATGACTATACGATGACCCACGCCCGTCCCTTTACATCCAAAGATGAGGCTTCTTACCAACCAATGGTAAGATAACAATATCAAAGGAAGAGAGAAATGAAAAAAAGACTTAGGCGTTTTTAAAATATTTTCAAACTTACATAAACACAAAGCATTTCAAAGTGATCAAGCAATTAAGAGCCCTTAGATAACTACGGATGAAAAGGGTGCTAACACCTTCCCTTTTCATAACCTACCCCCCGAACTCAAGAAAACATCTCAAAGGTCTTTCCTGTTCTTTTCACCCTTTCCTTATTGGATAAAAGAAAATTTGATGGCGACTCTTGCTATCCGCAACATTTGCGATAAAACACAAAAACAAGTCAGTTCTCCCACCATATTATAGTATGTGTTGTACCCCAAAATTTGCCCTCTCATAGTTTCCCTAGATCTCTCTCTTACATGGTGATCACAAGCATTTGATTAAAGGAAAGATAAAAAAATTTGAAAAAAATAAGCAAGGAGTCATTGATTATCATTTTGAAAAAATCCTTCAATTGGCATGTTAAAAGGCCTTTCAATTGGTATTTGGACAGGCTTCATTTGAGCGCCTAACCTCTTCCAAGTTTGCCTCAAAATTCCAAGCTTCGATTGAAGCCTTGGTCTTTTGTTTGTTTGCTGAACACCAGCTTCGACTGGGCATGTTTTCCCTTTAAAATAACCTCCTTCGATCCAAAGGGGAAGGGCTTCTTGTCTGTTCTCCTTCGATTGCACCATTGTCTTTGCATGCTGGCTTGACTCACAAATGCAATGGCTACATGCATGCAAGTTGGATCCCTACTTTGATTGGGCATTTGTTTTCCTTGGAGCAAGCTTGTTTCCTGCTTCTACTAGGAAAATTATCCCTCTGGGCGTGCCTTCATCATACAAAGCAAGAACTTCTCCAAACTGGCCTTCAATTCAAAAATTTACCACTGGGCAAAAGACCCTTCAGTGTGTCACCAGCGCGCGTATGCCTCTTCAGCTTGGCTTCAGCACACAAGGCCAAGACTCCTTCAGGGTTGCCTTCGATCCACCAGGCAAAAAGCTTCTTGTGATGCACCAGGCAAAAAAGTTGCCTTCGACCACAAGGCACTGGCCACCTTTGTGCCAGCCTCGCCTAGGCAATGGCCTCCTCTACGCCTGCCTTGACTTACTTCATGCTAGCATCCACAAGGCATAGGCTGCCTTGGTGCCAGTTTCGACTGGGCGCTGATCCCCCTTTGAAACAATTTTATACACTTCAACACGCATGTTAGCCCATGTGAAGGACACACCAAAGGCCCATTCGAAGGGAACACTAAAAGCACCATCTAAAGACCCAGTTGAAGGAAGTAATACTAGAGCCAGTCGAAGGGTACACAAGAGGTACATTTGAAGAAGCAAGCAGAAGGCCCAGTAAAAAGCTACACAAGAGGCCCAGTCGAAAGCTACACAAGAGGTCCAGTCGAAAAGAGGCAACTTGAGACCATTCGAAGAGCAACACTATAGGGCATTCGAAGGAGCCAAAATGTCCACATACATTCAAATTTAAAAAAAAAGGACAAGATCCCATGTTTTTGGCCAACGTTATAAAACTTCATTCATGGTCTTGAAAATATTTGTTTATGGCAATTTAAACAATTGTCTTCTTGTCCCCTCCCTTCTACTCTATATAAATAGAGTGCTTGAATGCCAAATGGAAAGTTACACACACATTGGAGATACTCTGCCCATAAACCCACCAAAGTTATCAAAAATATCATAAGTGATCCAAGTCAAAGCAACCCTTAAACAAAGGTACCCACGTCCGGAAGCCAAATCAAAGCAATCATCAAACAAGTGTACCCACACCCATCATCACATATTCATCCATCAACCATTGGTAAGAATTGGTAAAAAGATCTATCTCTACATTTGCATGACATATTAACATTTATAATTTTATTCGATCTATATTCAAGATTAAGGACCTGGGTTCGACACCTAGGTCTACATTTTCTTTGTTGCTAACACTTGCTGCAGATGTAGTCTGAATAGACCCAATGAGTGAAGAATCGAAAGGCCTGGGTTTGGCACTCAGGTCATGCTTTTCGTTTTTGACAACATGTTTGCAGATGCAATGCCCTCATAAGTGATCCATCAGGAAATTCTAGAAGCGCCTTCTGGATCGAAAGCCACATCCTGTCATTGGATCAAAGGGTAATCGAAAGACAGTTTCCCCTTCATAGAGTCGAAAGGCACCATCTCCTTGCAATAGAAGGATGCTTCATGTTCTATTTTTATTTTTCATTTTCATTTCTTTATTAACCCTCTTTTATTTAAATTAACATTAATAAAAAAATCACAAAAAATTATGCTTAGACATTTTAATTAAATAATTAATTTCTTAATTAATTGATTAATTAAATTTTAACCATTTTTTAACTTAAAACAAATTAGAATTTAGGACTTAATTTAGATTTAATTTTCTTTTCATAATTAAAAAAATCCAAAAATAACTTATTTAATTTTATTTTCCAAATACACTTTAGGATAATTTCAATTTAGTTATTTTCTTAAAATAAAAATAACCAAAAAGATTTTTATTTCTTAGGACATTTTTAGACGTTATTTTCAATTTCACGCACATTTATTTAATTTCGTATTTTTATTATTAATGTACCTGCCCACTGGATGTAATAGATTAAAACTAGGATATTTATTGTTTTATCCCCCTCATTCTTGTACAATGTAAATCCCCTCTCCAAAGCATTGTAATAGCGTAAATTTAAATTTTGCACTTTATTTTCTGTACATATTAACTGCTAGTAATTAGGCGTGTATGATAAGACTAATAATCAAATGCTAGCAAACTTAACAAAAAGACAAAAATAACTGAATTGAATCAATCGCACATATACACCTCTAGGGTACCCCACTTTGGTTTCCTTTAGAAATAAAAACAGTCATGAGGCAAGAACGTTTTAGCAAAGACCCATAAATCAAAAGATCATAGTCCCTCGATGACCCTACAATTTCCTTTTCGGTAAATGATCTAGTCCCTAAACAAAATTGCTAAAGCGTCTCCACAAGTTGCCTTCGTGACTATAGCGTCCCTCCTAATGTCCCTCATACGTCCAACGATAGGGCTACCTACTCATTAATAGTAGGATAGCACTGTCTAAAGGATAAGAGGAAAAGAACGACCCTTTTCAAGTATAAAAGTAGATAGTTGTTAGAAGTTTGCTCAAAAAACATTTTGCACTTACACAAAAAAACTACTTTTTAAAAACATTTTCAAGACACTTTGTATACTTTCTCCATATTCCCGAGAAACATTACAAAGTCTGCTATACCAAGGCATTTTCAAAACAAACATTCAAATACACAAAGCACAAAGGTATTTCAAAATGAGAAAACTTCTAAGAGCCCGTAGAAAACTACGGATGGAAAGGGTGCTAACACGTTCCATTTCCATAATCTACCCCCCTTACTCAGAAAATCTCGAAAAGGTCTTTTTTTGTTCTTTTCACCCTTTCCTTGCTTTGGATAAAAGAAAAGTCGGTGGAGACTCTTGCTTACTGCAACATTTGCAAACACAAAACACAAAACCAGTATATAACAGTCGGTTCTGCCACCGTATCACAGTATGCTTCAAAGAATCCTCATGTCAGATTTCAATCCTTGCATCACAAGTTTTCTCAATCAATTGCTCAGGCGATGGAAAATCAACTATATAGGGTAAAAAGTCAATTGTGGCCAACATACAGTCAAACTTAAAGATTTTTGGTCAACATCAAGATTTTAAAGTCACGTTCATCATTTGATCAAGGATTTGTCATGATTCCTCAAGAAACTTCCACCACTACTTCTCACATAAATTTGGAAGTAACTTCCACCATTTCTCACTATATAAAGGACCTAGCATTTATTTTTCAAGGCATCAAAGTTTGTGCGCGGAAGTGAGGTTTATAATTTTAGGAAGAAATTACTTTTGTAAAAGTGGTAGTTTCTCACATTGGCGAACTACCATAACACTAGTACAAGGACTCTTTTGTGTAACTTTTGTGTAACTTGCTTGGATCAATAATCTTGCCGTCATTATTGAAGTTATTTCCAGTTTGCATTTATTTCCAAATCTTTTACAGGTTCTTTATCATATTTCTTATTATTATTATTATTATTATTATTATTATTATTTGTAGTAGTAGTAGTAGTATTTATCATTATTGCTTTGTTTGTCAAATTTTATTACCATGTTGTTTTTAATTGCAATTGTTATGTTTAATTTGTTTTCAATCAATAGTATGTCGGGCTAAATTACTTAGAGTCTGGTATGTGAGAATAGTAGTTTCTGATAGGACTCGGTAATAACGTTGGCTTGATAATTTAATTGAAAAAATCTATTTTGGTCTTTGTTTTTAAAATCAATTTAATTAGCTTTATCACGAGAGTGAGAAGTTACTTAACACGATTTTGTCACGAGAGTGAGAAATTAACTAAGGTTCGAGCCGACACTGCGAGAGCGTGGGGGTCGAATCGGACATCGATCTTAAAGAGGGCGAGAGCGCTTTAAGTATCTATTAGGACTTGTTAAATTTTCAAAACACATTCCTTAATTAAAATGGGCGAACGAGAGTGTGAGGTTCAGTCTTTAAATTGATATTTTCTACTAAACACATTTTTAACATCAGTATAAGCCAACGAGTTAGAGTCCCTGAGGTACGCGAAATACACATTTCGGTCTCTCTTTTCTTATATATTTCCTTAATCTTATTTTATTTTAGTTTTAGTTCTTCATTTCCCCTAAATCAATTATTCTTTAGCCTTGGCTTTACAAAGAGATGATAGATTACATTAGGTTGATATTCGTCTCTGTGGGTTCGATAATCTTTTATATTACTTCGATATTTTTGTGCACTTGGGGACGCATCAATTTTTTGGCGCTGTTGCCGGGGACCAACAGTCAATATTGTTATTTTAGTTGTTGCACCGTATAGACTAAGGCACTCTAAACTTAATTATTATGTATCACCCAAATTTTTTCTACAACTCCCGTTCTCAGTATTTCGAGGAATCACAAGAATCCCATAAATCCGACCTCGAAATACTTATGGAGGATTTCAATGCGTCACTAATTCACTCTCACCCAAATTACCTCTACAACCATCAATCCCAACATTTTGAGGAGTCACAAGAATCCCATAATTTCGACCTCGAAAGACTAATGGAGGATTTCAATATGCCACTAACTCACTCTTACCCCAATTACCTCTACTACCAATCCCAACATTTTAAGGAGTCACAAGAATCCTGAAATTCCACTCTCGACACAATAATGGAGGATCTCACTGCAACACTAACTCACTCTAGGGTAGAAATCATGATGACAGAGCACTTTGTGGAGACACAAAATGCAATGCAAACACGCTTTGAGGATCTGCAGGAACCCCATAATTTAAATCTTGAAACATCAATGGAGGATTTTGATTCAATGCTGACTCACTCTAGGATGGAATCTATGATAGAGCATTTTGTAGACACCCAAACTCCCCAAAATGAAGAGTTAAGAAAACAAAGTCTTCATAATAATGAAACCCTTAGGCAGTTGAACAGAGTGGTTGAGTCCCTTGTGACTTACAACATGGCCTTAGAGACTCAAATCACCTTGCTTGAACCAAAACCTCTATGACCATTCCCTGGGGAGCATGTGGATGTTGTAACAACCAGTAGTGAAAATCAGATCGAAAACCCTAAGAAGAGTGATAATGAGGTTGAACAGAGTAATAATAAGGTTGAGAAGAGTTATGGTGAGAAAAGAGTAGAGATTGAGAAAAATACATCGACGTCATCCGAAAGGGAGGTTGTCGAAGAGGTAGAAAAGGAAACACTTATTATTGTTCCTCCTCTTTATACCCCATCTATTCATTTCCCGCAAAGGATTGTGGAAGCCAATATAGATCCCAAATCCAAAATGTATGTGGAGGTATTGAAAAATATCCATACCAATGCGCCCTTGTTTGAAGTCTTGCATAAAAAGAGAAAGTTAGACGACCATGAAACTAGGGAAATCAACATTTTTAAGAGGGTAAGTTTAGCCTTTGAGGTGGTGGATGAAATAACTAAGCCCAAACTTGAAAAGTTGATACTCAAGATAGATCTAGAACCACCACCACAAGTTCAAAAGAATGAACCACCCTACAGAAGAAAGAAAAGAAAAGGTGAGGGATATGTGACATGGCTTGATAAGTGGAAATGGAAACTAAAGATTATAAAAATTCGACCGAGGAATTAAACTCGAACGAACCACCATGAGTGTTGACACTCTTAAGTCATCGATCTAACGACGTTAAAAGAAGAAATGCGTGGGAGTCGGCCCACGAGTTTTTAATTTAATATTTTTTTTGTTTGGGTTTGTAGAAAATAAGGATATCGGTCACTTAACACATATCAGTTGCATGCAAAAACTATCGAGGCGAGCATTGATCAGGTTCTTATTCCTTTTCCCACTTTTATTGAAACATTGAGGACAATGTTTGGTTTAAGTGTGGGGGAGGAATCTTTATCACTTTCCATTTATCTCTTTTTAGTTCGATTTATTTTTTTTCTAGTTTATTTCACGTTTTTAGGATTTTATTTGATTTTAGTATTTGGTCGAGTCATTGCATGTGATGTTGAGTCTGTATGCATGTTTTTCAGTTGTTATTGAATTTTCCCGAAATTTTAAAATTTTAACCTCCAACAAAAATATTTTCCTTTTGATGCATGGCACACACACTCTAAGGGTATATAGGTTATTTTGCACTTTAGGCTTGGTCAAAGAGACTTGGGAAAGATTAGATAAAATCGGGATTGTCTTTACACCTTAAACCCCCAAAAAAATGCAAAACTGAATTTGAGTACCTATTATGTTGAGACCTTGAGTTTTAGTTTTAAAGTAACCCCAAGTAGTTTATATTAGCATTCAACACCATCCTAAGCACACTCTAGATATGGGAGTCAATGAATATAAGTGAATGATCTCGTTTTTAATGAACAAATGTTTTAACTAAAACTAATGGCCTTCTAAGTTAGGTGACCCTCACCCAGTCGTTTAGTCTAATGGTTTTTATGCCTTTAAGGATATAATTATAAGCATCCATTGTTGGTTGGTCCGGAGCTCATTGGTATCGAACTTGGTAGGGCGGACTATGGTTCAATCCCCCGCAATCAGTAATTGGGAAAAATAAGGCTGCACCGCTTAATACCAGAACCACGTGCTTAAGAAAGATCATAATCACTAACTGATCCCCCTGCTATGAGCCTGTATGGATAACAGGCTTAATGTGATTGCGCTAGAATGATAGTGGGTTATAATAGCATGATTCATATTGGTTTTCATAGGATGGAAGTTTTTAGCTTGTGTCATTACAGTATCCTTGGTGTGATACAATGGAAGAATTGACTTGAAGGTTTTGTGTTTGATCGCAAATGTTGCGGTTAGCAAGAGTCGCCACCGAATTTTCTTTTATCCAAAAGAAAAAGTGAAATATCACAGGAAAGACCTTTGAGTTTATTTCTTGAGTTCGGGGGGTAGATTTTGAAAAGGGGAGATATTAGAACCCTTTTCATCCATGGTTATCCATGGGCTCTTAGTTACTTGCTAGATCACTTGCTTTTGTTTGAAATTGTGCTTTGTGTGGTTTTTGAAAGTATTTCGTAAATAGGCCATTGTTTAGGAAATCTTTGTAATGATTCTCGTTCGTAAGAATGTATACAAAGATGTTGATCTTTTGAAAATGTTTTCAAGTTTTGTAAGATGTTTTGAAATGTGTAGGTGTTTATTTTGAAAATATCAAGGATGTTTGTTTTGAAATTGAGCAAGTAATTAGGAGCAATATACCTACTCAAATGTATTTCTTGTTCATTTTCTCTTCCTTTGACATTGTTGTCTTACCATTGATTTGGTAAGCAACCCTATCTTTGGATATAAACGGGACGGACGTGGGTCATCGTATAACCATGATTAGAAATGTTGCAAGGTATCTTAGCATTATTTTTGAGGGACTAAGATCATTTGTAAGGCAAATTAGATAGCATCATAGAGGGACTATGATCTTGTATTTGCTTGTTTTTGCTTGTTTTTGCTGAGATACCCGACATGCGTAATATGGCCATTTTCGTAAGGCAACCAAATGGAGTAACCCTAGGGGTGCTTATGTGTAAGTGTATTGTTTTCATGCTTGATTTTGTCTTGAATTAGGGTTTTCTACTTGATTGATTTTATTCTTTCCATACAAACCCTAATTACTAGAATTTGCATATAAAGCGATAAATTGCGAAAAGTAAAATTACTATGCTATTACATCATTAGGGGAGGGGTGTACAAATTACAAATGGGGATTTGCAAGAAAATAAATCTATTTATCTATTACAACTATATTGAATTGCATAAATATACAAGGAATGAAATGAATATAATATACAAGTATAAAAAATGAATAAATGTACAAGGACGCAAAATCTAAAAAAAATGAATTTTGTTTGTTTTCTTTTATAAAAAGATTTTTGTCTTAGCCTAATTTAAATAAAGAAGATAGTTAATTAAATTTGAATTTATTAAGAAAAATATTTTAAAATAAAAACCCTAATTCTATTAATCAATCAAAAGAAAATAATTTAAGGAAAGTATTTTTTTTTGGCATTTTTATCTTGAAAATATTTATAGCATCAAAAATATTTTTAGTCCTTTTTTGGTATTTAAATAATATATTTTTAAATGGTATGAAGAAAAATAAATAATATAATATTAGTTAAGTCTATAAGATTTAGTTAATAAAAATAAATAAAGTATAGTAAATAAAATATTTATTTGTTTATGCACAAATAAAATAAAATAAGTCAAAATATAAAATATATCATTTTTTGTATTTTTATAATTTTTTTAATATTTTAGAAAATATATTTAAAAAGAAAAATGCAATAAATAAATAAATAAAAATACAAAATGGGCCAGGGGTGCATGAAGTAGGCAGGGAGTTAATCAGCAAAAAAAAAGAGTCAGGCCCAAAGGGCCCAGCGCCTGCAAACAAATCAGAAAAATGTCAAAACAAATATGAAAAAAATGAAAAAAAGGGTACCACTGGGGCTCGAACTCAGGTCTCATAGGTTAATAGGCGCGCGCTTTACCACTGGGGTGGCTATACATCCGTTTATATAAACAAAACAATAAATATGTAAGGCAAATCAAGTCCTGATGACTTCATCTTCAATCTCCAGCCGGTGTACCTGTAACTTCTTCATTTCTCAACAAAAATGGAAGATGACAAAATGAAAGTTGTTGCATTCTTCCTCACAAATCTAACCATGTGAATAACTAAAGCTAAAAGTCAAAGATAAATGAGAATTTCTCTGGCCCTAATTTGAACCCTAAAAATTTCAGAAACTTCAACTCTAAAATTCTCTAAGCTCAGGCCATATAAATGCAAACTATGGATATGTACAACTTCGTGGCAATGAGGTCTACATTTTATCTTCACAAATGCAAGTCTAACAATGCCTAAGTAATGAGATAGAAGTTCAAGAAAAATACCTCAAAACCAGAAATCGTGAAATGCAAATTAGCTTGATTCAAAGTAATGCAAGGATCAGGTTAGCTTCCTTGAGGTCCCAGGAAGCTAATGCAATGATTAGCTTGAGCTGAAAGTGGCTGAGGAGCTCTGGAGAAGTCAAGTTGTAGACCCCTGTTTTTGAAAATGGAACTTGATGATGGAGGTGTTACAGTTGAGCAAATGGACTTTGGATGGTTTGTATTTGATGTTTAGAAGCTTTTGGAAGTGAAAGGCCAAAGAACGCACGAGGGGATTTGGAGTTTGGTATGTAAAGTCAGAACTTGCACAATAATGGTGTTTTGAGACAATTTCTAGCTAGAGGGAGTTTGAGTGAGTTTAAGGGTCTTTAAGCTCGTGTCCTAGCTCACAAATAGTTCTTCTATTTAAAAGCAACAAGTTTGAAGCCTTGTTGTTGATCAGAATTTGAATTTGCATCCTTAAGCTAAACATGTGATTTTTTTGAGAAAACAAGTATCAATGCCTTGTGTACTTGCTAAGATAGAGTGGTTATGCTTTAAACACACTTGCTTCTGACTTTGTAGATGTAGTTTGATCAAAGGGAACAAGTTAGAGGCTCAAGAGTGGACTTTATGCATAAAGCTTGCTTTTCAAGAATGGTATTGTTAACTTTCTTCCCAAATAGGCAATGTGAATTAGATAAAGCTTAAATCACTTGGATTATAGCTCAAAATTTTGTGTAATCCATTAATTATGGAGTGAAAAACAAGTTTGAGGCCTGCAAAGCAAAGATTATGCAGCCTAACATTGATTTTCATTTGTGTTCATCATGAAAATGACCTATAATTCAAGTGACAAAATACCAACTTCATCTCTTCGATTCTCCCTACTAGAGAATGATCTTAAGGAGTTCTTTGACATTTTGGAAAGCTTTCAATGTTCTCTAATACTCATCTTTGAATTGCTTTTAAATATTCCCCTTGGAACTATGTGAAAAATTGCCATAGAGTTAGGTCAAAAATTTGCCTAAGTAGGGCAAAATTTCACTATGTCTTTTTTAGTTCATGAGCATGTATTCATAAAATTATAACTTGAGATCCAAGCACTTTTAGGAGAAGTTGTGTGAAGAAAAGTTGTATATTTCATGGAGATCTAAAACTTTCATGTTTGAATTTTCCTTTGAATCATCTTGCATCATAATGAAAAAATTGCTCAAAGTTATGAAAAAATAAGAAATTTTTGACACTTTGAAAAATTTCTAAGTTTAGAAATTTTGACTTTTCAAAATGAAATCTTGATTTCTTGATTTCTTGATGAATAAGTTTCCTATTTTGACATGTTTTGATGAATTGTGATCTTTGGTGCTTAAATTTGACCTAAAAGTCAAAGTTTGACTTTTCAGTATACAATTAACTTTTGATCAGTTGACTGCAAAATTCATTTGTCAATCCAATGGATTTGAAATGTTTTGAATCATGTCATTAGGTAAAAATGATGCAATTGGACTCTTGAGATCATGCCTTAAACCAACTGACCATTTTCTAGGTCAAAAATCAGAAATTGCCCTTTCCCAATCAAAACCCTAATTTTGACCATTTTTCCCTTTTGGAGATTTGATCAAATTTCTTGAAGAGTTGTGGTCCAAACTTGACATATGAGTTTAAAATTTTTATGTGGATAAAAAATTATGAAGTTTGATTGCAAATTGGCCATAGTTGACTTTTTCCCCAATACAACTGATTTTTAGGTCAACTGCTCAATTGCCTGATCAAAAGTGTGATCCAAGGCTTGAAACTTGGCATGGGTAATCTTGGGGGTCCATAATGATCCATGAAAGTAATATGGGACATTGGAAGTTCAAAAATCCTTGTGCAAACTCAAACCCTAATTTTGGTCATCAGTGCATAAAGAGGTGTCTTGAGCTGATCAAACCCTAGTGCAGTCTTGAGCCCAAGGAGATCTTGTGAGCAAACTCTTGATAAGTGAGAGGGAAAATTTTGGGGTACAACAGTTGCCCCTGTTCAATCTTCTTAAGCCTGAAGAGTTAGATTGGCATGTTTTTCCAGTCGTGACTTGAAAGTGGAAGATGATTGGACACTAGAGTGCCCAGAAATTTGCACTCGTGGATGTGATTGTTGAGGGAATGGGCTTAAAGAGGCCATTTGGAGAGGTGATAGAAATTTTTTGGATATGGGCTTGTAGATGCCATCCAAGATTGATTGTTGGTATTGTAATTTGTAAGCTGAAAGAATAAGTATCAGGATAGCGTCCGTGTCTGGAGCGTATGTGAAATGTATCTGGGAGATGATTATCAGAATGGCATCCGTGTCTGAAGCGTATCTGAAATGTATCTGAAAGCTAGTTTTGAATGAGTGTTAGAATGGCATCCTTGTCTGGAGTGTATCTGAACTGTATTTGAGAGTTGAATTTGAATGAGTATCAGAATGGCATCCGCATCGGGAGCGTATCTGAACTGTATCTGAGAGTTGAAACTGAATGAGTATTAGAATGGCATTCGTGTCTGGAGCGTATCTGAACTGTATCTGAAAGTTTCATTTGAATGAGTATCAGAATGCCATTCGTTTCTAGAGTGTATCTGAACTGTATCTGAAAGTTGAATCTGAATGAGTATCAGAATGGCATCCGTGTCTTGAGCGTATCTGAACTATATATGAAAGTTGAATATGAATGAGTATTAGAATGGCGTCTGTATCTGGAGCGTATCTGAACTGTATCTGAAAACTTTGAACATTGTTAATGGTAGTTGTTAACCTTATCCTGAAAAGGGTAAAATGTTAGCTAAAATGAAAAGTCATGTTGTATGAAATGTATGATATAATACTTTCGTGTTATCAATGTTTATGATATATGGATGCAATGTATGCGTATGTGAGCTAATTTGCTGCACTGTTGTTGGATTGGGGAAAATAAACCCCTGACTGCTGCTGAGGATATGGAGTATAAGCCTTCATGTTGTGAAGTCTAAGTGTTGACGAATTTCTGCTTATAGAAATAAAATCTATTGTAAGGGAAATGTTGTATACTGCTTGTTAAATTCTATTGGGGAATCTTGAGAAATTTGACGACTTCTACTGGGGATTGATAATTGGAAGCTTGTTCAGCTGGGAATTAAACTGCAAATTATGGGGGGGTTTATGGAAATAGCTTAGAGAGATTTCCCTACCTCTTAAAGCCATTAGTAATTGTCTTTTATTTTGTTTATTTGTAAACAATAATTATGTTCAAATGCATATGTTCAACAATGAATCAATGGACTTTTTTGTAAACAGAACACAAGAGTAACGAAAAACAGATAGTTTTTGCACTTTCGAAGGGATATCTTTGCATTGACTTTGAATAAGTATTTTTGTACAGTGAGACCAACATTCTAGTAGGCCGTCGTAAAAAAAATGAAAATTTTAATACAAAGAAAAGATAGTTATGTGTATTTATCCAATGGCTTCCCATTCTGCTATAGCCTTTGTGTCTCTGAGCATTTTGTCTATTTGTTTCCTTATCAGAAGATGATTGAATTGGTCAGAACCTATGAGTTTACAGGTTGTCTGTAAGGTGATCCAACGGGACATAGTCGTACGCTTTAATTCCCTAAATTTTTCCTGGACTGCCCTTTCGGGCTTTCAGCCCACCGGGAAACCCTTTTTTCCCAAGTCGCCCTTTTGGGTTTTCAACTTGCCGGGTGTACAATTTTTTTTGTTTTTGTCCCTAATTTTTTCCCAAACCTCTTTTGGTTTGGCGGGATGCCCTTGTTTTGCTTAGGTATGTCAACCTAGCGGGCCTCTTATGCGTAGTATCTTTTGACTATGTCCGTGTTCGCAGGATATGGCAGGTCATCTCCATCCATGGTGGTCAAGATCATTGACCCACCAGAGAAGATGTTTTTGATTACAAATGGTCCTTCATAGGTGGGAGTCCATTTGCCCCTGGGGTCACCTTGCAGCAGTATGATGCGTTTAATTACCAGATCCCCAACTTGATACACTTGGCGTCTGACCTTTTTGTTGAAAGCCTTGATCATACGTTTTTGATACATTTGACCATGGTAAACAGTAGTAAGTCTCTTCTCATCAATCAAGTTCAGTTGATCAAGTCGAGTCTGGATCCAATCGTCTTCGTTCAGCTCTGCATCCTTCATAATTCTCAAAGAGGGGATCTGGACCTCAATAGGTAAGACAACCTCCATGTTTTATACCAGAGAATAGGGTGCTGCCCCGGTTGATGTACGAGTTGTGGTATGATACCAGTGGAGAGCGAATGGAAGCATCTCATGCCAGTCTTTATATGTGACTGTCATTTTCTGTATGATCTTTTTAATGTTCTTATTTGCAGCTTCGACAACACCATTCATCTTTGGCCGGTAAGGGGAAGAATTGTGATGTTGGATCTTGAATTGCTCGCGTAAGGCGGTGATCATAGTGTTGTTGAGATTTATACCATTGTCAGTGGTGATCCTTTCCGAGATACCGTACCGGCAAATGAGATTCTGCTTAATGAACCGGGCTACAACATTCTTGGTAACGGAAGCGAAAGAGGCTGCCTCAACCCACTTTGTAAAATAGTCAATGGCCACTAAGATGAAGCGATTTCCATTAGAGGTTGTTGGCTTTATTTCCCCAATCATATCTATTCCCCACATAGAAAAGTCCAAGGAGATGTCAAGACATTCAGAGGAACCGGAGGTACGTGCACCTTGTCAGCATGAATCTGACACTTATAGCAAGTTCGAGAGTGTTGATAGCAATCTTCTTCCATGGTAGACCAGTAATAGCCTGCACATAGGATTTTCTTTGTCATCGTATGCCCACTTGAATGGGTGCCAAAAGTGCCTTCATGCAATTCAGCCATGATCCTTTCAACTTCAACCTTATCTACGCACCGAAGTAACACAGAGTCATGATTGCATTTGTACAGGATGCCATTACTAAGGAAGAATTTAGCAGAGAATCTCCTTAGGAACTTCTTGTCATTAACTGAAGCTCCTTCTAGATATTCTTGAGCCTCGAGATACTTCTTGACTTCGTGAAACCAAGGCTGGTCCACTACTTCTTCAGTATTAATCTCGTGACAGTGTGTTGGTTCCTCCAATCGTTCGATGGTGATCTGGGGAGCATCGTTATCCCAATTAAGTTTAAACATAGATGACATTGTGGCTAGTGCGTCTGCTAGCTAATTTTCTTCTCGCGGGAAATGCTCGAAGGTAATCTTCTCAAAATGTGGTAGTAATGTCAAAACATGTTCTTTGTGAGGGATAAGGTTTGGGTGTTTGGTGTCCCATTCCTCTTTGATCTAACTGATAACCAAATATGAGTCTCCGAATACATTTAAGGATTTGATCCCCAAGTCTATGGCAGCTCTGAGACCAAAGATGCATGCTTCGTATTCCGCCATGTTGTTTGTACAATTGAAGCAGAGTCTAGCAGTAAAGGGAGTATGACACCCTTCCGGAGATATGAGTACGACACCAATACCATTTCCAAGTGCATTGGATGCCCCATCAAAGAACATGGTCCATCGGGATCCTTGTTCAGGTCTGTCATATAGCCTGAATTCTTCACAGTTATTTTCTGTCATGATGTCTTCATCTGGAAATTTGAACTTCATGGATTGGTAGTCTTCTACAGCTTGGTGAGCAAGGTGATCAGCTAGTACACTGCCTTTTATAGATTTTTGGGTAGTATACTGTATGTCATATTCCGTCAGGATCATCTGCCGTCTTGCTATTCTCCCAGAAAGAGCGGGATTCTCGAAGATGTATTTTATTGGATCCATCTTAGATATCAACAAAGTAGTATGAGTCAGCATATCTTGTCTTAGTCAGCGAGCAGCCCATGCCAGAGCGCAGCAAGTTTTCTCGAGCAGTGAATATCTTATTTCACAGTCGGTAAACTTTTTGCTCAGGTAATAAATAGCATGCTCTTTTCGGCCAGACTCGTCCTGCTGCCCCAACACACACCCCATTGAGTTTTCTTAAACAGTCATATACATAATCAATGGTCTTCCCTCGACTGGTAGCATCAACACGGGAGGCTCTTGTAAGTATTCTTTGATTTTGTTAAAATCTACTTGGCACTCGTCATTCCATTTGACTACTTGATCTTTCTTCAACAATTTGAAGATTGGTTCACAAGTAGATGTCAGGTGAGAGATGAATCTGGCAATGTAGTTCAAACGCCCCAAGAATCCTCTGACTTCCTTCTCAGTACGAGGAGCAGGCATCTCTTGTATTGCTTTAACTTTTATAGGATCGACCTCGATACCTTTGTTGCTGACGACAAATCCTAGGAGTTTACCAGACCGTACCCCAAATTTGCATTTGTTTGGATTCAACCTCAGCTTGTACTTCTTCAGTCTCTCAAATAGTTTTTGTAAGTGATCAATATGTTCTTCTTCTGTTTGAGATCTGGCTATCATATCGTCCATGTAGACCTCTATTTCGTGATGTATCATGTCATGAAATAAAGCTACCATGGCACGTTGATAGGTTGCCCCAACATTCTTTTGTCCGAATGGCATCACCTTATAGCAGAAAGTGCCTCACTGCATGACAAACGTTGTTTTCTCCATGTCCTCAGGCGCCATTTTAATTTGGTTGTATCTTGAGAAACCTTCCATGAAGGAAAACACTTTGTGTTGTACCGTATTGTCAACTAGAATATTAATGTAGGGAAGTGGAAAATCATCCTTAGGGCTCGCCCTATTCAAATATTTGTAGTCCACACACATTTGCACTTGGCCATCTTTTTTGGGCACGGGAACAACATTGGCTACCCATTGGGGATAAGAGGTGACAGCCAAGAATCCAGCATTGAATTGCTTCATGACTTCTGCTTTAATCTTTTCTGACATATCAGGCCTCATGCGGCGAACCTTTTGCTTTACTGGCGGACAATGCTCTCTTGTAGGCAGATCATGTACCACAATGTCTGCATCAAGTCCCAACATGTCTTCATACGACCAGGCAAAGACTTCAACATAATCGTGTAATAACTGAATCAGACTCTCCTTGACACCGGGTTCAAGATTGGCACCCACCTTGGCCTCTTTTTTATCTTCTTCGGTACCTAGGTTGATTGTATCCACGGGTTCCTCGTGAGGCTGAATGGTTCTCTCTTCTTGTTGTAGTAGTCTGGAAAGTTCCCCTGGTACTTCACAATCTTCTTCACCTTCGTCTTCGGCTTGGTAGATTAGATTCTCAGAGTCACAAAAGGCCATAGCAGTATCGTTATCCATGGGATCCCGAATGGATGTATACCTGCATTGTGAGTGTGAGTGTGTGTAAGGGTATAGTTATCCTTGAAAAGAAATAAAAATGTAAAAGAAAAAACAATGAGCACAAAAGTTTGTATGCGAAAACGTCCATGATTCATTGATGTCATATGAAAATAAGATAATAACCCTTACAAATGGACCATTGTGCCTCGGGTAAGACACAAGGTTTTAAGAGTGATAATTGTTTAATATTACAGATCCAACAAAATGTAAAGACAAATTACTGTGGGATAAAAGTGATCGGGACAAAATCTCTAGCCTCCCAGTTGCTGAGCCCTCCGTGACAGTTGGGAATATCCAGTCTTCCAAGTCACAGCTATCTTCATCATCTTCTACGGCATTGACCTCGTGGTTGCTGATCTTTAGGGGTGGTCCTCTGGCACGAGCGCGACGTACAGCCTTCTGAGAACTTGAAGTGAAACCCAGGTCAAACTTGTCATAATTATATGGAATATCCGGGGGTTGTCCCCAGATAGTGCACCCACCTTCTTCTACCACTGCTTTGGCATCCTTCAGAGATGACATCCGGAGTGGAGGCCTTGTGATCTTGGGAACAGCCTTGGTTACTGCCACATCTTGCGGGACCTCTTCAAAGTGTTGGAATGGAGTTTCAATAAATTCACCATCTAATTCCACATATCTGAAGGAATTGAGATGGCTGATCATATACTCTTCTTCTCCATGAACGGTGATAATCTTCCCTTGAATCGGATATTTCAGCATTTGGTGCAATGTAGAAGTGACAGCGCCGGCATTATGAATCCATGGTCAGCCTAGCAAGCAGGAATATGAGGGACGGATATCCATTACGTAAAAAGTTGAATCAAATGTTTGTGTTCCAACTTTTATGGGAATGTCTACCTCCCCATGTACCATCCTTTTCGAGCTGTTAAAAGCCCTTACTACTATGTTACTTGGCTTCAATGTCAATCCCTCACAGTCAAGCCTATCAAGAGCTTTTTTAGGTAATACATTCAGAGATGAGCCAGTGTCCACCAAAACATGAGCCAGGGTTGTGCCCCTACATTCAACTGAGACATGCAATTCCTTATTATGCTTCCTTCCTCTTGGCGTTAAATCAGCGTCCAAAAAAACCTAGACCATTATCTGAAATCAGGCTGGCTACGCAGTCTTGAAACTGATCGGCAGACGTCTCTTGGGGTACATGGGCAGTTTTCAAGAATTTTACCAAGGCTTTTGCATGTGCCTCGAAACATAGTAGTAATTCCAGCATGGAAATTTAGAGGGAGTTTTCCCCAGTTGTTCAACTACATCGTAGTCTCTTCTTTTAATGATCTTCAGAATCTCCTCCATCTCTTTATGGGAGGTCTCAGGGATAGCTAATGACTGAGCCTTCGTTCGGACAGGGTCAATCACAATACTTTTACCTTGAGTTTCAGTTAACTCGGTAGCGGGAGTGTCAGTAGGAATAATAACAGGGGTTGTAACAGCTTTGTTAGTTGGAGTATTGGCTGAGATGATTGTAGGACTGTGAACAGTTTTGGGGGAGCAACAGCAGGAATGATTACGGTTCTGTGATACGGTGGGAGAACTGACTTGGGGGTTTTGCGTTTGATCACAAATGTTGCGGTTAGCAAGAGTCGCCACTGACTTTTCTTTTATCCAAAAGGAAAGGTGAAAAAGCACAGGAAAGACCTTTGAGATTGTTTCTTGGGTTCGGGGGGTAGATTATAAAAAGGGAAGGTATTAGCACCCTTTTTATCCATGGTTTTCCATGGGCTTTTAGTTACTTTCTAGATCACTTTCTTTTGTTTGAAATTATGCTTTGTGTGGTTTTTGAAAGTATTTTGTAAAGAGGCCATTGTTTAGGCAATCTTTGTACTGACTCTTGTTCGTAAGAATGTATACAAAGATGTTAATCTTTTGAAAATGTTTTCAATTTTTGTATGATGTTTTAAGGTTTATGTGATTGTTTTGAAAATAACAAGGATGTTTGTTTTGAAATGGAGCAAGTAATTAGGAGCAATCTACCTACTTAAATGTCTTTCTTGTTCATTTCCTTTACCTTTGACATTGTTGTCTTACCATTGATTTGGTAAGCAACCCTATCTTTGGATGTAAATGGGAAGGGCGTGGGTCATCGTATAGCCATGATTAGCAATGTTGCAAGGTTTCTTAGCATTCCTCTTGAGGGACTAATATCATTTTGTAAGTCAACTTTGAATAGTGTCATCGAGGGAATATGATCTTGTATTTGCTTGTTTTTGCTAAGATACCTTACATGCGTAATATGGCCAATTTTGTAAGGCAACCAAGTGGAGTAATCCTAGGGGTGCTTGTGTGCAAAGGGTGTCACTTCCATGCTTGTTTTTGTCTTGAATTAGGGTTTTCTATTTGATTGCTTTTATCTTGCAATACAAACCCTAATTACTAGCATGTTACGTAAAAGTGATAAATTGCGAAATTTAAAGTTACTACGCTATTACAACATTTGTGGGAGGGGGATATACAATTTATGAATGGGAATTGCAATAACATAAATCTAATTAATCTATTACAACCAAATTGAATATGTACAAAAATTGGAATAAATAACATACAAGATGAATCAAATATGCAAGAATTGTAAGAGACAAAAAAAAAATTTGTTTGGTTTCTTAAGGAAAAGGGTTTTGATTTTAACCTATCTAGAGAAAAAAAATTAATTAAATTAAATTAACTTAAGTTAGTTAAGAAAAGAAATTAATTAAGAAAATATTTTTTATATGAAACCCTAAATCTATTTTTAGTTGATTAAAGGAAAATAAGTTTTAAAGAAAAAAAGTATTTTTATATTTTATATTTTTGTCTTAAAAATAGATTGTGGTATTATGAAATATTTTTGGTCTTTTCTACATTAAAATAAATATATTTAGATAAATAATAACCTAGCTTTATTTTAATTTTTACAAGTAAATTAATAAAAGTAAATAAAGTATGGTGAATAAAATAATTTTTTATGTGGAAAAATATTTAAATTATGTCAAAATATAAATCTATATTTTTTATACTTTTTTATGATTTTTTTGGTATTTTAGAAAATATATTTAAGAGAAAAAGGAAATAAATAAATAAATAAAAATAATATGGGCCAAGGTGGTGTCACAAGTAAACAGGACGTATAGCTAGCAAAAACAAACAAAAAAAGAATGCCAGGCCCAAAGGGCCCAGCGCCTACAAACAAAAATCAGAAATGTCAAAAAATATGAAGAAAAAAAAAAGAAAAATGGTCACGCTGGGGCTTGAACCCAGGACCATAGGGTGAACAGGTGTGCGCTTTACCACTTGGGTGGCTAAACAAGGCAGATCCAGTCCTGATGACTTCATCTTCAATCTCCAGCCGGTGTACCTGTAACTTCTTCATTTCTCAACAAAAATGAAAAGTGACAACATGAAAGTTGTTGCATTCTTCCTCACGAATCTAACCATGTAAATAACTAAGGCTGAAAGTCAAAGATAAGTGAGAATTTCTCTGGCCCTAATTTAAACCCTAAAAATTTCAGAAACTTCAACTCTAAAATTCTCTAAGCTCGGGTCATATAAATGCAAACTATGGATATGTACAGCTTCGTGGCAATGCGGTCTACATTTTATCTTCACAAATGCAAGCCTAACAAGGCCTAAGTAATGAGATAGAAGTTCAAGAAAAATACCTCAAAACTAGAAATCGTGAAATGCAAATGAGCTTGTTTCAGTCAGTGCTGATGATCAGGTTAGCTTCCTTGGACCTCTAGGAAGCTAATGCAATGGCTGGCTTGAGCTGAGGATGGCTGGAATGGCCTAGAGAAGTCCAATTGTGATGCTCTGTTTTTGGTTATGGAAGATAAGGGAAATGGTGTTACATAAATGAAACAGGTACAAGGATGCGTTAGTCTTGATGCAAGGAAGCTTTAGAAACTAAAAGGCCAAGAAACGCACGAGGGAAATGTGAGTTTGGTATGAAAAGTTAGAATTTGCACAACAATGGTGTTTTGGGACAATTTCTGGCTAGAGGGAGTTTGAGTGAGTTTCAGGGGCTTCTTTCTCGTGTGTCAACTTGCAAATAGTGTGTATACTTATAAGCAAGAGGTTTTGAGGCTTGTAACAACTCAGAATTTGAATTTGCATCCTTAAGTCAAACATGTGATTTTTGAGAAAACAAGTTTCAATGCTTGTGTACTTGCTAAGATATAGTAGTTCATGCTTTAAACAAGTTTGTTTTTGACTTTGTGGATGGAGTGTGATCATAGGGAACAAGTTAGAGGCTCAAGAATGACTTTATGCAAAAAAACTTGCTTTACAAGAATGGAAGTGTTCACTTTGTGCCATTAATGGAAATGCAACTTAGATAATAGCTCATTTGCTTGGATCAAAGCCTTAACAGCTGTATAAGCATTTAATTAAGGAGTGACAAACAATTTTGAGGCCTTCAAAGCAAATATTATGCAGCCTAGCATGGATTTGCATTTGTGTTCATCATGGAAATGACCTAAAATCAAGTGATAAAACCCTAATTTCATATCTTCGATTCTCCTTGCTCAAGAATCACCTCAAGGAGTTATTAGACATTTTAGAAAGCTTGCAATGTTCTCTACAACTCATATTTGAATTGATTTTGAAGATTCCCCTTGGAACTATGTGAAAAACTGCCATGAAGTTAGGTCAAAAATCTGCCTAACTAGGGCAAAATTTCACTGTCATTTTTAGTTCATGAGCATGTATTCACAAAATTATAACTTGAGATCCAAGAATTTTTAGGAGAAGTTGTGTGAAGAAAAGTTGTAGATTTCATGGAGATCTACAACTTTCATGTTGGAAGTTTCCTTTGAATCATCTTGCATCATGGTGAAAATTTGGCTCAAAGTTGTGAAAAAAATAAGAAATTTTCTATACTTAGAAAAATGTCTAAGTTAAGAAATTTCATCTTTTCAAAATAAAATCTTGAATTCTTGATTTCTTTATGAACAAGTTTCATATTTTGACATGTTTTGATGAATTATGACCTTTGGCACTTGAATTTGACCAAAAAGTCAAAGTTTGACTTTTTAGTATACATTTGACTTTTGATTAGTTAACTGAAAGATTCATTTGTCAATCCAATGGACTTGTAGTGTTTTGAATCATGTCGTTAGGTCAAAGTGATGCAATTAGACTCTTGAGATCATTCCTTAACCCAATTGATCATTTGCTAGGTCAAAAACCAGAAATTACCCTTTCCCAGTAAAAACCCTAATTTTGACCATTTTGCCCTTTTGATGATTTGATCAAATTTATTGAGGAATTATGGTACAAACTTTATCCAATGATACATATGAGTTTAAAATGTTAGTTTGGATAAAAAATTATGAAGTTTGACTGTAAATTTGTCATGGTTGACTTTTTCCCCAATACAACTGATTTTTTGGTCAACTGTTCAATTGACTGATCAAAAGTGTGATCCAAGGCTTGAAACTTAACATGAATAATATTGGGGGTCCATAATGATCCATGAAAGTCATATGGGTCATTGGAAGTTCAAAAATCCTTTTGCAATCTCAAACCCTAATTTTCAGTCATCAGTGCTTAAGGAGGTGCCTTGAGCTGATCAACCCAAATGCAGTCTTGATCCAAAGGAGATCTTGTGAGAAAATTCTTGATAAGTGAGAGGGAAAATTTTGGGGTACAACAGCTGCCCCTGTTCAATCTTCTTAAGCCTGAAGTGTTGGATTGGCATGTTTTGCCAGTCGTGACTCGAGGGTGGAAGATGATTGGACACTAGAGTGCCAAAAAATTTACACTTGGCGGTGTGATGGTTGAGGGAATAGGCTTAAAGATGCCATTTGGAGAGGTGATAGAAAGCTGTAGGAGATGGGCTTAAAGATGTCATCCAAAAGTGATTATTTGTATTGTAATTTGTAAGCTGAAAGAATGAGTATTAGAATGGCGTCCGTGTTTGGAGCGTATATGAACTGTATCTGAGAGTTGAATCTAAATGAGTATCAGAATGGCATTCGTGTCTGGAACATATCTGAACTGTATCTGAGATCTAGCTTTGAATGAGTGTTAGAATGAAATCCGTGTCTGGAGCGTATATGTACTGTATCTGAAAGTTGAGTCTGAATGAGTATCAGAATGGCATCCGTGTTTGGAGCATATCTGAACTGTATCTGAAAGTTGAGTCTGAATGAGTATCAGAATGGCATCCGTGTCTGGAGCGTATCTAAATTGTATCTGAAGACTGAATCTGAATGAGTATCATAAAGGCATCTGTATCTGGGGCGTATCTGTACTGTATCTGAAAGTTGAGTCTGAATGAGTATCAAAATGGCATCCGTGTCTAGAGCGTATCTGAACTGTAGCTGAAGACTAAATTTGAATGAGTATCAGAAAGGCATTCGTGTCTGGAGCGTATCTGAACTTGTATCAAAAGGTTGAATCTGAATGAGTATCAGGATGGCCTCCATGTCTGGAGCGTATCTGAACTGTATCAAAAGAAACTCTGGACATTATTAATGGTAACTGTTTAATCTTATCCTGAAAAGGGTAAAATGTTAGCTAAAATGTAGAGTCATATTTTATGAAATGCATAGTATAATGCATTCGTGTTATCAATGTTTATGATATATGGATGCAATATATGTGTATCTGAGCTAGTTTGCTGCACTACTATTGGATTGGGGAAAATAAATCCCTGATTGCTGCCGAGGATATGGAGTATAAGTCTTCATGTTGTGAAGTCTAAGTGTTGATGAATTTTTGCTTAGAGAAATAAACTCTGTTGTAAGGGAAATGTCGTATACTGCTTGTAAAATTCCATTGGGGAATTCTGAGAAATTTGACGACTTCTACTGGGGAGTGATAACTGGGAGTTTTGTTCCGCTGGGGATTAAATGACGTATTGTGGGGATTTCTTAGGTAATAGCCTAGAGGTATTTCCCTGTTCATTCAACCCATCAGTAATTTCCTTTTTTCATTTTGTTTATTTGTAAACAGTAATTATATTCAAATGCATATGTTCAACAATGAATCATTGGACGTTTTTGTAGACAAAACACAAGCATAAAGAAAAACAGATAGTTTTTGCACTTTCAAAGAGATATCTTTGTATTGACTTTGAGTAAGTATTTTTGTACAAGGAGACAAACATTCTAATAAGAGAATGTTGTCGTAAAAAGAAAACTTTGATACAAAGAAAATATAGCTATGTGTAAAAAATCCCATGGGGTTTCCATTCTTCTATAGCCTTTGTATCTTTGAGCGTCTTATCTATCGGTTGCCTCGTCCGAAGATAATTGAATTGATCAGAAATTCCGAGTTTTTCAGTGGAGGCCAAAGGCTTTCCGTAAAGTGATCCAACGGGACATAGTTATACGCTTTAATTCCCTAACTTTTGCCTAGACCGCCCTTTCGGGTTTTCAGTCCACTGGGAAACCCTTTTTTGCCCAAGTCTCCCTTTCGGGTTTTCAACTTACCGGGTGTACATATTTTTTTGTTTTATCCCTAATTTTTGCCCGAACATTTTTGGTTCGTTGGGATGCCCTCGTTTTGCCTAGGTATGTCAACCTAGCGGGTCTGTTATGCGTAGTATCTTTTGACTATGTCCGCGTTTGCAGAATGTGGCAGGTCGTCACCATCCATGGTGGTCAAGATCATTTCCCCACCAGAGAAAATGTTTTTGATTTCAAATGGTCCTTCATAGGTAGGAGTCCACTTGCCCCTAGGATCACCTTGTGGCAGTATGATGCGTTTGATCACCAAATCTCCAACTTGATACACCTGGCGTCTGACCTTTTTGTTGAAAGCCTTGATCATCCGTTTTTGATACATTTGACCATGGCAAATAGCAGTAAGTCTCTTCTCATCAATCAAGTTCAATTGATCAAGTCGAGTCTAGATCCAATCATCTTCGTTCAGCCCTGCATCCTTCATAATCCTCAGAGAGGAGATATGGACCTCGATAGGCAAGACAGCTTCCATGCCGTAAACCAAAGAATAGGGTATTTCCCCGGTTGATGTGCGAGTCGTGGTACGATACTCGTGGAGAGCGAATGGTAACATCTTATGCCAGTCTTTGTATGTGACTGTCATTTTCTGTATGATCTTTTTAATTTTTTTTATTTGCAGCTTCGACAGCATCATTCATCTTTGGCCGATAGGGAGAAGAATTGTGATGCTGAATCTTGAATTGTTCGCACAAGGCGGTGATCATAGTGTTATTGAGATTTGTACCATTGTCAGTGATGATCCTTTCTAGGATACCGTATCGGCAAATGAGATTTTACTTGATGAAGCGGGCAACAACATTCTTAGTAACGGAAGCGAAGGAAGCTTCCTCCACCCACTTTGTAAAATAGTCAATGGCCACTAGGATGAAGCGGTGTCCATTGGAGGCTGTCGACTTGATTTCCCCAATCAATCAATCCCCCACATAGCAAAGGGCCAAGGAGCCGTCAGAACATTCATAGGAACCGGAGGTACGTGCACTTTGTCAGCATAAATCTGGCATTTGTGGCAGGTTCGAGAGTGTTGATAGCAATCTGCTTCCATGGTAGACCAAGAATAGCCCGCCCGTAGGATTTTCTTTTCCATCGTATGCCCGCTGGAGTGGGTGCAAAAAGCGCCTTCATGTAATTCAGCCATGATCCTTTCAGCTTCGTCCTTATCTACGCACCGAAGTAGCATAGAGTCATAATTGCGTTTGTACAGAATGCCATTACTAAGGAAGAATTTAGCAGAGAATCTCCTCAAGAACTTCTTATCATTGTTTGAAGCTCCTTCTGGATATTCTTGAGCCTCGAGATACTTCTTGACTTCGTGAAACCAAGGCTGGTCCACTACTTCTTCAGTATTAATCTCGTGACAGTGCGCTGGTTCATCCATTCGTTCAATGGTGATTTGGGGAGCCTCGTTATCCCAATTAAGTTTAAACATAGATGACATTGTGGCTAGAGCGTCTGCTAGCTGATTTTCTTCTCGCGGGAAATGCTCGAAGGTAATCTTCCCAAAATGTGGCAGTAATGTCAAAACATGTTCTTTGTAAGGGATAAGGTTTGGGTGTTCTTTGATCTGGCTAATAACCAAAGCTGATATTCGAATACATCCAAGGATTTGATCCCCAAGTCTATGGCATCTTTGAGACCGAAGATGCACGTTTCGTATTCCGCCATGTTGTTTGTACAATTGAAGAAAAGTCTGGCAGTAAATGGAGTGTGATACCCTTCCAGAGATATGAGTACATCACCAATACCATTGCCAAGTGCATTGGATGCTCCATCAAATAACAGGGTCCATCGGGATCCTTGTTCAGGTCCGTCATATGGCCTGAATTCTTCACAGTTGTCTAATGTCATGATGTGCTCATCCGGAAATTCGAATTTCATGGATTGATAGTCTTCTACAACTTTGTGAGCGAGGTGATCAGCTAGTACACTGCCCTTCATAGCTTTCTGGGTAGTACACTGTATGTTGTAACGCCCCGTTTTATTTAATATTATATTATATTAATATTTTCGAGTTATCGTTTGACGTTTATTTTTGCGACGAGAATATTTAAATTAATCGTTATATATATTAATATATTCGGCGACGTTTTATTCGGACTGGTAATTATTTTATTTGAGCCGGTATTTATTTTGGGGGACTGGTAATTATTTTGTTCGGTCCGGTTTTTATTCTGTTCGGTTCGGTAAAATATTATTCGGACCGATATTTAATTTTTCAGAGTTATTTTAATTATTTAAAGTTATTTTAATTATTTGGAGTTATTTTAATTATTTGAGTTAATAATATTATTTGATATTATTTAGTGTTAATTAGTAGTATATTTCAAGAAGGGTATTCTAGTAACTTTGTCTTGCTAGTCTTGTACCAAAACCAAACCAAACACACTTGTTTTATGACATAACATACAAAACACACTTAGAGAGAACTAGAGAGAGTCTTGGAGGAAGAGAGGAACAAGAACACATAGTTTGAGTTTTAGGTTGGTTGGAACATCAAGAATCATTTCAAGTATCTAAGGTAAGGGGTTTGATTTTCCAATGCTTATAGTTAGGGTTTGATTTGGTATATTTTAGATTTGGGAAAAAAATTGATGTTAGGGTTCTTGAGTTTTGTTGAGATAAATTAGGAGAGTAATTTAGGTGTTGTTGTTGTTGGATTATGGTTATGTGAATTGAATTGAAAATTGGAAGAAAAACAAAACTAAATTAATTTGAAAACATTACTGTCAGTATGTGAAGATAATTATGCAGGTTGTTTCTTTGTGGAAATGAATTTATGTTGCAAACTCTCAGTATATGTTAAAAATGGAAATTATGAAATTTATGAAATGAAAACAAAGTTTACAGTATTTTCGTTTTTGTTTGGAAATTGGCAAGTGATATGAATGAACATGTGCTATGAAGGGAGGAAAAAACGTTAGTTTTTGGTTGCATGATCTTGTTATCAGTATTATTACATATTTAAATAATTCTAGTTTCTGTTTTAATTTTCATTTCATAATTTAATATATTAAATTATTATATTAATTAAATACAAATATGACATAAGTTAGCCGATTTTATTTGGAACCCGATTATGTTCCGATTTCTCGATTTCGGCAATTTCGGCGACGGGGCAAGTTGCTCCGAATTGAACGAAAATTGACGTGCTAGCTAATTTCGACGTTAGAATGTCGTGGTGAGGTTAGTTTTTCGAGATTTCAAGTTTTTACGAAGCGACTCGAAATAGGCCAATTTACGGTTAATTTGAAACGGGTTGCGTTTTAGTCGGTTTAAGTCGCGTATGGACAATCTGATTGCGACGTTAATGATTATAATTGATGCTGATTATTATGAATGACTTTCGCGACGATTATTGATGTTTGACTCTTTTTCCATGTTTGGAATTTAGCGAATTATTTGATAATGATGTGGTGTGATTAAACATGATATTGTGACGGTTTATTTATAATGAATACTTGATGATATGTGATGCGATGATATGTTTATCTTGATGTGGATAAATATGGCGACGTGGGCTTTATGCCAAATTTCAATGTGCGATGATGATGTTTTGTTGTGTCGTGTTTGTGATGTCATGTTGTCGAGTCACATACATTGCATTGGCGACGAGTGCTTTTATGCCAAGCGACGAGGGCTTTTATGCCAAGCGACGATGGGCTTTATGCCAAATGTCCTTAATTATGGACAAAGCGACGGGTACCACATGCATAACATAGTCGTGTCTCATGGAGTCGGTTATGTTTATTTTTGAGTCTTTTGGCGTTGAGTTTTAATTGATGGCTTATGATGAATTGCGATGTTATATGATACTTTGTTTTGTGATGACTTTTGTGTTGAACATAAAGTTAATATAATGAGATGATTTCATGAAGATTATGCGATGAATATAACATGACGGTAAAGTGACGATATGAGTTTATGGCGATGGAGTTTATGTGTTGTTTTGATATGATTATAATGATTACGTGACGAAATTAAAGTGTTGACTTTATACACTAAATGATGATTTAAAGTATGTGAGATTTTGATATATGTTGACATACTCTTATTATCCTATATCATTTATGATTCCAAAACTATTTATATATTTTATCATGCCTTTAATTATATGTTTTGGAGTATCTCACCCTTTACTTGTTTCGTCGTTGCCTTTATATTGGTAACGTCCAGGTGATCCGCGAGGATGATGAGGATTAGCTCGAGTCTCTTTATTTTGAGTCGCTCTGCTTTGATAGTAGTAACACTCGGATTTTGGGCGACGTTATTATTTTGGATAGGATAATTTATGTATAATATCTTATGATGTTATAACTTTATGTATTGATGATAACATGGTGATATGTACATTTTATGAACACATCCGTTGTGCTGTGAATAGTCATATGTTTATATGATGATTTATGATATGAATCTGTATATCCGACTTTTGATTTTTATGATGTGCATTATAATGCAAAGTGATGAAAGCACGAATATGTGATACCTCAATTTATGTTTGGATGAAATTTTGAAGCTCTGATTTTATTATTAATTACGAGGGCAAGAATTGGGGTGTTACAATTAGTGGTATCAGAGCAGGTCGGTCTGCCCGGCCAAGTTGTTGAATTTGTTGTTTTCTAACAATCAAGTATTGTTATTTATTGATTCTAATCCTTGTTTTGTTGTGAGAAGAAGTTGTTATGGCTGGAAGGAACGCTGGTAGGAATAATGAGGATCTTGTTGCTGCTATGCAGGCAATGGCTCAGGCTTTCCAAAACCCGCCGAATGCTGACGAGAACACTGGGTCTCGTAGTTTGGAAACCTTCCAAAGAGAGAATCCTCCTACTTTCCAAGGAAAGTATGATCCTGAAGGTGCTCTGGCTTGGCTGAAGGAGATTGAAAGAATCTTCCGTGTGATGGATTACACTTCTGTGCAAAGGATCCGTTATGGTACTCATAAATCAAGTGTTGAGGCTGATGACTGGTGGGTTGACACTTGTCAGAGGCTTGAGGTTGCTGGTGAGGAAGTGACGTGGGAAGTTTTCTGAAGAGAATTCATGAGGAAGTATTACCCGGAAGATGTTCGGGGAAAGAAGGAGATAGAGTTCCTTGAGCTGAAACAAGGGAATATGTCTATCACTGATTATGCTGCAAAGTACCGAGCTGGCTAAGTTCTATCCTCATTATGATGGAGCGAATGCCGAGTTTTTGAAGTGAATTAAATTTGAGAATGGCTTGTGTCCTGAGATAAAGAAAGTTGTGGGATATCAGAAAATTCGTGTCTTTGCGGATTTGATTGATATTTGTAGAATCTTTGAGGAGGACAGTAATGCACATTATAAGATCATGTCTGATAACAGAAATAAAGGTCAGCAAAGCTGTGGAAATCCATATGACACTTCAGCTGGTAAAGGGAAACAGAAAGCGTTTCAAGGGCAAAGAACTAGTGGGGGAGATGCTCTTGCTAGTATTGTTTGTTACAAGTGTGGGAAACCTGGCCACAAAAGTAATGTTTGTCGAAGTGATGTTAGAGCTAAGGAGAATGAGGTGAGATGTTTCTGATGTGGAGAAGTGGGCCACATGACTCGCGATTGTAGTCATAAGGATGTAGTTTGTTTTAATTGTTGCGAGGGAGGTCACATTAGTGCTCAACGTAAGAAGCCTAAGAGAACTCAAGGAGCGGGAAATGTGTTTTCTTTGTCGGGTGCTCCGACGGAAAACGAGGATGGTCTTGTTCGAGGTACTAGTTTCATTAATAGAATTCCTCTTATTACTATTATTGATACTGGTTCTACTCACTATTTTATTGTTGCTGATTGTGTAAAGAGATTGGGTCTCACTTTGTCGTCTCTAGATAGAGATATGGTGGTAGAAGTTCCGACTAAGGGAACGGTTACTACTTCTTTTGTGTGTGCAAGTTTCCCTTTATCAATCTTTGATAGAGACTTTGTTGTGGATCTTGTTTGTTTACCGCTTGTCGGGTTGGATGTGGTTTTAGGTATGGACTGGTTGAAAGCTAATTATGTCCATATCAATTGCTATGACAACACTGTGAGGTTTTCTTCCTTAGTAGAAGAAGAACAAGCTATGTTGGTGTCGACGAAACAGTTGAATGAGTTCATGAAGGATGAGGCGTTGGTTTTCTTATTGATGGCGACTCTTTCTGTGGAGAGTCAAGCTGTGATTGCAAACTTTCCGGTGGTGTGCGACTTTCCCGAAGTATTCCCTGATGAGATCCCTAGTGCACCTCCAGAAAGAGAAGTTTAATTTTCTATGGATCTTGTCCCTGGTACCAGACCTATCTCTATGGCACCATACAGGATGTCCGCATCCGAGTTAGAAGAATTGAAGAGCCAATTAGAAGATTTGCTCGAGAAGAAGTTTATTAGACCAAGTGTGTCACCGTGGGGAGCTCCTGTGTTATTGGTGAAGAAGAAAGATGGTAGCATGAGACTTTGCATTGATTATCGTCAGTTGAATAAAGTGACTATCAAGAATAGGTATCCACTTCCTAGAATGTATGATTTGATGGACCGATTAGTTGGCGCTCGCATGTTTAGCAAGATTGATTTGAGATCGAGTTACCATCAAATAAGGGTGATAGAAGAAGATGTTCAGAAAACTGCATTCAGGACGAGGTATGGACATTACGAGTACTCAGTGATGCCTTTCGGTGTCACTAATGCACCGGGAGTATTCATGGAGTACATGAATCGTATTTTCCATCCTTACTTAGATCGTTTCATGGTTGTTTTCATTGATGATATTCTGGTTTATTCTAAATCGGAAGAAGAGCACGCAGAACATTTGTGCATTGTGTTAGAAGTTCTGAAAGAGAAGAAGCTTTATGCTAAGTTGTCAAAGTGCGATTTCTGGTTAAGTGAAGTGAGCTTTTTGGGGCATGTCATTTCTGGTGATGGCATTGCGGTGGATCCTTCTAAAGTTGATACGGTGTTGAGATGGGAAACTCCTAAGTCTGTTACTGAGATTAGAAGTTTCTTGGGTTTGGCTGGTTACTATAGAAGGTTCATTGAAGGTTTTTCTAAGTTGGCGCTTCCTTTGACAAAGTTGACTTGTAAAGGAGCTGCATTTGTGTGGGATGTCAAATGTGAAGAAAGTTTTGTTGAATTGAAGAAGAGGTTGACAACGGCTCCGATCTTGATTCTACCTAATCCTGAAGAACCGTTTGTTATTTATTGTGATGCTTCTAATATGGGTCTAGGTGGTGTGCTTATGCAAAATGGCAAAGTGGTTGCTTATGCTTCTAGGAAATTGAATATTCATGAGAATAATTATCCTACGCATGATTTGGAACTGGCGGCGGTTGTTTTTGTGCTTAAGATTTGGAGGCATTATCTTTATGGTTCTAGATTTGAAGTATTTAGTGACCATAAAAGTTTGAAATACTTGTTCAATTAGAAAGAGCTTAATATGAGGCAAAGACGGTGGCTTGAATTGTTGAAAGATTATGATTTTGTATTGAATTATCATCCTGGTAAAGCTTATGTGGTGGCCGATGTTTTAAGTCGAAAGACTTTGCATATGTCACTTTTGATGGTGAAAGATTTGGAAATGATTGAGCAATTCAGAGATATGATTCTTGTGATAGAAGTGACGCCGAAAAGTGTTATCTTGGGAATGTTAAAGATCAATAATGATTTCCTTGATAGTATAAGAGAAGCTCAGAAGCTTGATGTGAAACTTGTTTATTTGTTGGTTGGTATTGGTCAAACTGAAAATGAAGATTTCAAGTTGGATGCTCAGGGTGTATTGAGGTTCCGAGATAGGATTTATATTCCCGATGATGTGGATTTGAAGAGAATGATTTTGGAAGAAATTCATAGTAGCAATTTGAGTATTCATCCCGGAGCGACCAAAATGTATCAAGATTTAAAGAAACTATTTTGGTGGTCGAGCATGAAACGAGAGGTGGATCAGTTTGTTTATGCTGGTTTGACTTGTCAGAAGTCTAAAGTGGAGCATCAGAAACCTGCAGAGTTGATGCAACCGTTAGAGATTCCAGAATGGAAATGGGATAGAATTTTTATGGATTTCATAACGGGGTTACCGAATACACCAAGAGGACATGATGCAATTTGGGTGATTGTTGATAGGCTTACGAAGTCGACTCACTTTATTCCTATTAACATCACTTATCCTGTATCGAAGCTGGCGGAAACTTATACGTATGTGATTGTGAGATTACATGGTATTCCTTTGTGTATTGTTTCGGATAGAGATCCGAGGTTTACTTCTGAATTTTGGAAAAGCTTGCAAGAGGCTTTCGGTTCAAAGTTGAGGTTGAGTTTGGCTTATCATCCTCAAACTGATGGTCAGACGGAAAGGACGATTCAATCGTTGGAATACTTGTTACGAGCTTGTACTCTTGAACATGGTGGTTCATGGGATACATATCTTCCTTTGATTGAGTTTACTTATAGCAACAGTTTTCATGCTAGTATTGGAATGGCGCCGTTTGAGGCTTTGTATGGTCGGAGGTGTAGAACTCCTTTGTGTTGGCATGAGTCGGGTGAAAGTGTGGTGCTTGGTCCAGAATTGGTTAGAGAGACTACTGAGATGGTGAATATGATTAGAGAAAAGATGAGAATTTCTCAAATTCGACAAAAGAGTTATCATGATAAAAGGAGAAAAGACTTGGAATTTCAAGATGGTGATCATGTATTTTTGCGAGTTACTCCTACAACCGGCGTTGGGCGAGCTTTGAAGTCGAAGAAGCTAACTCCTTGATTTATTGGTCCTTACCAAATTACTAGTAAAGTGGTAAAAATGGCTTATAGAGTGGCGTTACCGCCAAATCTTTCGAATTTGCATGATGTGTTCCATGTGTCGCAACTTCGGAAGTATGTTTCAGATCCTTCACATGTGATTGAGATGGATGATATTCAAGTTCGAGACAATCTTACGGTAGAGACGATGCCTTTAAGAATCGAAGATCGTGAGATAAAGTCTCTTCGTGGCAAAGAGATTTCTTTGGTTAAAGTTGTTTGGATAGGAGCAGCTGGTGAAAGTGCGACGTGGGAGCTGGAAAGAAAGATGCGGGATTCTTATCCCGAGCTTTTCGAGTCAGGTAATTTTGAGGATGAAATTTTATAAGTGGGGAGAGTTGTAACGCCCCGTTTTATTTAATATTATATTATATTAATATTTTCGAGTTACCGTTTGACGTTTATTTTTGCGACGAGAATATTTAAATTAACTGTGATATCTGTTAATATATTCGGTGATGTTTTATTCGGACTGGTAATTATTTTATTCGATCCGGTATTTATTTTGGGGGACCGGTAATTATTTTGTTTGGTCCGGTTTTTATTCCGTTCGGTTCGGTAAAATATTATTCGGACCGATTTTTAATTTTTCGGAGTTATTTTAATTATTTGGAGTTATTTTAATTATTTGGAGTTATTTTAATTATTTGAGTTAATAATATTATTTGATATTATTTAGTGTTAATTAGTAGTATATTTCAAGAAGGGTATTCTAGTAACTTTGCCTTGCTAGTCTTGTACCAAAACCAAACCAAACACACTTGTTTTATGACATAACACACAAAACACACTTAGAGAGAACTAGAGAGAGTCTTGGAGGAAGAGAGGAACAAGAACATAAAGCTTGGGTTTTGGGTTGGTTGGAACATCAAGAATCATTTCAAGTATCTAAGGTAAGGGGTTTGATTTTCCAATACTTATAGTTAGGGTTTGATTTGGTATATTTTGGATTTGGGAAAAAAATTGATGTTAGGGTTCTTGAGCTTTGTTGAGATAAATTAGGAGAGTAATTTGGGTGTTGTTGTTGTTGGATTATGGTTATGTGAATTGAATTGAAAATTGGAAGAAAAACAAAACTAAATTAATTTGAAAACATTATTGTCAGTATGTGAAGATAATTATGCAGGTTGTTTCTTTGTGGAAATGAATTTATGTTGCAAACTCTCAGTATATGTTAAAAATGGAAATTATGAAATTTATGAAATGAAAACAAAGTTTACAGTATTTTCGTTTTTGTTTGGAAATTGGCAAGTGATATGAATGAACATGTGCTATGAAGGGAGGAAAAAACGCTAGCTTTTGGTTGCATGATCCTCTGTTATCAGTATTATTACATATTTAAATAATTCTAGTTTTTGTTTTAATTTTCATTTCATAATTTAATATATTAAATTATTATATTAATTAAATATAAATATAACATAAGTTATCCGATTTAATTTGGAACCCGATTATATTCCGATTTCCCAATTTCGGCAATTTCGGCGACGGAGCAAGTTGCTCCGAATTGAACGAAAATTGACGTGCTAGCTAATTTCGACGTGTAGAATGTCGTGGTGAGGTTATTTTTTCGAGATTTCGAGTTTTTACGAAGCGACTCAAAATAGGCCAATTTACGGTTAATTTGAAACGGGTTGTGTTTTAGTCGGTTTAAGTCGCGTATGGACAATCTGATTGCGACGTTAATGATTATAATTGATGCCGATTATTATGAATAACTTTCGCGATGATTATTGATGTTTGACTATTTTTTCGTGTTTGGAATTTAGTGGATTATTTGATACGGATGTCATTTTGATACTCATTCAGATTCAGCTTTCAGATACAGTTCATATACGCTCCAGATACGGATGCCATTTTGATACTCATTCAGATTCAGCTTTTAGATATAGTTCAGATATGCTCTAGATACGGATGCCATTCTGACACTCATTCAACACATGTTACAGATACGCTCCAGATACGGATTCCAT
This sequence comes from Vicia faba, assembly GCA_948472305.1. Lineage (NCBI taxonomy): Eukaryota > Viridiplantae > Streptophyta > Magnoliopsida > Fabales > Fabaceae > Vicia > Vicia faba. The sequence goes on from OX451738.1 coordinate 1,239,996,626, forward strand.
TCTTACACTCATTCAACACATGTTTCAGATACGATCCAGAGATGGATGTCATTCTGACACTCATTCAACACATGTTTCAAATACAGTTCAGATATGATCCAGAGACGGATGTTATTCCGACACTCATTCGACATATGTTTCAGATACAGTTCAGATACGATCCAGAGACAGATGCCATTCTTACACTCATTCAACACGTGTTTCAAGTACAGTCCAGATACGATCCATAGACGAATGTCATCCTGACACTCATTAAACACATGTTCAAGTACAATCACGACATAGATCCATCCATAAAATCTCCACATGTACTTTTTCCAGCATGGTACAAGGGGCAGAGACAGTTGGAAGCAAAGTCACTATCACATACAAGCCAGTGATACCTATATTCCCCACAGAGCCGAGAAAACCAAGGTCTAACCTCCGTATCCCCAAGCAGGAATTCCTTCCCCATCATGCTCTTTCAGAAAGCTAATATTTGTATTCCCCAATCGAGCTTTATAATCAATTTATAAAGTTTTTCTCCCGAGCAGAGTTTATTTCTCTGACAGCGGAAGCTCAATTTCCAACAAAGCTCTTCTCTCCAGCAATGGAAGTTCATCCCCAGCTGAGTTTATTTCTCCAAATCTGCAGACTTTCCAACAGAGTACCTCTCTTCCCCCAGAGTCACTCCCCCGCAGGGTTATCCTCAGACAGAGTCTCTCCCGGCAGAATATTCTCAAGCAGAATGGATGTTAATCTCCAGCTAATCATCTTTGGTCACTATCCCCAGCGGGAACGAAGAACTCAACTCCTTATACTCTCCAGCAGTAGTCCAGGATTTATTCTCCCCAGCCAGAGAATATCACAAGAATATTGCATATCCATACATCATGTCATACGCATACGCATTATACAGCACAATCTCATTTATTTTGAGAACATCATTACTCAATGCATTTCATACATCATGACATTACATATGAATAACTCTTTACCTTTCAGGGAAAGATGCAATCAAGTTCTCACGAGTTCTCTCTGGTTCAGTCAAACCGACACTAAGGTTTCTATTCTAGTTGAAGATGTTAATACTTTCGTCTGGGTCAGCCGAATCACCGCTAAGATTCCCCTGATTTCTATGTCAGTCAAAGTTAATCTGAGACCTCTCCTGGGATCAGTCAAATCGATACTAAGATTTCTCTCCCAGTTGAAGTTATCACAACTTTTCCCTGGTTCAGTCGAATCGGTACTAAGATTTCTATCCAGTTTAAGCTATGAAGCCCGGAAATCGAACGGATAACAGCTTAATTCCCCCACCATACTGTGAAGCCTGGAAATCGATCAGATATCAGTATAAGAGACTACGAAGCTTGGACCCGACCAGATAGTGGTATATCTCAGATTCAAGCTGTGAAGCCTAGAAATTGACCGGATAATATCTTGATTTCTCCAAAATACTATGAAGCCTGGAATTGACCAGATAGTGGTATAAGACACCGTGAACCCTGGCGCACGACCAGATAACGGTATAAGACGCTGTGAAGACTGGAGCACGACCAGATAGCAGCAAGAGACACTGTAAAACCTGGAAATCAACCAGATAACAGTATGCGGTACTGTGAAGCTTGGAATTCAACCAAATAGTAGTTTACTCGGCCAATTACTATGAAGCCTGGAAATCGACCGGATATTAGTATGCCTTAAATTCAAGTTGAAACCCGGATGCGACCGGATAACCACTTAATTCCTTCTGAAGCCTGGAACAGGACCAGATAAGAATTGAGAAATTGCAAAGCCTAGATTATAACCAGATAGCAAGTTTAAATCTCATCTCCCCAGTAAGTCACTGTGAAACCTGGAGCACGACCAGATAACAGTTAATCTTATTATCCTTAGCAAATTGCTGTAAAGCCTGGAGCACAACCAGATAGCAGTTCACTTTCACCTCCTCGATTAAGAGATGATCCCCAGTAGAGTAACGGACAACTGAAGCTCCTAAAATTCTATTTATCCCAGGACAGAGACCAACATTCCTCGGTAGATCCCTCCTCGACGACAGGAACAGGAATTCTCATTGAAGGAACATCTCATAAAATCAACATTCTTCTGGATGGCATCTTTAAGCCCATCTCCGACAACTCTCCGTCATCATCCTGGATGGCATCTTTAAGCCCATCTCCGACGATCTGCCGTCATCTTTTCCAAATGGCATCTGTAAGCCTATTCCCGATACTATCTACACAGTCCAGCACCATCTCAAACGAGTGCAAATTTCTGGGCACTTAGTGTTCAATCATCTTCCACCTTCAAACTACGAAAGGCATACAGCCAATCTACATCCTCAGGTTTAAGAAGATTGAACGGGGGGCAGCTGTTGTACCCCAAAATTTTCCCTCTCATTTTACTCAACACATGCCCATTAAGGTCCTTAACTTGCTCAAGGATGCCCAAGAGTTGATCGGACAAACTCCCTCCTAAGGCAATGTACCTCAAATTAGGGTTTCCATTCTCATCAGGATGGAGGAACTCCAAAGGTCCCAGATTCCCTCCATGGTCCTAATATGTTCTCAAGATCATCCATGTCAAGTTTCATGCCTTGCACAAGAAGTTTGCTCAGTCAATTGCCCAGATGCCTGAAAATCAATAGTATTGGGTCAAAAGTCAATTGTGGCCCACATACAGTCAAACTTCAAGATTTTTGGTCAACATCAACATTTTCAAGTGATATCCATAATTTTATAAAGGGTTGATCATGATTCCTCGAGGAATGCCCAAAATTCATCAAAACCCAAAAGTTGTTAAATTACGGTTTCTCAAGAAAAGTCAACCAAACTTTGACTAAGCATAACTTCTTCATACTTTATCAAACATTTTCCATCTAAGGCTCATTTTGAAGATGATGCAATTCCCTACAATTCATCTTCAGCCTCAATTTCAAAATATGCACTCATCAAAAGATATGAATTTCTACATTGTAGGTCCTTTTGAAAAGTCAACAAAAACACTTTTTGGGTCAAAACTTCTTACATGAACATGAAAGACCCAATTGAGATGAAACCAAAAGGGTTGTTTAAGGGACATCCTAAGATTTCTAAAAAGTCCAAGAACACCCTCTTAGGGTTAAAGTTAAGGGAGATATGTATTGTCAAAATTGACCAGATTTTGGAAATGTGCATGAAGTCAACATTGATCAAAATGACTTTTTTTCCAAATGGGCCCATGTTTTCTTGTTTGAAACTTGTTCCTAAGATGGCCCACGACCCTTGAGCTTATCCACCTATTATTTTATTATTTTTATTATTTACTTTGATTTTTTATCCATTTAAATCAAAATAAATCAATTTAAATAGTAGAATAATCAAATAAAATCAAAGATTTGATTTTATGAGCATATTATGAGTCCATGAACAGCTAGCAAATCAAAAAATTCGTGCAAGAGCTAATTGATTGGAAAAGATCTTAATTTGGTCTATTTCGGAAACAAATCATACAAGGCAAAGAATGAAATCAAATCTCCATAATTTGCAAAGATATGATCAGTTTTTGTTAACCTAAATCATTCTATGATATATACACAACATTTCCAAAGCATAAAAAAGGATTGAGGTCGTGAAAGTCATCAAGCAAACTCAAATTTTTGAAGAAAAGTGTGGATCGGTTTTCAATTTAGAGGATGATTCAAGGTGATTCGAAACAACCAATCAACTCCTGGACATCCTCTGAAGCGATTGCAAGCATCACCAAGCCTCCACAAGCCCAGAAATGCGCTACACGACCGTCACGGTTTGCTTCTCTTTCAAAATTCGATTACCACGATTCTTGCATCATAAACATGTTTTAATGGTATGTATGTGTTTGTTATCATGTTTGCAACGTATTGGATTAGTTTAATTGATGTTTGAGTGCATATATTGATAGTTGCCATTGCTAGGGTTTGAGGTTGTATTATAGGGTTTCTTAATACAGGTACAATTAGGCTAAAAGAAGGATGTCATCATACTCGTGAGATTAAAACGAGTTGATCTGTATGCTTGGAACTGATTTATATTGCTTGTGGTAGATTTTGGAAATTTGCAGGTTTGTAGCCACGCTTAAAGACCGTCACTATAGCCTATAGTGACGAATTTGGTCGTAGGTAAAAGTCCCCTTTAAGGCAACAGTCCCTGGGGAAGAGGATGAAGGCGTGTCAGTGCATGAGTGGGCGATTTGAAATTCGCGCATTTTTTAGGCCAAGTGTTCAGTTTGTATTATATTTCTTTTTGTTTGATTATATATATGACTAACCAACTAGCGCAGATGGCAAGGAAAGAAGGCATGTGAGAGGGATGACCTGGGTTTGATCCCAGGTCTAGACCTTTTGCATTTTCTGAAACTAAAATCCCAGATCCAGTGCATGCCATGTGCTGAAGACCACCACGCGCCCTTGGATCTCGCCCCTTGGATTCGTTACCATACTGATCCTACGCCCCAACTTTGAGCATCCACGATAGACCCTCCAGCATGGCCCTCACTGGATCAGCGCAAAGATTTGGGCTCAGCACATCTTGGGCTTAACAATTCAGTAACGCACCCCCCTAATTTCTTCAACAAACAGACCCAATTTAACCTTTTTTATTTCTTTTATTTATTTTTTTATTTAATTATTTACTTTCACAAATTAATTTTTTTATTAACTACAAAAAACATAAAATCATAAAAATCATTTTTTTCATAAAATAGTTATTTTCTTTAATTAATTAATTTAGTTTAAATTAGGTTAATTTAATTCCTTTTCATAATTAAAATTAATTAGAAATTAGGGTTGTAATTAATTAATTTTTTCCCCAAAAATAACATCAAAAATTATTTTTTTCATTAAATCAACAAGTCACAAAGAAAAACATAAAAATCTTTTTTTTCATAAAATAAGTTATTTTGTTTAATTAATTAATTTAACTCAAATTAGGTTAATTTAATTCCTTTTCATAATTAAAACCAATTAGAAATTAGGGTTTCGTAAATAATTAATTTTGCTTCAAAAATAACTTAAATATTGTTTTTTTCTCAAATTTGATTTTTTAGTTTTTTTTCTAATCGTCTTCGCATTTAACTCGTCGCGCGTATTTTTAACTACCGTTTTGATTATTATTTATGTAACTGTTTCGAGGTTGTAATAGATTTCAATTAGGGTTTTAATTTCCGCATTTTATTTTCAGTTAAATAATTTTGTATCTGCGAAAGCCATGTAATAGTTAGGATTTCTATTTCCGCATTTTAAATTTCTACAATTATTAACTGTTAGATGTATGCTAATAGGATTGTATGGCAAGAATATTTGAAAATTAAAACGGTAGATAACCTAAAATGTGCAAAGACAAATTAACTGAAAAAAGCTCGCTCGCACATGCTCACTCCTAGGGTTTACTCCACTTCAGTTGCCTTCGGTTAAGCAGTCATGAAGTATAGGGTTTGTTAGTGGTCGTCCTCTAGCCCCGAAAGATCTCAAATGACCCATTAGGATGTTGCCTCGGAAACAGATCTTTAAGGCTTTAGGATGATTACTAACACCTCTTAACATTGCTTTTGTGATTGTATTTGTCCCTTCAAATGTCCCTTAAAGTTCCAACGACCGTGCTACCTATTCCTTAATAATGGGATAGCGCTGTCTAAAGGAAAACGAGCAGTCTTTTTCGAGTAGGTAGATTAACTTTTAAGTACTTGCTCAAACAAATAATTTTTTTCACACCAACACCTTTCAAAACAATTTTCAAAACAACGTCGTCACATCCTTGAGGGCTGATACAAGGGTTATCACGAAGTAAACTTTTTCGAGACAAGCACATACACAAGCAATTTTAAAATGAGCAAGTACCTAAGAGCCCATGGGAAACCATGGATAGAAAGGATGCTAACACCTTCCCTTTCTATAATCTACCCCCCGTACTCAGAAATATTCTCGAAAAAAGGTTTTTTATGTTCTTTTTCCTTTTTCTGATTGGATGAAATAAAAGTCGGTGGCAACTCTTGCTTACCGCGACATTTTGCGAACAAAAAAACGCAAAATGCAAACCAGTATTAACAGTCGCTTCTTTCATCGTATCACAATCTCGCTCCCCCTTGAGTTGTATATAATCTCTTTGTAGGTCTTCAAGAGAAGTGGGCATATCAGGATATAGGATAGTGTATGGAACATCTCCCTCCATGACAGGCTCAATGATTACCGAGAAAATGGGGGGGTAAGGTATCATAAGACTCTGAGCACGAGTTCGTACCCATTTGAGGTAAGGCTCAAGAGGGATGGAATTTTTATGCCCCAAAGTCTTAATATCCACCTTATTCAACATCCTCCAAGCTCGGATAAATATTTGGCGAAGACCTTGATCGTCGTTGTCGTAGTCAAAAACTAAACCTTGAATCAGCATCTCGTGCGGGCCATCCCTTCGGGCGTAACCAAACTGTCTTAAGGCTAAGCATGGGTTGTAGGTGATACCTCCCCTAATGCCAAGTAAAGGGACATTAGGGAATTCTCCACAATGGTCGACAATGATAACATTCTCTTTGGATCGGGAGCACCAATGAATGTCTGAATGTTTGAGCGTCATTAACCTTTATGACCACCTTGAACCTTGCTCATTCTTTAATACAGATTGAGGAAGATGAGAAATAAACCACCTTGACAAGAGAGGAGTGCAACACATAAGAAAACCTTTTTTCCTCATTGTGCGAGTGTGAAAAGAGTGTAGGATATCTCCTAGCAATATAGGCACAGGGTTGCGGGATATGAAGATTTTGACGGCGTTGATATCAATGAGTTGGTCAGGATTTGGAAATAAAATCATCCCATAGATGAGGAGAGCCACAATTTCCTCAAAGGCTTGCAAGTCCAAGGAATTCCAACAGCTTTAGGCTTTCTTAAATAGGAACTTTGCTAGGAAACCCTTGACACCACTTCTTGTTTCCCAATGAGTTGTGATATCAGATGAGTGCAAGTGTAGAGCTTGAGAAATCTCTTCTGGATTTGGGTCTCTTTACGTACCGTTGAAAGGTAGTTGATTGAGAATTGGAATCCTCAAGAGTTGGGGGAATTCTTCCAAAGTTGGCACAAGTTGATAATCGGGAAATGTGAAGCAATGGTGTAAAGGATCAAAGAACTAAAAGAGCACCTTCATCATATCCTCATCTGTGTTATAGGTGACCAAGTTGAATGGGTGACCATGCCTCTCGGTAAATGGATAGTTTTCAGGAATCCTTGAAGCTAGCTCCTTGAGTTGTGTAGGGATCCTCACAAGATTGACTTGAATAGTTTTCCTGCGAAGTGAATCCATATCCTACAAAACAAGAACAAAGATGAATCCCAAAATCCTTGAAATGGTTAGTGGATGTATATGATGTTCATGATGTTCATGATGTTATGTACAAATATGCATATACAAACAAAACAAACAAATCCTTAGGTTTAGGCTTGCATGGAGTTTTATAGGTAAGTACTCTCTTGAAGTTTAGTTGGCTTAAACCTGTCCTAGTAATAGTAATCGGGTTCTAAGGAGCTCAATATCACTGGTTTGTTTCCTTGGTCATTGTTTCAGCATAAGCCTCTTTAATGGCGACCGAAATATCCCAAGAAACCAAACCTCAATGAGTGTAGTATCGAGTATCTACCAACTTCGGACTGCACCAAAGTCGGTCATCTCACTACATCCTAAAGGCCAAGTTGGTTAAGTAAAGGTTCTAAAAGTTCATTAGTGCTTTATGACATTACTCAGCGGCCCCGTATTCTCTTTGATTAACTCAAAGGCTACCGGTACCCACAAATATGTCGCGCTAACGTAGCTATTGCTTAGACCATGTAGGTTACCCCGCACAGTTTCCACAATGTATTGCTACTTACCTATAATGTATCTCAAATCCGGGTAGAGGATTCGAACCCAAACAAAGAACCATAATGTAAAGCATACAAATTAAACAATGAAAGTAAATAGATGTGATCTAGCCCTAAGGTAACCCCACTTTTAGATTTATCCCCAGCAGAGTCTCCAGTTTTGTGATACGGTGGGAGAACTGACTTGAGGGTTTTGCGTTTGATCGCAAATGTTGCGGTTAGCAGGAGTCGCCACCGACTTTTCTTTTATCCAAAAGTAAAGGTGAAAAAGCACAGGAAAGACCTTTGAGTTTATTTCTTGAGTTCGGGGGGTAGATTATGAAAAGGGAAGGTATTAGCATCCTTTTCATCCATGGTTATCCATGGGCTCTTAGTTACTTTCTAGATCACTTGCTTTTGTTTGAAATTGTGCTTTATGTGGTTTTTGAAAGTATTTTGTAAATAGGCCATTGTTTAGGAATCTTTGTAACGATTCTCGTTCGTAAGATTGTATACAAAGATGTTGATCTTTTGAAAATGTTTTCAAGTTTTGTAAGATGTTTTGAAATGTGTAGGTGTTTGTTTTGAAAATATCAAGGATGTTTGTTTTGAAATTGAGCAAGTAATTAGGAGCAATCTACCTACTCAAATGTCTTTCTTGTTCATTTTCTCTTCCTTTGACATTGTTGTCTTACCATTGATTTGGTAAGCAACCCTATCTTTGGATGTAAACGGGACGGGCGTGGGTCATCGTATAACCATGATTAGCAATGTTGCAAGGTATCTTAGCATTCTTTTTGAGGGACTAAGATCATTTGTAAGGCAACTTAGATAGCGTCATCGTGGGACTATGATCTTGTATTTGCTTGTTTTTGCTAAGATACCCTTACATGCGTAATATGACCATTTTTGTAAGGCAACCAAATGGAGTAACCCTAGGGGTGCTTATGTGCAAGTGTATTGTTTTCATGCTTGATTTTGTCTTGAATTAGGGTTTTCTAGTTGATTGATTTTATTCTTTCCATACAAACCCTAATTACTAGCATTTGTATATAAAGCGATAAATTGCGGAAAGTAAAATTACTACGCTATTACATCATTAGGGGAGGGTGTACAAATTATAAATGGGGATTTACAAGAAAATAAACCTATTTATCTATTACAACCATATTGAATTGCATAAATATACAAGGAATGAAATGAATATAATATACAAGTATAAAAAAAGAATAAATGTACAAGGACGCAAAATGTAAAAAAAATGAATTTTGTTTGTTTTCTTTTATAAAAAGATTTTTGTCTTAGCCTAATTTAAATAAAGAAGATAGTTAATTAAATTTGAATTTATTAAGAAAAATATTTAAAAGAAAAACCCTAATTCTATTAATCAATCAAAAGAAAATGATTTAAGGAAAGTATTTTTTTGGCATTTTTTATCTTGAAAATATTTATAGCATTAAAAATATTTTTAGTCCTTTTTTGGTATTTAAATAATATATTTTTAAATGGTATGAAGAAAAATAAATAATATATATTAATTAAGTCTATAAGATTTAGTTAATAAAAATCAATAAAGTATAGTAAATAAAATATTTTTTTGTTTATGGACAAATAAAATAAAATAAGTCAAAATATAAAATATATCATTTTTTGTATTTTTATAATTTTTTTAGTATTTTAGAAAATATATTTAAAAAGAAAAATGCAGTAAATAAATAAAAAAATACAAATGGGCCAGGGAGTGCATGAAGTAGGCAGGGAGTTAATCAGCAAAAAAAAGAGTCGGGCCCAACGCTTGCAAACAAATCAGAAAAATGTCAAAAAAATATGAAAAAAATGAAAAAAGGGTACCACTGGGGCTCGAACCCAGGTCCTATAGGTTAACAGGTGTGCGCTTTACCACTGGAGTGGCTATACATCTGTTTATAAAAACAAAACAATAAATATGTAAGGCAAATCAAGTCCTGATGACTTCATATTCAACCTCCAACCGGTGTACCTGTAACTTCTTCATTTCTCAACAAAAATGGAAGATGACAAAATGAAAGTTGTTGCATTCTTCCTCACGAATCTAACCATGTAAATAACTAAAGCTAAAAGTCAAAGATAAATGAGAATTTCTCTGGCCCTAATTTGAACCCTAAAAATTTCAGAAACTTCAACTCTAAAATTCTCTAAGCTCAGGCCATGTAATTGCAAACTATGGATATGTACAACTTCGTGGCAATGAGGTCTACATTTTATCTTCACAAATGCAAGCCTAACAATGCCTAAGTAATGAGATAGAAGTTCAAGAAAAATACCTCAAAACTGGAAATCGTGAAATGCAAATGAGCTTGATTCAAATGCAGCAAGGATCAGGTTAGCTTCCTTGAGGTCCCAGGAAGCTAATACAATGATTAGCTTGAGCTGAAAGTGGCTGAGGAGCTCTGGAGAAGTCAAGTTGCAGGGCCCTATTTTTGAAAATGGAACTTGATGATGGAGGTGTTACAGTTGAGCAAATGGACTTTGGATGGTTTGTATTTGATTTTTAGAAGCTTTTGGAAGTGAAAGGCCAAAGAACGCACGAGGGGATTTGGAGTTTGGTATGTAAAGTCAGAACTTGCACAACAATGGTGTTTTGAGACAATTTCTAGCTAGAGGGAGTTTGAGTGAGTTTAATGGTATTCAAGCTCGTGTCCTAGCGTACAAATAGTGCTTCTATTTATAAGCAACATGTTTGAAGCCTTATTGTTGATCAGAATTTGAATTTGCATCCTTAAGCTAAACATGTGATTTTTTTGAGAAAACAAGTATCAATGTATTGTGTACTTGCTAAGATAGAGTGGTTATGCTTTAAACACACTTGCTTCTGACTTTGTAGATGAAGTTTGATCAGAGGGAACAAGTTAGAGGCTCAAGAGTGAACTTTATGCATAAAGCTTGCTTTTCAAGAATGGTATTGTTAACTTTCTTCCCAAAATGGCAATGTGAATTGGATAAAGCTTAAATCACTTGGATTATAGCTCAAAAGTTTGTTTAATCCATTAATTATGGAGTGAAAAACAAGTTTGAGGCCTGCAAAGCAAAGATTATGCAGCCTAACATTGATTTGCATTTGTGTTCATCATGAAAATTACCTATAATTTAAGTGACAAAACACAGACTTCATCTCTTCAATTCTCCCTACTCAAGAATGATCTTAAAGAGTTCTTGGACATTTTGGAAAGCTTGCAATGTGATCTACAACTAATATTTGAATTGGTTTTGAATATTCCCCTTGGAACTATGTGAAAATTTTCCATAAAGTTAGGTCAAAAATCTGCCTAACTAGGGCAAAATTTCACTAAGTCTTTTTTAGTTCATGAGCATGTATTCATAAAATTATAACTTGAGATCCAAGCACTTTTAGGAGAAGTTATGTGAATCAAAGTTGTAGATTTCATGGATATCTAAAACTTTCATGTTGGAAGTTTCCTTTGAATCATCTTGCATCATAATGAAAAAATTTCTCAAAGTTATGAAAAAATAAAATTTTCGACACTTAGAAAAATTTCTAAGTTTAGAAATTTTGACTTTTCAAAATGAAATCTTGATTTCTTGATTTCTTGATTTCTTGATGAATAAGTTTCCTATTTTGACATGTTTTGATGAATTGTGATCTTTGGTGCTTAAATTTGACCTAAAAGTCAAAGTTTGACTTTTTAGGATACAGTTGACTTTTGATCAGTTGACTGCAAAATTCATCTGTCAATCCAATAGATTTGAAATGTTTTGACCAACTGACCATGCCTTAAACCAACTGACCATTTGCTAGGTCAAAAATCAGAAATTGCCCTTTCTCAGTCAAAACCCTAATTTTGACCATTTTGCCCTTTTGGAGATTTGATCAAATTTCTTGAAGAGTTATGGTCCAAACTTGATATATGAGTTTAAAATGTTGATGTGGATCAAAAATTATGAAGTTTAACTGTAAATTGGCCATAGTTGACTTTTTCCCCAATACAACTTATTTTTAGGTCAACTGCTCAATTTCCTGATCAAAAGTGTGATCCAAGGCTTGAAACTTGGCATGGGTAATCTTGGGGGTCCATAATGATCCATGAAAGTCATATGAGGCATTGGAAGTTCAAAAATCCTTGTGCAAACTCAACCCTAATTTTGGTCATCAGTGCATAAGGAGGTGTCTTGAGCTGATCAAACTCTAGTGCAGTCTTGAGCCCAAGGAGATCTTGTGAGCAAATTCTTGATAAGTGAGAGGGAAAATTTTGGGGTACAACACTTGGTATTTACGTTTAGTACCTATCTATTTGACAGTATCCTAGCAACCACATATGATTAGATTTTTTGTTGTGCGTATGTTTCAAACATGCGTCTTAATCGTTATTGTGTTGGTTGATTGCTTGAGGACAAGCAATGGTTTAAGTGTGGGGGAGTTTTATTGTGTGAAAATGTATCATGATTTTAGACTCGTTTAGCATGTTATTTGATGTCATTTTTTATGTTTTAATGATTTTAATTATTCTTATGTTTCTATTTCAGGAATAAATCAGTTATGGATCAATTGTGCGAAGAAACCAGAAAAGGAACGACAAAGGAAGAAAAATGCAACAAAAACTAAGTTTCTGGTGCATGGCGTTCGCCATAGGCCTATGGAATTCTCCATGGACTCAAAAGCCACGCTATCCACATTTTCAAACCATGGCATTCGCCATGGCTTGGTGGCAGTCATTGTGATGTCGCAATTCAGAATAATAATCGTCCACCAACAACACCACTTTGGAGGTTTCTCCCACTTTCTCAAACTTCCCATTATCTCCACTTTCTCCAACTTCCCACTTATCCAACTTCCCATTATCTTCACTACTTCTCACATGAATTTGGAAGTAACTTCCACCATTTCTGACTATATAAAGGACCTAGCATTCATTTTACAAGGCATCCAAGTTTATGCGCGGAAACGTTATTCGTAGTTTTAGGCAGAAATTGCTTTTGTAAAAGTGGTAGTTTCTCACATCGGAGAACTACCACACCACTAGTACTAGGACTCTTTTGTGTAACTTTTGTGTAACTTGCTTGGATCAACAATCTTGTCGTCATTATTGAAGTTATTTCCAGTTTACATTTATTTTCAAGTCTTTTACAAGTTCTTTATCATATTTCTTATTATTATTATTATTATTATTATTATTATCATTATTATTATTATTATTATTATTATTAGTAGTAGTAGTAGTAGTATTTATCATTATTACTTTGTTTGCCAAATTTAATTACCATGTTATTTTTAATTGCATTTGCTATGTTTAATTTGTTTTCAATCAATAGTATGTTTGGCTAAATTACTTAGAGTCCGGTGTGTGAGAACCGTAATTTTTGACGGGACTCGGTAACAACGCTGGCTTGATAATTTAATTGGAAAAATCTATTTTGGTCTTTGTTTTTAAAATCAATTTAATTAGCTTTCGCACGAGAGTGAGAAGTTACTTAACGCGATTTTGTCACGAGAGTGAGAAATTAACTAAGGTTCAAGCCGACACTATGAGAGCGTGGGGGTCGAACCAGATAGTAAAAACGGGATATCGATCTTAAAGAGGGCGAGAGAATTTTAAGTATTGATAAGGACTTGTTCAATTTTAAAAACACATTCCTTAATTAAAATGGGCGAGCGAGAGCAAAATCTCATGGTTAATGAATGTGGCTTTATTCAAAACTACGAGAGGGTGAGGTTCAGTCTTTAAATTGATATTTTCTACTAGACACATTTTTAATATAAGTATAAGCCAATGAGTTATAGAGTCTCTGAGATACGCTGAATACACATTTTGATCTCTCTTTTCTTATATATTTCCTTAATCTTATTTTATTTCAGTTTTAGTTCTTTTTTCCCCCTAAATCAATTATTCTTTAGCCTTAGCTTTACAAAGCGATGACATATTATAGTAGGTTGATATTGGTCTCTGTTGGTTCGACAATCTTTTATATTACTTCGATATTTCCGTGCACTTGCGGACGCATCATATAACGATCAAGGACCCACCTTGAATCCGACCAACATGGTCTCCTAAAAAGGATTTCATCCATGATGATCGTAACCACTGGTTTTCTCAAGTCTTCTATCTTCACTCGATCACTTGAAGAACCACCAATTCTAAACAGAATTGTTTTTCTGGAGATTACATGAGTGCTTCTTATCAAGCAGATTACTCGTAGTTTAAGTATATATTGTTTGACACAATTCTGAGCAACAACTCTTGTGTACAAACAATTTACATGAAGACTCTTAAGAAATAACACAATATGAGCAACAACTCTTGTGTTTTACATTATATCTACAAAGATGAATATAATCTAAATTAAATTGAGTACAACATATTTTAGTCTTTTTGTCTTCATCTTCTTTGTTGAGCAAGCTATGAGAAACAACTCTTTACTTCTTCATAATTGTTCCAAGATGTATATGATTGATAGTTTGAATAACATCTTGTATAATTTTTCTTCTTCATCTTCTTTCTTCATATTCAGTTAGATTCGGCATGTTCAGCATAACAACTCTAACAGCGTCTGCATCCATGTTTTTCCAGCAACTTTTCTTCATTTCATATTTCTCCTTTTATAGCCTTCAAATAAAAGAGTCATTGTAAGGATAGAGAAGTCTTTTAGCCTTCCAACGACTGATTCCCAACGGATATATTCAAGAGAGATTTGGAATAGTATGAAACGTCACTTTCCTATACCTGCTACTTGCAGTAGATAATGTACGTCAGTGGAAGAATAACTTTTATGAATAGTATAACCAATGTACTATTTTCTTCTTGACTAAGTTTCTTGATCTTTATCTTATGATGATGTACTTCTGATTCTAAAGTATTAAACTTGGAAGAAATTAATCACTTGTCTTAGTTCTTCTGATGAATGATTGATGAGTAGTTCAGAAACTACTTTGTTGTTGTAGCATAGGAACATCAGATAGTTCAGAACTAAATCTTGTCTTCAGAATTATGGGCAATAACCTATCTAAAACACGAAGCTTTTCTTCTGATCCATAACTACTCTTGAAGGTGTATTTCTTTTCTGATCTGAGAGATGAAGATTGTGTTGAGAAGATGTTTCATTTCAAATGCTTTAAATAGTGGATTCTTGTTTCAGAATGATCGACAACAACCTATCTGAGAAACAAGTCTTGTGGTTGTACGTGAAAGCTTTTCTGATGAAGATATCAAAAGCTTTTTTGATGATTGGCCTTGAAATAAAATATTACAACAACAACCTATCTGATTCTAAAGTCTTTTGAATTCTGGAGCTTTGATTCTTTTCTTCTTGCTGGATTGATTCTGATTAAGAAGTGATAATGATCTAAAAGATTCTTATTTGTTGTAGAGCCATAGTATTTCAGATATTTAAGCATTGTATTCAAACATACAAGCAATAACTTATCTGATGAACAACATCTTTAGGTGAAAGCTCTTCTGATCTACTTCTTGAATCAATCCTTGATTCTTGATAATCAGCTTTTCTAAGTTGTATATCTGATGTCTGATTTTTGAAGCAACAACTTATATTAGTACATCTGATTTTGACGTTGAATTCCTTCTTTCTGATATGTTAAAATATGATCCTTGGATTGAGCTGAAAGCAACAGATTATGTCAGTTACATCTTGTTGTCTAATCGTGATTTATTTTCTTTCTTTGGAAGCGTTTATGTTTTATGATCTGAGAGCGACGCTTTCCTGAGAACATACTTGATTCCCTTTCTGATGAACATTCAGCATTCATTGGAAATGCTGATGTTTCTATTAGAGAAGGTCACAATAGTTCTTCTGTTGAGTGCAATAGTATTTCTGATGATATTTATCTTCTTATGAATATTACTTATGTTGAGTAGATTTGCTTCAGAAGATATAATCCTTTGATATTGTCTTCTCATGGACTCTGATGGAATACTTCTGGTGATGAATGAAGGTGCATATTTCATGAATCCTCTGAGTCTTCAGAATCTTGACTTTGTCTTCATAAACATGAGCAACAACTCTTTTGATGAAATGGTCTTGACTTCTGATCTTGGAGTAGAATTTTTCTCTATATGTGTTCAAAATCTTGACTTCGTCTTTAGACTTGTAAGCAGCAGCTCTTCTAATGAACTAGTCTTGACTTTTGATCTTCTGAGTTTGAAGCTTGTTTCTTGTATCCTCTTGATTTTTGATCTTGAAGCAACAACTTATCAGAAACTCTTTTTTCTTTGACACTAGTGAGATTCTTTTCTTGTTGAACATTCAACATTCCATAAAACTATTAATGTTACATTAGAAACAAAACTCAATGGTTCTTCTTCTGAGTGATAAGGTGATTTTGATGATATCTTGATTAAGACTATCCAGAATGCTAATAATGTATCTGCACACTGAATGAAACTATTAGAACTAAAATTGTTTCTCATAAAATATATGCTTGTTATCATCAAAACTTAGAGATTAAACACATATCCAAATCTTGTTCTAACACGATGTCGTAATCTCAGCTAGGGTATAAGACTGAGTGACTTATCATTTTCAATGGTAGCTATTCTGGACTGGCCCGAAAGCTTGAGTAGGCCCAGTCTAAGACATCTCATGGGTTCCACCCACTAACTGTGACCTGGACTGCCCGCACTTGTTGGGTAATATCACCTGCTTGCCCTTCTGGTCCAGCTCCGATCCAAGATGCCTGTGGAGCGTCTTCTCAGCCTGCCCGACACCAGCGTTGTGCAGGCCACCAGGGACCGACCAGAGAGATGCATGTAACCGGCCTCCTCCCCAGAACCAACGGCTAGTTACGAGCACATCTGCTCGGTTTGACCAAGTCCTGGAAGTTACCTGATTTTCTAGACCTGCATATCTAGGCGGGAAATCAGGAACCAATGGCCACGCGCCAGGGGCATTATATAAACCCTCACACCTATGAGGGCCAGGTATCACATATTCACCACTCACTACCTGATGTTTTGCTAGTACCTTCTTGTTCCCACTCTTACTTGATCGTTGGCGTACCTTGCAGGTACAACCACCTCTCTCCTCAGCCCGACTAAAGACCATCCTTCGGCCACTCTCCAGGTTCTGATCAATCGCAAGATCAGTGGCACCATTTGTGGGAACCTGCTATCCCCGTCTTTCTTCCCTCAGAACCTAATATCAAAGAAACTTTTTTTTCAAGATCCATCTCTCTTATTATGGCCGACCATAATGATCTTAACCTGCCCGGAAAGACCATCCTTTTCCCTGCTTGCAAGACTGATAGAAGCCAGGAACACCCTCGTCTTGAGGACAACCTGGGCTTCCGTGACAGACAAACCGCGTCCCCAGATTCCGCTGATGCTCGGCATGGTGACGACCAACTCTTGGACGAAGGATGTTCCAGGAATCCTGCTGATAAACTTCCAGAAATCTTGCAACCGGTTCCTATCCCTCTCAATGCCGACCTGACCATGGCAGCACTACTCGCTACCTTAAATCAGACCAATACCCTCATCCTTCAACAAAATCAGAGGATAGGGGCCTTAGAGAACAGGCGTTTAAGATCTCCTCCTCGGAGAGCCCGAAGAAGAAATTCCCTCAGTGCATCACCATCCAGGCATGGTCCACCGCCTAAAAAGGAAAGGCGTGACATTTCTTTCTTCAAGAAACACAATCGCACACCTCCCGCCCGAGATCAAGACTCCCCTTCATTCAAGAAGAGGAGGGACAACAGGCAGATCGATCGCGCTCGATTGCCCTCTCCCGAGCCAAAGAAAAAATGAAGGAGCCCCTCCCCTCGACGGGACCGTGACAACCGACGGGGAAAAACTATTACTCTCCTTCTCCATCTTCCGTCAATAGTGAAGATGATGAGCCCCATGTCCCGCTATCAAGGGAGATCACTGAAGCTTCACTCCTTGTCGGCCTAGAGAAGCCATCCACTCTAGGGACCTACGATGGCACGACAGATCCTGACGAGCAAATCGAGAACATCGATGCGCTCCTCGACTACGGAGGGGTCAGAGGCGCCATCAAATGCAGACTCTTCCCGACCACCCTCAGGAAGGGGGAGATGGTATGGTATAAAAGTTTGCCTGACGAATCCATCACCTCATGGAAACAACTCGGGAGAATGACTTCAAGGAATTTCACTGCCTCCCGCCGACACCCTAAATCAGAAGCTTCACTCGAAGTGATCATACAGGGAAGAGACGAATCTCTGCGAGCATACATTGAGCGCTTCAACAAAGAAGCGATCCAGGTTTTGACAACGGACAACATGAAGAAATACCTGCTTGAGCGCGGGCTTCATCCCTGCAGCGACTTTGCCAAAGCTGTGGGCATAGAAACACCAGCCACGCTCGATTCCCTTCTCCTAAAGGCTAAGGCGTACATACAGTACGAGGAGAAGGAAGCGGCCAACAGCGCCCGAGAATCCAGGCACAGAGAGAGTGTTAAACCCTCAAAGAATGATGAACCCTCGACATCCCGTCGGGGGGAGAAGAAACAGGAGGATAGGTCCCGTGATCCTAAAGACTACAAGTGGACGGCCGGTCGTTTCCATGACTACACCACCCTGATAACCTTAAGGGAGCGTATTCTTTCTGAATGCACTAATTCTAAGTTCAAGCAAGCTAGGGTGCACTTCCCATGATAAACATCGTCGAAGCCAGGAACCGAAAAGAGCAAGTACTGCATGTTCCACAAGAGTCATGGCCACAACACAGAGGGTTACATTCACCTCAAGGATGCAATCGAAATACTAATCAGAGACGTGCACCTCAAGCAGTATAATAAAAAAGAGGTTGCCCGTGACGAAGCACCAGAGACAAAGAATGTCGAAGAAGGGAAGAAATCCCCCAACCTCGACACCATTTTGGCCGCCTTGAGCATCTCACGGCCGGAAGAATTCTACTTTCCAGACATGGAGGACGTCCCTCTGTACTTCTCCATCCACAGTCCATGGGAATCCTTCCCCGCAGCCATGTTCATTTCCGACAGAGGGTTCAATAGGCATACGGTCGGATCGGTGAAGAGAGGGGTTCGACCAACTCATCGAGGCAAACTCTGAGATGGATGCCACGCTCGACATGTTTTGAGGAGGATCTGACCCCCTCGCATTCTACAGGGAAGAGTTACCGGGAGGATCCCTGAATTTGAGCATACCACTACTCGTGAGAGCTCTGATGGCTAACTTTGACATGCGTCGCATTTTGGTCGACTAGGGCAGTTTGGTGGACATCATGTACGCCCAACTGTTCAACACTTTTCAGCTGAATGAGAGCCACCTAACCCCCTACGTGGGTTCTAATCTTCAAGCTTTCGACGGGGCCAGCACGAAGCCATGGGGGTACGTGGAGCTGATCGTCACTTTTGGGAGGGAATAACGGCCAGAGCCATCAAAACCCAATTCTTGGTAGTGGACTGTCCATCTCTCTACCAATGTATCTTCGGGAGACCCACTCTCGCCGAGATCATCGCGGTCCCCTCCACCATTCATCTCAAGATGAAATACTACACGACCGAAGGTTTGGTTGCCACTCTTCACGGGGATCCAAACAGCCAGGAGGTGCTTCAAAGCTTATGTGAAGGGCCTCAGCTCCACCAACGCCTAACCTTGGATGGCCACTGGAGTCATACTTCCCTCCAGCTCCGAGGAATCTAGGCCACTGCCGAGGGTCGACACCATTGACCTCGACGGTCACTTCTCTATGGAGGACAGAGTCAAGCAAAGGAAGAGGCGGAAGGAGCCTATGGTCGAAGATGAAGGGTCAACCTCCTCTACTAGCCACAAAGAGCTCTCAAGTCACGCACGGCCTATCCTGAACGGCGACTTCAAGTTGGTTCCCCGTGGAGAAGACCCCACCAAATGAGTAAAGGTCGGAGCGAACCTCCCCGATCTGGCAAAAAGGCAACTCAAAGCTTTCATGTGGGAAAATGCTGATCTTTTTGCCTGGAGTGCGACCGAGATGCCCGGTTTAGACCCTGAGGTCACATGCCATCACCTGACCGTTGATCCCACCATCAAGGCGGTCGTGCAGCATAGAAGAAAGTAGTCGACCGAGAAGTCAAAGGCTGCTAAATTAGTTGTAAAAGATCTTCTAGAGGCACATTTTATTTCTGAAGCCCAGTACACAACCTGTCTCTCAAATGTAGTCCTCATTAAAAAATATAATGGAAAATGGCGAATGTGCATTGACTATACTAATCTCAACAGGGCTTGCCCGAAAGATGCTTATCCCCTCCCCAATATTGACAAATTGGTCGATAATTCGGTCGATTTTAAATTGTTATCTTTCATGGACGCATACTCTGGTTATAACCAGACTCCCATGGAAAAAACAGACAAAAAATATACCACTTTCGTGACCGAGTCGGGCCATTATTACTACAACGTAATGCCCTTCGGCCTGAAAAACGCGGACGCTACCTACCAGCGCATGATGAACAAAGTCTTTTGCAATGAAATAGGCGACATGCTCGAAGTCTATATGGACGACATGATCGTCAAGTCCACCGAAGAGCTCAACCATGCCGCCCATTTGAAAAAGTTGTTCGAACAAGCCCAAAATTGCCGGATGCGATTGAACCAGGAGAAATGCACCTTCGGCATACAGGCAGAAAAGTTCCTCAGGTTCTATTTGACGGAATGGGGCATCGAGGCTAACCCTGACAAATGTCGGGCCATCTCCGAATTTTAGACGCCCACCTCGAAGAAATCCATCCAGATCTTAAACGGCATGCTCACTTCTCTTTCTCGATTCATGGCAAAATCCTCCCAGCATGCGCTCCCCTTGATCAAACTCTTGCGCAAGGAATCCGCCTTCGAATGGACGCCCGAATGCGAGCGATCCCTAGCCAATTTAAAAATAGTTCTCTCACAGCCACCTGTCTTATCCCGGCCCGGGAAAGACGAAGTCCTCTACCTTTTTTTAGTTATCGTCTATAAGGCAATAAGCGCGACACTAATAAGGGAAACTCCAGAGGGACAAAGGCTAATTTATTTCACGAGCAAGGCCCTGCAAGGCCCAAAAGCAAGATATCAACAAATCGAGAAAGTATCCCTGGCCCTCGTTAATGCTGCGAGGAGGCTAAGACACTACTTCCTAGCCCATACCATAGTGGTCCGAATGGATCAACCAATAAAACAGCTGCTCGGAAGGCAAAACATGACCGGTAGAATGCTGAAGTGGTCTCTGGAACTCTCTAAATTTGATATCCAGTACGAAAGCAGGAAAGCCCTTAAGGCTCAAGCCTTGTTCGACTTTGTAGTGGAAATGACCTCGCCTAGAGATCCGAAAGGCTCGCACCACTGGACGATCTTCGTCGACGACACCTTCAGTGCGACCAGAAGTGGCGCGGGCATCATACTAGAGAATGAAGAAGGGACCCTGGTCGAAGTTTCCCTCGCCCTGTCTTTTCCAGCCTCCAACAATCAAGCTGAATACGAGGCATTCCTCGCATGCTTACGAGTAGCCAAAGATCTGGGAGCCGAGGAAGTAAAAATCTTCACCGATTCTCAGCTCGTCACCTCGCAAGTCCGAGGTGAATATCAAGTCAAAAACGACAAACTCGCCGAATATTGGCCCATGGTTCAGGAGGCAAAGAAGAAATTCAGGTTTGTGGACGTTCAACATGTTCCCTGCGAGCATAATGCCCATGTAGACGTTTTATCCAAATTGGCGAGCACAAAGAAAAAGGGAGGAAATAAATATGTAATACAAGAAGTACTCCCTCGGACGAGAATCCAGAAACCATCTGCCACCCTCAGAGTATTCTCTATCAGGGACAACAATTTCTGGGTGACCCCTGTACATGAATACATCACTAAAGGCACACTCCCTGATGACCCGAAAGAGTCGGTCGTTATCAAACGAAGGGCCTGCTCGTCGTATTAGTCGAGGGCAAACTTTACAGAAGAGGATTTTCCATCCCACTCCTCAAGTGTGTCGACCGAAGCACAGTGGAACGCATACTGCTCAAAATCCACGAGGGCATCGGCCGTCAACATCTAGGCGGAAGATCCCTCGCGAGGAAAGCCTTGCCGGCGGGATACTATTGGCCCACCATGCAGCACGATGCAAGAGAACACGTGAAGAAATGCGATAAATGCCAAAGACACGGGGGCATGCATTTAGCTCCTCCTAGCAAGCTCAAATCCCTCTACTCTCCCTGGCCCTTCGCCTGGTGGGGACTAGACCTCCTCGGCCCGTTCATGGTCGGAACCAATCAAAACAAATATCTGATTGTAGCGGTCGACTACTTCACCAAGTGGATAGAAGCCGAAGCCTTGGCCAAAATCACCGCCCAGAACGTCCTTCGCTTCTACAAGAGAAATATTCTAACTGGTTTTGGCATCCCACAAGCGATAGTCACCGATAACGGGACCCAGTTCACGAATCACACCTTCCATGAATTCGTCAGAAAACTTGGCACGACCCAACATTTCACCTCCGTGGAGCACCGTCAGACCAACAGCCAGGCCGAGGCTGCCAACAGGGTGATACTCAGAAGCCTTAAGCGAAGGTTGGACGAAACTAAGAAACGATGGGTCAAAGAGCTACACAGCATGCTCTGGGCCTATCAAACGACCACTCACTCGTCTATCGAGGAGTCTCCATTCCGGCTAGCATACGGGACGGAGACTGTTATTCCCAAAGAAATCGAGGAACCTTCTAGACAAACCGAGGCACCTCTCGACGAGGAGATGAACAACGTTTCCCTTAGAGAAGATCTCGATCTAGTGGAAGAAATCAGAACATGAGAGGCCCTGTGAGAGGCCTCTCTCAAACAAAAAATAGCCATGCGCTACGACGCCAAGGTGAAACGTCTAGAGTTCGAGGTCGGCAGCTTTGTCTTGAAGAGAAATCACAAAGACTCTCGCAAGGGCAAGGTCGCAGAGAACTGGGAAGGTCCTTATCGCGTCTACACCAAAACGGGAATCGGAGCGTATTACTTGGAGAACTTACAAGGGGAGTAGCTCATTCGATCATGGAACGCTGAAAAGCTATAACAATACTACAGTTAAAAACACTGAGCAGTCGGCAGGTTCGGTCGACAAGATAGACTCGCTTGAGCCCGACCACGCGTGTACGCCAAGGCACAAATGTAGCACCCAAAGTATTTAGAAGGGGCGACGCTCCGCTCTGCTGACGAGCGTACCCTCAGCCCGAGGTGGATAACTCGACTGAGCTCCACAATCTTTGTGCCACGACGGTAGAACGCCCGACTCGCGACAGGAAGTTCACGCTGCCGAACCCGGGTCCCTCGAAACGAGACCTAGATTCTGGCCCTCGCCCGACATTCGCCTCGATGATTTGATCGGTTTCCCCCCAACGACGAACATATAAAACGAGCATATCCCCGATATAAACTCTGCAAAATATAAAAGTCCTAATCGGGCTAACTTGTCAACGATCATGCAAATAACACAAATTAAATATTCAAAGAAAAATGACCAATGGCCGGAAAATAAATAAAGCGACCACTTGGGCCGAAATTATGCGAATATTACATAAATGGGAAATAGTCCAGGAAATAAAAAATATTACAAAAACGGCACGCAGGCCAAAACAAATGCATAATCACCCCTCCGCTTCTCCTTCGATGATAGGTGAAAATCGAGCAGGATCCCTAGCCAGTTGATTGATAATATCCCTCAGGTAGTTGGGAACCAGAATCTGTCTGTCAGCCACGTAATAGTTAACCCCCATGCCCGAAGTATTGAGCTCAACATCGGGATTCAACACACGCATTTGATTCACCGCATTGTCGAAGCTCCCCTCAGAAGCAGCCTGAGCATCATCCACTGTAAGCTGGAAATGGGCTACTAACTCGGCCCGAGTCTTCGGGTCCTTGGTATCCTCTGGATCGTCCTCAGTGGGCGCAAGCTCGGCAGTCAAGGCCTCCACCTTCCCCTCGAGACTCTCGCTCTTGAGAATAAGAGCGTTGCGCTCCTCGGATAACTTCCCTGACTCTGTCTCGGCCAGCTTTAGGGCTTTATCTTTGTCGACCAAGGCCTTCTCGGTTGCCGCCAACTTGGTCGGAGGTTCTTAATTTCCATATCCTGGGATGAACTCCCCTCGGTGTACGCGACGGCCATCCCCAAGATCCGTATCAAACCACTCGCGTCTTGGGTCAGCGTCGCCCTCTTTTTCGGACGGCTCATTCCCTCGAGAAGGAGAGATTCAACTCTAGGAAGACGAAGAGTCGCACTCTCAAAAAAAGACCTCTCCATCCAGCAAGGAGGCAGATCATAAGTCTCTTTTCCCGTCTCCCCGGTAAGGTCAACGCTCCCCTCAGGTCGAGGCCTCTTCGCCTTCGAGGAAACAACAGATGGAGACAAAGCAGTTATGGTCGGAGTAGAGGACGACCCACCTGATACAGGAGCAGGAACTGGCCCCGCACTAGTCTGTGCATCCTTCTTGGCCTTTCTCGCCCGAGCAGCAAGTGTCTTGGCTAGACGTTCCTGAGCAAGATTCATATTTTCTGCAAAACAAACAAAAAAAGAGAAGAGTCAGCAAAATTACGGGTCAAACAAACGACGACTACATACTGGAAAAAGAAAATTTTCACCCAGATATCTAACGGGATCCTCGCTCCCAAGGAGCTCCCAGACGTTTATGTGACCCGGCTTGAACACGGGCTCCCCGTTTCTATCCAGCACTGGCCTACCTCCCCGACCGACCCGTTGGACCGGAGGAATTCGAGCTACAAAAAAGGTCAAAGTGGTGAAGCTCGATAGGTCCTCATCCCCAAGCTCCCCCTCTCTCCACACATAGGAGCCCAACTCCTTCTCGAAATGTATGCTGGTCCATTGGAACGGGAACTTAGCGACCAGCATCGCGGTAGGCTACCCCAACTCATTTATACGAGGATTCCCATCCTCGTTGAGCGACAGTCGTCTCCTAAAAATGTTCAGCAGCGCCTTCGTCGAGGTGGGATGCACCAAGATGTACTTGTCCTTAAAATGGTGCACAGACTCGAAGTAGGCCTTGAACAACTTCACGTTGCCCTGTTTGAGGGAGACCCATCCCTACCGCCCATCAGTCCCGCTCCTCTGGATGTGAAAACAATAGAAAAACAATGGGATCATGGCCCTTATCTTTAAATAGTCGTACACTATCTGGAACGCCCGCACGAACGCAATCCCGTTTGGGTGCAACTGGGAGGGAGCCACGTGCAGATGTCGGAAAACGGCCACTTCAAAGTCAGAAAAAGGAAGGCGGAGACCCATCTTCCGGAAGACTATATCGTACATAGGAATCCGCCTCCTATCATATCTCGAGCAGATCCTGCTGTCCTTCCCGGGGATGTACAACGACCACTCCTCCCGGCCCCACTTCTCGTGGGTGTAAACATCGGTGAAGACGTCTTCCCCATGCTCATAAAAATATGACCGCCATTCCCAAGGGTCTTTCGCTACCCAATCTCAAGGATCCTCATCATCTCGAGGAGGAAACAGGCCGCCCCGAGCCGAAGAGGTCGCCCCCATGTCGGGCTCCCCCATCTGTTGATCTGTCTGGTTTTGCTGCTCCTCGGAGATTTTCAATATGCTCAATGAGCTACCACTAGTCTCGCTTGAAGAGCTCCTGGAGGATTCGGTAGACTCGCTTGAAATGACAACATGTGCGTCGTTAGCCATAGCACCTGAAAAGCGGAGGAAAAAGATAAGCTCGACATCAAGGCCAGAACCACCCTTCCACCGCTAGACAAGTGAAAGGGTGTTGGGAGACGAGGATCGTATCCTCGACCAAAACCCTTGATGAGATACACTGATGGGCACAATACGCGGGAGAAAGTCATAATCCCTCACTAAGGCACACTAACGACTTGGAATCATAGAAAAAGCCCATAAATCCCCTAAGGTATTCTAATAGGCACAAATTGCAGAAAATCTCAAACCCTAACAAATCACCTATCACACAACGCCAGACCCCCGAGGAAGCCCCATGGCGGCTCCAGCAACCATGCGCCACACGAACAACGTCCGTCACCTAGAGTCTCTAACAACCTCTTCCCTAACGGAACCCTAAATCCTAACTGCATACATATCTAAAAGGAAAAAAACGAAAACACTAAGAGATGTAACAATGGAGGAACGAAAACTCACCGATAGAAGAAGGGATGAAGCTGGATGACCGCGAGTGAAGAAACTGAGAAAATGTCGGTGCTCGACTGTCGAGCTAATACGAGCAGTTGAAGGAGAAGGCAAAAATACTAATCGCCATGTTCCTCTCGTATTTATAGCTGAAACAGCCTGCGCGTACCAAACACGCGCCTTGGGAACCCCAGGGTCGTCTTTATGACACCCTAGCCTCAGGCCATCATTCGCGTCGCTCGATCAACACATTTCCCAAAACACGCTACCTCTCCAAATTCAAAGGTCTCAACGGCAAACATTTCGCCTCCTCGACAGAGAAGTATAACGGGCAAATGCTCATTCCTCTGTCCTTCGTGCAGACGTCAAAGTCTTCACTCCTATGCCCAGAAGCAACGACTTGGGGGGCTACTTTTCTGGAATGGCCCGAAAGATTGAGTGGACCCAATCTAAGACATCTCATGGGTGCCACCCGCTGACGGTGACCTGGACTGTCCGCACCTGTCGGGCAATATCACCCTCTTGTCCTTCTGGTCCAACTCCGATCCAAGATGCCCGTGGAGCGTCTTCTCAGCCTGCCTGACATCAGCGCCGTGCAGGCCACCATGAACCAACCAGAGAGATGCCTGCAACCAGCCTCCTCCCCGGAATCAATGGCTAGTTACGAGCACATCTTCCTGGTTTGACCAAGTCCTGAAAGTTACCTGATTTTTAGGACCCGCATATCTAGGCTGGAAATCAGGAACCAATGGTCACGCGCTAGAGGAATTATATAAACCCTCACACATGTGAGAGCCAGGTATCACATATTTACCACTCACTACCTGATATTTTGCTAGTACCTTCTTGCTCCCAGTCTTACTTGGTCGTTGGAGTACCTTACAGGTACAACCCCCTCTCTCATCAGCCCGGCTGAAGATCATCCTCCGGCGACTCTCTAGATTCTGATCAACCGCAAGATCAGTAGCAAACAAAACCAATGCATATGTGTCGTAGGACTTCAGATACAACTATGCTATATGTTTCTAACCATCAATAAAAACCTAACATGATGCATGAAAGAGAGATAAAAGTACAAGTCTAAAATCAAGTGAACAACAAGTATCACTATCATGCATTATTTGTATTACCAATTGCAAACAAAAAGTAATAGCCAACAATTATGTACAAAATTAACTACAAATAGTTAAAGAAAATAAAAGGAAAAATCCTAATTAAATTCTAAAAGGAAAAATCCTAAAACAATTCTAATATTTCTAAAAAATAATTAATTTTTTTATTGTTATTTCCTTTACCACTATTTTTATTATAAAAAATTATGATTGAAACCAAAAAGAAATAAAAAACTAAAAGAAACAGTCAGGGGGTAAGTCTAGAAATCAGGGGTGTGAAAAGCAGAAAAAGCTAGGCCTAGTAAAATGCTAGGCGCAACCCAACTCAAGGTCCAATAGCTCAAAACAAAGTCATGGTGCAGTGAGCTTGTAGGGGTACAGTTCGGTCCAGCCCACATCACAACATCCATCACCATTAACCTCTGTCTTCCACGTCTCGCTCTCACTTCCTCTCCATTTCGTTCGTTTCAACCTCCGTCTCAATCGTCATCGCGATTCGGCTTCAGCTTCTTATTCCCTCGATTCGTTTCAATCAACACAAGAAACAAACACCGTACTCGAAGAAGAGGAAAGTATCACGGTTTACCTCCCGCAGACCAGTACTCGAGAAGACGAAGATGAATTGAAGGAATGCGTGCTTTATCTTCTTCTGATGTGCTTTTTATTCCTCCTGATATTTCTGTTTTGAATTAACTGGTGCGGGGCTGAAATTTGTTTCAATGCTGACTTGTGCAACTTGTTTTGTATCAAGGTTTTGTGAAGATTTTTGCTATAACTTGTTTTGATGGAACTTGAACAACGCCATAACTTGCTATTTTTGCCAATGGTTCCATATTCCAATTTGCTTCCCCTTTTGAATTTAGCCTTTCCATCACTTGAATCCAAAGCCATAAACATATGAATATTAGGTATCACTTTTGGTCAAAAACTTTGGATCAATGCTCTTGAATTAACATTTGTAACCTTCATACCTCCACAAAAATTGGATTAAAATTAACTTAATGCCATGTTTGAACACTTAATGAAGTGCTATATCAAGTTTGGAGTTCAAATCCACAATGCCTTGCATCTTAAATATCACATTGAATGAGCCTTGGTTTTCTCTAACCAATTGTTCCACAAAAATCCCAATGCTTCAAAAGAAACTCTAGGCTTTAGTCTAATGAAATCCAGAAAAGATGGCTAGCCTCATGAGTAAACCATCTAGCCAAGTGAAATGCCTTGTCCTCGAAGCCACTAGAAATTGAAAGTATGAAGCATGAATCAATAACCTGATGGATGATGAAAAGATAACTGTGATATCTCAATCAATGCATTAACTCTCTTGAGGAATGCATCATAAATCACAAGAAGCTACAACATGATTCACAAATCCTAATCTTGAGGAAAATTGATGTAAGAAAGTATTTTTATGCAGAGAAGAGATCCTAATTCACTCTATACTTGATCACAAGAGATTGAAAATCCTGATCTTCTGAGAAATATAGAGAAATAAACTCTGATTCTAGAACTTGATGAGTTTTTGAGAAGAATAACCCTCTTAGCTTGATGAAAAGGAAGTCTTTGATGACTATAAATTAGAATCATAATTCTACACTTCACTGTTCGAAGAAAAACCAGAAGAATTAGAAGAAATAAACCTTCATCTGATATGTACAAACCTCAACCACTGTGAAACCCTAACATTACTGATATTTTGAACTAAAGATGTTTTACGAATTAGTGTATGTTATGCTGATGAAATGAGAAACCTAAGCCAGATAAAAACAAGACAAAATGATAAATTTTAGGGTACAATAATCAAAGCAGCGCATCAAATAGTATCAGAAGGGACGTGATGGAAACATGATATTTGTTTGTTAGGTGATAAACACCTCACAAAATTTCCTTTGTAAGATGAAATTCACCACGCAAAATTTGTCTTTGCTAAATGAAGAATCTCACATAAACAGTAATTAATTTAATAAAAAAATATATTATTATATTTATATTATTATAAATATTAATTTTAATATTTATAATATTATAAATATAATAAATAATTTAAATTCAAAATTAATTAAAAATATTTAAATTCATAATTAATTAAATAAATCTATAATTAATTAAATTTAAGATTAATTAAAAATATTTAAATTCATAATTGATATTGATAGGTTGAAAAAGTCTTCATCACTCTCGTCTGAAATGGAGTGGAAAGCAACATGTCCTAAACACACTCTTCTGATAAAATTGAGATTGAAACGAAAGTTACTTGGCCATGCTCGCTTTTTTGGCTCCAACAATATTCATTCACATACAATGAAAATGACTTTAACTTCAGTTGTTATTAATTCTGGGATTTTTGTATGTGTCATCTTCATGTAGTAGTTGTTAGTCTTTGTGTCAAGTTTATTCTTTTTATTGGATGTGGAACATACATTTCTTGGCCAGGTTTTTTCCTGCCGGCAGATCCCATTAATGTATCCAAAATAATGTACAAATGAATAATTGACATAATTAGAAAAATAATAATTTTTAAAATAGTAATTGAGAATCATATTAATGTATTAGAAATGTTATATTTGATATTCGAATGTCTGATGTACGGGAGATATTTCTCTATAAACGAGTGGAATACACGTGTGTTAGTATAGATACCGGTGTATTACACATATTTGTTTCTAAAATGTAATAATAATAAAAAGAAAGAAAAACAAAATTATATAATCAAAAGAATTTATTATTTTTTTAAAGACATATTTTTATTTATATAAAAATATTTGGATTAATGAAAAATTTATTCTCATTTACAAAATAAAAATATTAGTAACATAAATAATTAAAAAAAATAATTTAGTTTTGAAAATATCTATAAAAATATTTGAAGCGTGTTAAATTTGCTCTCATATATAAGTTTTAATTATTTGAATCAATAAGAAATTTATTCTCGTTTATAAATTTGTTTCCATATATAAATTTAAATCAATAGTTTAGATTCAAATCTATTTTGAAAAAAAAAACAAAAAATATATGAAAAATATCAATATATAATTAAAAATTAACATATATTTTCTCATTTCAGATATTTAAAACTTTTATTGTTGAGTTCGCTTGTCGTAAGACCATTTTTCTTGTTTTTTTTTTTAAATGATCAGGATAGCGATACAGACATGTTCATTCTCACACTATTCTTGCAATATTGCTTTCAGAATCTGAAGCAAACTTATATTTATCCACCAATATAATATTATATAAATAAATTTATCTATATATAAAACAAATACCAAAATAATATAATGACTTACCATGAAATCCTTAAGTAACTCATCATTAATTTCAATTGGATATTCTCTCCATTTTGCAGTTGGAATAGGCATTTGCGCGGTCACGTTAGATATAATATCACGGGTAACATTTTGGGGAACAAACCTCCTCCTGCAAGTGCGATTTGAACTCTTAAAAAATTGGTCTGGAAAATTAAACATGGCATGATACCACTAATATGACATGGTTTTCATTGGAGTTGTGCCATCAACTAGGTTGGCAATTGACAAAGTCTACTTGTCACTAAATGTATGTTCGTAGATGAACATGATTCATTTGATGTCATGTTGCTATACATGACGGTGTGGATATCATCCATTTCCATCATGGAGGGAGTCTCATTCTATTCATGACTATATCTATCTTAGGAAAAGCTACAATACAAGTTGTGATTATTTTGTTAACCAATTCCCTTCAGATTTATAGGAAACACCTGCTATATCAAAATTTGTTTTTTTTAATGGAAAGTGTTAATATTATGCTCCGTGCAGATCGAGTCATCGATCTTCTTAACGCATTAGTCTTTATCTATTTCAATTTTATTAGCTTTACTTTAATGACAAGCTAAGAATGTATCTAAACCATTACAAATGTTGGTGTCATGTCAAATGATACATACATACCTCAGACATCATCACCCAAGGAACTGATCCCAACCCAATTGAAAATATTGCTATGTAGATCTGATTGCAAGAACAAAAATGAGACAATTTTAGTTTTAACATGAGTTTAAGTTTATGGAATGTAAAGTTACTTTATAAATATCATAGTGACTTGAAACGGAAAGAAAAGAGGAAGAAAACTCACCAATATGCCTCCAACTGCTAATGTTGGCACCCACTCAAGCAATAAGCTTTAATCCTGATCCATATGAAACCATAAAGATGAATTGAGAATTGGTATGTACACATGCTGACAGACGCTATGGGAGTATTTGAAAGAGCTATTTGAAATATTGGCCTAAGTAATTGAGTGAGTGTTAGGAAGGACTTATAATAATAAGTTGTGATATGTAAGTTCATTCCAACTCATTTTAAAAAGTTATGAAAGAAATGTGTTTTAGTACAGACTTGCCTTGAAAAAGAAAGCAATTCCGGTAATAAAGCGGCCTAAGAATGTTCCACTCGCAGAAATCTGAACATATATACAAGAATTATTGAATTAAATATGAGGTTTTTCTGTGCTTTTCATTTAGTTGTATTTGATAAGTAACTATTTGCAAATAGATTTATTGTTATGAGAGGCTTTCTTCTAGATTTATCCATCAAAATGGCTCCCAACATGGTAAATGGAACCTGTCATAATTGAATGTAACATAAAAATTAGACAAGGTCAATATTAGTTATATGGTTAGTTTCTGAGAAATTATTAAATTGGTCAATTACCTGTATACAAGCATAAGCTATGGTACCAGCTTTTGCTGAAGAAAGTCCTGAAAATCAAGTTAAAATAGAACCAATAAAAACTATGACGAACGAAATATGTTTGAAATCACGGTGAACTTGACGAAATCACGCCAAATTCACCACTAAACCAAACATTTTACAATCAGCATCCATTTCGTCTTAGTTACCTGCTGCTACAAAAATCTCAGCTGTATAGAATCCTATGCCATTAATTCCAACAGATTGTTGAAATGCCATTAGTCCAACACCAATATGAAATTGTTACAATAGTTTATAATATACACACACTCTCTCTCTCTCTCTCTCTCTCTCTCTCTCTCTCTGTGAATGAGCTTAATTTCTATAAGTAAAGTATGTTACTTACAATCACAACATGCACATACTTGCTCTAGAACAAGTCCAACATCTTAGCCTTAGGAAGTTTTTGAAGAGTTTCAAAATTATCCTGTAAGCAAAAATGAATCCAGATTCTATCATCAAACATGTTCGATGAATTGGAACTTTTTTATGGTGTTAAGAAAGCAGAAATGTACCGGTATTTCAATAGCTTCATGAGAAATATCAGCATATTTGCCCCGAAGTATTTGAATTGGAACTCTTTTTCACGACCAACCTTTGCCTGAAAAATTATTAACATGTCGTAACATGTTTTCGTAAGCTCTCTCAAATAGTCTCTTAAGTTCTTATATTAGTATATAAGTTCAAAAAGCTAATCCAAACAGACGTTATAGCTTAATCCTTACCAGCCATCTAGGAGACTCAGGAATGAAGCACGAACCAACCAGCAAGCTAATACAAGGCACTAATCCTTCAAAAGTTCAAGCCAAATGAACCTAAATCAACAGTTAGTTATTATTTTATTTCTAATCAATTATATCCTTGAGGAAAAAATTCAAAACTAATATGAATTACTACCTGCTAGTGCTAGTTGTCTCCAATGTATGACACTTCCTATTAAAAATTACAATCATATAGTCACTGCTGAACTCCAATTCAATCATACTTAATTAGGCAAAAGATATACACTTTTCACTTGATTTGTTGTTGCAAGCATTCCTCTAAGATTTTTGGGTGCCATTTCTGCTATATATACAGGAACCTGATCTGTATTGCTGATCTTTGTTAGAAACATTACAATAAAGAAGCAACATATATAAATAGGTTAAACTTTCTTGAATGAAATAAGTTGAAGTTGATTATCAATTAGTTACCACATATGAGATAATTCCAATTCCATATCCTATAAATAACCTTACTAAGTCAAGAATGCAAGAACCCTACATTAAAAACCTGTTTAGCTAAAGAAGAGAAAAAATTGAATGTGGAAAAGAAAGAAAGAACATATCAATGCTGAATCAGCTGCTTCGACAAGCCTATCCACAGGAATACCGAGTGCCTGAAAAACGAGCAAAAATCAACTTTTTTATGAAAAAATGAGACGTGGAAGGTGATTTCAACTTATGCGAGAAACTATAGTTTAGGAGACATGGAGAAAATGCAATTTCAAATCAACTTATTTTTCTATTAGTGCATACTGAGGTGCGATAAGGCTTTAACATAATTTTTTGTCAAATCATTAAAATACAAATCTACTACAACTGACACATTAAAAATATGGGCTCCATCAATGTGAAGCTTCAATCCAAGCTTTAGCAGCCTCTCCAGTTTTATCAGTATACGCAACAGAGAGACATCTTCCACCTGAGCTGCATTGAGAAAGTTTATTAGCCATAACTCATCCAAAAAAAAATTCATGTAAAATGTAAAAAATACAAACTATAAAAGTGAAAATAGAACCAGCAAACCTTTTGTCACTTTGACGAATATCCAAACCTTCATCCAAAGCTTCCTACAGCCATTCAGTGGCAAGCTTCTAAATTTACTTTTCAAAACCTCAGAATTCCCAACCACGCCCTTCTTGATATCTTTAATCAACAACACAAATGTTCCACTTTTACTCTAATTAGAGGCAATATATGTGCACAACAACAAATAAATCATAAAAATACAATTTTTGTTAAACACATAATCAGAAATCATCAATTAATCTTAGCATTTCACATCACCGAGCAGCTCACTGTTCAAAAACACAGATCTAAGTAAAACCAACAAACAAACCATGGATCTGCGTCTTATTCTTTGCTTGAAATCAATACCACTAATCATAAGCATATCTTTATCTTCATCTACACTTGAAATCAAAATACAATCCATAATCATATCTATGTGTTATTCTTGATTTTTGCTCTGTGCTAAGGATTTGAGTTGTTATAGACATATACTGCTTAGATTCTTATCTAGGATGATTATCTAATAGTGTTTGAATTCTAGAAATAGATTTAACGCTATTATTCATTTAGGATACCTGTGATTAACTCCTTTGTGTTGTTTGTGTTGCTCTGAGAGATTGTCGATGCAAGTGATCACAGTTGACTTCTGCGTTGTTGAGGTGGTCTAGAGATCGCTACCGAGGTGATGTAGTCGGCCTCTCAATTTGGGTTATAAATAACTTAAGTTGTGAGTGAAACGTGGTGACATTGATGAATATTATATGTTTAGTATAACAGGTCGATATGTTTAAGTTTATGAGAAGTAGTATATATGCATGCTTGATAAGTTATTCCTTTTTCCTTTTTATATATTTATTTTTTGTTGATACTTTTCCTTTCAACCCATTTGTCCCCAAACTCATTAACGCGAGATTCATCGAACGACATTTCAATTCACCAATCTCTGTGGACACTATACGATATAACCTAAATATCACTCAGTAAATTAATAACTTACTTTTTGCTTGCCGCTTTACCGCTTCAGCAAAATGGCGCCGTTGTCGGGGATTTGTGTTTATTGTCTTGCATTGCGAAAGTTTTTTTGTTTTTGAGTTTTGTAATTAATATATATGTTGTATAGAATGTGTACATTAACTTGTCTAATTTTACTTGTACATGTTTTGTGTTTATTTTTCATACTTGTGATATATGTGTTTTTCTTTGTTTTCATGTATTATTGTGAATTGTCTCGTTCTCGTAACGTTTGTTGTATAGATGTTAGGACATTTTATTTAGGTTTGCATGGTCTGACAATACCTTGGCATGAAGAGATAAAGTTACTAGCTCGCACAATAAAGGTGTCGAGCTTACAACGATAAACAAGTATATTTTATTTGTGTTCGTTTATGTATGTGTTGACTTGTGTTTTAACAAGTTGAATTTGGCCTTGTTTTAAATTCTCAAATTTTCACTTTTCAACTTGTTAATTCACTTTCACCCGTTAGTTTTGTTATGTCAATTTGTGTTTTTTCGCAAGCTTGTCGTGTTTAGCTTGAGGAAGTTTGTATGTTGTAAATATTGTATGTAGTTGAGATTGTGTAGGTGATTATGGAGGGTGTTGCTACACCGCTGTTGATGTCTTATTTTTTTGTAACTGGTGTAGCGCGCTTAACGCGCTCTGTGCCGCTTAGCGCGTCCTGCTGTACAGAGCCAGTGAATTCTTTTTAATTTTTCACTTGGCTCTCCTTTTTCCCACTTAACCCAAGGCTTTATAGTATAATAATTAATAGTAATATTTTTAATTCTTTCTTTTATCGTTTGGACTCAAATTTTGGTTAGATAGCTCGAAGTCGCATTTGGTGATTTTCCTATTTTGAGCGTGTCAACTTGCAGATGTATGGTAATAATAGTTTTTGAAGTTGGTACTCTTTAGGTACTCGTTTATTGTTTTCTATAACATAACATATTTAGGAAATTTATCGTTTGAATAATTACCATGTCATTCATTCTTTTTACATTACTTGCTCATGACTTGAATCACTTTAGTTCCCTTTTTACCCATAAATATGAGGAAGCTTTCCATTATTCATATATGCTGGAAGCCACAATTCTTGTTTTAACTAGATCTTATTATGTTTAATCTTTTGTTTGTATTTATTGTATGAAAGTATGAAAGTTATCAAGGTATTTTGTTTCATTTTGAGCACAACTACCTTGGCCAAATACTCAATTCACCTTGTGAGTGTGTGATCATTAGTAACTCTTTTGACCCTTTTTGTCGATATCCATGTTATTTTTTATAAATGTTTGTCTATGAGTGTTTGGTTCGTCTTTTTGTATCTATATTGATTCTTTATTTTCTTGAACCTTTAACTATGATTTGTAGTTTAAATTTTTACCTTGCCTTAGAAAGTAGGGAGTATTCACATTATGATATGGTTGAATTCGAGTTGGAGAGAGAAATGATTGTGTACTTATTAGTTTATTACTATGAGGTTGAGAAAAAAAAAGAAAGAAAAAGAAGAAAAAAAAGGTGAAAAAAAAGAAAGAAAAAAAAAAGAGAAAAGTTTTGAAAATCAAAAACAAAAAGAGTATGGAATAATGTTATGTTAATAAGTGATGTGTGTTGGTTTGAGGAATTTGGAGTGAAGAATAAGTTTGATTGAAATTTTTTTGCTTGAGTCTTTGTGAGTTGATCATTCCCTTAGATTAAAGCAAGTTTTTGTTTCAATTAGCTTTAGGACTTATCCCTTGTTTGTTAACCAAGTCACATTACAACCTTAAAAAGCTCTTGTGATTATTGCCTTTGTATTTTCAATATGAGTTTTTGGATGAATGCATAATTTAGTCTATTGTTTGCAAGATTATGGATGAGTGTTTTTTGTCCCTCACCTTTGTGTGTTCTTGATCTACCGATAAATTTTTACTATGTGTGATTCATGATTAAGCTTGTTTTGTTTTAGAATGTTTAGTATGATTTTTGTACTTATGATTCGTTTCGTTTATATGTTGTCATTGTAGGATTGTGGTTAGTATTTACTTTGTGTGTGCGTTTTTGTTTGAACCATACATTTGTTTTCCATTTTTAAAACTTGTTGATTCATGACATTTTCGTTGATTACTTGTGATTCTTTTAGTTGTTTGGCCTTGTTTGAAGACAAACAAGTTCGAGTTGGGGAGAGTTTGATAAGTTCAAATTGTAGTTATTTTTATATATACTTTTTTTTGCACTTATCGACTCTTCATTGTTAATATCGTTGAATAAACCCGACTTTTATGTAAATACATTTAGTTTGTGTTTATTTGTGATTTTGTGTACATAGTGTACTGTTTGATGTTTTTCCATTAATTTTGTCAGTATTTGTTGTATTTTGAAGCATTGAGGAATAAAGTATCGAAAGCACGGCTCCGGATACGTGTTTTCAGAATAAAAGACCAGTTTTTCCCAGGAGAGCCCGCTTAGTGCGCAAAAGGCCGCTAAACGCGAGTGCGCTCAACATATTTTGTAGTGCGCTGCTTGCGTTTTGACTTTGGTAGAAGCACTATTTTGAAGCCCTCTTAGTGTGGATATCGCGCTTAGCATGGTTTATGGAATTTTAATTTGTAAAATAAAGAAGCCGCGCTTAGCGCACCAGGTCTGCTTAGCGCGGTTTGCTGAGATTTATTTTATAACTTCATTTCATTCATCTGTTAGGTTATGGTTTTGGGGAAGTTTTTTCTCTCAACCCCATCAACCTTTAATTTTGTTAGGATTAGCTTATATAACAACTATAGAGTTTGCATACGGATAATCCAGGGTGGATTGCTTTTCGATCGGCGTTGACAAACTGATAGATTTGTGGTTCATTTCTCTTTTTATTTGTGTATTCTTTATTAGTTGGATTTGTATATGTATTTACTTTGAACTCATGTATATTTTCCGCCTTTGGCGTTATATAAAACTTGTTTTACAAATCTTTGTTGATTGTTATCCTTGATTTTTGCTCTGTGCTAGGGATTTGAGTTGTTATAGACATATACTGCTTAGATTCTTATCTAGGATGATTATCTAATAGTGTCTGAGTTCTAGAGATAGATTTAGTGTTGTTATTTACTTAGGGTGTCTGTGATTAATGCCTCTGTGCTGTTTGTGTCGCTCTGGGAGATCGTCGATGCAAGCGAACACGGTTGACTTCTGTGTTGTTGAACTGGTTGAGAGATTGCTACCGAGGTGACTGATAGCACGAAATTATATCATATTTCCTAGCTCGACTAGAATGCAATGTATTATCCTTTTGGTTTATTTAGGTCATATTATGTCAGTATTTCTATTTCATTTCAGGTACATGCTGACACAAAGCTTCTATGTGAAAAAGAATGAGAAATGACCAAGACACTGAAAAGAATTGAAGAAATTATGAAAAATAGAAGGAAAATGCATGATAGAAGACTGTGACAGTCTTTACAACCTTCATGTCAGTCACTACGCCTTGAAAATATATGTGCCCCTCGGCACACATGGTGTTACGGTCGCCACAATTTAGAAGTTTGTGTGCCCCACGACACATAAGAGATTCCCCTCGCCACAGGCTCTTTTATGCGCCACGTATTTTGTTCTTTTGGTCTTCTCCACGTCTTCTTCACGTAACCACTCACGAAGCCCAACTTCCCATTATCACCCCATGATCTTTTCAACTTCCCATTTTTCCACTTCTTTCTCCACTTTTCCATTATCTCCACTACTTCTCACATAAAGCTTGAAGTAACTTCAATTTTATTTCTCTATATATAGGATCTTAGAAACTAGTTTTATGGATCTAAGTTTTGTGCGCGGAAGCGCTGCTCATAGTTTTAGGCAGCAAATTACTCATGTAAAAGTGGTAGTTTCTCATATTGAGAAACTACCACACCATTAGTGTAGGCCTATAATTTGTGTAACGCTTGGATCAATCTTGCTGATATTATTTCAAAGCTCTATTCAAGTTTCAAGATTTATTTCGTTCATAGCTTTATTCAAGTTTATCTCATATGCTTTACTTCCAGGTTTATTTATTTGCAATTATTTTAGTTTCTTGTTCTTATAATATTGCTTTATCATTACAAATCTAAATATGCTTATGTTCATGGTTAATAATTATAATTGCATATTTCTTTCTTTAAGTATGTTATGCTAAATAGTTTTGAGTCCGGTATGTGAGGACCGTCATTTCTGACGGGACTCAGTAATAATGTTGGCTTAATTAATTAATTTGAAATTTATGTTTTGGTTGTTGTTTTTAAACTTAATTTAAATAGATTTGTCATGAGAATGAGAGTTTATTTTACATGATTTTTCCACGAGAGTGAGAAATTAACTAAGGTTCGAGCCGACACTGCAAAAGCGTATGGGTCGAACCGAATAGTAAAAACTAGGCATTAATCCTAAACACAGCAAGAGTGCTTTAGGACTAATTAGAACTTATTCAGTTTTCAAAATGCATTCCTTGATTCAAGTGGGCGAGCGAGAGCGAATTCCTACGGTTAAAGAGCGTGACTTTATTCAAAACCACGAGAGTATGAGATATTGCCTTTAAATTGATATTTTCTACTAAACACTTTTCTAATGTCAGTGTAAGCCAACAAGTTACAGAGTCCCTGAGATACACGGAATCCACATTTCGACCTCTCTTTTATTATATATTTCCTTAATATTATTTTAATTCAGTTTTAGTTCTTAGTTTCCTTAAAATCTAATCATTCATTAGCCTTAGCTTTACACAGTAACATTAGATAACAATAAGTTTGATTTTTGGTCCTTGTGGGTTTGATATCTTTTAAAACTACGTGATTAGACTGTGCACTTGTAGTCAGTAAACTCGACAAACTATCAAAGTCGCAATCAATTTTTTGGCGCTATTGTCGGGGACCAATTAAGTTAATTATCATAACTCCAATGTTGCACCGTATAGACTAAGGCACTCTTACCTTAATTACTATGTATTACCCAGATTTTTTCTACAACTCTCATTCTCAGTATTTCGAGGAATCACAAGAATCCCATAAATCCGACCTCGAAATACTGATAGAAGATTTCAATGCTTAACTAACTCACTCTCACTCAAATTACCTCTACAACTACCAATCTTAACATTTTGAGGAGTAGCAAGAATCCCATAAATCCGATGCTAACTTATCCTCAATCAAATTTCCTCTACAATCACCACGCCCAATATTTTGAGGAGTCAGAAGAATCCCAAAATTCCACTCTCAAAACATTAATGGAGGATATGACTGCAACATTAAATCTCTCTAGGATAGAAACTATGATGATGGAGCGCTTTTTGGAAACATAAAATGCAATGGTAACTCACTTTGAGGAACCGAAAGCATTTCATAATTTCAACCTCGCAACATCAATGGAGGATTTCGAGGTGACGCTAACTCACTTTAGGCTAGAATCTACGATAGAGCATTTTGTAGAGACACAAATTGTCCAAAATGAAGAGATAAGAAATCAAAGTATTCAAAATAATAAAACCCTTAGTCAGCTGAACAATGCGGTTGAGTCCCTCGCGACTCACAATATGGCCTTGGAGACCCAAATATCCATGCTTGCACAAAATCATCTAGGACCCTTCCCTGAGGAACATGTAGATGTTGAAAAAACCCGTAGTGAAAAACAAATCAAAAATCCTAAGGAGAATGATAATGAGATTGAAGAGAGTGATAATGAGGTTGAGAAGAGTTATGGGGAGAAAAGAGTAGAGATTAAGAAAAATACACCGACACCATCTGAAAGGGAGGTTGTCAAAGAGGTAGATAAGGAAACATCTATTGTTGTTATTCTTCCATATAACCCACCTATTTATTTTCTAAAATATTTTTGGAAGCTAATGTATATTCCCAATCCAAAAGGTATGTGGATAATATTCACACCAATTCACCTTTATCTGAGGTCCTGTATAAAAGAGAAAATCCGAAGACCATGAAACTATGGAAATCATTAGAATTAAGAAGGGAAGGTTAATATTCGAGATGGTAGATGAAATAACTAAGCCCAAACTTGAAAAGTTGATACTCAAGATTGATCCAAAGCCACCATCACAAGTTCAAAATAATGAATCATCCTACAGAAGAAAGAAAAGAAAAGGTGGGATATGTGAAATGGCTTGATAAGTGGCTGTGATACAGTGGAAGAACTGACTTGAGGTTTTGCGTTTGTGTTTGCAAATGTTTCGGTTTAGCAAGAGTCGCCACCGACTTTTTATTTTATCCAAAGGAAAGGTCAAAAAGCACAGGAAAGACCTTTGAGATGTTTTCTTGGGTTCGGGGGGTAGATTATGAAAAGGGAAGGTGCAAGCACCCTTTTCATCCATGGTTATCCATGGGCTCTTAGTTACTTGTTTAGATCACTTGTTTTTGCTTTTCAATTGTTCGAAATGGTGCTTTGTGTGTGGTTTTGAAAATGTTTTGAAAAGAGGCCATCATTGTGACAACCTTTGTAATGATTCTTGTTTGAATATATACAAAGGTGTATTGTCTTTTGAAAATATTTTTCAATGTTTGAAAGTTTGTTTTGGGAAATGTTTTGAAATTGTGTTGTGAGGTGTATTTGAAAATAGCAAGGATGTTTTTGCAAGTTTTGATCAAGTAACTAAGAGTTGTCTACCCTATCTACTCAAAGATATTTCCTACACATTTTTAACCCTTTTGACAGTGTTGTTTTACCATTGCATTTGGTAAACAACCTTGTATTTGGATGTTAAACGGGACAGGCGCGGGTCATCGTATTGACCATGATAGCCATAGTGCTAAGTATCTTTAGCAATTTTTTGAGGGACTCGATCATTTTGTATAGGCAACCAAGATAGCGTCATCGAGGGACTATGATCTTTTGTTTTGTTTTTTTGTTTTGTTTTGCCAAGATACTCAACATGTATATCATGGCCATTTTGAAGGCAACAAGTGGATGAAACCCTAGGGGTGCATGTGTGCATTATATTGTCATTTTCATGCATTTTTATGTCTTGTATTAGGTCTATCTATTTGTTTTGATTTTGGATATTGCCATACACGTCTAATTACTACACAGTATATTGAAAGCAATAAATTGCGGGAATTAAAAGTCTAAGCTATTACAAAAGTATATGGAAATGGGGGTACAATTATTACAAATGGGGATGAGTCTCATAAGAATAGCAAAGTCCAAATATTACAACCAAATCGAATTATCGCGATTCAATATAAAGCTATAACAAATTACGAAATAAAGAAAATCAATAGATTATGAAATGCATGTATTCATTAAAGAGATAAATAGAATCTATTCTAAAAGATTAAAAATATTATTATTCTTTCTTGTATTTTATTAATTTTAAAAGGAAAATCTTAAAGAAATAAAATTTAATTAAACAAAATCTTTATTATTTTTTTGGTATTTTCATTATGTATAATAATAAAAAGAAAATGATTTAAATAAAACTAATTAAAAAAAATCCAATTTATTTTACAAAAAATGAAGTTTTAAAAATAATTGTTAGTATATTATTTTAACACAAAGAAATAAAACAAATTAAGTTGAATCAAAAATAATAAAAAAAACAAGTAAAAATAGGCCTTAGTGAGCTTAAAGAAAACTAGGTCCAAATAAGAGAAAATACCCTTGTTTGCTGCATGTGAAACGGGCCAAACGGGGGGGGGGGGGGGGGTGAAAACAGAAAATGCGCGTGGGTTTAAGGTTGGTGGACCGGATAGGCCCAATGCACATAACTCAGTTTAGGGTTTTTTTTGGTTTTGGGAAATGGATTAGGGTTTGTTGCGTTTTCACAGCGGCGTCGTTGTCCTTCGTTCTCTCTTCATCTCTTTCTCACTCAACGCCTCTCTGATCTTCTCCTCCCCGCGGTTACCGGAGCACTCTCTCCTTCTCTCACCTCCTCCTAACGATCAATGGCTTTGCTTAAACGGTATGGTTCAGTTTCCTTTTTGATTTAGCAGTTTCGTTGATTCGCATGCTTTGTTCATGTTTACTTGCTTAACCTATTGTGTTATATGTCTAAGATGCATTAAAGGGTTTGAGGAGAAACATACCTTGGGATCTTTTCCGGAAAATGGAGAGGAAAGAGGTTGGACTGATGGCGTTCACTTGGTGGCCGGAGGCAGGGGAAGAGATGATGACGGTAATGCTTCTGAAACTTGTGATTGTTGTTGGTTGATGATTTAGATCGCTTCTGAAACTTTATTGATGATTATCGCTTCTCTTCTCTCTTTGAACTTGAATGATGATGATGCTAAATGCTTCTGAAACTTTGAATACTGATTTTTGATAGTTTGATGATTATTGCTTCTGAAATTTTGATGATGATTATTGAAACTGAAACTTTGATTTTGTAAGTTGTTGATGATGGTTTCTGAAACTCTGTTTTATTGGTTGTTTTTGTTGATGATGATAGCTGAACTGAGTTGGGAATAAGATACAGGTTTTGGAAACTGCATTTTGATTGCTTGAAACTGTGGTTTGGCTGTTTGAACCGTGGTTTGGCTGTTTGAAACTGTGGTTTGGCTGTTTGAAATTGGTTTAACAGGCTTGGGAGAGTTTTGTGCAGGTTTTGGAAGTTTTGTTCTTGCAGCTTGGTTCTGGCTGTTGGTGTTGAAATGTTATGCAGGTTTTGGTTCTGCAATGTTTGTGCTGTTTGTTTGGTTGTGCAGTTTGGTTCTGCAAGTCTGTTTAGTTTGGTTGTGCAGTTTGGTTCTGCTAACAGGTTTTGTGATTTGTTGTTCTAAACTGTTACATAGGTTTTGTGGTTGGTGGTTGTAGACAGTTGGGGGGATTTTCTTGACTTTGTTAACAATTGGGAGATTTGTTGTTTTACAAGCTCCTTTTATGTTTGACAAAACTGTTATCTTTTCTTCTTGCTTGATGGTGTTATATCTAGTTGCTTTTGTTTTGTAACTTGTGATAGATTTTTAGCCAAAATGTACGATCTCAACAAAAAGGTGATATCTTTTCTCTCTCTCCTCTCTCCATGATAAAAAGAAACAATGCTTTTCTCTGCTTTTTTCTGAAAAGTTTGCCCATTTTTAGGAAAATGATGAAAGGCTATGAAACAAGCCTTTTGCTTGTGATTTAGTTTACCATACTTTGTACTTTTGGCCTGCTGT
This sequence comes from Vicia faba, assembly GCA_948472305.1. Taxonomy (NCBI): domain Eukaryota; kingdom Viridiplantae; phylum Streptophyta; class Magnoliopsida; order Fabales; family Fabaceae; genus Vicia; species Vicia faba. Next base: position 1,240,040,221 of record OX451738.1, read on the forward strand.
TTGTACTGCCTGCCTTAGTTGCCTTGTAATGCTTGCATCCAATTTGGTTTGCTTTGTAATGAAGTTTGGCGCCTTGTTGCAATGTTTAGTTTGCCATGCTTTTGTGCGCCTGCTGTGTTACTTGCTTGTTTGGCCTATATTTTCAGTTTGGCGCCTTGTGCTTTGCATTTGAATAATTTTGCTTTTGCATTCTTCAGCTTGCATTTTTTATTTTTCTCTTTGTGAACCAAGAAGAGCAATCTTCTTGTGATTTGCAAAGAGGAAAATAAAAACGTGATGAAAAATAGCCCTCTGATTCCAAACGGCAAACTTTAAAGATGAAAATTTTGTTTTCTTTTTGTTTTTTTTTTAATTCTTGTTAATGCTCAACAACTGTACTAATTTATTTTTCTTTGTCTTTCTTTCATGTGAGCGTAAATTGGACGGTGACAAAGTAGAGGAAGCAGGAGATTTTGTGGCGAGCATGGGAGCACTGGAAGCTTAGGCTTAGATTTGTTTTGTAACTTCGAGATAAATATTCAAACAAATGTACCAATTTACTTTTCACATACAATAAGTTGCACAACTTAAAGCATTTAAATAATAAACTGTATTGTAACATTTTTGAAATAAATGAAAAAGTCTTTATGCGATAATCTGATATCCATTAAAATCTTCTACTGTCAATAACTTGCAATTCTTCCTTTGCATCCTCACTAATCCTTTAAGATGCTTGATTTAAAATAACTGAAACTGCATTCCAATAATTCCAATCCAGATAACTTAAACTCCAAGTAATCCAAAAACTCTGTAATCTTGTAACCTTGCAACAGTATTCCAATCAAAATACGCACTGTGTATTCCAATAAATAAGCAAACGTTTCATTCCATTAACAAGCAAATGTCTTAACAGACGCACATTATCTAGTTAACCTGGATCAGACAAAACCTGAATATTCCAAATGACAGTCTCAACTCCCATTTCTTGTCCCAGATGAACAGACCTTGAGAACAACCAGTAACCTTTCAGTAAGCTTGAAAAAAGCGTGAAAACATGTGACAGTTAATTGAATTTCTGAGAATTCAGTTTCTTTTGAGAAATGCGAGAAAAACCCTAATTCTTGATCTACTGCCAAAGAAAAGTCTGTCTGATCGATTCCTGAGCCAATCTTGAAAATCTGAGAAAACCCTAGGGTTGTGATTTCTTGTGAAAATGGGAGGGCAAATTTTGGGGTACAACAGCTGCCCCTGTTCAATCTTCTTGAACCTGAAGAGTTAGATCATCGAATTTTTCGTTCGCAACTCGAAGGTAAAAGATGATTGGACACTAGAGTGCCCACAAATTTGCACTCATCAAAGCATAGTTGAGGGAATTGGCTTAAATATGCCATTTGGAGATTTGACAGAATCTTGTCGGAGATGGGCCTAAAGATGTCATCCAAGAATGTTTGTTGAATTGTATGTTGTAAGTCGAAAGAATGAGTATCAGGAAGGTATCCATGTCTAGAACGTCTCTGAGCTAGGGGTCTGAATAAGCAATAGATTAGCATCTATGTTTGGAGCATCCGTAAACTGTTTTCATGAGCTGAATCTGAACCAGCGATAGATTAGCATCCGTGTTTAGAGCATCCGTAAACTGTTTTCATGATCCTTGAATTTGAATAAGCAATAGAATAGCATCCGTGTTTGGAGCATTTGTAAACTGTTTTCATCATCTGAATCTGAACAAGCGATAGATTAACATCCATGTTTGGAGCATCCGTAAACTGTTTTCATGATCCTTGAATTGTTTGATGATCAGTCCGTGTAAAACTTCATCCGAAATTTTATGAGAAGGAACCTGTGTAGAGTTGCTTCATGATGAGTCCGTGTAAAATGCATCCGGGAAGGAGGAACCTGTGTAGGGTTGCCTGATAATGAGTTCGTGTAAAACTGCATCTTGGAAGGAAGGAACCGGTGTAGGGTTGCCTGATGACGAGTTCGTGTAAAACTTCATTTGAAACTGAGAAGGAACCGGTGTAGGGTTGCCTGATGATGAGTCAGTGTAAAACTTCATCTGAAATGGAAGGAACCAATGTAGGGTTGCTTCAATGATGGTCAAGTAGATAGTTGTCCTGTCTGATTTAGGTGTTAATCTAGAACTTGAAAAGGCTTCTAGTAACCATCTGTTGATTGACCTTTTCCTGAAAAAGGTGGAACGTTAGTTGTATGCAATGTCATGATGTATGAAATGCGTGATTTTATGACGTTCTCAAAATAAATGAGATTGTGTCGTGTGCATTTGTCATGTATGTAATAGGATGTATGAAATGTGACATGTTTATTGAAGTGTATTTTCATTTGGGAAAATAAATCCTTGACAAATGTCAGGGAGTCGCTAGATCCTGGACTGCTGTTGAAGAGTATGTGTGTCTTCAAGCTTTGCTTAGAATATTTCTACCGGGGATTCCTGTTTTGTTGTTTGAGGAAAACTCCGCTGGGGAATATTTGAAAACTCTGTGGGGAATTGAGAATGAGAATCTTCATTCTACTGGGGGAATTTGTGTTGAGGAATCAAGAACGAGAATCTTCAATCTGCAGGGGATTAAAAATTCCGACAAATTTATGCTGAGAGTAAAGAAGGCTCTGGTAACTTCACTGGAGAATCAAGGATGAGAATCTCCATTCTGTTGGGGAGTAAAAACTATGTGGGGAATAGTTATACTTTTGGGGAGTAGCTATCCTGCTGGAGAGTAAGCTCAGGACTCTGGGGAAAAGCTTAATCCTGTTTGGAAGAAGTTCAGGAGTTTAGGTTGTATGCCACTTTGAGAATGAGAATCTTCATTCTGTCGGGAATATCAAAAACTCAGGTTGTATGCCAATATTTGAGGGTTTCAAGAATGAGAATCTTCATTCTGTTAAGGATATCAGGAGCTTGGGTGCATGCCAATCTACTGGGGTTTCAAGAATGAGAATCTTCATTCTGTTAAGGATATCAGGAGCTTGGGTGTATTCCAATCTACTGGGGAAGCAAGAATGAGAATCTTCATTCAGGCGTTTGGGTCAGGAGGTTAGGTGTATGCCAATCTACTGGGGAAGCAAGAATGAGAATCTTCATTCAGGCGTTTGGGTCAGGAGGTTAGGTGTATGCCAATCTACTGGGGAAGCAAGAATGAGAATCTTCATTCAGGCGTTTGGGTCAGGAGGTTGGGTGTATGCTAATCTACTGGGGAAGCAAGCATGTGAATCTTCATTCAGGCATTTAGGTCAGGAGGTTGGGTGTATGCCAATCTTCAGGGGTTTCAAGAATGAGAATCTTCATTCTGTTAGGGGTTAACTGTTATCCGGTTGATCTTCAGGCTTCACAGTGTCTTGTACTGTTATCTGGTCAACATCCAAGCTTCAGAAGAAAAATCAAATGGTTACCAAGTCGCCTCCAGGCTTCCCTTTAATTTTGGGGCCTACTAATATTCGGTTGAATCTGGGCTTCAAAGTAATTGGTCGAGTAAACTGCTATTTGGTCAACATCCAAGCTTCACAGTATACCTTACTGTTATCTGGTCAACATCCAGGCTTCACAGTCTTGTATTGCTATCTGGTCAACACTCAGGCTTCACAGCGTGAATTTTGTGAGAATTTGATTGCATCTTTCCTGAAAGGTAAAGGTTAGTGGCATGACATATATCAACAATGACGTTCTCAAAATAAATGAGATTGCGTTGTATGATGTCCTGATGTACGGATGTGTAATGTTTTTCAAGACGACCTCTCGCTGGGGAAAATAAATCCCGAACTGGTGATGGGGAAAAGAGTTGGATTCTTCGTTTCCGATAGTGAAAAATCTGGCGACTTCAATGGGAAATTTTTTCAGGAATTCTTGAGGTCGACTTAGCTGGGAAGAGGTTACCAAAGATTGAAACTTTGGCTGGGAACCATCTTATGAGGAGGATTTTTGAGAGATTTATCACTTCCCCAAGTAGCGAGTGCTTATGACTTTACCGGGAAATGTTTGACTGTATGCAACCCTTTATTGGGATTGACGCTTAATGCCCCAAGTGACGGTGACAAAGACTTGCCCCTGGTTACTCTGCACTTTGAGAGATTTCTTGAAATCTTGACTGGACTTCCCCAGGTTAACTGGACTTTGAGAGATTTCTTGAAATCTTGACTGGACTGCCTCAGGTTTATTGGACAATGCCATATTATGTCCCCTGTGTTGATAGGAGATTTTTTGCAACAGAAGTGTCCTCCCACCTGAAGTGATTTTGTTCACTGAGAGAGCTTTCGTTCATCGGAACATTCACTGTGTGAATTTCTTCGCTGTCAAACAAATAGCCATATGCAAACAACGATATTCAAATAATGCAAAGTTTATGCTTGTCTTGAAATTTTGAAAAATGCGTTTTTTTAGCAGAAAACTTTTTATAAGAAAAATTCAACCGAAGATTTAGAGCAAAGCCTTACAGGAGTCAGGATACCTTTTGTAACAGTATGCTTTTGAACTAACCCATGCTTCAATTAGGAATTTTGAAGGGTTGTAACGTGGCTTGGTTCACGGTTTTAAGAAACAAAGGATAAAGGCTCAAAGCATATTTGTATCCACCCGCTCTTCGTGATGTTCTTCAGTCCTAAACTCAGTTAATTGTGCATTGAACTCTAATCGAGTTTGAAATGACATTTTGGTGATGGTTCACACAAGTTAAATTTGTTGGAAGGCAGTCTTTTTTTTTGCAACATTTTTCATGTTGTTGAGGATTTGTAGTGACCTCTTTCTCTCTTTTTTTTAATTTGTTATCCCTGATTTTTGCCTGACTGTTCCTGTTTTTGAGATTTACAGTCAGCGGGATGCCCCAGCTTTCTTAAGCCTCCTTTGTAGGTTTTGGCTTAGTGGGCTTTTCTTTCTTTTTTTTTTGCGAGATAATGACTGCCTAGGTAATGGGGAACCATCACCGTCTTTTGATTCCAGAGGAATATATTTGATGCCATTCGTTGTATTACGAGATGAGAGTTTGCGACTAAACGCGCATTTGAATTAACTGAGAGACTACCCTGCCCCATGTTTGATTAAAGGTTTCAATTTGTGTCGAAACAGAAAACTTCTACTTCTTTGGCTCGAAGGGGTTGACTATGGATTATCTTCCTTATAACTCCAGTGTTTAGGATTTAAATGAAACGCCTGTACATCGTCAGCAAGGTCTGTCCAAAAGCATACTGTATGAGATTATGGCATTGTTTTCGTCCTCCTCCCTCTAAAGGCTCGTAACTTTTAGTAAGAGTTAAATGTCATAAAGAAAGTAGAAAGCATAGTTCAAGTATAGTGAAAACGAATGGATGAATTCAAGACAAACATATGCAATGCATTAATGAAACAAAGTTTGACATTAATAGATAATTGTTTGAATAACAAAAGAAATTACAACTTGAAAATTCAAATGAAACAAAAGCCTCTTAGTTCAAACTTGTCATTTCAGGTGGAGAACCCTCAGCGGAAGATTTTCATCTGGCCATCCTGTGTGAACTCCAGCGTTGTTTCTTTAACTAGATCTTGAATTTTGTTTCTCAATGTCCAACAGCCATCGGTGTCATGTCCAGGACTGTTGGAATGATAAGCACATCTCGCATTTGGATTGTACCCTGGGGAGGCTGTGTTGGGACGCCGAGGGGGGTCCCTTAATATAATTAGCTTGACTTCCAACAAGCGTTGCAGCACTTGGGATAATGGCATGTTAATCTCAGTGGAGTTCTTTTCAGATGTATTTTGCTCATGCCGATTATCCTGTTGATGTTGGTGAGGTTGTTGTTGGGCTTGTGACCCTGAAGCAAACCGAGGAGACTTTCCCTTGACTTCTTGTCTAAAGGGAGGCTGAATGATGACTTAATCCTCAACCCTAGTTGTTTGCCCAATTTGGTTACATCCATCCTGATGCAGTTTGTTGATGAGGACCTTTAACTCCTCTTGTCCTTGAGCCAGGTTTTGGATGAGAGCCATCTGGCCCACCAGTTGTCCCATCATTTGGATTTTCATTGTTGCCATCTCAATCTGTAGTCCTTCCAACTGATCATTCCTGATGCCCCTTGGATTCCCCATGACCATGCCCCTTGTGAGGAGAGCTTTCACTTCTTCCTGCTCCTTGGATAGGTTCAAGAACATTTCTTGAAGTTAAGCGTTTTGAGCCTGGATGTCTTTGATAGTCTTCTCTAGAGCCATCTCTACTGAAATAAACAGTAGGAAGATAAGGAGACCTGAAAGAGGGAAACCTGTCATGATATGATGCATGATATGTGGATGCATGTTTTCAAGGAACTCGCGAGGTAAACACAAGAAAATGTTAGAGGTTAAACTTCGATCAACATCTTTGATTGTAGAACTTCGTATCGGTGGATGTCTTTCCACGAGAATCAAGCTCACCATGTCAAGTGGGTCATAGCCCTTGACTCAAGTTGTTGTACTTGATTTTGATGGCGTTTGTTTAGAGGAAGATGAATCCTTTTTCCTTTTGGTAGACGTCTGGTTCAATGTTCCCCTGCATCAAAGACCCTTGATATCCTTGAAATAGTTATTGAAAATGCTATGGTATGATGTTATGATGTTATGTACAAATATGCGAAGTAAGCAAGTTTATATACAAATAATCATATTCACACAAAGCAGACAAGTCCTTAGGTTTAGGCTTGCATGGAGCTTGTAGGTTAGTACTCTCTTGAAGTTAGTTGGCTCAACTTGTCCTATAAATAGTAATCGGGTTCTAAGGAGCTCAATATCACCGAATTATTTTCTGTGTTCATTGTTTCAGTTTAGCCACTTTACTAGCGACCGAAATATTCCAAGAAAACAACTCTCAATGAGTGTAGTATCGAGTATCTACCAACTTCGGACGGCACCAAAACCGGTAATCTCACTACCCCTAAAAAGGCCAATTGGTCAAGTAAGGTTCTAAAGTCAGTTGATGTTTCATGACACCACGCGGCGGCCCCGTACTCTCCTTGATTCAACCCAAGGGTTACCGATACCAACCAAAGTGCCACATCAACGTAGCTACTGCTTCAACCATGTCGGTATACCCCGAACAGTTTCCTCACAGTTTATTGCTACTTACCTAAAAGGTGCCCCCAAATCCGGGTGTAGGATTTAAAAAAAACCCCAAACAAAGGACCAAAAAAGTAAAGCATACAAATCAAACAAGGTAAGCATGTAAAGGTGATCTAAAACCCTAAGGTAACCCCACTTTTAGAATATTCCACAGCAGAGTCGCCAATTCTTTGATACGGTGGGAGAATTGACTTGAGGTTTTGCGTTTGTGTTTGCAAATGTTTCGGTTTAGCAAGAGTCGCCACCGACTTTTTATTTTATCCAAAGGAAAGGTCAAAAATCACAGGAAAGACCTTTGAGATGTTTTCTTGGGTTCGAGGGGTATATTATGAAAAGGGAAGGTGCAAGCACCCTTTTCATCGATGGTTATCCATGGGCTCTTAGTTACTTATTTAGATCACTTGCTTTTTCTTTTCAATTGTTTGAAATGGTGCTTTATGTGTGGTTTTGAAAATGTTTTGAAAAGATACCATCATTGTGGCAACCTTTGTAATGATTCTTGTTTGAATATATACAAAGGTGTATTGTCTTTTGAAAAGATTTTTCAATGTATGAAAGTTTGTTTTGGGAAATGTTTTGAAATTGTGTTGTGAGGTGTGTTTGAAAATAGCAAGGATGTTTTTGCAAGTTTTGATCAAGTAACTAAGAGTTGTCTACCCTATCTACTTAAAGATCTTTCCTACACATTTTTAACCCTTTTGACAAGGTTGTTTTACCACTGCATTTGGTAAACAACTTTGTATTTGGATGTTAAACGGGACAGGCGCGGGTCATCGTATTGACCATGATAACAATAGTGCTAAGTATCTTTAGCAATTTTTTGAGGGACTCGATCATTTTGTATAGGTAACCAAGATAGCGTCATCGAGGGACTATGATCTTTTGTTTTGTTTTTTTGTTTTGTTTTGCCAAGATACTCAACATGCATATCATGGTCATTTTGAAGGCAACAAGTGGATGAAACCCTAGGGGTGCATGTGTGCATTGTGTTGTCATTTTCATGCATTTTTATGTCTTGTATTAGGTCTATCTATTTGTTTTGATTTTGGATATTTCCATACACGCCTAATTACTACACAATATATTGAAAGCAATAAATTGCGGGAATTAAAAGTCTAAGCTATTACAAAAGAATCCGGGAATGGGGGTACAATTATTACAAATGGGGATGAGTCTCATAAGAATAGCAAAGTCCAAATATTACAACGAAATCGAATTGTCGCGATTCAATATAAAGCTATAACAAATTACGAAATAAAGAAAATCAATAGATTATGAAATGCATGTATTCATTAAAGAGATAAATAGAATCTATTCTAAAAGATTAAAAATATTATTATTCTTTCTTGTATTTTATTAATTTTAAAAGGAAAATCTTAAAGAAAGAAAATTTAATTAAACAAAATCTTTATTATTTTTTTGGTATTTTCATTATGTATAATAATAAAAAGAAAATGATTTAAATAAAACTAATTAAAAAAAATCCAATTTATTTTACAAAAAATGAAGTTTTAAAAATAATTGTTAGTATATTATTTTAACACAAAGAAATAAAACAAATTAAGTTGAATCAAAAATAAATAAATAAAACAAGTAAAAATGGGCCTTAGTGAGCTTAAAGAAAACTAGGTCCAAATAAATAAATAAAATACACTTGTTTGCTGCATGTGAAACGGGCCAAACGGGGGGGGGGGGGGGGGGGGGGGGGTGAAAACAGAAAACGTGCGTGGGTTTAAGGTTGGTGGACCGGATAGGCCCAATGCACATAACTCAGTTTAGGGTTTTTTTTGGTTTGGGGAAATGGATTAGGGTTTGTTGCATTTTCACAGCGGCGTCGTTGTCCTTCGTTCTCTCTTCATCTCTTTCTCACTCAATGCCTCTATGATCTTCCTCTCCCCGCGGTTACTAGAGCGCTCTCTCCTTCTCTCACCTCCTCCTAACAATCAATGGCTTTGCTTAAACGGTATGGTTCAGTTTCCTTTTTGATTTAGCAGTTTCGTTGATTCGCATGCTTTGTTCATGTTTACTTGCTTAACCTATTGTGTTATATGTCTAAGATGCATTAAAGGGTTTGAGGAGAAACATACCTTGGGAGCTTTTCCGGAAAATGGAGAGGAAAGAGGTTGGACTGATGGCGTTCACTTGGTGGCCGGAGGCAGGGGAAGAGATGATGGCGGTAATGCTTCTGAAACTTGTGATTGTTGTTGGTTGATGATGAAGATCGCTTCTGAAACTTTATTAATGATGACGGTAATGCTTCTGAAACTTGTGATGATAACAAAGTTTGAATCTACTACCCTAAGTTTAAGTTTTAATGATAACAAAATGCATAGATATATTAATTGTATGATTCATGTAAGACATATATGCTACCTAAAAAATTACACTCTGTTTTACAGAAACTCTGATGGGCATCAGCAGGAGAATATCATCATCAGCATCAGAAGATGAGATATCAACATCAGCATCAGAGGATGTTATATCAGATGCCAGAATCAGAAGATCAACATGTGCTTACGCTGAAGCTTGATGAACAGGTCTGCGCGTAACAATCTAAACTCTGATCAAGACTACAACAATTCATCAGCACCTAAGCAGCGTCAGAATGAGCCAAAGCCAGAACACGCTTAAGTGGAAACGGTACTGTGCATTCAAGATGCTTTATTACCAACGACATCATTCCAGAGAAGATCTTCTCAATTTGGAAAGAATGTTATTGGCATTGAAACGGAATTAACGGACTCCAATGTACCATTTTCCAATGCTATATAAACAAGTCAGTGAAGATTGAATTGGCTAATGCTCTACAACACTCTACACGCCTAAAGCTATTCATCATCTTCCTCACTCTCAGTTTGCTAAAGCTCTCAAATTCTTTACACAATTATTTTAGCACTCTAGTTCTCATAAGCTTAACGTGTGTAGTATCACAGTTGTGATAAACAGTTTTTTTGTAGAAAACATTCAACACACTTAGATTTCATTTATCTGTAAGAAAGTATTTCCTTGAGAAACCGGTTTGTGGTTTGACTCAAGAAGGCTTTAGCAGTTGTTAAAGCAGTTGTAATATTCAGTTGAATATAGTGGATTAAGACCTCGTTGGAGAGAGGCGAAATCACCTTGACGGGTGGACTGGAGTAGTTTGAGATCAAACGAACCAGGATAAAAATACCGTGTTGACTGCAATTGATTTCAAGTTTTTACAATTCAACCCCCCTTCTTGTGTTTTTCACTTCTTCAACTTGGTGGCCGGAGGCAGGGGAAGAGATGATGACGGTAATGCTTCTGAAACTTGTGATTGTTGTTGGTTGATGATGAAGATCGCTTCTGAAACTTTATTGATGATTATCGCTTCTCTTCTCTCTTTGAACTTGAATGATGATGATGCTAAATGCTTCTGAAACTTTGAATACTGATTTTTGATAGTTTGATGATTATTGCTTCTAAAATTTTGATGATGATTATTGAAACTGAAACTTTGATTTTGTAAGTTGTTGATGATGGTTTCCGAAACTCTATTTTATTGGTGGTTTTTGTTGATGATGATAGCTGAACTGAGTTGGGAATAAGATACAGGTTTTGGAAACTGCAGTTTGATTGCTTGAAACTGTGGTTTGGCTGTTTGAACTGTGGTTTGGCTGTTTGAAACTGTGGTTTGGCTGTTTGAAATTGGTTTAACAGGTTTGGGAGAGTTTTGTGTAGGTTTTGGAAGTTTTGTTCTTGCAGCTTGGTTCTGGCTGTTGGTGTTGAAATGTTATGCAGGTTTTGATTCTGCAATGTTTGTGCTGTTTGTTTGGTTGTGCAGTTTGGTTCTGCAGGTCTGTTTAGTTTGGTTGTGCAGTTTGGTTCTACTAACAGGTTTTATGATTTGTTGTTCTAAACTGTTACACAGGTTTTGTGGTTGGTGGTTGTAGACAGTTGGGAGGATTTTCTTGACTTTGTTAACAGTTGGGAGATTTGTTGTTTTACAAGCTCCTTTTATGTTTAACAAAATTGTTATCTTTTCTTCTTGCTTGATGGTGTTATATCTAGTTGCTTTTGTTTTGTAACTTGTGACAGATTTTTAGCCAAACTGTACAATCTCAACAAAAAGGTGATATCTTTTCTCTCTTTCCTCTCTCCATGATAAAAAGCAACAATGCTTTTCTATGCTTTTTTCTGAAAAGTTTGCCCATTTTTAGGAAAATGATGAAAGGCTATGAAACAAGCCTTTTGCTTGTGATTTGGTTTACCATACTTTGTACTTTTGGCCTGCTGTTTGTACTGCCTGCCTTAGTTGCCTTGTAATGCTTGCATCCAGTTTGGTTTGCTTTGAATGCAGTTTGGCGCCTTGTTGCCATGTTTAGTTTGCCATGCTTTTGCGCGCCTGCTGTGTTACTTGCTTGTTTGGCCTATATTTTCAGTTTGGCGCCTTGTGCTTTGCATTTGAATAATTTTGCTTTTGCATTCTTCAGCTTGCATTTTTTTTCTCTTTGTGAACCAAGAAGAGCAATCTTCTTGTGTTTTGCAAAGAGGAAAATAAAAATGTGATGAAAAATAGCCCTCTGATTCCAAACGGCAAACTTTAATGATGAAAAATTTCTTTTCTTTTTGTTTTTTTTGAAAATTCTTGTTAATGCTCAATCAACTGTACTAATTTATTTTTCTTTGTCTTTCTTTCATGTGAGCGTAAATTGGACCGTGACAAAACAGAGGAAGCAGGAGATTTTGTGGCGAGCATGGGAGCACTAGAAGCTTAGGCTTAGATTTTTTTTGTAACTTAGAGATAAATATTCAAACAAATTTACCAATTTACTTTTCAAATACAATAAGTTGCACAACTTAAAGCATTTAAATTATAAACTGTATTGTAACATTTTTGAAATAAATGAAAAAGTCTTTATGCGATAATCTGATATCCATTAAAATCTTCTACTGTCAATAACTTGCCATTCTTCCTTTGCATCCTCACTAATCCTTTAAGATGCTTGACTAAAAATAACTGAAACTGCATTCCAATAATTCCAATCCAGATAACTTAAACTCCAAGTAATCCAAAAACTCTGTAATCTTGTAACCTTGCAACAATATTCCAATCAAAATATGCAATGTGTATTCCAATAAACAAGCAAACGTTTCATTCCATTAACAAGCAAAATTCTTAACAGACACACATTATCTAGTTAACCTGGATCAGACAAAACCTGAATATTCCAAATGACAGTCTCAACTCCCATTTCTTGTCCCATATGAACAGACCTTGAGAACAACCAGTAACCTTTCAGTAAGCTTGAAAAAAGCGTGAAAACATGTGACAGTTAATTGAATTTCTGAGAATTCAATTTCTTCTGAGAAATGCGAGAAAAACCCTAATTATTGATCTACTGCCAAAGAAAAGTCTGTCTGATCGATTCCTGAGCCAATCTTGAAAATCTGAGAAAACCCTAGGGTTGTGATTTCTTGTGAAAAATGAGAGAGCAAATTTTGGGGTACAACAGTGGCCATGGAAACCAATGACGATTAAAAATTCGATCGAGGAGTTATTCTCGAGAGAATCACCATGAGTGTTGACACTCTTGAGTTGTCAAGCTACCGACGTTAACCAAAGTGTTGCGTGGGAGGAAACCCACGAGTTTTTAATTTAATATTTTTGTTTTTTGTTTGAGTTTACAGAAAATAAAGATATCGATCGCTTGAAACCTATCAGTTAAATGTAGGCAACTATCGAGGCAAGCATTGAACATGTTCTTATTCCTTTTCCACCTTTTATTAAAACATTGAGGACAATGTTTGGTTTAAGTGTGGGGGAGGAACTTTACCGCTTTTAATTTATCGCTTTTTTGTTTGATTTATTTGTTTTCTAGTTCATTGCATGTTTTTAGGATTTTATTTATTTCCAGTATTTGGTTGATTCATTGCATGTGATGTCAAGTCTGTATGCATGTTTTTCAGTTGTTATTGAATTTCCCTGAAATTTTAAAACCTCCCGAAATTTTAAAATTTTAACCTCCCAACAAAAAATTTCAATTTTCTTTTCTAATGCATGGCACACACTCCGAAAGTATATAGGTTGTCAAAATTTAGATTGCGTTAGAGAGACTTGGGAAAGTCTCAATAACATCGATACCGTTATGACACCCTAAACCCCCTCGTTATGTGATAATCAATTTAGATACCCATTATGCTGAAACTTTAGGCTCAAGTTTTCAAAGTAGCCCTTAAGTAGTTTATATTAGCAGTCAACACCATCTTAAACACAAACTACGTAGGGAGTCGATAAATATAAGTGAATGGTCCTATTTTTAACAAATACATGATTTAATTGAATAATAACCTTCTAAATTAGGTGACCCTCACCCGGTCATTTAGCCCAACAGTTGTTAAGCCTGTAAGGATTTAATAATAAACACCCATTGTTGGTTGGTCCATAGGTCTCTGGTACTGGGCTTGGTAGGGCGGGCTACAGTCTGATCCCCCACAACCGCAATTGGGAAAATGGGGTTGTACCACTTACATACCAGAACCCCAGGCTAAAGAAAAGAAGAAGGATCATAGTCGCTAACCGATTTCCCCTACTATTTGCGTGTACGGATAACAGGCTTAATGTAATTGTGCTAAAATGAAAAAGAGTGAAAGAACGCGAGAGATATAGGTTGAGTTATAATGGCATGATTCAAATTGGTCTGCATAAAGAGGGAGTCTTTGAATATTGTGTCGTTACGGTATCCTTAGTATTGAATACTTAGTACCTATCAAACTAACATTAGCCTAGCAGCCACGTATGATTAGGAGTCGTGTCGTACTCATGTTTTGAATCGCTCTTAATTTTTTATTTTACCGTGTTGGTTGATTTCTTGAGGACAAGCAATGGTTTAAGTGTGGGGGAATTTTATAACGCGAAATTATATCGTATTTTCTGGCTCGACTTGCATGCATTTTATTATCGTTTTCATTTATTTAGGTCATATTATGTCAGTATTTCTATTTCATTTCAGGTACATGCTGACACAGAGCTTCCATGTGAAAAAGAACGAGAAATAGCCAAGACACTGAGAAGCATTGAAGAAATTATGAAAAATAGCAGGAAAATGCATGATAGAAGACTGTGACGGTCGTCACAGTCTTCATGTCGGTCGTCACAGTCTTCATGTCAGTCGTCACACCTTGAAAATATGTGTGCCACTCAGCACACATGGTGTTTCGGTCGCCACAGTCTGGAAGTTTGTGTGCCCCACAGTACACAACGCATGCCCCTCGCCACAGGCTCTTTTATGCGCCACATATTTTGTTCTTTTGGTCTTCTCCACGTCTTATTCACGTAATCACTCACGAAGCCTAACTTCCCATTATCACCCCATGATTTTTTTAACTTTCCATTTTTCCACTTCTTTCTCCACTTTCTCCATTATCTCCACTACTTCTCACATAAAGCTTGAAGTAACTTCCATTTTATTTCTCTATATATAGGATCTTAGAAACTAGTTTTACGGATCCAAGTTTTATGCGCGGAAGCGCTGTTCATAGATTTAGGCAGCAAATTACTCATGTAAAAGTGGTAGTTTCTCACATTGAGGGACTACCACACTATTAGTGCAAGCCTATAATTTATGTAACGCTTGGATCAATCTTGCCAACATTATTTCAAAGCTCTATTCAAGTTTCAAGATTTATTTCGTTCAAAGTTTTATTCAAGTTTATCTCATCTGCTTTACTTCTAGGTTTATTTATTTGCAATTATTTTAGTTTCTTGTTCTTATAATATTGTTTTATCATTACAAATCTAAATATGCCTATGTTCATGGTTAATAATTATAATTGCATGTTTGTTTTTTTAAGTATGTCCAACTAAATAGTTTTGAATTCGGTATGTGAAGATTGTCGTTTCTGAAGGGACTCGGTAACAACGTTTGCTTAATTAATTAATTTAAAATTTCTAGTTTGGTTTTTATTTTTAAACTTAATTTAAATAGCTTTGTCATGAGAGTGAGAGGTTATTTAACATGATTTTTCCACGAGAGTGAGAAATTAACTAAGGTTCAAGTCGGCACTGCGAGAGTGTGGGGGTCGAACCAGATAGTAAAAACTAGGCATTAATCCTAAACACGGGAAGAGCGCTTTAGGACTAATTAGAACTTGTTTAGTTTTCAAAATGTGTTCCTTGATTCAAGTGAGCGAGCGAGAGTAAAATCCTACGGTTAAGGAGCATGTCGTTATTCAAAACCACGAGAGTGTGAGATATTGTCTTTAAATTGATATTTTCTACTAAACACTTTTCTAATATTATTGTAAGACAACAAGTTACAATGTCCCTAAGATACACGAAATCCATATTTCGGCCTCTCTTTTATTATATATTTCCTTAATCTTATTTTAATTCAGTTTTAGTTCTTAGTTTCCCTAAAATCCTATCATTCATTTTCATTAGCTTTACATAGTAACATTAGATAATGATAAGTTTGATTTTTGATCCTTGTGGGTTCGATATCTTTTAAGATTACACGATTAGATTATACACTTGCAGTCAGTAAACCCGACAGACTCTCAAAGTCGCGATCAGTGATGCAGTCGGCCTCTCAATTTGGGTTAGAAATGACTTAGGTTGTGAGTGACACATGATGAAATTGATGAATATTGTAGGTTTACTATAACAGATCGATAGGTTTAAGTTTGTGAGAAGTAGTATATATGCATGCTTGATAAGTTATTCATTTTTCCTTTTTATATATTTATTTTCTGTTGATACTTTTCCTTTCAATCCATTTATCCTCAAACTCATAAACGCGAGATTTTTCGAACAACATTTCAATTCACCAATCTCTATGGACATGAAACGATATAACCTAAATATCACTCGTTAAATTAATAACTTACTTTTTGCTTTCCGCTTTACCGCTTCAGTACTAGGCTCTAGGCCGCAAAAAAAAAACCTTTTAAGCTTATTAGGCTAACCTATTTAAATAAATATGAATTATTTTATTATTATATGGTGTTTGTATTTTAAATTAAAATACAAAAATAAAGTTTAAATGTCTAGAAGGACTTATGAAAATACGCTGAAAAAACCTTATAAATAATATCATAAGTTGTTTTCATAAGTTCTCTCAAACAAATAGTATAATAAAACATATGTTAATAGATAAACTTGAATAAGTCAATGCAAATAAATATCTAGTCTAATTAATCTTTTAATTTGTTAGTCTAATTTAATATTAGTTGAATTGCTTATTTGAACATGTTCAAATAAAATAGGTTTTTATGTAAGCTAATAGGACAATCAGGCTTTCGAAAAGGCTAGACTCAGACCTAAAAATAAGTCTTTGATAGGCCACATGTCAGACCTAGGCTTTGAATTTTTTTAGCATGTCAGGCTCAGCCTAACCTATTTTCACCCCTACTCACAAAAAAAAGACTCGATTTAATCTCTTACAAAACTTAACTGGACCATATTAGTCCTTTTGTCTTAAACCGATTTTTTCTTAACTTTTAAATCATGACAAGACTTCTAAGTTGAATTTTATTTTTTATTTTACATTTTTTAAATAGTAAATTAATTTTTATTTTTAAACAATTTTTAAGTAATAATATCAAAAAAAGTCAAAATTGTTTCTTATAAGAAATCGAACACATGATCACTTTATAACCAGATCAATTCTCGTTAATATTTCTAATGATGAATACTTAACTTAATATTTGAGAATAAACATTTATTTATTTACATAATTCAAATAACACACAAATAAATATTTATTTAATTCAAATAATAGACAAATTTAAAAATAAAATTAATAAAATATAAATCCTCAATATAATTAATAAAATATAATTAAATTAAATAATATTCAATTGAAATTAAATAACATATAAATAATATTTACTTATTTAAAATTAATTCAAAATAAATAATCAATTAAATAATAAACTAATTTAAACAAAAAACATCAATTAATTTTTTAAAATTATTTAATTGATTAAAAATAAATAGTAATTAATTAATTTAATAATAATTTAATTAAATATTAATTAACTTATTTCTATTTGATTAATTATATTTAGGATTTATATTTTATTAATTTATTTTTAAATTGTGTATTATTTGAAATTAATAAATATATATTTGTGTTATTTAAAACAAGTAAATATTTATTCTGAATTATTAATTTAAGTCTTCATCGTTAGAAATATTAATAATAGAAATTGATTTGTATAGTTTGATAATGACTATTATTTAACTTGAACAAATTTAAAATTTGTATTTTATTTTTGTTTTAAATTTAGAATTATTTAATATTTCTAAAAATCATGAAAATTATTTGCATGAATGTATATTGACTTAGAGATAAAGATATAAGATGTGGTTCATTGTAAGAAATAATTTTGGCTTTTTTTCGATATTATTAATTCAGAATTATTTTAAAAAAAATTGATAGAAGGACTAATATAGTCCGGTTAAATTTTGTATGAGGGTAAATCATTTTTTTTTTGTGAGAAAATAATTTGAGTTGTGTAATTTTTGTGAGAGAGTAAAATTGGTTTTTACTCTTAAATTTTTATGTCTTTTTTAGAATATGTTTTATAGAAAGATGTAAAATAATTTTGATTGATCGTTATTTATGAAAAAATAAAAATAAAATATATTTTGTATTTAATTTTACTTTTTTTTAAAGATATTTTTTAGAATAAAATGATTATATGATATAAAGTTGATGTTTTTTTTTACTTGTAATTTGAAACAGAAAATGAATGTTTTTTTTTTTATATGCGTGATGTAGTTATAATTTGATATAACTACTATTGGAACATCATAATTTTTGTTAGTGTAAATGGCTAGAAAAGGTTAACATCACAACAATCATATTCAAATTTTACTTTTTTGGTTTTATAATGTTATTTAACTTTTTTTGGCGTAATAGGAATGTATCTCTAGCCCACACTAGATTTTGAAATTATGAGTAAAAAGATTTATTTTCAATTAAAAGTTTGAGTATTAATTTTTGGACTACACTAGATCGTGCATGATTTTTCTTGACGAAAGGTTATTTGAGCAATGAAACCATGAAAAATATAAGCAATTTCAAAAACGATTTATTTTATTAATTTCATGATAGCATTTTGTGATTCTATTAATTTTATGAGATTTTCAATTTGATCAAAATTAATCTGGATTTTGTTTCTTTGTGTAATGAGGAAAAATCCATGCAAGTGTTAGAAAATATTTGAGTTTTTGAAAAAGTTAATGTTTTCTCAAAATGATCCTTCATTCAAAAGTACCTACATAAGTATTAAGTCGATTTTTAAGCGTGGAACAAATGTTTTCAAAGTCACTGCTACGAAAAAAAAACAAAACTTATTGAGTTTATGTCTTTCCCTAGATGTTTTGGCATGCACTAAGGAGGATCGGTTAGTAGGTAAGATTTTAGATCTTTATTAAAATTACGATTATAGTTATAGTTTATTACAATTATAGTTTATTTTATGAATTATCATGTCTAATTAATTACAATTATAGTTTATTTAATGAACTATCATGTCTAATTAATATTCCTTTGTAATAGATGTAATTGGTCCCGTGGTAGAAAAGGACTAAGGATGGAAGTAGGTCAAACTAACTAACATGATCTACAGTTAAATCTATGTTAGTGTGTGATGTATTTTTAATGAGGGAAGAAAGAGAAAACAAGAAAATAAAGATTTTATTATTAAATTGAATTGTACAAACTTAATTATAAACTATTGTGATACGGTGGGAGAACTGACTTGGGTTTTACGTTTGTGTTCGCAAATGTTTTGGTTTAGCAAGAGTCGTCACCGACTTTTTATTTTATCCTAAGGAAAGGTCAAAAAGCACAGGAAAGACCTTTGAGATTTTTTCTTGGGTTCGGGGAGTAGATTATAGAAAGGGAAGGTATTAGCACCCTTTCTATCCATGGTTATCCATGGGCTCTTAGTTACTTGCTTAGATCACTTGCCTTTGCTTTTCAATTGTTTAAAATGGTGCTTTGTGTGTGATTTTGAAAGATGTTTTGAAAAGAGACCATCGTTGGGGCAACCTTTGTAATGATTCTTGTTTGAATGTATACAAAGGTGTTTGTCTTTTTTGAAAGATTTTCAATATTTTGAAAGTTGTTTTGAAATTGTGTTGTGGAGTGTGTTTTGAAAAAAGTAGCAAGGATGTTTTTTGCAAGTTTGATCAAGTAACTAAGAGTTATCTACCCTATTTTACTCAAAGATCTTTCTTATGTTTTTAACCCTTTTAACAGTGTTGTTTCACCATTGTATTTGGTGAACAACCTTGTGTTAGGATGTTAACGGGACAGGCGCGGGTCATCGTATAGACCATGATAGCAATAGAGTCAAGTATTTTTGGCAATTTTCTTGAGGGACTCGATTATTTTTTAGGCAACTAAGATAGCGTCATCGAAGGACTATGATCATTTTGATTTTTTTTTGTTTTGCCAAAGTACTCAACATGCAACCATGGCCCATTTTTGAAGGCAACAAGTGGATGAAACCCTAGGGGTGCAAGTGTGCATTGTGTTTGTTTTTCATGCATATTTATCTTGGATTAGGTCAAGCTAGTTGTTGATTTTATTTTGCATACAAACCCTAGGTCTAAGCATGGCATAATTGAAAGCTTTTAAATGTGCGAGAATTTAAATGCTACACTATTACAACATGATATAGGGAGGGGGTACAAATTTGAATTGGGGATATTTGACAAGAAAATAAATTCTAAGTTATTACAACCATATCGAATGTACAAGCAATATTTGAATGTACAACAATTGAATATGATACAATAAATAAATGTCGAATAAAAGATATTGTGCACAAAAATGGTTTTTTATATATGTGAAAGGGTATTTTTTATTGTGAAATGTAAAATAAAATAAAAAAAGCCAAATTTTAATTATTTTGATTATT
Organism: Vicia faba; assembly: GCA_948472305.1. NCBI lineage: Eukaryota > Viridiplantae > Streptophyta > Magnoliopsida > Fabales > Fabaceae > Vicia > Vicia faba. The sequence goes on from OX451738.1 coordinate 1,240,060,169, forward strand.
TAGGGGAAAACCCTAATTTTTAAATAAATAGTAATATTTATCAATTATGTACAATATATGTTAATTTATACAAAAAAAATAAAAGTATATTGTAAAAGAGTATTTTTAGTGTCAAATATTAATAAAAATAAAAATGTATTATTTCTATATTTTTGTCCTAATTATCTAATAAAATAAAATATACAAGTATATATATATATATATATATATATATATATATATATATATATATATATATATATATATATATATATATATATATATATATATATATATATATATATATATATATATTAAACCTATTATATATACAAAGATAAAAATTGATTTTTTTTACAAAATGGATATTTTCAAGAAAATGTTTTTGAATGTAAATAAAAATAACAAATAAAAAATAAATATATTTTTTGTATTATTTTTTTTTAAGTTTTATTAAAAGAAGAAAAGGTTTATTTATACATATATGCCTAAACAAAATAGATAAATATCAAATAAATATGAAAAAAATGTGGAAAATTATTTTTGGCATTTTTTATATTTGAGCAAAAAATATAAAGTCAGAATAAAAAATAAAAACATAAAAATGACAAATATTCAATCAAATGGGTCGGGGGGTGCAAACTGAATAAAGGGGTGCTAAAAGCAAGAATGACTCAGGCCCAGCCCAAGCCATCACCTTCTTCAACCTCCAACATCTGTTTGAAAATGCGCGCGCCTCTTGTACAACATGCCAACTCCTGATTCTTTGATCTTTTGACAAAACTTAAAACATGAAACTCGTAGAGAATTTAAACACGAATCTAACCATATAAAGCATTAAATCTAACTCTCAAAGACCTGAGAGAATTTCTCTGGCCCTAAAACTGACCTAACTTTTTTCACATGTTCATGGCTGAAATTCTCCTAGCACACTTAATATAAATGAAAGCTGATCACATGTATGGCTTCAGGGCTATGAGTACAACATATTTCATTCACAAACCTAAGCCTAACCATTCCTAAATAGAGAGATAGAAGTCCATGAAATACCTGTTTCAGCTTGAATCGAGTAGAGCAATGCAGCAACCTTCAATGGTGTTTGAGCTTCTGTTGAGCTTGCCTGAGGTCCAAGGAAGCTTCTCCAATACTTGGCTTGCTTTGAAACACCTTGTATCGTGCTGTAGAAGTCCACCTGCAAAGCTTGGAAATGAAAATGGCAAAACGTATTAGAGGTGTTACAGCTGGTGTTTAAGGTTTGAAATAGTTTGGATGGATGAAATGGAAGGTGCTTGAACAGGTTTGGGAAAAAATGCACGAGCAAATTGTGTTGTGGAACTCAATCTGCATGGAGTGCCCTATTTTGCAGCAAAACATTGGTTTTGTGTATTAGGAGGTATGAGGGATGAATGAGTCGTGCCTTAGGTCTGTTTTGATGTATGGAACTTGTGTGTAAAGTTTGTTTTTGGCCCTTGTTCACAGATATGAGAGTTGGTCTTATTTTGCAATGTTTTTTCTATATGAAGCAAAGATGTGTAAGTGTATCTCACAGGCCTGTACAAGCCATCTTGTATGCTGCACACAACCCTCTAGGCCCCCCTCTAATCCCTGGATTTGATTTGCAATCTCAGATCTTTGTTCAAGGCTCAATGCTTAGTGGTTTGACATAAAGCTACTTTTGCAAAAATGGCAATATCACTTTTACTACTTAAGGCTTAAACTTGCATGTAATGCCCAAATGGATGAGATAACACCTTAACACAATGGTTAGGCATTAAATTATGAAGTGTAAGTTGGTTTTGAGGCCTGAAAGATAGCATTACACAAGCTGATTTGAAAATGTAAATTGCTATGAAGATGCCTTGGCCATGAACAAAAGTGAGTTTTTGCCAACTTTGTGAATTTGATTCTCTCTAACCGCAAAGGTGTTTGAGGAGTTCTTGGACAATTTGTAAATCTTGGAACATATACTACAATCAACCTTTGTAATGCAACTTGAAACTCCAAGTGGAACTATGTGAAAAATGGCCAAGAAGATGGGTCAAAATCCTGCCTAGATTAGGGCAAATTTCTTCTAAGTTAAAAGTTTTTGGTACCCTTGTTCCAAAAATCATAACTTGAGATGAAAGCTTACTTTGAGAAAACTTTGTGAATCAAAGTTGTAGACTTTGTGATGGACTACTACTTTCATGTTTCAAGTTTTGTTTGAATCCATTTGCATCCTGGTGAAAAAATGGGACAAAGTTAGGAAAAAATAAGAAAATTTCATAACTTAGAAAATTTCTAAGTTATGAAAATTTTTCATTTTAAACCCTAATTTGCATTTTTGGGTTTCTTGATGGACAAGTTTCATAATTTGACATGTCTTGATGAAAAATGAATCTTGGCACTTGATTTTGACCAAAAAGTCAAAGTTTGACTTTTCATTGTACAGTCAAATTTTGATCAATTGACTGAAAAAAATCATCTGCCAATCCTATGCATTTGAGATCTTTTGAACTTGTTGAGTGGATAAAGACAATGTCATTGGGTCCTTGAGTCCATATGTGAGCTTGGTTTGCCATTGGTTAGGTCAAACAGTCAAAAATTGCCTTTGTGCAGTCAAAACCCTAAAAATGACCATTTTGCCCTTTTGGTGATCTGATCAAATTTCTTGTGAAATTGTGAGCCAAACTTGATCAAATGGTTCATATGAGTTCATAATGTTGATGTGGGTCAAATTTCATGAGGTTTGACTGTCAATTGGCTACAGTTGACTTTTTCCCCAATACAGCTGATTTCAAGGTCAACTGTCCAATTGACTGGGCAAAACTTTGAATCAAAGCCTGAAACTTGGTAAGGACAAACTTGTGAGTCCAACATGAAGTATGAAAGTCACTTTGGGCATTTTAGGTCAAAACATCCTTGTGCAAACTCAAACCCTAATTTAGGTCAACAGTGCAAGGATGGGTCTTGAACAGAACAAACCCTAGCTTGATCTTGAATTCCAAGAGTCTTATGATGAGAAAGTGTCGATGAAATGAGAGGGAAAATTTTGGGATACAACAGTTGCCCCTGTTCAATCTTCTTGAACCTGAAGAGTTAGATTGGCAAGTTTCCCTTTCGCGACTCGAAGGTAAAAGGGGATTGGACACTAGAGTGCCTGTAAATTTGCACTCGTCAAGACATAGATGCGGGAATGGGCTTAAAGATGCCATTTGGAGATGGTAGAATCTTGCTGGATATGGGCTTAAAGATGTCATCCGAGAATCTTTGTTGAATTGCAATGTGGTAGGTCAGAAGAATGAGGATCAAAATGGTATCCGTGTCTGGAATGCATTTGAACTGTATCTGGAGACTGAGTTTGTATGAGCAAAAGAATGGCCTCCGCGTCTGGGGCGTATCTGAGCTGTGACTGTGTTTGAATGTAGAATGAATATCAGAATGACTGCCGTGTCTGGAGTGTATCTGTATTGTATCCGGATAATAGAGGAATATCTGTGTATGGAGCAACTGCGTGCTAGGGATAAACTCTGAATGAGTGACAGAATGGCAACCGTATCTGGAGCGTATCTGGACTGTATCTGAAGTTGAGATCTGTATGAGTAGCAGAATGACTTCCGTGTCTGGAGTGTATCTGAAACTGTAACTTGGATTTGAATTAGTGACAAAATGGCAACCGTAGCGATTGCACTGGGGAGAATCGAACTGCTGGTGCAAAGGCCAGAATGGCTTCCGTGTTTGGAGCGTATCCGAACTTGAAGTTGATGATTGAATCTGAATGAGAGATAGAATGGCCGCCGTGTCTGGAGCGTATCTAGTCTGTATCAGATTGCTGAAGTCTGAATGGGTAGTAGAATGACCGTCGTATCTGGGGTGTATCTGTACTGTATCTGACCTGAAATTCTGAATGAGTAATAGAATGACCGCCGTGTATGGGGTATATCTGTACTGTATCTGAAAGTTGAATCTGAATGATTAACAGAATGGCTTTCGTGCCTGAAGCGTATCTAAAATTGTAACTGGATAATCGTTAATGATAGCCTTTTAATCTTATCCTGAAAAGGGTAAAAATGTTAGTTGAACACAAAGTTATGTTGTATGATATGCATGATGCAATGAACTGTATTTCATCAATGTTTATGATATATGAATGTCATGGTTATGCATGCAAGCTGAGTAGCCGTCTTGTTGATAAAGATGAAATCCTGATAGCTGGAGATAATGGATTCTTTGACTGCTGCCGGGGAAAGTGAACCCTTGACTGCCGCAGGGGATTGTAAGAATTTTTATTACTGAAGATGAGAAATCCTTGTTGACTGCTGACTTCTTGGGGAACAAGGAAAGCTCTGAAAATCTCTACTGGGAAGTTTAAAACCTGGGAGACTTATGCTGGAGAAATGGGACCGAGAATCTTCAATCTGTTGGGAAGTATCTCTGTGGGGAGAATGTTCACTATTCTGGTTCCGCTGGGGATAGGATTTTCAGGGTTTTTGGGCTCCACTGGGGATCTTGAAACTTGACTCTGAGGGGAATTAAGTTCTGGAATGCTCTTTAGCTGGGGAATTCAGCTTTTAGAAAGCTTTTGCTCTGCTGAGGATCCTGAAGTTTAACTCTGTTGGGGGAATGTATTCTAAATTTTAACTCTGTTGAGGATCTTGAATTTTAATTCCGCTGGGGATTTCTTCTGAAAGGGCATCAAGATATCTACCTATACCTTCAACCTATCAGCAATCATCTTTTCTTAATTTTTGTTTTATTTGTAAGAAATGATTATGTTCAAATGCATATGCCTATTTAACAAAACATTGGACGTTTTTTATTTTAAATAAAACATAAGTGTAAAAAGAAAAGGAAGGCAAAGCAAATTTCTGCACTTGGAAGTGTATTTGTATTAACTTTTTATGAGTATCTTTGTACAAAGGAGACAAACATCCTAGTAAGAGAATGTTGTCGTAAACATTGAAAAAATTTATACAAAAGAAAGATGGCTATGTGTAACAATTCCATGGGATTCCCATTCTGCTATAGCCTTCACAACTCTGAATATCTTGTCCATTCACTGCTTCGTCCGCCGGTGATTGGATTGATCAGAAGCTCGGAGCTTGTTGATGAGGAGTTTGTTCTTTAAAGTGATCCGACGAGACACAGTCATACGCTTTAATTCCCTAACTTTTGCCTGAATCTCCCTTTCGGGTTTTCGATCCACCGAAAAACCCTTTTTTGCCCAAGTCGCCCTTTCGGGTTTTCAACTTGCCGGGTGCATATATTTTTTTGTTTTATCCCTAATTTTTGCCTGAACCGCCTGTGATCGGTGGAAATAGAACTGACTGTTTTGAAATGCTGGTTCGCAAAATGTCACGGTAAGCAAGAGTCGCCACCGTCTTTTATTTTCTCCAACAAGGAAAGGACAAAAGCACAGCAAAATTCCTTTTCAAGATGTTTCTCGGTTCGGGAGGTAGATTATAGAAAGGGAAGGTGTTAGCACCCTTTCTATCTGTGGTTATCCACGGGCTCTTAGGTACTTGCTCACTATGTTTTCAAAAATTGTTTGCTTTTCTTGTGTTTGTGGGTTTTGAAAAAGTTTCGTTTTGAAAACTTCTAGGTAACTCTTGTATCAATCCTCAAGAGTGTATGAAGTGTTTGCTTGAAAACTTTTTGAAAGTGTGAGTGCGAAAAGTTTATTCTTTGTTTTGAAAGAGCAAGTACCCAGGAGAAATCTACCTACTCTAAGGAATTAAGCCGTGTAAATGTCCTTTAGACAGTACTATCCCACTATTGAGAAGTAGGTAGCACCGTCGTTGGAGTTATTCGGGTCAATTCGATTATAGGGACATGTGTGGTCACCAAAGCAATAGTAGGATGCCTTAGCGGTAACCCTAATGTCCTAGATCCTTTTTATCCGAGGCAACCATTTTGAGGCAACTAGATCTTTAGACAGGAGGGCGACCTCTAAAACACCCTATACTTAATGACCACGTCGAGGCAACCAAGTGAGGCGTACCCTAGGAGTGGCATGTGCACGTGTGTCAGGTTTCATGTTAAATTATCTTTGTACAAGTATTATGGTGAGCTACGAGTTGGTTTTAATTTTCATACAAGTCTTGTCATGCATAGTTAACAGTTAATAATTGTGCAGAAAATAAATTGCGGAAAGTGAATCTACGCTATTACAAGGCGTCGGGTATTTACATCGCCAAAAACATAACCCTTGAAAATAAATGCGAGAAAATAAAAGAAAACGATAAAAGTACTAATTAACTATTACATTCTCGGAGCAATTACATAAATATGACCAAAAATAAATATGCGCGCAAAGAAATTAAATCGGGGACGTCCTTAAGGTTTTGACCCTTTTTGAGAATGGAATGGAATTTTAGTCCTTTTTGCAATTAAGTAAACCTAATTCTAATTGATTAAATAATTACAAGAAAAAAGTATTTTTTTAGTTTTTAAGGTCTTTAATGAAAATAAAATAAAAGGATTAAAATTGTCAAAAGAAAAACCCTAATTCTAGATTGATTTTATTTATTATGAAAAAGATTAAAATTGTCCTAATTAAACAACTAAACTAATTAATTAGAATTTGTTTACAAAATAATAATTAATAGTGAAATTAATTAAATAATAAAAATAAATAATATTTTAGGTTTCTGAATTTATTATGAAAAATAATTATGAGGTAATTAAATAATAATAATAATAGTTAATAAAAATAATCAAATAGAAAATATAAAAGAGAAAAAAGAAAACAAGAAATAAAACCCAGGGGGTGTTAGGCCCAGATGGAGGTGTTGATTGCACTTCACGGCCAACTAAGCTCAAGCCCTTGTTGACTTTCTTGAATTGTCCAGAGCGTGCTTTGACTGGGAAGCATCATGATCTTCATCTTTTGACCATTGGATTTGTGATTGTGGCCACTTGGCGCCTGGGTGGTTGGAGTTCATGGTGGAATGCTTTGGAAAGCCTGCATGCAATCACGTTATGAAAAATAATATAAGCTTTTGGCTGGACCTGGGAATCGAACCCAGGTCCCAATGATACACAGCCAGCACACCATCCACTGAGCCATCTTGCAAGCTTTGTTAATATAATAAACAATGAAATTAATATATAAAACATATCAATTATGCTGGAAACATAAAATCACGCGCGCGCTTTTTGAATGCTCCAATCACACGCTCACACGTCTTCGTCTTCCTCATTCGCACCTGCAAAAACAAATGGATAGCGGGGGTTTTTAACCCCCACAAACTGTGATAAGGAAAAATAGCGATTAGCTCCCTAGGCTACATAAATATTTCGCGAGGGTGGTTTTGCAATCGTCTGAGTCTCCTGAATTCAACCATGGGTCTTAAAGGGTCCGATTTTTCCTGAATAATAAAGCCCCAAAATCAAAGCTTCGGAACCCTAGAATTTGTCAATGGTATCTTTTGATTTAGGGCGCTATAATCCAATTAACCAATACCATTAGTTTCCTGTGAGTGCTAGCAATGCAAAACCAACAAAAAATCATATCAAATATGCATGAATCATGAGTTTCAATTATGAAAAAAGTATGCAAACCGTGGGTTTATTCTTGAGGATTTCTTGAGTTCTAGCGTATGATTTTGATTGCAAAAGGTCCCTGGGAGTTCCTGCAAGGTATTAGAAATAAGAAAAAGCTTTGAATCGTGTTGGAATGCAAAAAACAGTTTTCACTTTTCTTTGATTTTCTTCAATATGCTTATGGCTTTTCTGCAGCAATTTTCACGTCCAATGCATTAGGTTTAGGTTGTGTACTTATAGTAGAATGGAATTAGGTTAAATCCTTGGGCAAAGATCCATGGAGTTATGGTTTCAATATTTGATTGAAAATCAAATAATTTTCAATCTTTTTGATTGGAAAAACTTGCCAAACTTGGAGATTCTTGTCCCTTTGATTTGCACACGAATTGCCAGCATATGTTGAGCTTGTTTGCTTCACAAAAAGATTGAAAAAACCATATCTTTGAATTTCCTACAATTTAAATTAATTAAATGAATTAAAATCAATTAAAAAACCAATTAATTAATAAAAATAAGAAAATAAATTCAAATAGGCTTGATGGGTCATGCATAGGCCTTGGATAAAGTTTCAAGAAGAAATTTGAGGCCCATTAGCAAAAACAAAGTGTTTTGAGCAAAGTTGACTTTTGCAAATTCACAAAAATTTCCCAACTTCTCCAATGCATATCTTGCTCAATTTTGATCATATGAACATGTTCTTGGACATTTTGGAAAGGTCTTGAAGTCCTCTAACCAATGCCTTTGGTCCCATGTCATTTGGATTTACCAATCTCAAGTTATGGTCTTTGACTTAAAGTGCATTTTTGTTGACTTTTGAAATTGACCTATAATGTAGAAATTGATAACTTTTTGTGAGAGCATTTCTTGGACTTGGAATGTGAAGATGAGTTGTAGTAAATGTCATCCCCTTAAAAATGAGCATTGGATGGGATTTTTCTGATGAACCATGAAAAAGTTATGCCTTGGTCAAGATACAGTTGACTTTTCTGCTGTCCAAAAATAGTAACTTTTTGCATCTTGATGATTTTTGAGCCGTGCTTGTGGAATCATGATCAAGATTTGATCAAATGATGATTGTGGACTCAAAATAAGATGTTGACCAAAAATTCTGACTTTTGACTGTAAAATGACCATTTTACCCCTGCAGTTGATTGTGAAGCAAATGGAGCTTTTGACTGTGCAAACTGGCATTGTGAGTCTTAAGACTTGACATGTAGATGCTTGACAATGTATATAGGCCTATGAGACTTGATTGAGCCATTGAAAACCCCAAATTCCTTGAAGGAACCAAAACCCTAATTTTGATTGGCTTAGGAGGTGGTTTGAACTGTGCAACCCTTGAGGAATCTTGAACCATTTGAAGATGATTCTTGACAAACCTTGAAGAATATGGGAGGGAAAATTTCGGGGTACAACAGTTGCCCCTGTTCAATCTTCTTAAACCTGAGGATGTAGATTGTCTTGCGTGCCTTTCGTGATCCGAAGGTGGAAGATGATTGAACACTAAAGTGCCCAGAAATTTGCACTCGCATAGTAGAATATCAGCAATGTGATGTCGGGAATGGGCTTACAGATGCCATTTGGAAATGTAATGGATAGTTGTGGAGATGGGCTTAAAGATGCAATCCAGGGGTTGTTGATCGCGTAAGAGATTCCTTAGCGAGAACTTGCGTACCTGAGAAAGAAAGATAATTTCCTGGCCTGTTACAGGTGTTGATCTTCAAACTCTTCATGTAGATAACTTTCCTGGCTAGATACAGGTATAGATCTACAATCAATTACTCACAGATATGCCCTGGCTAGATACAGGTATCGAATCTGGAACTTCAAAAGGTTGATCAAAGATAGCTTTCCTGGTTGGATACAGGTGTAGACCTCTGATCAATCGCTCACAGATATGCCCTGGCTAGATACAGGTATCGAATCTGGAACTTCGAAAGGTTGATGGGTTGTCTCTACTGACAGGTTATCTCAGAAAAATCTTTAGGAATCGATTTAACTGAACCAGGGGAGGTTTTGTCTTCTCTGACGAGTTGTCTCTTTTAACGGGTTGTCTTCATGGACGGGTTGTCTTTATTGACATATTATCTTAATTGACAGGTTGTCTTTATTGACGGGCCGTCTTCAACAACGGGTTGTATTCAATGACGGGTTGTCTTCAACGACGGGTTGTCTTCAATGACGGGTTGTCTTCAACGACAGGTTGTCTTTAACGATGGGTTGTCTTTATTGACGGGTTGTCTTTATTGACGGGTTGTCTTCAATGACGGGTTGTCTTCAACGACAGGTTATCTTCAACGACGGGTTGTCTTTATTGACGAGTTGTCTTTATTGACAGGTTGTCTTTATTGACGGGTTGTCTTTATTGACGGGCTGTCTTCAATGACGGGTTGTCTTCAACGACAGGTTGTCTTCAACGACGGGTTGTCTTTATTGACGGGTTGTCTTTATTGACGGGTTGTCTTTATTGACGGGATTTGTCTTCTTTGACTGGATTTGTCTTCTTTGACTGGATTTGTCTTCTTTGACTGGATTTGTCTTCTTTGACTGGACTTAGAGTTTAACTGCAACTTTCCTGAAAGGTAAAGGTCAGTCATATGCAATGCATGATATGGATCGAGCAATGATGTTCTCAACATAAATGAGATTGTATGATATGATGCGTATATGCATGTATCATGATGTATGACAATGTGATGTTTATGAATGTATCTTAGTCTAGGAAAATAAATCCTTGACGAATGCCGAGAAGTTCGTTGAATCCTGGGCTAATGTTAAAGAGTAGAGTCCTTCGTTTCCGCTGGGAACAATGAACGAAGATGATTGCAAGAATAAACTGGTAGGAGAAGATGACTCCGTTGGGGAATAAACCTGGCGAAGAGATTATTCTGCGGGGAATCACTCTGTGGGGAAGAGATGCTTCGCTGAGATTTTAATGATAACTCCATTGGGGATTCCGTTGATAAGCTCTGTTGAGGGATTTGATGAACTCCGCTGGGGATAGGAAGAACTTCGCTGAATACGTCTTTCCGTTGCAGTTTGCTGAGGATAACCCAGTTAGACTCTGGTGGGGAATAATCTTTGAATTCTGCAGGGGATAAGTTTCCAGAATCTACTGGGGGATGATTCAACTCTCCTGGGGAAACTTTGGACTACATTGGGGAAATGGCTCCACTGGGGGATATCTTGTATTCCGCCGGGGAACAATCTTATATTAAGACTGTCGGGGATGCTTGCTGAGGAATATTTGTATACTCTGCTGGAGAATATTGAGATCTTCTGGGGATACCCAACTTCCTTGGGGCTGACAGTAGCCTAACTCTGCTTGGGGAGAGTGCTGACTTACTAGGGATACTGTGCCTTTTTAGGGCTGATGGGAGACCAACTCTATTTGGGGAGAGTATTGCTGATTCTTATCTTACTCTTGGGGAGTGAAGGTATCCTGGTCCTATTCTTCAGCTGAACTTACCTTAGTACCTGGGTTGACAAAGCAGGGTGTGCAGTTCGGACAATTCTTATTGCCCCAGTTTATGTGGGAGAAGAAGGTACCTGTGAAGGTCCTTGATAACTGCCGATTGACAAATCTTCTTCTGGTAGGCAAGTGACGAGATGACGGGACATAGTCGTACGCTTTGATCCCTAATTTTTGCCTGGACCGCCCTTTCGGGTTTTCAGTCCATCGGGATACCCCTTTTTTTGCCCAAGCCGCCTTTTCAGGTTTTCGACTTACCGGGTGTACATATTTTTTTTATTTTCATCCCTTATTTTTGCCCGAACCCTTTTGGTTCGCCGGGAAGCCCTTATTTTTGCCTAGGCCAGTCGACCTAGCGGGTCTTTGATTATGTGCAGTATTTTCTGACTATGTCCATTCTCTCAGGATGTAGGGAGTTGTCACTGTCAGTAGTGTTGTGTTGCCATACTACCAGAAGATGCTTGATCATGGAAGATTCGTTGCTGGAATTCATGTCCAATGCCCCAAGTGACTCAGGCGAAGATTTGCCCTTGGCTATTTGGCATCTTTGAGAGATTCTCTGAATCTTGACTTGACTGCCCCAGATGATAGAGAATGATCATGCCGTGCCCCTTGATTGGAAGTGCTTTTCCACTTGAGGTGATCCTTGAGAAAATTTTTGTTCCCTAGATATTCGTCGTGCGAATTTCTCTGCTGTTGAACAAATAATCATATGCAAACAATATTATTTTAAGAATGCAAAGCTTATGTCTGTCTTGAAGTTTTTGAAAATGCATTTTTCAGTAAAACAAGTGAATTTTTGTAAAATGTGATATCAACTCAGGATTTTACAGCGAGCCCTAAGGAGTCAGGATACCTTTGGTAACAGTATGCTTTCAAACTAACCCATGCTTCAGCTAGGACTTTTTAAGGGTTATAACGTGGCCTGGTTCACGGTTTAAGAAACAAAGGATAAAGGCTCAAATTTTATTTGTACCCACCCGTTCTTCGTGATGTTCTTCGATCCTAAACTCAGCTAATCATGCGTTAGATTTTGTTCGAGTCTTTGCTCTGATATTCCGGTGATGGTTAGGATACTGAGAGTTTATTTTGAATAGGCAGTCATTTTGTTGAGAGTCTGTAAGACCTCTTTCTTTTTTGTTTTTATTATCCCTGTTTTTTGCCTGAACTGTTTCTTTTGTGATTACAGTCAGCGGGATGCCCCCGTTTTGTAAGTCTCCTTCATAGGTTTTGACTTAATAGGCTCTTATTCTGAGAGATAATGACTGCCTGTCTTTATTCGGAACCATCACTGTCTTTTGTTTTGGAAGGACTCCTTTGGTGCCATTCGTTATGCACTTGGATCAACTGAGAGAACTACCCTGTCCCAGGTTATGATTAAGGGTTTTAATTTTTTTTGTGAAAAGAAAAAACTCCTACTTCTTTGGCTCGAAGGGGTTGACGAGGGATTATCTTCCTTATAACTCCAGTGTTTAGGATTTGAAACAATGCATGTACCTCATCAGCGGGGTTTGTCCAAAAGCATACTGTAAAGATCATGGTATTGTTTTCGTCATCCTCCCTCAAAAGGCTTAGAATTTTTAATCGAGAGTTGATCATCACAAAAAATGAAAGCAATTTGAATATAGTGGATACAAATGGATTGATTCAAAACAGACATATGCGATGCATTAATGAAATAAAAAGTTTGCCATGACATTAATTGTTTGAATAAGCAAAGAAAATACAACTTCGGAATTCAAAAGAACAAAGGTCTCTTAGTTTGAACTAGTCATCTCAGATGGAAGATTCTCAGCAGAAGATTTTCATCTTACAACCCGGCATGAACTCCAGCACCCCCCTGTCGATCAAGTCTTGGGTCTTGTTCTTCAGAGCCCAACAATTGTTTGTGTCATATCCCAGACTGTCAGAATGGTATGTGCACCTTTCATTGGGATGATAGGTGGGAGCGGAAGTGTTTGGGCTCCGGAGAGGAGCCCTTAGTGATATCAGCCCTGCCTTCAACATTTGCGGTAGCGCTTGAGTCAGTGACATGTTGAGCTCGGTGAATTGCCTTCTGGGCTTGTTTGGTTGCTCTGATCAACCTGTTGCTTTTGGTGAGGTTGTTGTTGGACCTGTGAGGTAGTGGCACCCTGGAGAGGTCTATTCTTCATCGAACCAAACCTTTGACTTCTCGGAAGTTGATTAATGACTTGATCATCAGCCTTGACCGTTTGCTTCATACTATTGTATTTGTCTTGATGAAGCTGGTTGATCACAGTTCTCAACTCTTCTTGCTCCCGAGCTAAGCCTTGGATAAGGGCCATCTGCCCCAGCATCTGGGTTCTCATTGTATCTACCTCAGCTTGCAGACGTTTCAACTGTTCGTCCTTATCGTCTTCAGGACTCTTCCTGACCAAAGTCCCCATGAGGAGTGTTCTCAACTCTTCCTGCCCCTAGGATAAGCTTAGGAAGATTTCCCTGAACTGAGTCTCTTGAGCATGAAGATCCTGGTTGTCTTGTTGGAAAGCCATTGCTGAAATAAAAAGCGAGAACATGAGAGACCTGTATCGGATGACCTGTTATGCAATGATATGTATGAGATATGTATGCAATGTTTTCAAGGATCTCGTGGGGTAAAAAGAGAAACTTGTTAGAATTTGAATTCGGTGGCTTGATTGAAGGAACTTCATGTTGCTGAGAATCCTTCTTCAAGAGTCAAGGCTCACCATATCGAGTAGGTCATAGCCTCTGACTCAAGTCATTGTGCTTGGATTTATGGACAACCTTGGCTAGAGGAAAATAAATCCCCTTTGCCCCTTACTAGACAGTTGGTTCATCATGACCTGCATCACATACCCTTGAGGTCCTTAAAATGGGTTAGTCCTTATGCAAGATGCATGCAATGGTATGATGGTATGATGTTATGCTATGCATGGAGTGATGTAAGTAAACCCTGTTACGAGTCTAGATTAAGGACTGTAAACAAAACCTGCAAGGAACTCATGTTGTAAGATAACAAGAATATGCAAGTAGTTCAAGTTTGAAGGCACACAAGTCACACAAAAGAGCCCTTAGATTTTAGGCTGGCATGAAGTTTAGGTACTACCCTCTTTCAGTTTCAGTTGGTTAAGACCTGTCCTAAAAAATAGTAATCGGGTTCTAGAGGATCTCAATATCACTGACTACCCTCAATCGGTCATAACTCCAGCTTCGCAATCTTTTCTTGCGGCCGGAACCATCGCGAGAGTTTAGCCTCAATGAGTGTAGCATACTGCTACTGTTCTATGGCCAAGTTGGGTCAATTTAAGGTGCTAAGGTCAGTTGGTGCTTAATGACTCCTCAGAAGACCCATATTCTCCTCGTTCCAACACAAGGGATATCAGTACAGACCAAGGTGTCACACCAACGTAGCTACTGCTTCACCCGTGTCGGTCCATGCCGGACAGGTCCCTCACAGTTTATTGCTACATACCTAAAGGGTATTCCCCAGATCCGGGTTAGGATCTATGAAACTCCAATACAAGCCCACAAATATAAATCATACAAAGCATGCAATTGAAAACATAGAATGATCTAATCCTAAGGTACACCTCACTTTTAAGTTTCCCCAGCAGAGTCGCCAGTTCTGTGATCGGTGGAAATAGAACTGACTGTTTTGAAATGCTGGTTCGCGAAATGTCGCGGTAAGCAAGAGTCACCACCGTCTTTTATTTTCTCCAACAAGGAAAGGACAAAAGCACAACAATATTCCTTTTCGAGATGTTTCTCGGTTCGGGAGGTAGATTATAGAAAGGGAAGGTGTTAGCACCCTTTCTATCCGTGGTTATCCACGGGCTCTTAGGTACTTTCTCACTATGTTTTCAAAAATTGTTTGCTTTTCTTGTGTTTGTGGGTTTTGAAAAAGTTTTGTTTTGAAAACATCTAGGTAACTCTTGTATCAGTCCTCAAGAGTGTATGAAGTGTTTGTTTGAAAACTTTTTGAAAGTGTGAGTGCGAAAAGTTTATTCTTTGTTTTGAAAGAGCAAGTACCCAGGAGAAATCTACCTACTCTAAGGAATTAAGTTGTGTAAATGTCCTTTAGACAATACTATCCCACTATTGAGAAGTAGGTAGCACCGTCGTTGGAGTTATTCGGGTCAATTCGATTATAGGGACATGTGTGGTCACCAAAGCAATAGTAGGACGCCTTAGCGGTAACCCTAATGTCCTAGATCCTTTTTATCCGAGGCAACCGTTTTGAGGCAACTTGATCTTTAGACAGGAGGGCGACCTCTAAAACACCCTATACTTAATGACCACGTCGAGGCAACCAAGTGAGGCGTACCCTAGGAGTGGCATGTGCACGTGTGTCAGGTTTCATGTTAAATTATCTTTGTACAAGTATTATGGTGAGCTACGAGTTGGTTTTAATTTTCATACAAGTCTTGTCATGCATAGTTAACAGTTAATAATTGTGCAGAAAATAAATTGCGGAAAGTGAATATACGCTATTACAAGGCGTCGGGTATTTACATCGCCAAAAACATAACCCTTGAAAATAAATGCGAGAAAATAAAAGAAAGCGATAAAAGTCCTAATTAACTATTACATTCTCGGAGCAATTACATAAATATGACCAAAAATAAATATGCGCGCAAAGAAATTAAATCGGGGACGTCCTTAGGGTTTTGACCCTTTTTGAGAATGGAATGGAATTTTAGTCCTTTTTGCAATTAAGTAAACCTAATTCTAATTGATTAAATAATTACAAGAAAAAAGTATTTTTTTAGTTTTTTAGGTCTTTAATGAAAATAAAATAAAAGGATTAAAATTGTCAAAAGAAAAACCCTAATTCTAGATTGATTTTATTTATTATGAAAAAGATTAAAATTGTCCTAATTAAACAACTAAACTAATTAATTAGAATTTGTTTACAAAATAATAATTAATAGTGAAATTAATTAAATAATAAAAATAAATAATATTTTAGGTTTCTGAATTTATTATGAAAAATAATTATGAGGTAATTAAATAATAATAATAATAGTTAATAAAAATAATCAAATAGAAAATATAAAAGAGAAAAAAGAAAACAAGAAATAAAACCCAGGGGGTGTTGGGCCCAGATGGAGGTGTTGATTGCAATTCATGGCCCACTAAGCTCAAGCCCTTGTTGACTTTCTTGAATTGTCCAGAGCGTGCTTTGACTGGGAAGCATCATGATCTTCATCTTTTGACCATTGGATTTGTGATTGTGGCCACTTGGCGCCTGGGTGGTTGGAGTTCATGGTGGAATGCTTTGGAAAGCCTGCATGCAATCACGTTATGAAAAATAATATAAGCTTTTGGCTGGACCTGGGAATCGAACCCAGGTCCCAATGATACACAGCCAGCACACCATCCACTGAGCCATCTTGCAAGCTTTGTTAATATAATAAACAATGAAATTAATATATAAAACATATCAATTATGCTGGAAACATAAAATCACGCGCGCGCTTTTTGAATGCTCCAATCACACGCTCACACGTCTTCGTCTTCCTCATTCGCACCTGCAAAAACAAATGGATAGCGGGGGTTTTTAACCCCCATAAACTGTGATAAGGAAAAATAGCGATTAGCTCCCTAGGCTACATAAATATTTCGCGAGGGTGGTTTTGCAATCGTCTGAGTCTCCTGAATTCAACCATGGGTCTTAAAGGGTCCAATTTTTCCTGAATAATAAAGCCCCAAAATCAAAGCTTCGGAACCCTAGAATTTGTCAATGGTATCTTTTGATTTAGGGCGCTATAATCCAATTAACCAATACCATTAGTTTCCTGTGAGTGCTAGCAATGCAAAACCAACAAAAAATCATATCAAATATGCATGAATCATGAGTTTCAATTATGAAAAAAGTATGCAAACCGTGGGTTCGTTCTTGAGGATTTCTTGAGTTCTAGCGTATGATTTTGATTGCAAAAGGTCCCTGGGAGTTCCTGCAAGGTATTAGAAACAAGAAAAAGCTTTGAATCGTGTTGGAATGCAAAAAACAGTTTTCACTTTTCTTTGATTTTCTTCAATATGCTTATGGCTTTTCTGCAGCAATTTTCACGTCCAATGCATTAGGTTTAGGTTGTGTACTTATAGTAGAATGGAATTAGGTTAAATCCTTGGGCAAAGATCCATGGAATTATGGTTTCAATATTTGATTGAAAATCAAATAATTTTCAATCTTTTTGATTGGAAAAACTTGCCAAACTTGGAGATTCTTGTCCCTTTGATTTGCACATGAATTGCCAGCATATGTTGAGCTTGTTTGCTTCACAAAAAGATTGAAAAAATCATATCTTTGAATTTCCTACAATTTAAATTAATTATATGAATTAAAATCAATTAAAAATCCAATTAATTAATAAAAATAAGAAAATAAATTCAAATAGGCTTGATGGGTCATGCATAGGCCTTGGATAAAGTTTCAAGAAGAAATTTGAGGCCCATTAGCAAAAACAAAGTGTTTTGAGCAAAGTTGACTTTTGCAAATTCACAAAAATTTCCCAGCTTCTCCAATGCATATCTTGCTCAATTTTGATCATATGAACATGTTCTTGGACATTTTGGAAAGGTCTTGAAGTCCTATAACCAATTCCTTTGGTCCCATGTCATTTGGATTTACCAATCTCAAGTTATGGTCTTTGACTTAAAGTGCATTTTTGTTGACTTTTAAAATTGACCTATAATGTAGAAATTGATAACTTTTTGTGAGAGCATTTCTTGGACTTGGAATGTGAAGATGAGTTGTAGGAAATGTCATCCCCTTCAAAATGAGCATTGGATGGGATTTTTAGGATGAACCATGAAAAAGTTATGCCTTGGTCAAGATACAGTTGACTTTTCTACTGTCCAAAAATAGTAACTTTTTGCATCTTGATGATTTTTGAGCCATGCTTGTGGAATCATGATCAAGATTTGATCAAATGATGATTGTGGACTCAAAATAAGATGTTGACCAAAAATTCTGACTTTTGACTGTAAAATGACCATTTTACCCCTACAGTTGATTGTGAAGCAAATGGAGCTTTTGACTGTGCAAACTGGCATTGTGAGTCTTGAGACTTGACATGTATATGCTTGACAATGTATATAGGCCTATGAGACTTGATTGAGCCATTGAAAACCCTAAATTCCTTGAAGGAACCAAAACCCTAATTTTGACTGGCTTAAGAGGTGGTTTGAACTGTGCAACCCTTGAGGAATCTTGAACCATTTGAAGATGATTCTTGACAAACCTTGAAGAATATGGGAGGGCAAATTTTGGGGTACAACACCGCCCTTTCGGGTTTACGGTTCACCGGGATGCCCATTTTTGCCCAAGCCGCCCTTTCAGGTTTTCGACTTGTCGGGTTATTTTATGCGTAGTATCTTTTGACTATGTCTGCATTCGCAGGGTATGGCAAATCGTCGCCGTCCATGGTGGTCAGAATCATTGCAGCACCAGAAAAGATGCTCTTGATCACAAACGGTCCTTCGTAAGTAGGAGTCCATTTGCCCCTGGGATCACTTTGCGGCAAGAAGATCCGCTTGATTACAAGATCTCCGACTTGATATACCTGACGTCTGACTTTCTTGTTGAAAGCCTTGATCATCCGTTTTTGGTACGTCTGACCATGGCAAACAGCAGTAAGTCGTTTCTCATCGATCAAATTAAGTTGATAAAGTCGGGTCTGAATCCAATCGTCTTCACTCAAACCAACGTCTTTCATAATCCTTAAGGAAGGAATCTGAACCTCCATGGGTAGAACAACTTCCATGCCATACACCAAAGAAAATGGGGTTGCCCCTGTTGAAGTATGTTTCGTGGTACGATATCCATGCAGAGCAAACGGTAACATCTCATTCTAGTCCTTGTAGGTAACTGTTATTTTCTGAATGATCTTCTTGATGTTTTTGTTTGCAGCTTCAATAACACTATTCATCTTCGGCCGATAGGGAGATGAATTGTGATGATAAATCTTGAACTGTTTGCATAGAGCGGTGATCATAGTATTGTTCAGATTTGTACCGTTGTCTGTGATGATCCTGTCGGGGACACCATACCGGCATATGAGGTTCTGCTTGATGAAGCGGGCAACCACATTCTTCGTAACAGAGGCAAAGGAAGCTGCTTCGACCCACTTGGTGAAATAGTCAATAGCGACCAAGATGAAGCGATGTCCATTGGACGCTGTGGGCTTGATCTCTCCAATCATGTCAATGCCCCACATTGCGAATGGCCAAGGAGCTGTCAGAATGTTGAGAGGAACAGGAGGAATATGTACCTTGTCGACGTAGATTTGGCATTTATGGAAAGTGCGGGAATGTTGATGGCAATCAGCTTCCATGGTAGACCAGTAATAGCCTGCCCTTAAAATCTTCTTAGCCATCGTATGTCCGCTCAAGTGGGTGCCGAATGTGCCGTTGTGTATCTCAGTCATGATCAACTCTGCTTCAGCTTTGTCCACACAACGAAGTAAAACACAATCATGGTTGCGCTTATAAAGGATGCCATTGCTTAGGAAGAACTTGGCCGCAAATCTTCTTAAGAACTTCTTGTCATTTATGGAAGCTCCTTCGGGGTATTCTCTAGTCTGGAGATACCTTTTGATTTCATGAAACCAGGGTTGTTCCACTACTTCTTCGGTATTAATCTCATGACAGTGCGCAGGTTCGTCCATTCGCTCGAGGGTAATTTGGGGAGCCTCGTTATCCCAATTGAGTTTAAACATGGAAGACATTGTATCCAGAGCATCTGCTAGCTGATTTTCTTCTCGCGGGAAATGCTCAAAGGTGATCTGCTCGAAATGAGGCAACAACGTCAGGACATGTTCTTTGTATGGGATAATATTAGGATGTTTGGTGTCCCACTCTCCTTTGACTTGATTGATAACCAAAGCCGAGTCCCCAAATACGATCAAAGATTTGATCCCCAAGTCTGTAGCAGCCTTGAGACCAAAGATGCAAGCTTCATATTCGGTCATGTTGTTGGTACAGCTGAAACAAAGTCGGGCCGTGAAAGGTGTATGGCAACCTTCCGGAGAAATAAGTACCGCATCGATACCATTGCCGAGTGCATTTGAAGCACCATCAAAGTACAGGGTCCATCGAGATCCATTTTCAGGTCCGTCATACGGTCAGTTACCTTCAATGTTGTCTAATGTCATGATGTCCTCGTCCGAGAAGTCGAATCTCATAGATTGATAATCTTCGATAGCTTGATGAGCTAGATGGTCAGCTAGTACGCTCCCTTTTATAGCTTTTTGGGTAGTATACTGGATGTCATACTCAGTCAGGATCATCTGCCATCTAGCGATTCTTCCAGATAAAGTAGGCTTCTCGAAGATATATTTGATCGGGTCCATCTTGGAAATCAACAAAGTGGTATGAGTCAACATATACTGCCTTAGTCGGCGAGCAGCCCATGCCAAAGTGCAGCAAGTTTTCTCGAGCAGTGAGTAGCGAGTCTCACAGTCGGTAAAATTTTTGCTAAGGTAATAAATGGCATGCTCTTTTCGACCAGACTCGTCATGTTGGCCCAGTACGCACCCCATTGAGTTGTCCAAAACAGTCAGGTACATGATCAACGGCTTTCCTTCGACGGGTGGCATCAGGATAGAAGGTTCTAGTAAATACTCCTTGATCTTATCAAAAGCGACTTGACAATCATCGTTCCATTCAACTACCTGATCCTTCTTCAATAGTTTGAAAATTGGCTCACAGGTAGACGTCAGGTGAGAGATGAACCTGGCGATATAGTTCAAGCATCCCAAGAATCCTCTAACCTCCTTTTCAGTACGGGGGGCAGGCATTTCTTGTATAGCCTTTACTTTTGCTGGATCGACCTCAATGCCCTTGTTGCTGACAATAAATCCCAGAAGTTTACCAGACCTAACTCCAAAAGTGCACTTGCTTGGATTCAGTCTGAGTTTGTACTCCTTCAACCTGGCAAACAGCTTCTGCAAATGTTCAAGGTGTTCTTCTTCTGTTTGTAATCGAGCTATCATATCGTCTATGTAAACTTCGATCTTGTGATCGGTGGAAATAGAACTGATTGTTTTTTAGCTGGTTTCGCGAAATGTCGCGGAAGCAAGAGTCGCCACCGTCTTTTATTTTCTCCAACATGGAAAGGACAAAAGCACAGCAAAATTCCTTATGAGAATGTTTCTCGGTTTGGGAGGTAGATTTATAGAAAGGGAAGGTGTTAGCACCCTTTCTATCCGTGGTTATCCACGGGCTCTTAGGTACTTGCTCTTATGTTTTCAAAAGATATTTGCTTTTCAAATGTGAGTGGGTTTGAAAAAAGTTTCTTTGAAAGATTTCTGAATAACTCTTGTATCTGTCCTCAAGAGTGTTTGAAAAATTTGTTTTGAAAGCTTTTGAAAGTGTAAGGTGTGAAAAGTATTTTGTTTGTTTTTGAAAAGAGCAAGTACCCATGAGTCATCTACCTACCCTAAGGAATTAAGCTGTGTAAGTGTCCTTTAGGTAGTGCCATCCCACCATTGAGAGGTAGGTAGCACCACCGTTGGAGGTGTTCGGGTCAATTCGATTTTAGGGACAATGTGGTCACCGAAGCAACAGTTAGGACACCTTAGAAGTAACCCTAATGTCCTAGATCCTTTTTAATCCGAGGCAACCGTTTCGAGGCAACTGTTTCGAGGCAACTGGATCTTTAGACTAAGGGTGACCTCTAAAACGTCCTATACTTGATGACCACGTTTCGAGGCAACGAGTGAGGCGTACCCTAGAAGTGGTGTGTGCATTGTATATTGTATTCAGTTAATGTTTTGTCTTTGTAATTAGTGAGCTACGAGTTGTTTTATTTACCATACATTCTTTCATGCATTTAACAGTTAGGGGGGGTGCGAAAAGTAAATTGCGGAAACATAAATCCTACGCTATTACAAGGCGCGGGTCTATACATCGCCAAAAATACAAAGACCCGTTTTTGGTAAATAAGTACGGAAAGTAAATAAAAACAGTAAAAATCCTAATTACTATTACATCCGGAGGCAGTTACATAATAATAAAAAATAAAGAATTAAAACTAATATACGCGCGAAAGAAAGAATCGGGATTGTTCTAAGGGTTTTGACCCTTTTAAGAAAAGAAATGGATTTTTTTGTCTTTTTGTAATTAAAATGAAATTAAAACTAACTAATGACTAATTAATTAATTTAATTAAAAGAAAATATTTTTTTGTGTTTTTTATGTTTTTTATGAAATAAAATAAAAAGAAACAAAATTGAAAGTTAATTTTACCTAATTCTAAATCTATTTTAATTATTAAAAGAAAAGTCAAAATTGCCTAATTAAACTATTTCAATTAATGTTTATTTACAAAATAATATAATAATAATAATAATGATGTTAGTTTCATTTTTTTGATTTTTATGAAAATATGTTAATTATGTTAATTGTGTTAATAATAAAAAAAAAATAAGGCAAGTAAATAAAAAAAAAGAAAATGTCAAAACAAAATAAAAAGAAGAGTAAAACCCAAGGGGGTGTGGGCTGAAATGGAGGGTGTTGGATTGAGATTTGAGGCCCATTGAAGCTTCAGCCACGTTGACTTTTCCTGGTGGCCTACGCATGCGCTGACTCCAGAGTACCATGGTCCTCATGTTTGGCCCTTGGATCTGCATTGATGGACGCTTGGCAGGCAGAGATGTGAGGCTTATGGTGCGCCTCAGTTTGGAATCTGCACAGGAAAGCACTTGGAAAAATAACATGAGAATTATGGGGGGACCTGGGAATCGAACCCAGGTCCTAGTGAATACAGACCACGTAGCCAACCACTGAACCAAACCTGCGCATTTGTAAGCATAATAGAAACAAAAGAATATATGCAATAAGTGCGTTATATGCTGGAAAAGCGCGCGCCAATTTGAATGGCCCACTCCCTGGTTGCCACGCCATCATCATCTTCGTTCTGAAACAAAAATTACAGGCAAATAACGGGGGTTTTAAACCCCCACTAATTTCAACAGTAAAAAATAGCGATTAGAAATTAGGACAACATAAAAAAGGCGCGACATGTCCATTCAATCCATCTTGAGCTTCTGAGTTTGACCATGCCTGTTTTGAGGTTCAATTTTACAGTATATAAAAACCCCTAATTCGAAACTCTGAAAAACCTAGAAACCAACAATGGCACTTTGCGTTTTACAGCCTTATAATCAAATTAAAACATACAGAAAGTTTTATAATGGTGTCAACAATGCATAATAATGTTCAAAATGGATTAAGGAGGCATAAAAATGGAATTCCGTTTCTCAAAATTTTGAACAAACCGTGGGGGCGTGATGAGTGATTCCTTGAGGTTTTTGACTTGTTAATGATTGCAAATTGTTCCTGGGGATGTAAGGAACGTATTTGGATCAAAAGGCAGGATTGAATGATGCTGCAAATAGGTTTTCAGTTTGTCACTTTTTCCTTGAAAATTTGAGATTGCTTTTTGCTGTATGGGTGTTTTTAGGTTTGTTTTCTGTGTGAGAGGCGTGCATATATGTTAATGAATGAGAGTCCAACAATATATGAGCCTTTAACCCTATGTAATTATGTTTTGGATTTTCTTTTTATCACCATTAAAGCATTTGCCATATTTGCTTCAAATTTGAATTTTGTACTTGAAATAAGCTTTACACGAATTTGGCATGTGAATAATGGTGTATCAAAGCTATTCAAACTCAAAGATATCCCTCCATTAATTTTCTTGATTTTTATTTGAATTTTAAAGATTTAAAATGAATTAAATCAAATAAAATTAAATAAAAATGGAAAAATTAATTTTTAATCTTGAAATAAATTGTGGCACACGTGGGAGGCATGGCCAAGCTGAATCAAGTGGAAAAAGTGGGCCCCTTTTGTCAAAAATGGAGTTTCAAGGATAGTTGACTTTGGCCATTTCACAAAAATTTCCCAACTTCTCTAATGCATATCTTGCTCAATTTTGAAGTTATGAACATGTTCTTGGACATTTTGGAAAGGTATTGAAGTCCTCTAACCAATGTCTTTTGTCTCATGTAATTTTGATTTACCAATCTCAAGTTATGGTCTTTGACTTAAAGTGCAATTTTGTTGACTTTTGAAAATGACCTATAATGTTGAAATTGATAACTTTTTGTGAGAGCATACTTGGAATGTGAAGATGAGTTGTAGGAAATGTCCTCCCCTTCAAGATGAGCATTGGATGGGATTTTTCTGATGAACCATGAAAAAGTTATGCCTTGGTCAAGTTACAGTTGACTTTTCAACTGTCCAAAAAATAGAAACTTTTGACACCTTGATGATTTTTGAGCCATTCTTGAGGAATCATGATCAAGAATTGATCAAATGATGATTGTGGCTTCAAAATAAGATGTTGACCAAAAATTTTGACTTTTGACTGCCAAATGACCATTTTGCCCCTACAGTTGATTTGTGAAGCAATTAAAGTTTTTGACTGTGCAACTTGACCTTGTGAGCCTTGAAACTTGACCTGTAGGTGCTTGACAATGTATATGAGCATATGGAACTTGATTGAGCCCTTGAAAACCTCAACTTTCTTGCAGGAACCAAAACCCTAGTTTGACTGGCTTAGGAGAGAGGTTGACTGTGTAGCCCTTGAGTAGACTTTGAACCATTTGAGGTGATGCTTGGCAAAACTTTGAAGATTATGGGAGGGCAAATTTTGGGGTACAACAGTTTCCCCTGTTCAATCTTCTTAGACCTGAGGATGTAGATTGGCTTGTGTGCCTTTCGTGATTCGAAGGTGGAAGATGATTGAACACTAGAGTGCCCAGAAATTTGCACTCACATAGTAGAGTATCAGTAGTGTGATAGCGGAAATGGGCTTATAGATGCCATTTGGAGGGATGGTGGATAGGAGGATGGGCTTATAGATGCCATCTGGAGATGTGACAGAACCTTGTCGGGAATGGGCTTATAGATGCCATTTGGAGCTGTAATGGGAGGATGGGCTTATAGATGCCATCTAGGTGTCAATCGCGTAAGAGATTCCTTAGAGAGAACTTGCGTACCTGAGAAAGAAAGATAATTACCTGGCCTGTTACAGGGGTTGATCTTCAAACTCTTCATGCAGATATGCCCTGGCTGGATAAAGGAATCGAATCTTCAAACTCTTCAGACGTGCCCTGGCTGGATACAGAAGTCGAATCTGGAAATAGTCACCAATAGACATGCCCTGGCTGGATACAGGAATCGAATCTTCAAACTCTTCAGACGTGCCCTGGCGGGATACAGGAATCGAGTCCGGAAAATAGTCGTCAACAGATACACCCTGACAGGATACAGGAATCAGATCTTCAAACTCTTCAGACGTGCCCTGGCAGGATACAGGAATCGAGTACAGAAAATAGTCGTCAACAGATACACCCTGGCAGGATACAGGAATCGGATCTTCAAACTCTTCAGACGTGCCCTGGCGGGATACAGGAATCGAGTCTGGAAAATAGTCGTCAACAGATACACCCTGGCAGGATACAAGAATCAGATCTTCAAACTCTTCAGACGTGCCCTGGAAGGATACAGGAATCGAGTACGGAAAATAGTCGTCAACAGATACACCCTGGCAGGATACATGAATCTGATCTTCAAACTCTTCAGATGTGCCCTGGGAGGATACAGGAATCGAGTCCGGAAAATAGTCGTCAACAGATACACCCTGGCAGGAAACAGGAATCGGATCTTCAAACTCTTCAGACGTGCCCTGGCAGGATACAGGAATCGGATCTTCAAACTCTTCAGACGTGCCCTGGCGGGATACAGGAATCGAGTCCGGAAAATAGTCGTCAACAGATACACCCTGGCAGGATACAGGAATCGGATCTTCAAACTCTTCAGACGTGCCCTGGCAGGATACAGGAATCGAGTCCGGAAAATAGTTGTCAACAGATACACCCTGGCAGGATACAGGAATCGGATCTTCAAACTCTTCAGACGTGCCCTGGCGGGATACAGGAATCGAGTCCAGAAAATAGTCTTCAACAGATACACCCTGGCAGGATACAGGAATCGGATCTTCAAACTCTTCAGACGTGCCCTGGCAGGATACAGGAATCGAGTCCGGAAAATAGTCGTCAACAGATACACCCTGGCAAGATACAGGAATCGGATCTTCAAACTCTTCAGACGTGCCCTGGCAGGATACAGGAATCGAGTCCGAAAAATAGTTGTCAACAAATACACCCTGGCAGGATACAGGAATCGGATCTTCAAACTCTTCAGACGTGCCCTAGCGGGATACAGGAATCGAGTCCGGAAAATAGTCGTCATTAGATACACCCTGGCAGGATACAGGAATCGGATCTTCAAACTCTTCAGACGTGCCCTGGCAGGATACAGGAATCGAGTCCGGAAAATAGTCGTCAACAGATACACCCTGGCAGGATACAGGAATCGGATCTTTAAACTCTTCAGACGTGCCCTGGCAGGATACAGGAATCGAGTCCGGAAAATAGTCGTCAACAGATACACCCTGGCAGGATACAGGAATCGGATCTTCAAACTCTTCAGACGTACCCTGGCGAGATACAGGAATCGAGTCTGGAAAATAGTCGTCAACAGATACACCCTGGCAGGATACAGGAATCAGATCTTCAAACTCTTCAGACGTGCCCTGGCAGGATACAGGAATCGAGTCCGGAAAATAGTCGTCAACAGATACACCCTGGCAGGATACAAGAATCAGATCTTCAAACTCTTCAGACGTGCCCTGGCAAGATACAGGAATCGAGTCCGGAAAATAGTCGTCAACAGATACACCCTGGCAGGATACAGGAATCGGATCTTCAAACTCTTTAGACGTGCCCTGGCAGGATACAGGAATCGAGTCCGAAAAATAGTCGTCAACAGATACACCCTGGCAGGATACAGGAATCGGATCTTCAAACTCTTCAGACGTGCCCTGGCAGGATACAGGAATCGAGTCCGGAAAATAGTCGTCAACAGATACACCCTGGTAGGATACAGGAATCGGATCTGGAATTGGGACAGTTGATAGTAATTATCTTTGGATTGAACTTTTTCCTGAAAAGGTAAAACATCAGTTGTATGCAATGTCATGATGTATGAAGTGCATGATGTTCTCAAAAATAGTCGAGATTGTGTGATATGATGTGTATGTGCATGCATTGTGGTGGCGATAATGTAATGTTTATGAATGTATTTTCGTATAGGAAAATAAATCCTTGACGGATGCCGGGAAGCTGAATCCTGGGCTGATGTTGAAGAGTGAAGTTCTTCGTTTCTGCTGGGGATGATGGTTGCAAGAATAGACCGGTAGGAGAAGATGACTCCGTTGGGGAATAAACTTGTTGAGGAGATTACTCTGCGGGGGATACTCTGTGGAGAGAGATACTTCGCTGAGGTTTGATGATAACTCCGCTGGGGATACCGTTGATATGTTATGTTGGAAGATTTGATGAACTCCGCTGGGGGATAGAAAGAGCTTCGCCTAGGATGATCTTTCCGTGGCCATTGGCTGAGGATAACCCAGTTATAAGCTCCGGTGGAGGATAACCTTTGAATAAAAAAGTCTGGGAGATGTGTTCGTGCTCTGCAGGGGTAAGCTTCCAGAATCTACTGAGGATAAGCTTCCTACTGAGGAGATTGATTCAACTCTCCTGAGGAGACTTTTGAGACTGTACTGAGGAGTGGCTCCACTGAAGTGTCTGGTATACCGCCGGGGAACAATCTTAGATCAAGATTGTCGGGGATGCTTGCTTAGGAACATCTGTATACTCCGCTGGGGAATATTGAGATTTTCTCGGGGATATCCAACTTCTTTAAGGCTGACAGTAGACTAACTCTGCTTGGGGAGAGTGTTGCTGACTTGCTGGAGATACTGTGCCTTGTAGAGGCTGACGGGGGACCAACTCTGCTCGGGGGAGAGTATTACTGAATCTTGTTTTACTCTGCGGGGAGTGAAGGTATCTTGGTCATGTTCTTCAGCCGAACCTACCTTGGTACCTTGTGGACAGAGCAACTAGATCGCTTAGACAACTCATATTGCCCTTGTTTCTATGGGAGTAGAAGGCCTGTAGAGGTGCTTGAGGACTGCCGATTTGACAAATCTTCTTCTGGTAGGCAAGTGACAAGATGACGGGACATAGTCGTATGCTTTGATCCCTAACTTTTGCCTGGACCGCCCTTTCGGGTTTTCGGTCCACCGGGATACCCATTTTTGCCCAAGCCGCCTTTTCAGGTTTTCGACTTGCCGGGTGTACAGATTTTTCATTTTCGTCCCTTATTTTGCCCGAACCCTTTTGGTTCGCCAGGAAGCCCTTATTTTTGCCTAGGTGTGTCAACCTAGCGGGTCTTTGATTGCGCGTAGTATTTTTTCGACTATGTCCACGCTCTCAGGATGCAGGGAGGTGCCCCTGTCAGAAGTGTTGTGTCGCCATACTACCAGAAGATCTTCGTTTGATCATGCAAGATTCGTAGCTGGGATTCATGTCCACTGCCCCAAGTGATCCAGGTAGAGATTTGCCCCAAGCTGGTTGGCCTTTTGAGAGATTCTCTGAACCTTGACTTAACTGCCCCAGATGATGGACAATGATCATGCCATGCCCCTTGACTGGAGGTGCTTTTGTTCATTAGACATTCGTCGTGCGACCTTCTATGCTGTTCGAACAAATAGTCATATGCAAACAGGGTTATATCAAGAATGCAAAGCTTATGTCTGTCTTGAAGTTTTTGAAAATGCAGTTTTTTTTCATAAAAACAAGTGAAATTTTTTGTAAACTGTGATGTCAACTCGTTATTTTACCGCAAGCCTTAAGGAGTCAGGATACCTTTTGTAACAGTATGCTTTCGAACTAACCCATGCTTCAGCTAGGACTTTTCGAGGGTTGTAACGTGGCCTGGTTCACGGTTTAAGAAACAAAGGATAAAGGCTCAAATTTATCTGTACCCACCCGCTCTTCGTGATGTTCTTCAAACCTAAACTCAGTTGATCGTGCGTCAGACCTTGTTTGAGTCTTTGCTATGATGTTCCGGTGATGGTTCGAATGTTGACAATTTATTTTGAATAGGCGGTCATTTCTTTTTGTTGAGGGTTTGTGTGACCTCTTTCTTTTTGATTTCGTTATCCCTGTTTTTTGCCTGAACTGTTTCTTTTTGTGATTACAGTCAGCGGGATGCCCCTGTTTTGTAAGTCTCCTTCATAGGTTTTGACTTATTGGGCTTTAGTTTCTGAAAGATAATGACTGACTGTCTTTATGATTATTCAGAACCATCATCGTCTTTTGTTTTGTAAGGACTTCTTTGGTGTCGTTCATTGTGCACCTGGATCAACTGAGAAGACTACCCTGCCCCGGGTTATGATTAAGGGTTTTAATTTTCGAAAAGAAAAGCTTCTACTTCTTTGGCTCGAAGGGGTCGACGAGGGATTATCTTCCTTATAACTCCAGTGTTTAGGAATTGAAACAATGCCTGTACCTCATCAGCGGGGTCTGTTCAAAAGCATACTGTAAGGATCGTGGTATCGTTTTCGTCATCCTCCCTCAAGAGGCTTAGAATTATTAATTGAGAGTTGACATCAAAAAATGAAAGCAGTTTGAATATAGAGAATACAAATATATTGATTCAAAACAGACATATGCGATGCATTGATAAAGTAAAAGAGTTTGACATGAACAAATGTTTGAACAATCAAAGAAAAAATTACAACTTGAAAAATCTAATGAACAAAAGTCTTCTAATTTGAACTAGTCACTTCAAGTGATGAATCTTGCAGGGATAGTAGAAGAACTCAGCCTGGCCATCTTGGGTGAATTCCACTGCTCCTTCATCAATCAGATCCTGGATCTTGTTCTTCAGAGACCAGCAGTCGTTTGTGGCATGCCCCGGGCTGTCTGAATGATAAGCGTAGTGGGCGTTGGGGTTATACCTTGAAGGTGTCTTGTTGGGGTTCTTAGGAGGTTCCCTTAGAGTTACCAAATTCAACCTCAACAGATGTTGTAAAGCTTGAGACAGTGACGTGTTGAGCTTGGTAAATTGCCTCCTAGGCTTGTCTGGCTTGCTCTGATCAACCCGTTGCTCTGGGCGAGGTTGTGGTTGGACCTGTGAAGTGGTAGCAATTTGGAGAGGTCTAATCTTCACCATGCCAGACTCTTGTCCTCTCGGAAGCTGATCAATGACCTGGTCCCTGACTTGGACTATTTACTTCATGTTGTGTCTGTCTTGATGAAGCTGACTGATCATGGTCCTCAACTCTTCTTGCTCCCGAGCTAAGCCTTGGATGAGAGCCATTTGCCCCAGCATCTGGGTTCTCATTGTATCTACCTCAGCTTGCAGACGTTTCAGCCGTTCGTCCTTATTATCTTCGGGACTTTTCTTGGCCAAATTCCCCATGAGGAGTGTCCTCAACTCTTCCTGCCCCTTGGATAGGCTTAGGAAGATCTCCCTGAACTGAGTCTCTTGAGCATGAAGACCCTGGTTATCTTTTTGGGAAGCCATTGCTGAAATAAACAGCGAAGAAGGTAAGTGACCTGTCAAAAGGGTACCTGCAATGCAATGATATGTATGTATGCATGCAATATTTTCAAGGATCTCGCGGGGTAAACAAGAAAATTGTTAGAATTTGAATTTTGTAGCTTGATGGAAGGGACTTCATGTTGATGAGAGTCCTTCTTCAAGAGTCAAGGCTCACCATATCGAGTGGGTCATAGCCCCTGACTCAAGTCATTAACCTCGGCTAGAGGAAAATAAATCCCCTTTACCCCTTGCTGGACATTTGATTCATCATGACCTGCATCACAAAACCCTTGAGGTCCTTGAAATGGATTAGTCCTTATGTAGGACGCATGCAATGGTATGATGGTATGATGTTATGCTATGCGTGGAGTAATGTAGGTAAACCCTGTTATGAGTCCAGATTAAGGACTGTAAACAAAACATGCAAGAAACTCAAGTGTCAGATAACAAGTATGCGAGTAGTCAAGTTTGAAGGCACACAAGTCACACAAAGAGCCCTTAGAGTTTAGGCCAGCATGAAGTTTGAGATACTATCCTCTTGAAGTTGGTGGGCTCAAAACCTGTCATATCAAAAGTAACCAGGTTCTAAGGAGCTCAATATCATTGGGTTGTTTTCTGTGTTCATTGTTTTGATTTAGCCACTGAACTGGCGATCAAAATATTCCAAGAAAACAACCCTCAATGAGTGTAGTATCGAGTATCAACCAACTTCGGACTGCACCAAAGTCAGTTATCTCACTACCCTAAAGAGGCCAGGATGGTCAAGTAAGGTTCCTAAGGTCAGTTGATGCTTCACGACACGACGCGGCGGCCCCGTACTCTCCTTGACTTGACTCAAGGGTTACCGGTACTCACCAAAGTGCCACATCAACGTAGCAGACTGCTTCAACCGTGTCGGTATACCCCGCACAGTTCCCTCACAGTCTTGTTGCTACTTTCTAAGAGGTATCCCCCAGATCCGGGTTAGGATCTATAGAACTCCCAAAACAGGCCCAATAATATTAAAGCATACAAATCAGGCAATTGAAAACATAAGTATAATCTATCCTAAGGTACACCTCACTTTAAAGTATTCCCCAGCAGAGTCGCCAGTTCTGTGATCGGTGGAAATAGAACTGACTGTTTTTTAGCTGGTTTCGCGAAATATCGCGGAAGCAAGAGTCGCCACCGTCTTTTATTTTCTCCAACATGGAAAGGACAAAAGCACAGCAAAATTCCTTATGAGAATGTTTCTCGGTTCGGGAGGTAGATTTATAGAAAGGGAAGGTGTTAGCACCCTTTCTATCTGTGGTTATCCACGGGCTCTTAGGTACTTGCTCTTATGTTTTCAAAAGATGTTTGCTTTTCAAATGTGAGTGGGTTTGAAAAAAGTTTCTTTGAAAGATTTCTGAATAACTCTTGTATCTGTCCTCAAGAGTGTTTGAAAAATTTGTTTTGAAAGCTTTTGAAAGTGTAAGGTGTGAAAAGTATTTTGTTTGTTTTTGAAAAGAGCAAGTACCCATGAGTCATCTACCTACCCTAAGGAATTAAGCTGTGTAAGTGTCCTTTAGGTAGTGCCATCCCACCATTGAGAGGTAGGTAGCACCACCGTTGGAGGTGTTCGGGTCAATTCGATTTTAGGGACAGTGTGGTCACCGAAGCAACAATTAGGACACCTTAGAAGTAACCCTAATGTCCTAGATCCTTTTTAATCCGAGGAAACCGTTTCGAGGCAACTGTTTCGAGGCAACTGGATCTTTAGACTAAGGGTGACCTCTAAAACGTCCTATACTTGATGACCACGTTTCGAGGCAACGAGTGAGGCGTACCCTAGAAGTGGTGTGTGCATTGTGTATTGTATTCAGTTAATGTTTTGTCTTTGTAATTAGTGAGCTACGAGTTGTTTTTATTTACCATACATTCTTTCATGCATTTAACAGTTAGGGGGGTGCGGAAAGTAAATTGCGGAAACATAAATCCTACGCTATTACAAGGCGCGGGTCTATACATCGCCAAAAATACAAAGACCCGTTTTTGGTAAATAAGTACGGAAAGTAAATAAAAACAGTAAAAATCCAAATTACTATTACATCCGGAGGCAGTTACATAATAATCAAAAATAAAGAATTAAAACTAAAATGCGCGCGAAAGAAAGAATCGGGATTGTTCTAAGGGTTTTGACCCTTTTAAGAAAAGAAATGGATTTTTTTTGTCTTTTTGTAATTAAAATGAAATTAAAACTAACTAATGACTAATTAATTAATTTAATTAAAAGAAAATATTTTTTTGTGTTTTTTATGTTTTTTATGAAATAAAATAAAAAGAAACAAAATTGAAAGTTAATTTTACCTAATTCTAAATCTATTTTAATTATTAAAAGAAAAGTCAAAATTGCCTAATTAAACTATTTCAATTAATGTTTATTTACAAAATAATATAATAATAATAATGATGTTAGTTCTATTTTTTGATTTTTATGAAAATATGTTAATTATGTTAATTGTGTTAATAATAAAAAAATAAAATAAGGCAAGTAAATAAAAAAAAAAGAAAATGTCAAAACAAAATAAAAAGAAGAGTAAAACCCAAGGGGGTGTGGGCTGAAATGGAGAGTGTTGGATTGAGATTTGAGGCCCATTGAAGCTTCAGCCACGTTGACTTTTCCTGGTGGCCTACGCATACGCTGACTCCAGAGTACCATGGTCCTCATGTTTGGCCCTTGGATCTGCATTGATGGACGCTTGGCAGGCAGAGATGTGAGGCTTATGGTGCGCCTCAGTTTGGAATCTGCACAGGAAAGCACTTGGAAAAATAACATGAGAATTATGGGGGGACCTGGGAATCGAACCCAGGTCCCAGTGAATACAGACCACGTAGCCAACCACTGAACCAAACTTGTGCATTTGTAAGCATAATAGAAACAAAAGAATATATGCAATAAGTGAGTTATATGCTGGAAAAGCGCGCGCCAATTTGAATGGCCCACTCCCTGGTTGCCACGCCATCATCATCTTCGTTATGAAACAAAAATTACAGGCAAATAACGGGGGTTTTAAACCCCCACTAATTTCAACAGTAAAAAATAGCGATTAGAAATTGGGATAACATAAAAAAGGCGCGACATGTCCATTCAATCCATCTTGAGCTTCTGAGTTTGACCATGCCGTTTTGAGGTTCAATTTTACAGTATATAAAAACCCCTAATTCGAAACTCTGAAAAACCTAGAAACCAACAATGGCACTTTGCGTTTTACAGCCTTATAATCAAATTAAAACATACAGAAAGTTTTGTAATGGTGTCAGCAATGCATAATAATGTTCAAAATGGATTAAGGAGGCATAAAAATGGAATTCCGTTTCTCAAAATTTTGAACAAACCGTGGGGGCGTGATGAGTGATTCCTTGAGGTTTTTGACTTGTTAATGATTGCAAATTGTTCATGGGGATGTAAGGAACGTATTTGGATCAAAAGGCAGGATTGAATGATGCTGCAAATAGGTTTTCAGTTTGTCACTTTTTCCTTGAAAATTTGAGATTGCTTTTTGCTGTATGGGTGTTTTTAGGTTTGTTTTCTGTGTGAGAGGCGTGCATATATGTTAATGAATGAGAGTCCAACAATATATGAGCCTTTAACCCTATGTAATTATGTTTTGGATTTTCTTTTTATCACCATTAAAGCATTTGCCATATTTGCTTCAAATTTGAATTTTGTACTTGAAATAAGCTTTACACGAATTTGGCATGTGAATAATGGTGTATCAAAGCTATTCAAACTCAAAGATATCCCTCCATTAATTTTCTTGATTTTTATTTGAATTTTAAAGATTTAAAATGAATTAAATCAAATAAAATTAAATAAAAATGGAAAAATTAATTTTTAATCTTGAAATAAATTGTGGGACACGTGGGAGGCATGGCCAAGCTGAATCAAGTGGAAAAAGTGGGCCCCTTTTGTCAAAAATGGAGTTTCAAGGATAGTTGACTTTGGCCATTTCACAAAAATTTCCCAACTTCTCCAATGCACATCTTGCTCAATTTTGAAGCTATAAACATGTTCTTGGACATTTTGGAAAGGTCTTGAAGTCCTCTAACCAATGTCTTTGGTCCCATGTCATTTTGATTTACCAATCTCAAGTTATGGTCTTTGACTTAAAGTGCAATTTTGTTGACTTTTGAAAATGACCTATAATGTTGAAATTGATAACTTTTTGTGAGAGCATTTCTTGGACTTGGAATGTGAAGATGAGTTGTAGGAAATGTCCTCCCCTTCAAGATGAGCATTGGATGGGATTTTTCTGATGAACCATGAAAAAGTTATGCCTTGGTCAAGTTACAGTTGACTTTTCAGTTGTCCAAAAAATAGAAACTTTTGACACCTTGATGATTTTTGAGCCATTCTTGAGGAATCATGATCAAGAATTGATCAAATGATGATTGTGGCTTCAAAATAAGATGTTGACCAAAAATTTTGACTTTTGACTGCCAAATGACCATTTTGCCCCTACAGTTGATTTGTGAAGCAATTAGGGTTTTTGACTGTGCAACTTGACCTTGTGAGCCTTGAAACTTGACCTGTAGGTGCTTGACAATGTATATGAGCATATGGAACTTGATTTAGCCCTTGAAAACCTCAACTTTCTTGCAGGAACCAAAACCCTAGTTTGACTGGCTTATGAGAGAGGTTGACTGTGTAGCCCTTGAGTAGACTTTGAACCATTTGAGGTGATGCTTGGCAAAACTTTGAAGATTATGGGAGGGCAAATTTTGGGGTACAACAGATCTCATGATGTATCATATCATGAAATAAAGCTACCATGGCGCGTTGATAATTTGTCCCCGCATTCTTCAGTCCGAACGACATCACTTTGTAGCAGAAGGTACCCCATTGTGTGACAAAGGTAGTTTTCTCCATGTCTTCGGGGGCCATCTTAATCTGGTTGTAGCCCGAGAATCCGTCCATGAAAGAAAATACTTTGTGCTGAGCCGTGTTGTCAATCAAAATGTCGATATGCGGCAGCAGAAAATCATCTTTAGGGCTAGCCCTATTCAAATCCCGATAGTCCACACCCATTCTGACCTTGCCGTCTTTTTTGGGTACGGGCACAATGTTAGCAACCCATTGTGGATAGGTTGTAACAGCCAGAAATCCGGCGTTGAATTGCTTCATTACCTCAGCCTTAATCTTCTCAGAGATGTCGGGCCTCATTCGGCGGACCTTTTGTTTGATCGGTGGGAAGTCTTCTCTTGTAGGGAGACGGTGAACCACGATATCTGTGTCTAACCCTGGCATGTCTTCATAAGACCAGGCGAAGATTTCAACGTATTCATTCAACAACTGTATTAAGCGTTCCTTGACATTTGGTTCCAAGCTAGCACCCACTTTTACTTCTTTCCTGTCTTCCTATGTCCCTAAGTTGATGGTTTCTAACAACTCTTCATGAGGAAAAATAGCCCTCTCTTCTTGTTGTAGAAGTCTGGCTAACTCTCCCGGCACTTCACAATCTTCGTCAGCTTCGTACTCAGCGTGATTGACCAAATCTTCAGAGTTATCGAAGGCTAAAACAGAATAGTCACCCATGGAATCCGGAGTGGATGGGTACCTGCATTTGTGAGTGTGGGTGTGTGTAACAGATAGCCATCCTTAAACAAACAAAATGCAAAAGGAAAGAAAAATGAACACAACAGTTTATAGATGAAAAATGTCCAATGATTCATTAAAACATGGCATATGATTATGAAGGAAATCAAACCCTTACAAATGGACCTACATGCCCCGGGCAAGGCATGAGGTGAAGATAGTGTGCGAATTGTTTTAGTTATTACAGACCATAAAAATGGGAAATTGTTCAAAGATAAAATTACCGATTGATAAAGGTGATAGGAACAAAATCCTTTGCTTCCCAATTGCTCAGACCCCCTTCAACAGTCGGAAAAATCCAATCTTCAAAGTGGCTCTCCTCATCTTCATCTTCTGCAGCATTGATTCCGTGGTGAGAAATCTTGACAGGTGATCTTCCAATCTTGGAGCGACGCATAGCCTTTTGTCATGCAGCAGTAAACCCTAAACCAAACTTATCCGTCTTATGGGGAAAGTCAGGCAACTGTCCCCAAACTGTGCTCTTCCCCTCCTTAATCACAGCCTCTGCATCCTTGAGAGATGCCATCTTAGCCACATGCTTGGGAATGATAGGTACCTCAACTGCTGTCTTCGCAACCGCAACCTCGGAATAAACTTCCTCGAAATGCTGAAAAGGTGTTTCAATGAACTTGCCATCTAACTCCACATATCGAAAGGAATTGAGATGACTAATCATGTACTCCTCCTCTCCATGCATGGTTATAATTTTACCCTTAACAGGATACTTCAGCATCTGGTGAAAAGAGGACGTAACTGCCCCGGCATAATGGATCCACGGTCTTCCCAGAAAACACGAGTATGATGGACGGATGTCCATCACATAGAAGGTGGAGTTGAACACTTCAGTGCCTACCTTGATGGGAATATCAACCTCCCCGTGAACCATTCTTTTGGAACCATCGAAAGCTCTGACGATAATGTTGCTAGGCTTGAGGGTCAAACCTTCACAATCCAAACGGTCTAAGGCCTTCTTTGGCAGCACGTTCAGGGAAGAACCAGTATCGACCAAGACATGGGCGAGGGTGGTTCCTCGGCATTCCACTGAAACATGTAATTCATCATTGTGTTTCCTTCATTTGGGAGTTAAGTCTGCATCGGAAAAGCCCAGGCCATTGTCAGCAGTAAGACTGGCCACACAATTTTGAAATTGGTCAGCTGAGGTCTCTTGGGGGACATGTGATGTCTTCAAGAATTTAATCAGAGCCTTAGCGTGGGCCTCTGAACAGAGCAGGAGAGCTAACATTGAGATTTTAGAAGGGGTTTGCCCCAATTGTTCCACAACGTCATAGTCACTTTTTCTGATTATTTTTAGGATCTCATCCATCTCCTTCTGAGTGGTTTCAGGGATAACCACAGCATGAGCCCTCGTCCTGACGGGCTCTTTCAGTATCCCCTTACCTTTGTCGGTGCTATCAGCGAATGGTCTTTCTTCAGGAGCGTTTATCTCTTCAATCACTGGGCCTTGCACAAAGGATCCAACAGGTGCAGAAGCTTTTAAGGGTCCGAAGACTGCTCGGGGAGGAGCAATCTCCGGAGAAAAGATCCGGCCACTGCGGGTGATCTTGCTAGTACCCGTGATGTTTCCTATGTCAGGGTCTTCTTCAAAGATTTCTTGGACTGTTTCGACTTGTTTGATGCCGTGGTAGAAGATTTCTCCCCCATAGTTCCACGGTATCATTTTACTTGATTGGTATGGGACAGGTCCCGGCATGGTGAACTTTAGAGGTACACATTCATAGTTGGGTGTAATCCTGACAGGCCTTTGCAAGCCTTGGGAGGATTGTCTGAAATTGTTATGATGGCAATATCATTGGTTGAGGTATCACAAGTATCAGGAGCAATTGGATTGAAAGTGTTAACAGGGGTTTTCTGAAAAAGTATTTCTTGAGTATCCATCAGGCGTTGGACACCTGACTTCAACATTGGACAATCATCTTGAATATTCTAACAAAAATAGCAATCTTCATCACAACCAGGAAAGATCTCGACTCTCAACAAATTTTCTTTTATCACTAACAATGGAGTCAACAGATCGGCAACATCAGTAACATGGAGATTTTCCAAAACAGCATGCACATTGTGACCGTGCTTGGGCATTGGCGCGAATATAACATTAGGCTTTTCAGGAGCGTCAAACTCGACCTCTTTGGCGTCAATTAAATCTTAAATTTTGTTCTTGAGTGCCCAGCAATTATTGGTATCGTACCCAATACTGTCGGAATGGTAAGCGCACTTGGCTTTTGGATTGTAAGATGGGGAGGTGGTATTTACATTCTTTGGTGCCTCTTTAATATTAGTGAGATTTAACTTCAGGAGATGTGGAAGGATTTGAGCAGGTGTCATATTTACTGGAGTAAACTGCCGTGGTGGCCTTTGCTGATAAGTTCTGGGCTGATCATTCCTCGGTTGGCTGTTTCTAAGCTGGTCTGATGCGGACTTCTGTATTAATACGGCCCCTACTATTGGGCGACGTTCCTCTCTTTCCCGATTTTCCTAAGCGTACACAGCAGATGCTTCTTTCTTGGCTGGGAAAGGTTTTCTAGCAGCTGTGGATGCGGAAGCATCCTTTTGAATTTTTCCACTTTTGATACCGGCTTCCACCCTCTCGCCAGTCAAAATCAACTCAGTAAATCCTGCTGAAGAGCTTACGATTAGATGGTTGAAGAAAGGGCAAGATAGAGTCCCCAAAAACATGTCAACTAATTCCCTATCTGATAGCGGTGGCTGCACCCTTCCAGCCAGGTCGCGCCACTTCTGGGCGTAATCCTTGAACCCTTCATTTGAAGCCATTCCCATACTCTGTAGTTGAGTACGGGTCGGCGCCAAATCAATGTTGTACTGATACTGACGATAGAAAGCGGCTGCCAAGTCTTCCCAATTGTGGACCTCTGACCTCTCGAGCTGATAAAACCAATCTAACTGAGTGTCAGACAAGCTGTCTTGGAAAAAGTGCACCCAGAGGTCTTTGTCGGATGAATGTGGCTGGATTTTTCTAACATACGACCTCAAGTGCATCTTAGGGCAAGACAGACCTTCGTACTTGGCAAATGTTGGGACCTTGAATTTAGGAGGGATAACAATCCCAGCTCCTCAAAATCCAACCCGGGCACCCTCTGCAACTCCATAGCTACCAATCTGTCTTCGAGGTTCTTATACTTGTCATCCGTTGGTGGATACTGTTGTTCTGAATAGTCTTTGTCTGCTTCCTCTTCCTCCTCTTCTACCTCATATTCGGAAGGTACAATAACTCCTTTCCCCTTGCCAATCCCCTCGTCGGATGTTGACGGAAACTCAAGAGTCCTTCTAGCATCACCCTCAAATCTTCTTCCTAAAGTAGATATCCCCGGTCTCTTTTTCTTTTTCTTCTCTTTACTCTTCTCTAGCAGAACTTTGAGATCCTCCTGACCCTTTGCCAAGGTCATGAGGAGTTGTTGAAATTGTGAATTTTGTGCCTGTAGGTCCTTCACTGTTTGCTCCAAATCCATCTTGCTGAAATAAACAGCAGAAAGATAAGGAAACCTAGCTCAAAGACCTGTTTGTGCATATGATGAATGATATGTTATTCATGTAATGCATTCAATGGTTCAAAAATTCAAATTTTTTGCAAACAAAAAGAATGCACGTCATATTAAGAAGAAAATTGTTAGTACATAAATGCCCCATGGGCGAAATATTACAAAATTCTTAAGGTAAAAAGACGTTGCGCATCCTATTTGGTGCGATGTAGGTGTTGAGAGTCTCTTCCTCGTGAAGTCGGCGGGTAAGCTCCAAAACCTTCTTCTCACTGGCATAGAAGCTGGCGTCAAAAGTATCCCGTTCTTCCTTGAGTTGGATCCAAATCTTTTGCATTTCCTCCCATGATGTTGGCATGTTAGGATATAGGATAGTGTATGGAACCTCTCCTTCCTTAACAGGCTCTTTAATCAAGAGGAGAATGTGAGGATATGGCATCATAAGATTCTGAGAGCGGGTTCGTACCCACTTGAGGTTAGGCTCAAGGGGGATGGAATTCTTGTGCCCCAATGTCTTACTATCCACCTTGTTAGGCATCCTCCAAGCTCTGACGAACCTTTGTCGAAGTCCTTGCGTATCGCTGTCGAAGTCAAAAACTAGGTCAGGAATCAGCATGTCGTGAGGGCCATCCCTCCGAGCATATCCAAATTGTCTTAAAGCTAGACAAGGGTTGTAGGTAATGCCTCCCCTAATACCAAGTAATGGGACATTAGGGAACTCACCACAACGACCAATGATGATGACATTTTCTCTGGACCGAGAACACCAATATAGATCAGAATGTGTGAGGGTCATCAATCGTTGTGACCACCTTGAACCCTGCTCATTCTTCAAAACTGATTGTGGAATGTGAGAAATAAACCACCTTGCTAGGAGAGGAGTACAGAACATGAGAACACCTCTTTTCCTCATTGTTCGTGTGTAAAATGAGTGTAGGATGTCCCCAAGCAATGTAGGTATGGGATTCTTAGACATGAAAATCTTGACAACATTCACATCTATAAGTTCGTCAGGGTTTGGGAACAAGACCAACCCATAAATAAGGAGTGCCAGAATCTCTTCAAAGGCTTACAGATCCAGGGAATTTCAACACTCTTGTGCCTTCTCAAACAAGAACTTTGCCAAGAAGCCCTTGACACCACTTCTGGTTTCCCAATGCCCCTTGATGTCAGATGGTTGCAAGTGCAGTGCTTGAGCAACATCTTCAGGTTTTAGTTCTTTTTCCGTACCATTGTAGGGTAGTTGATTAAGAATAGGAATTCTCAGGAGTTGAGAAAATTCCTCAAAAGTAGGCACCAATTGGTAGTCGGGGAATGTGAAACAGTGGTGAAGGGGGTCAAAGAATTGGAACAACACTTTCACCATGTCTTCTTCAATGCTGGTGTTGACTAGGTTGAGAAGTCTACCATGTCTTTCACTGAAGAGAGAATTTTCTGGAATTCTAGATGTAAGCTCCTTGAGTTGAGGAGGGATTCTCACAAGGTTGACTTGAATTGTTTTCCTGCGAAGAGATTACATGACCTATAAAACAAGAACAAAGATGAAGATCCAAACCCTTGAAATGGTTAGTGGATGCATATGATGCTTTATGATGTTCATGATGTATGCATAAACACATATACAAGCAAGTCACACAAAACCCTAGTTTCAGGCTTGCATGAGGTTTCATAGGTAAGTACCCTCTTAAGTTTAGTTGGCTCAAAACCTGTCCTATAAATAGTAACCGGGTTCTAAGGAGCTCAATATCATTGGATTATTTTCTATGTTCATTGTTTTGGTTTAGCCACTTAACTAGCGACCAAAATATTCCAAGAAAACAACCCTCAATGAGTGTAGTATCGAGTATCTACCAACTTCAGACTGCACCAAAGTCGGTCATCTCACTACCCCTAATAAAAGGCCAAGATGGTCAAGTAAGGTTCTAGTTCATTAGTGCTTAATGACATCACTCAGCGGCCCCGTATACTCTTTGATTGACTCAAAGGCTATCGGTACTCACAAATATGTCG
Organism: Vicia faba; assembly: GCA_948472305.1. Taxonomy (NCBI): domain Eukaryota; kingdom Viridiplantae; phylum Streptophyta; class Magnoliopsida; order Fabales; family Fabaceae; genus Vicia; species Vicia faba. The sequence continues at coordinate 1,240,101,735 of OX451738.1, forward strand.
CACTAATATAGCTATTGCTTCAACTGTGTCGGTATACCCCGCACAGTTTCCACAATGTATTGCTATCTATAAATGTTTCCCAAATCCGGGTGGAGGATTTCAAGCCCAAACAAGAGAACCAAAATGTAAAGCAAACAACAATCATGCAAAAGGGTGATCTAGGCCCTAAGGTTACTCCACTTAAAAAGTAGTCCCCAGCAGAGTCTCCAGTTCTGTGATACGGTGGGAGAACTGACTTGGGTTTTGCGTTTGTGTTTGCAAATGTTTCGGTTTAGCAAGAGTCGCCATCGACTTTTTATTTTATCCTAAGGAAAGGTCAAAAAGCACAGGAAAGACCTTTGAGATTTTTTCTTGGGTTCGGGGAGTAGATTATAGAAAGGGAAGGTATTAGCATCCTTTCTATCCATGGTTATCCATGGGCTCTTAGTTACTTGCTTAGATCACTTGCCTTTGCTTTTCAATTGTTTGAAATGGTGCTTTGTGTGTGATTTTGAAAGATGTTTTGAAAAGAGGCCATCATTGTGGCAACCTTTGTAATGATTCTTGTTTGAATGTATACAAAGGTGTTTGTCTTTTTTGAAAGGTTTTCAATGTTTTGAAAGTTTTTTTGAAATTGTGTTGTGGAGTGTGTTTTGAAAAAAGTAGCAAGGATGTTTTTTGCAAGTTTGATCAAGTAACTAAGAGTTATCTACCCTATTTTACTCAAAGATCTTTCTTATGTTTTTAACCCTTTTAACAGTGTTCTTTCACCATTGTATTTGGTGAACAACCTTGTGTTAGGATGTTAACGGGACAGGCGCGGGTCATCGTATAGACCATGATAGCAATAGAGTCAAGTATTTTTGGCAATTTTCTTGAGGGACTCGATCATTTTTTAGGCAACTAAGATAGCGTCATCGAGGGACTATGATCATTTTGATTTGTTTTTGTTTTGCCAAAGTACTCAACATGCAACCATGGCCCATTTTTGAAGGCAACAAGTGGATGAAACCCTAGGGGTGCAAGTGTGCATTGTGTTTATTTTTCATGCATATTTATCTTGGATTAGGTCAAGCTAGTTGTTGATTTTATTTTGCATACAAACCCTAGGTCTAAACATGGCATAATTGAAAGCTTTTAAATGTGTGAGAATTTAAATGCTACACTATTACAACATGATATAGGGAGGGGGGTACAAATTTGAATTGGGGATATTTGACAAGGAAATAAATTCTAAATTATTACAACCATATCGAATGTACACGCAATATTTGAATATACAACAATTGAATATGATATAATAAATAAATGTCAAATAAAAGGTATTGTGCACAAAAATGGTTTTTTATATATGTGAAAGGGTATTTTTTATTATGAAATGTAAAATAAAATAAAATAAGCCAAATTTTAATTATTTTGATTATTTAGGGGAAAACCCTAATTTTTAAATAAATAGTAATATTTATCAATTATGTACAATATATGTTAATTTATACAAAAAAAAAAAAATAAAAGTATATTGTAAAAGAGTATTTTTAGTGTCAAATATTAATAAAAATAAAAATGTATTATTTCTATATATTTGTCCTAATTATCTAATAAAATATATATATATATATATATATATATATATATATATATATATATATATATATATATATATATATATATATATATATATATATATATATATATATATATATATATATATATATATATATATATATATATATATATATATATATATATATATATATATATATATATATATATATATATATATATATATATATATATATATATATATATATATATATATATATATATATATATATATATATATATATATATATATATATATATATATATATATATATATATATATATATATATATATATATATATATATATATATATATATATATATATATATTAAACCTATTAAATATACAAAGATAAAAATTGATTTTTATGGATATTTTCAAGAAAATGTTTTTGAATGTAAATAAAAATAACAAATAAAAAATAAATATATTTTTTGTATTATTTTTTTTAAAGTTTTATTAAAAGAAGAAAAGGTTTATTTATACATGTATGCCTAAACAAAATAGATAAATATCAAATAAATATGAAAAAAATGTGGAAAATTATTTTTGGCATTTTTTATATTTGAGCAAAAAGTATAAAGTCAGAATAAAAAATAAAAACATAAAAATGACAAATATTCAATCAAATGGGCCCGAGGGGTGCAAACTGAATAAAGGGGTGCTAAAAGCAAGAATGACTCAGGCCCAGCCCAAGCCATCACCTTCTAACTTTTTTCACATGTTCATGACTGAAATTCTCCTAGCACACTTAATATAAATGAAAGCTGATCACATGTATGGATTCAAGGCTATGAGTACAACATATTTCATTCACAAACCTAAGTCTAACCATTCCTAAATAGAGAGATAGAAGTCCATGAAATACCTGTTTCAGCTTGAATCGAGTAGAGCAATGCAACAACTTCAATGGTGTTTGAGCTTCTGTTGAGCTTTCCTGAGATCCAAGGAAGCTTCTCCAATACTTGGCTTGCTTTGAAACACCTTGTATCGTGCTGTAGAAGTCCACCTGCAAAGCTTGGAAATGAAAATGGAAAAACGTATTAGAGGTGTTACAGCTGGTGTTTAAGGTTTGAAATAGTTTGGATGGATGAAATGGAAGGTGTTTGAATAGGTTTGGGCAAAAATGCACGAGCAAATTGTGTTGTGGAACTCAATCTGCAGGGAGTGCCCTGTTTTGCAGCAAAACAATGGTTTTGTGTATTAGGAGGTATGAGGGATGAATGAGTCGTGCCTTAGGTCTGTTTTGATGTATGGAACTTGTGTGTAAAGTTTGTTTTTGGCCCTTGTTCACAGATATGAGAGTTGGTCTTATTTTGCAATGTTTTTTCTATATGAAGCAAAGATGTGTAAGTGTATCTCACAGGCCTGTACAAGCCATCTTATATGCTGCACACAACCCTCTAGGCCCCCCTCTAATCCCTGGATTTGATTTGCAATCTCATATCTTTGTTCAAGGCTCAATGTTTAGTGGTTTGACATAAAGCTACTTTTGCAAAAATGGCAATATCACTTTTACTACTTAAGGCTTAAACTTGCATGTAATGCCCAAATGGATGAGATAACACCTTATCACAATATTTAGGCATTAAATTATGAAGTGTAAGTTGGTTTTGAGGCCTGCAAGCTAGCATTACACAAGCTGATTTGAAAATGTAAATTGCTATGAACATGCCTTGGCCATGAACAAAAGTGAGTTTTTGCCAACTTTGTGAATTCGATTCTCTCTAACCACAAGGGTGTTTGAGGAGTTCTTGGATAATTTGGAAAGCTTGTAACATGTAATACAATCCATCTCTGTAATGCAACTTGAAACTCTAAGTGGAACTATGTGAAAAATGGCCAAGAAGATGGGTCAAAATCCTGCCTAGATTAGGGCAAATTTCTTATAAGTTAAAAGTTTTTGGTACCCTTGTTCCAAAAATCATAACTTGAGATGAAAGCTTCCTTTGAGAAAACTTTGTGAATCAAAGTTGTAGACTTTGTGATGGACTACAACTTTCATGTTTCAAGTTTTGTTTTAATCCATTTTCATCTTGGTGAAAAAATGGGACAAAGTTAGGAAAAAAAAAGAAAATTTCATAACTTAGAAAATTTCTAAGTTGTGAATTTTTTTCATTTTAAACCCTAATTTGCATTTTTGGGTTTCTTGATGGACAAGTTTCATAATTTGACATGTCTTGATGAAAAATTAATCTTGGCACTTGATTTTGACCAAAAAGTCAAAGTTTGACTTTTCATTGTACAATCAAATTTTGATCAGTTGACTGAAAAAAATCATCTGTCAATCCTATGCATTTGAGATCTTTTGAACTTGTTGAGTGGATCAAGACAAAGTAATTGGGTCCTTGAGTCCATATGTGAGCTTGGTTTGCCATTGGTTAGGTCAAACAGTCAAAAATTGCCTTTGTGCAGTCAAAACCCTAAAAATGACCATTTTGCCCTTTTGGTGATCTGATCAAATTTCTTGTGAAATTGTGATCCAAACTTGATAAAATGGTTCATATGAGTGCATAATGTTGATGTGGGTAAAATTTCATGAGGTTTGACTGTCAATTGGCTACAGTTGACTTTTTCCCCAATACAACTGATTTCTAGGTCAACTGTCCAATTGACTGGGTAAAACTTTGAATCAAAGCCTGAAACTTGGTAAGGACAAACTTGTGAGTCCAACATGAAGTATGAAAGTCACTTTGGGCATTTTAGGTCAAAACATCCCTGTGCAAACTCAAACCCTAATTTAGGTCAACAATGCAAGGAAGGGTCTTGAACAGAACAAACCCTAGCTTGATCTTGAATTCCAAGAGTCTTGTGATGAGAAAGTGTTGATGAAATGAGAGGGCAAATTTTGGAGTACAACAAATATGTATATTTATATACAACTAACTTGTATATTAAGTAGACTAACAAATCCTTATTGAGATTGAGCTTAAGATTACCCAACTTGGATTATATATTCTATCTTAACATACCCCACTATAATTCAAGTTGTCGAACCTACGCCAATCATAGTCGATCTGAACTATTTCTAATTTCTTTCTCAAATTCATGAATTTGTCGATCCTCAATCCTTTGGTAAATGAAATTCTGGCAGCAGATAATCAATGTCACAGTGAATGTTATGACACCGTATCTGACTTTCTATAAGACAGTAAATCAAAAAGCAGTAAAGAACACAGTCAATTGTTTACCCAGTTCAGTGTGAAACAACACCTACTCTGGGGGCTACCAAGCCAGGGAGGAAATCCACTATAAGAGATATTAATTCAAGAATAAACCAACCAGTTTATCTCCTTCACTTAAGACCTACCCAATGCAACTTCAATCTAAGTACAACTTAAACCTGAGTTCCTACTCACTCCCCCTCAATCACAACAGTGATACTAAACAATTGACTAATGAAATAATGAAGACACTCTTCAGAACATACACTTGATTATGCTTCACAGCTTTTAATCAAGTAACACAAACACTCGTGCTTCAAAGCTTTGAGTGATACATAAACCTAACTTGACCTTGCTTCAAAGCTTTAGTCAAGAGACACAAACACTCTTGCTTCAAAGCTTTGAGTGATACACATCCCTTACAATCAAAACCTACTCCAAGTCACTTATCACACTGATACTTGCTTGGATTACAGTAGTTAAAACTATACAGCCCCTAATTGATCTTCTGTCAAAGAGTTAATTTTCCAACAGCTTCCCTGTTGAATATATATGCAGCTGTTTCTTCAGTTAGGGCTTCCACGAAAAGCTAGGGTTAATTAGGGTTAACCTCAAGACTTGGTCACAAGACTTTATCAACAAGATTAGGGTTGAGCTAGGTTAACCTAAAGTCCACGTGAGATTCTGTTCTAGAAAGTATGAACCAAATTCCTGAAAAATCTCAGAATTAACCAAACTGCAAAGCTGTTAGATCAGTACAGGATGTCTTAACATTGGTTATGACAACAGAAATCCTGTTTACTGATTTGGTAGAAGGTAATAAATATGATCATTGCAAAATGCTCAGATACACACTCATAAATAGCAGCTACTGTATGCCATTCTTTTTCTGCATAAAGTACCTAAAAACCTAGAATGTTATGACATCAGTCATGACATTCACACACCTGGTTTTACCAAAAATACATGCCAATAACTAAACACTTACAAACTCCCCCTTTGGCAAATTTTTGGCTAAAACCCCTAAACATTCAGAGAATAGAGAGCAGCAGAAATAATATGTCTGCAGAAAAAAATAATGTCTACCAAGTAATTAACACAAAATCTTCTCCCCCTCTTTAGCCATAAATAGGCCAAAGATACATGTACTTATAGGTTATACAGTCATCCAAAATGAGTAATAAAAACAACAATAATTCTGAAATCACTTGCAGCAACAGGAATTAGTAGCAAGCTTGACACTTCACTGATCTTCAAGCACTGCCATCTTCAGAGGAGGCACTTTCTTCAGCATTAAGCTGATCTTCAGCAGCATCCTCTTCCCTTCTTTGTCCTTCAGTTTCCTCCTGTTCTAATCTGGAAATTAGGTTCTCAAGAGTCATTTTTCTTGTCTCCAGCTCTTTGCAGGTTTCCTTCAGCACAACTATAACATCAGATGTCTTGGACTGAGTTTTGACAGTTGATGTCTCAGCTGATGTCATGACAATGTCAGGAACATGAGTTCCCTGAAATAGCTTATAGTGCAACCCAAGAGCAGGGTCTCTTTTGCAGACAATATCTCTTTCCACTAGAATGTCAGGATACTGAGCAAGGACAATACCACATAGGAGGGAGGGGAAGGCAATAGGGCCTTTAACAGCATAGCTTCCAGCATGTTTTAAAGTTTGATCAAAGATATACCTGCCATAGTCAAATTCTGTCCTGGTTCCAACAGCAAAAATGAATCTTCCCAATCCTGTGGAGATGGTTGATTTATGGTTGGTAGGAACCCAGTTGGCTGCACCAATCTTGTGCAGGATGGCAAATTTCATGCTTATCTTGCTAGCATTCAGCTTGCCTTTTAAGGGCCAACACTTGACTTGATTTGCAGTGATGGTTTGGCATACTTGATTGTCAGTAACCTCTAGTTCAGGGCAAGCCTCATCTGGTCTTCCAAGGAATTTGTTTATTTTAGAGGGAGAGAAATTAACCTTTCTTCCTCTCACATAGACACATTTAAAGTCAGCTGACCTTCCATCAACACATCCATCAGATAAATTCACTATGAATTCTTTGACAAGATTTTCATAGCAGTTGGTAAACTTTACCACAGTATTCATTAGTCCAGCAACTTTGATTAGGTCCATGATCTCCTTACATTCCATGGCACCATTGTTTAGTTCTCTTTCCAAGGCTATTCTTTTCAAACAAACATACTTCCATCTGTTGGCATTTTCAGGGTGGTGAAAAGAAATGTTATCAGTGGGGACTTCAAGAACTTTAGCCATTTTTCTTGAAGGGAGTTTCCTTCTGATAGGAATGTCTTCAGCATCAACTTCAAATTCTGATTCCTCATCAGAATCAGAAGGTTCAGGCTCCTTCCTTTTCTTTGCTATTGGTTGTCTCACAGGCTTTGAGAGACTACTAGCATGTACTCGGGTTTTCACCTTCCCTTTGGACACTCCATTCTTCACAGTTTCTACACCAGTCTTGCCTTCAGATCTGGTTTTCTTGTGAGTAACATCAGCAGTCTTCTCTTTGGTCAGACATTTTGCAGCATCCTGCTTGCCTTTTCTGTTCATCATTCTCCTAGCTATGCTAGGGTTGATATTTGCAATTAGGTCATTGTCAGAGTAGTCTTCATCCATATCAATAACCGGGGGTTCAACATCCTTCTCTGAAGGGTTCTGGAGATCATCAAGATTTTCAGATGATTTCTGAATGTTGTCATTCGGTGTCTCAACATTCTCAGAGACATCTGGATTTATTTCAACATTTGGACTTGCTGATTCTTGATTTAAAGGAACAGAAATGCCAGGTACAGAGTGGTTCTCACGCAGAATTCTTGTAACAAGCCTAGCTATTGCTTGATGAACATAAGCTGAGCCTTCCCTATTTGGAACAGAAGATGATGGTTGAGAGGGATTACCGGATGAAGTAGCTTGAGACCTTCCTGCATGCCTTGTTCTCAGCTTTTTAACCTTAGAGGGGTTAGTTGCCAGTTCTCTAAGAGGAGTAATCTCCAGGACTTCAGAATCCATGCATGTGGTGATTGCCCTAGAATCTCGATCAGAGGATGCGGATGAAACAATCGTCTTGGAAGAGGATGATGTTTGAGACATTTTGATATTCTTAGAAAACCAGTAGCAACGAGAGAGAAATCTTTGATTGAGAGAATGGGGATTGTTGCAGAGCCAAGAGAGGAAGGAGGTAAATGAGTGTCTATTCAACTTCTTAATAATTTTGAAAGAAATAGGAAAACATATGATTAACCCAATCAAAATAGACTTAACACAAAAAACTCCTTCATCCCTTGTTTTAAGCAAAATTAATTGCTACATTTCCTCATGTTGGCAAATACCCAACTTGCCCCTCAAATTTTCAAATTGATTTGCATCAAGTACTTTGGTAAAAATGTCAGCCAGCTGTAGTTTAGTGGCAACATGTTCCAGTTTAATCGTCTTCTCCTCTACAAGATCTTTGATAAAATGATGTCTAATGTCAATATGCTTGGTCCTGCTATGCTGAATAGGATTCTTGGAAATGTTGATTGTACTCAGATTGTCACAGTACAATGTCATAACATCTTGTGTGACATTATACTCAGTAAGCATCTGTTTCATCCAGATCATTTCAGAACAGCTACTACCAGCTGCAATGTACTCAGCTTCAGCAGTAGAGAGAGACACACAGTTCTGTTTCTTGCTGAACTAGGAGACCAGATTATTTCCTAAGAAGAAACATCCTTCAGAGGTGCTTTTTCTATCATCAGCACTTCCAGCCCAATCAGCATCACAGTAACCAGTCAGAGTTGGTTCACAACCATGAGAGTACAGCAAGCCATAGTTGTAAGTTCCACTTACATACTTCAAAATTCACTTCACTTGGTTGATATGACTGACTTTAGGATTAGCTTGGTATCTTGCACATACTCCAACTGCAAAAGCAATGTCAGGTCTGCTGGCTGTTAAGTACAGCAGACTTCCTATCATGCTTCTGTACAGGCTTTGGTCCACCTTAACCCCACTTGAATCTTTGGATAGCTTTAAATGAGTAGGTGCATGAGTCCTTTTGTGACTGGAATTCTCCATACCAAACTTCTTGAAAATGTTCTTTATATACTTGCTTTGAGATAGAAAAATTGAGTCTTCCATCTGTGTGACTTGCAGTCCAAGAAAGTAGGTCAATTCTCCCATGAGGCTCATTTCGAATTCAGCCTGCATCTGGTCAGCAAAATGTTTAACCATTTGATCTGACATTCCCCCAAACACTATGTCATCAACATAGATTTGAGCTACCATTATCTTTCCACCTTCATTTTTGACAAAAAGGGTTTTATCCAAGCCTCCTTTTATGTATCCTTTGTCAGAGAGAAATTTTGTCAACCTTTTGTACCATGCTCTAGGAGCTTGTTTCAGGCCATATAAAGCTTTCCTCAATTTGTAGACATGATCAGGATAGTTTGGATCCACAAATCCTTTAGGTTGTTCCACATAGACTTCCTCATTTAAGTACCCATTTAGGAAGGCACTTTTTACATCCATCTGAAATAACTTGAACTTCAGGAGACAAGCAATTCCCAATAAGAGTTTGATAGATTCCAGTCTGGCTACAGGGGCAAAGGTCTCATTAAAATCAACCCCTTCAACTTGAGTGTATCCTTGGGCAACAAGTCTTGCCTTATTCCTGGTGACAACTCCTTCAGCATCTGATTTGTTCTTGTATATCCATTTTGTGCCAATGATGTTTGTTCCCTCTGGTCTAGGAACTAACTCCCATACTTCATGTTGCTTGAATTGGTTCAATTCATCTTGCATTGCACCAATCCAGTATTCATCAGTTAAAGCCTCCTTAACATTTCTTGGTTCAATTTTAGACACAAAGCAAGAGTTTGAGATGATTTCTCTAGATCTTGTAATGACTCCACTGTTGGGATCTCCTATGATGAGTTCTTTAGGATAATCTTTCTGAATTCTGATGGAAGGGATTTTGCTAGCTTCCTTGGATTCAGATTCTGCTGCAGTGGTGTTAGGTAGGTCATTCTGTTGAGTTGAAGCCTCAAAGAATGTCTCAACATTACAAGGGACATCTGTTTCCTCATGATAATCATCAACTATGAAATTTATTGATTCCATCATGACTTTGGTCCTGGAATTGAATACCCTATAAGCTCTGTTGTTGGTGGAGTATCCTAGAAATATTCCTTCATCACTTTTAGGATCCAGCTTTCTCCTTTGATCACGATCTGCCAGAATATAGCATTTGCTACCAAATACATGGAAGTACTTCACTGTTGGCTTTCTTCCTTTCCAGAGTTCATAAATGGTGGATGAGGTTCCCTTTCTCAAAGTGACTCTGTTATGGACATAACAGGCTGTATTCATAGCTTCAGCCCAAAAATGAATAGGAAGTCTTTTGGCATGTATCATTGCTCTGGCAGATTCCTGTATGGTCCTGTTTTTCCTTTCTACAACTCCATTTTGTTGAGGAGTTATAGGAGAAGAGAATTCATGATTAATTCCTTCTGAGGAACAGAACTCATTAAACTTATTGTTTTCAAATTCCTTGCCATGATCACTTCTGATTCTGACAATGCACCCTTCTTTTTCTCTTTGAATTCTTTTGCACAGTTCTTTAAAAACTTCAAATACATCAGATTTTTCCCTAATGAAGTTAATCTAGGTGAATCTGGAAAAATCATCCACAACAACATAGGCATATCTTTTTCCACCAAGACTTTCCACCTGCATTGGTCCCATCAGATCCATATGTAGAAGTTCTAGAACCTTAGAGGTGGTCAGATGTCTTGACTTTGGATGTGACATCCTAGTCTGCTTACCAACCTGACATTCACCACAAACTCTCCCTTCATCAATTTTCAGTCTTGGAATCCCTCTGACTGCCTCCATGGATATAATCCTTTTTATTCCTCTTAAATGTAGATGGCCAAGTTTTTGGTGCCACAGTTTCACTTCTTTTTCTTCTTTGGCAATAGAACACACAGTGGAGTAATTAGTGTTCTCAGGCTCCCACAAGTAGCAGTTATCTTTGGATCTGACTCCTTTCATTACAACTTCTTGTTTCTCATTAGTTACAAGACATTCAGATTTTGAGAAGTTGACCTTGAATCCTAGATCGCATAATTGACTGATACTTATGAGATTAGCAGTCAGGCCTTTTACCAGCAATACTTCATTTAGATTTGGAACTCTAGGGAAGTCCAAGTTTCCAACTCCTTTGATTTCTCCTCTAGCACCATCTCCAAAGGTCACATAACTAGTGGTGTGAGGTTTAACATTATTGAGAAGGTTCTTGTTTCCAGTCATGTGCTTAGAGCATCCACTGTCAAAGTACCAGTCTTCCTTTGCAGAGACTCTAAGGGAAGTGTGGGCTATCAGGGCAGTAGCCTTTTTCTTCCACTGTGGAGTATGTGCTACCTTGTTAGACTTAGGTTTGACACCTGGGTTCTGATTAGGGTATCCATACAATCTGAAGCAGAATGGCTTTATGTTACCAAACCTCCCACAATGATGACATCTCCATCTTTGGTACTTTGTCTTCATATTTCTCTGTTCCCGATGTTGAGTGCTATGTTGTGACATATGCTTTGACATTTGTTTATCAGGCCTGATCTTCTTGTCTGTACCAGTTTTCTTTGCTGCCACAAATCCTAGACCAGACTTGTTTCTCACATTTTGTCCAACCTGAAGGATGTCTTCCAATTTGTCAGTTCCATTTGTCAGCATTTTGACAGATTTGGTCATCTGATCCAGTTTTGAGTTCAGCATTTGAACTTCCCCTTCTAGATGACTTATAGTTTCAATGTCTGCCCTTTTCTCAGCCTCCAACTTTATTATGAGTTTTGTTTGTCTCTCATTTTTATGACAGACTTCAGCACTTCTGATACATAATTTCTTGTAGGTATCATCCAGTTCTTCAAATGTCACTTCCTCATCACTAGTGTCACTATCAGAGGTACAAATGTCTGTTAGTGCAGTAACTAGTTTGGCAGATTCTTCTTCAGAATTACTTTATGAATCACAGTCAGACCAAGTAACAGACATTCCTTTCTTTTGTTTCTTAAGAAAGGTAGGACATTCAGCTCGAATGTGCCCATATCCTTCACATCCATGGCATTGGATTCCTCTGCTTTGATTTCCCTTCTCTTCAGACTTTGGTCTTCTGCTGGAGTCATAAGATCTGTTAATGTCAGAAGGAATGTTCTTAACATTTGACCTTGACTTTGGATCCATTCTCTTGATGAGTTTGTTGAATTGTCTTCCAAGCATGGCTATAGCTTCTGAAATATTTTCTTCTTCATCCTCTTTGTTTTCATCTTCAGTGTTGGATACAAGTGTTATGCTCTTGTTTTTCTTGTCAACATTGTCACTGATCCCCATCTCAAAGGTATGAAGAGACCCAATGAGTTCATCCACCTTCAGCTTGCTGATATCCTGGGCTAACTCTATAGCAGTTACCTTCATTGCAAATCTTTTAGGCAAGGATCTGAGAATCTTTCTCACCAGTTTTTCTTCTGACATCTTTTCTCCCAATGCTCCTGAGGTGTTGGCAATTTCCAAGATATTCATGTGAAACTCATGAATGGTTTCATCTTCCATCATCCTTAGGTTCTCAAATTTGGTAGTCAGCATTTGAAGTCTTGACATTTTTACTTTGGATGTGCCCTCATGGGTAGTTTTGAGAGTGTCCCAAACTTCCTTGGCCAATTCAGATTGATGTACAAGTCTGAATATGTTTCTATCAATTCCATTGAACAAGGCATTTAATGCTTTGGAATTACCCAGGGCTAGCTCATCTTCTTCTTTGCTCCATTCTTCCTCAGGCTTCAGACTGATTGTCCCATCTTTCTCAGTTATGGTGGGATGGTTCCATCCTTTGTCAGCATCTCTCCAAGCCTTTTTGTCTAGTGATTTTAAGAAGGCAATCATACGAGGTTTCCAGTAGTCATAATTTGATCCATCCAGAATGGGTGGGCTGTTTCCAAAAACTCCTTCTCTGTCCATAGCGCCAGAAAGTGATATCCCTAGATCTCACCCAGTAAGACAGGCAGGGTGCCTGCTCTGATGCCAATTGAAATTCTGGCAGCAGATACTCAATGTCACAGTGAATGTTATGACACCGTATCTAACTTTCTATAAGACAATAAATCAAAAAGCAGTAAAGAACACAGTCAATTGTTTACCCAGTTCAGTGTGAAACAACACCTACTCTGGGGGCTACCAAGCCATGGAGGAAATCCACTATAAGAGATATTAATTCAGGAATAAACCAGCCAGTTTATCTCCTTCACTTAAGACCTACCCAATGCAACTTCAATCTAAGTACAACTTAAACCTGAGTTCCTACTCACTCCCCCTCAATCACAGCAGTGATACTAAACAATTGACTAATGAAATAATGAAGACACTCTTCAGAACATACACTTGATTATGCTTCACAGCTTTTAATCAAGTAACACAAACACTCGTGCTTCAAAGCTTTGAGTGATACATAAACCTAACTTGACCTTGCTTCAAAGCTTTAGTCAAGAGACACAAACACTCTTGCTTCAAAGCTTTGAGTGATACACAACCCTTACAATCAAAACCTACTCCAAGTCACTTATCACACTGATACTTTCTTGGATTACAGTAGTTAAAACTATACAGTCCCTAATTGATCTTCTGTCAAAGAGTTAATTTTCCAACAGCTTTCCTGTTGAATATATATGCAGTTGTTTCTTCAGTTAGGGCTTCCACGAAAAGCTAGGGTTAATTAGGGTTAACCTCAAGACTTGGTCACAAGACTTTATCAACCAGATTAGGGTTGGGCTAGGTTAACCTAAAGTCCACGTGAGATTCTGTTCTGGAAAGTATGAACCAAATTCCTGAAAAATCTCAGAATTAACCAAACTGCAAAGTTGTTAGATCAGTACAGGATGTCTTAACATTGGTTATGACAATAGAAATCCTGTTTACTGATTTGGTAGAAGGTAATAAATGTGATCATTGCAAAATGCTCAGATACACACTCATAAATAGCAGCTACTGTATGCCATTCTTTTTTTGCATAAAGGACCTAAAAACCCAGAATGTTATGACATCAGTCATGACATTCACACACCTAGTTTTACCAAAAATACATGCCAATAACTAAACACTTACAGTAAAAATGTCGATCAACTGTGCTTCACTTGAGCAATGTCTTACTTCAAGTTCACCTCGATTTACCTTATCTCTTAAGAAGTGAAATCTAGCTTTTACATGCTTACTCCTTCCATGCTTATAATATAAACAGTAGTGGAAACAACTTCACCCTATAAAGATTTTGCAAAACTCTTTTGCTTTAGCATGCATCTCGCCATATCCAATATGGTTCATTTTCTTCTTTCTGCAATTCCATTATGTTGAGGTGTATAAGGAGCAATTACCTCATGATCGACATCATGATCTGCACAGAACTCTTTAAATATCTTGGACGTGTATTCGCCACCTCCATCTGTTCACAAAACTTTGATCTTATTTCCGCTCTGGTTTTCAACAAGTATCTTGAATATCTTAAAGATTTTGAATACTTTATCCTTTCACTTGATCACATAGATCCAGAGTTTTCGATTGTACTCATCAACAAATGAGACAAAATATATGTTCCCACCAATTGTATGCTCCTCAAAAGGGCCACATACATCTGAATGTAAGACTTCTAGTATGTAGGAGGATCTCATTGACATAGCCAAAATGAAATAATTTATGTACTACTTCCATACTAGGCAGCCTTCACAGAGTTTGTCAAGCATCACAAGACTTTGTATATCTGTCACCATATCTTAAATAATTAGTTGATTGAGCAACCTAAAGTTCAGATGGCCAAGCCTCAATTACCACAACCAATTATTCTTGTGGTTGACAATTGTTTTCAGAAATTGCACCTAAGTCGAATCGATAATGATTTTAAATGTCCTATTCTTCGACAAAGGAGATTTCAAGATCAAATTATTCTGAGTGTCGAACAGTTCCAAAGCTCCATCTTTCATAACCACTAAGAAACCTTTTTTGATTAGTTGTCTAACACTTAGTAGATCTCACTTCATTCCAGGTATATAGAGTATGTTGTACCCCAAAATTTTCCCTCCCATAAATCTTCAAAGTTTTGACAAGCATCGCCTCAAATGGTTCAAAGTCTACTCAAGGGCTACACAGTCAACCACTCTCCTAAGCCATGCAAATTAGGGTTTTGGTTCCTGCAGGGAAGTTGAGGTTTTCAAGGGTCCAATCAAGTCCCATATGCTCATACACATTGTCAAGCACCTACATGTCAAATTTCAAGGCTCATAAGGTCAAGTTGCACAGTCAAAAACCCTAATTGCTCCACAGTCAACTGCAGGGGCAAAATGGTCATTTGGCAGTCAAAAGTCAAAAATTTTGGTCAACATCTTATTTTGAAGCCACAATCATCATTTGATCAAGTCTTGATCATGATTTCACAAGAATGGCTCAAAAATCATCAAGGTGTCAAAAGTTTCTATTTTTGGACAGTTGAAAAGTCAACTGTAACTTGACCAAGGCATAACTTCCACATGGTTTATCATAAAAATTCCATCCAATGCTCATCTTGAAGGGGAAGAAATTTCCTACAACTCATCTTCACACTCCAAGTCCAAGAAATGCTCTCACAAAAAGTTATCAATTTCAACATTATAGGTCATTTTCAAAAGTCAACAAAAAGGGACTTTAAGTCAAAGACCATAACTTGAGATTGGTAAATCAAAATGACATGGGACCAAAGCCATTGGTTAGAGGACTTCAAGACCTTTCCAAAATGTCCAAGAACATGTTCATAACTTCAAAATTGAGCAAGATATGCATTGGAGAAGTTGGGAAATTTTTGTGAAATGGCCAAAATCATTTATCCTTGAAATTTCATTTTTGACAAAAGGGGCCCACTTTTTCCACTTGAATCAGCTTGGCCATGCTTCCCACGTGTCCCACATTTTATTTCAAAATTTAAAATTAATTTTTTCATTTTTATTTGATTTTATTGGATTTAATTCATTTTAAATCTTTTAAAATCAAATGAAAATCAAAAAGATTAATTAAGGGACATATCTTGCTTTGATTAGCTTTGAACCGCCATTATACACATCCCAAATTCGTGCAAAGGGCTAAAGCTAGCAAGAATTCAAATTTGGCTCAAAAATGGAAGGTGTTTTAATGGAGTTTATAGCAAAATCTTAAGCATGAATGCAAGGCATTATTGGCCATAATTCTTATCAAAACTCATTACATAACACATATGCAAGACATCACAAGCAAGATCACGACCTGAGAGCTCCAAAAACGGCCATACAAAATTGCAAAATTGTCACACAAACTTGAAATCTGAAAACCTCCTTACAGCACGTTTTAAGTCCCCATTCCCACCCAAACACATTCCTGGCATCTCAAGGAAACTTTTACAATCAAAAGCCAATCCAAACGTGCCCAGAATCTCAGCACTCAGGCCCAAACAGTTTACTTTTTTTCTTGAATTCTATGTGATCACTCATGCGTTTTTTTGACATTTTTTGAATTGATTTACACTCATACTAACATCCTGAAGCTTTTGGTATTACTTGATTGAGCAATAGCATCCCATGTCAAAAGTTTCCATTGATGGACATTAGGGTTTCAGAGGTTTGGAATTAGGCGTTTGCACATACTGTAAAATTGGGACATCAAACTGCCATGGTTGAATTCGTGATATCCAAACGAATCGCTTCATAACCTCGCGCTCAATTTATGGTCAAGCATGGCCTAATCGCTATTATCCATAGGTCTGTGTTTTGGGGGGGTTTAAAACCCACGCTATCTCTTTTTGTTACAGGGATGAACGGAGAAGAAGATTGCATGGCGAGACATGACTGGAGGATTTAAATTCCAGCGCGTTTTTTTATTTTCATAACATTGACTTTGGTTTTGTTTTATAATATTTATTATCTATTACACTACAAACGCGCACCAATAGCTCACTTGGTCAAGGCATTCGCTGGTAAGCATTGGGACCTGGGTTCGAATCCCAGGTCCCCTCAAATAATTTCTATTGTTTTGTTTCACATACTTCCATGCAGTGTAAGTCCCCAGGGCTCATCATACATCCTCAAGCATTCATTTGCCACGTAATCTGATTGATCAATCCAATGGTCACAAAAGCAGTCCACCATGTACGCTGGTCAACTGATGCATACGGTATTCCAGAAAGTCCAAAGGGGCCCAGATTTCTTGGGCCAAATTCCTCAAATACACCTCCTCTAGGGGCCTGATACCCCATGGTTTGTTCAATTTGCCATTTTTATTTATTTCTCCTTTTATTCTCTAAATTGTTTTTTTTTAATTTAATTAATTGTTTTCCTTTAAATTGCACAAAATATTTTTTTATAACACAAAAAAATCAAAAATCATAAAATTAAAAAATATGTTTTATTTAATATTTAAGTCACTAATTTTTGTAAATAAATTTAATAATCAACTTAGTAAAATTAGGTTTTATTTTAATCTTTTCTTAAATAACTAAAATACATAAAAATTAGGTTTTTAGCATTTTTTATTCTTTTCTCAATAAATAAATTTTTTCTTATTACTATTATTATTAATTATTAATTATTTTGTAAATAAATATGTAATTAATTAATTAGAGTAAATTAGGTTCAAACTTAAATATTTTTCTTTAACAAATTAAAAATAATTTAGAACTAGGGTTTGATTTAACT
Organism: Vicia faba; assembly: GCA_948472305.1. Lineage (NCBI taxonomy): Eukaryota > Viridiplantae > Streptophyta > Magnoliopsida > Fabales > Fabaceae > Vicia > Vicia faba. The sequence continues at coordinate 1,240,119,206 of OX451738.1, forward strand.
TCTAATTTAATTAATTTCCTTTATTTTATAAATACAAAAAACATCAAAAAATAACTTCTTTTCTTATTAAATAATTAATTGCCTCTTAATTTCAATTTAATTTCTTTAAAGGGTCCAACGCCCTCGCGTATTCGATTCTAATTTCTTTTCGCGCGTTTGTCTTTATCTTTTGTTTCAAATATTATGTAATTGCCCAAGCTTTGTAATAGTAATTAGGAAATTTACTTTCTGCATTTTATCAAAAAATCGGGTCTTTGTTAATTTGGCGATGTATAGACCTGCGCCTTGTAATAGCGTAGGACTTTTATTTTCTGCACTTTAATTTCCGCACCCTTTAAACTGCTAATCACATGAAAGAATGAATGGCCCAAATAAAATCAAAGCGTAGATCACCATAATGCATGACAAGATAAAATATAACTGAAAACAATACACAAATTCACACACCACTCTTAGGGTACGCCTCACTGTTGCCTTGCCCCTCGAAACGTGGTCGTCGAGTATAGGACGTTTTAGTAAGTCCTTATGTCCATGACCCATGGCATAAGGGTAGCTTCTAAGGTGTCCTACTATTGCTATGGTGACCACATTGTTGCCTTGCCCCTCGAAACGTGGTCGTCAAGTATATGACGTCTTAGCGGTCCTTATGTCCATGATCCAGTTGCCTCGAAATAGTTGCCTCGAAACAGTTGCCTCGAAACGGTTGCCTCGGATTAAAAAAAGGATCAAGGACATAAGGGTAGCTTCTAAGGTGTCCTACTGTTGCTTCGGTGACCACACTGTCTCTAAAATCGAATTGACCCGAACACCTCCAACGGTGGTGCTACCTACCTCTCAATGGTGGGATGGCACTACCTTAAGGACATTTACACAGCCTAATTCCTTAGGGTAGGTAGATGACTCGTAGATACTTGCTCTAATTCAAAACAAATCAAAAAATCTTTTCACACCGACACTTTTCCAAAAGCTTTCAAAACAACTTTTCAAACACTATTGAGGACTGATACAAGAGTCGAACTGAAATTTTAAACGAAACTTTTTCAAACCCATTCACAATTGAAAAGCAAACAAACATTTTGAAAACACAAATGAGCAAGTATCTAAGAGCCCATGGATAACCATGGATAGAAAGGGTGCTAACACCTTCCCTTTCTATAAATCTACCTCCCGAACCGAGAGCAATCTCATAAGGAATTTTTCTGTGCTTTTGTCCTTTCCTTGTTTGGAGAAAATAAAAGACGGTGGCGACTCTTTCTTACCGCGACATTTCGCGAACCAGCATTAAACAGTCAGTTCCAGATCCACCGATCACAGAACTGGCGACTCTGCTGGGGACTAAATTATAAAGTGAGGTGTTCCTTAGGATAGTTCATAACTGTGTTTTCAATTGCTTTGACTTGTTTGCTTTAAAATTGTGGGTTGCATCGGAGTTACATAGATCCTAACCCGGATCTGGGGATACCCTGTTAGGTAGCATAAGCTGTGAGGGACCTGTCCGGCGTAGACCGACATGGGTGAAGCAGTGGCTACGTTGGTGTGGCACCTTGGTCTGTACCGATATCCCTTGTGTCGCAACGAGGAGAATATGGGTCTTCTGAGGAGTCATTAAGCACCAACCGACCTTAGAACCTTAAATGACTCAACTTGGCCAATAGAACAGTAGCAGTATGCTACACCCATTGAGGCTAAACTCTCGTGATGGTTCTGGCTGCAAGAAAAGGTTGCGATGCTGGAGTTATGACCGATTGAGGGTAGTCAGTGATATTGGGATCCTCTAGAACCCGATTACTTCTGATAGGACAGGTCTTAACCAACAAACTGAAAGAGGGTAATACCTAGACCCCATGCTGTCCTAAACTCTAAGGGCTGTGGTGTGACTTGTGTGCCTTATCATGTTTGCTTTTGTGAATATTTGTGGTGTGCTTTATCATAACATCATGCCATCATGAATATTGCATGCATCCTGCATAAGGACTGACCATTTCAAAGACAAGAGGGTTTCATCTTTGCGCTGTTTTGTAGGACACCATGATGCCTATGCGAAGGAATACTATCAGGTTCAACTTTGTTCACCCACTTGAGTTGCTTGAAGAGTTGGTTAGCAGAATTCCAAATACCACTTCCTTCATCCAGAGGCATGGTTCTCTTATCGGCTTAGTCACTGCAAAGTAGGACCAACAACTGATGGGTGTCCTGACCCAGTTTTATGACCCTCTGTACCAGTGCTTCACCTTTCAAGACTTCCAGCTGGTCCCTACCCTGGAAGAGTTCTCTGATTTGCTGGGTATCCCTATCTTGGATCAGACTCCCTTCACTGGTTGGGAAAAGACTCTTAGGTTTGAGGAGATTGCAGCAGCCCTTCCTTTGACCAACAAGGAAGTGATGGACAACTGGGAGACTAGAAGCGGAGTTAAGGGCTTCTTGGTTAAGTTTATGATTGGAAAAGTTAACAGTTTCTAGAATGACCTGGACTTTAGGGCGTATGAAGACATTCTGGCTCTCTTAATCTATGGCCTAGTCTTGTTTCCTAATCCTGATAGCTTCATTAACGTCACTGCCATAAGGATCTTCATGTCTCGGAACCCTGTGCCCACTCTCTTGGGTGATATCCTGCAACAACTCTATGCTCGTACTGCTCGAAGACGAGGAACTCTGTGGTGTTGTACTCCTTTGTTGGTGAGGTGGTTTATTTCGCACCTCCCCAAGTTCGTGCTAAAGAACCAAGAAGGAAGAGGCTGGGCTCATAGGCTAATGTCTCTCACTGATAGTGACATCATTTGGACTCTCAGAGGTTTGGATGAGGTAGCTGTTATTGATCGTTGCGGAGAGTATCCTAATGTTCCATTGATTGGCACTCAGGGCGGAATCTCTTATAATCTATGTTTAGCTCTCCGTCAGTTTGGAAGAGCCAGAAGAGCAGGGCCTCAGGAGATGCAGGTGCCTCACATCAGTTTTGAGTTTCAGAAAGATAGTGACGAACTGCACCGTAGATTCATCAAAGCTTGGGACATAATTCACAAAGCTGACCCACAAGAGTTGGGACCGAAGACTTCTCTACCTATGGAAGCCTACTCCAAATGGGTCCGCATCCGTGCTCAGAAGTTAGGTATGCCATATGAAGCTGTCAGGCCTATCATTCTTGAAAGTCCTGATGAAGATGGGATTCCTCCAACTGTTCTCCCTCCTCAGATACCCACTGATGTTGATACACTAAAGAGGTCTTGGGCGCAACTACAGGAAGAGCGGGATTATTATCGGGAAAAGTTCAACGAACAGGAACAGAAGATCTAGAAGCTGACCAAGCAACTGGAGAACGAGCGGGCCCTGAATGACTATATCTGTACTGAGAAGAGGAGGCCATGGGAGCACTGATGGGCTCTGGATGTTTCTTTTACAACTTTATTTCCTTTTCAGTATTTTCACTCTTGTAACGCCTAAGGGCAGATTGTTGAACAATTCAAGTTTGAATCTAATAAAGTGTGTTTCTTTTGTTTACAAAGTTGACTCCCTATTGTCTTTGAAAACATAATTCATACGCATTTCATTCATCATATGCATTACAGGTGCCCTTTTCCTACAGGTTGCTTAATCTTCTTCGCTGTTTATTTCAGCACTCAAGCATCATGAATCCTGAACTCACTACCGAGCAATCTATCAAGGCCCTCCAGGCCCAGAACGCCCAATTTCAGGAGATGGTCATGAACTTGGCCCAGGGACAACAAGAGCTGAAGGCTTTGCTCCTGAAGAAGAACAAGAAGAAGAAGAGGACTGTGTTATTCAACACTGGGCGCAGACTCGGGAACACATTGCAGAATGAAGCTGAGAGGACTACTCCATCTGTGGGGGAAGGTAGTCACCAAGAGAGGGAGGTCCCTAGTCCTGTGGTCTCTGACACTGAGACAGACTTCAACAATGAACAGTACCCTCCTGCTGAAGACCGATACAAGCAGCTGGAGGACAGATTGAATGCTATGGAGATTCAACGTGTGCCTGGTTTGGATTTCGGAGACTTGGGGTTATCTTCTGGGGTGGTGATCCCGCACAAGTTCAAGGCGCCTGCCTTTGTGAAGTATGACGGGGCTTCCTGTCCCAAGATGCACCTCCGTTCTTATGTAAGGAAGATCCAGCCTTACACAGCAGACAAGAACTTATGGATCCACTTCTTCCAGGAGAGTCTTTCAGGGACTCACCTCGAATGGTTCTATCAGCTGGATGGAACCAACATTCGTAACTGGGAGGATCTGGCCACTGCTTTTTACAAGCAGTATCAATATAATTCCGACCTCGCCCCCACGCTTACCCAACTCCAGGGTATGTCACTGGGAACGGGTGAAGGTTTTAAGGAGTACACACAGAAATGGAGAGATCTGGCTGGCAGGGTGCAGCCACCATTGACGGACCGGGAGCTGGTGGATATGTTCTTGGGGACCCTATCTGGTCCATTTTTCAATCATCTCATTGGTAATTCCTCTGCTGGGTTTACTGATCTGATCCTGACTGGTGAGAGGATCGAGGCTGGTATAAAATCGGGGAAGATACAGAAGGTTGCCCCCTCAAGTACTGAAAAGAAACCCTTCAAGAAGGAGGCAAGTGTTGTGTTTGGTCCAAGAAGGCAAAACAAACCTGAACGCCGCCAAGCTGTCAATGCGTTGGTTATTTATAAGCCTGCTGCTGCTCCACAACAGTACAACCAACCCAGAGCTGAGAGGCCCAAACGACAGTATACTCGGCTCAGCATGACTCTCTCTCAGATCCTGCCACAACTGCTGTCAACTAGCCTAGTAACTGTCAAAGAGGCTTCGAAGATGGTAAACACAACATCTCCGAAATACAACCCTAATGCCCGTTGCACGTATCACCCTGATAGCCCAGGACATAATACAGATGATTGTTGGGCCCTGAGGAATAAGGTTCAGGACCTTATTAATGCCAAGGAGATACAGTTTGAGGCGCCCGAGAGGCCAAATGTTGTGACCGCTCCCATGCCCCAGCATGGAGTGAATGCTGATGAGGAGGATTTGTATGTAGCTTCTGTGGATGATGTTGCCACTCCGCTGCTGACCGTCAAGAGGAACCTGTTGCTAGCCGGTTTATTTCCGGGATGTAGCAAAGGTTGCCCTTTATGTGATGATTCCCCTGCTGGTTGTTCTTTGCTGAAATCAGGCGTCCAAAACCTGATGGATAGTAAAGAGATCTTGTTCAAGAAGACTGTCGTTCCTGCTGTCCCTGTTGAAGAAGTTTCAGTTGTTACCATTTTCAATAACCCTTCCAAGGCTCCTTCAAAGAAGCCTGTCCAAATTTTGCATGTTCACAAGATTGCTCCCATCACCATTACTGTTCTGGGGCCCATCCCCTACAAGTCTGATAAAGCTGTCCCGTGGCACTATGGGGCAGATGTTTATGTTCTGGGAGTGAAGCAAGAGTTCAATACTGATACTGGTGTCACCAACATCACTGGGCCTGCTAAGGTCACTCGTAGTGGAAGACTGTTCTCACCAGACATCGCTCCTCCAGCAATTCAAAGGCCTCTGGTCATCACACCTGCCAGTGTGCCTGTTTCCCCCCCTAATCAAGTTTCCACCCCTGCTGCCGAGTCATCTGACGCTCGGGGCAAGGGGATTGCTGCTGATATGCCTTCCTGGACGGAGGCACCAAATACCATTGTTGAGGCTTCCAAGCAAGAGATGGAAGAGATCCTCAAAATTATAAAGATGAGTGATTTCAATGTCGTTGAACAACTGGGGCACACCCCCTCCAAAATCTCCATGCTATCACTGCTGCTGTGTTCAGAGGCCCATGCCAAGGCCCTGATTTCTTTCTTGAAGACGACTCACGTACCCCAAGAAACGTCTGCTGATCAATTCACCGACTGTGTGGCTAACCTAACTGCTGATAACGGTCTGGGTTTCTCTGATGCTGATCTGACGGCCAAGGGGAAGAACCATAATGATGCCCTGCATGTCTCCATTGAATGCAGGGGCACCACTCTTGCTCATGTGCTGGTTGACATTGGTTCTTCACTAAACGTGCTACCCAAGAAGGCTCTAGACAGGCTGGACTGTGAGGGTTTAGAGCTCAAACCAAGTAACATTGTTGTCCGGGCCTTTGACGGGTCCAAAAGAATGGTACATGGTGAGGTTGACATCCCAATCAGGGTTGGGTCACAGGTCTTTGATTCAAAATTCTATGTGATGGACATCCGTCCATCCTATTCTTGTTTGCTGGGTCGCCCGTGGATCCACAAGGCTGGAGCTGTGACTTCAACTTTACATCAGAAGCTCAAATACCCGGTCAGGGGGAAGATTGTAACAGTGCAAAGGGAAGAGGAATACATGGTCAGCCACCTCAACTCCTTCAGATACGTAGAAATGGATGGGGAGTTCATTGAGACCCCCTTTCAACATTTTGAAGAGGTGCCACAAACATTGGCAGCAACAGAAGCAGTGACTGAAGAGGGTTCTCCTTTGAAGATGGCTTCCTTGAAGGATGCTCGGGCTGTAATCGAGAAAGGTGAATGTGCTAACTGGGGAAGGCTCCCTGATTTCACTCCTAAAACTGACAAGTTTGGACTGGGTTTCACTGCAGAGGCTCAGAAGGCTGTGCGCAAGGCAAGGATTGGAAGACCTCATGTGCTCATCACCAATCCAGGAGTGAATGCTATTGGGGATGAAGACGAAGTGGAAGAATCCGAGTTTGACAGCTGGATCTACCCAACGACTAACGGTGGACCTAGCAACTGGACCGCAAAAGACTTTACACCCATTACTTTTGTCACCCAGTAATGAACTTCTTTGTTTTGGATTTGTAATAAACAAAAATTTGAAACTTTATGGCCCGGTGTCTTACCCGGGGCACCGTGGTTTTATTTGTGAGGGCTTTTGTTTGTCACTTTCATATATCATGAATAAAAGCATTGGACGTTTTTCACATTTCAAATCTTGCGCTCTCTTTCTTTCTTTATATATTGCAAAACAGCTGTATTTACACACACTCACTCATACAGGTTTCAATCCACTCTGGATCTCACTGGTAACGACTCTGCTACTGCCAGCTATGACTTCGAAAATCCGATCAACTTAGCCGAAGACGAAGGTGAAGATGATTGCGAAGTGCCTGGCGAACTTGCAAGACTGTTACTCCAGGAAGAGAGGGCCATTCAGCCACATGAAGAGCCAGTGGAAACGGTAAATCTGGGTACTGGGACAGACAGAAAGGAAGTCAAGATTGGTGCCAATCTGGAGCTTAGTGTGAAACAACGGCTGATCCAGATGCTGCATGACTACATGGAAATCTTTGCCTGGTCCTACGAAGACATGCCTGGGTTGGATACCGACATTGTGGTCCATCATTTGCCTACCAAGGAAGACTGCCCTCCGGTTAAACAAAAGGTCCGCCTTATGCGTCCCGAGATGTCCGAGAAGATCAAAGCTGAGGTTATGAAACAGTTTGATGTCAGGTTTCTTGCAGTGACTTCTTACCCTCAGTGGGTTGCCAATGTGGTGCCGGTGCTGAAGAAAGATGGTAAGGTCAGAATGTGTGTCGATTACAGGGATCTGAACAGGGCCAGCCCCAAGGATGACTTCCCCTACCTCACATTGACGTTCTGGTTGACAATACTACCCAGCATAAAGTGTTCTCCTTCATGGACGGCTTTTCAGGTTATAATCAGATCAAGATGGCTCCTGAAGATATGGAAAAGACTACCTTTGTTACTCAGTGGGGCACCTTCTGCTACAAGGTCATGCCGTTCGGGTTGAAAAATGCTGGGGCAACCTACCAACGTGCCATGGTTGCTTTATTTCATGACATGATCCATCATGAGATAGAAGTGTATGTCGATGATATGATTGCAAGGTCCCAAATTGAGGAGGAACACCTTGACCATCTGCAAAAGCTATTTGACCGTCTGAAGTTGTACAAGCTAAGATTGAATCCAAACAAGTGCACCTTCGGGGTAAGATCTGGAAAGTTGCTAGGCTTCGTCGTGAGCGACAAAGGTATTCAAGTGGACCCTGCCAAGGTTAAAGCCATACAAGAGATACCAGCTCCCAAGACAGAGAAAGAAGTCAGAGGCTTTCTAGGACGTCTGAATTATATTGCCCGATTCATCTTGCATCTAACTGCTACTTGTGAACCAATCTTCAAGCTGCTGAAGAAAGATCAGGTAGTACGTTGGAATGATGAATGTCAGGCCGCTTTCGACAAAATCAAAGAGTATCTCCAAGAACCACCCATCCTTATGCCACCGGTTGAAGGGAGACCTCTGATACTATACCTGACAGTACTTGACAACTCAATGGGGTGTGTGCTGGGGCAGCATGACGAGTCTGGCCGAAAAGAGCATGCCATTTATTACCTTAGCAAAAAGTTTACCGACTGTGAGACCCGATACTCACTGCTCGAGAAAACTTGCTGCGCTTTGGTATGGGCTGTGTGATCGGTGGATCTGGAGCTGACTGTTTAACGCTGGTTCGCGAAATGTCGCGGAAGCAAGAGTCGCCACCGTCTTTTATTTTCTCCAAATGGAAAGGACAAAAGCACAGAAAAATTCCTTAAAGAGATTGCTCTCGGTTCGGGAGGTAGGTTATAGAAAGGGAAGGTGTTAGCACCCTTTCTATCCATGGTTATCCATGGGCTCTTAGATACTTGCTCAATGTGTTTTCAAAAATGTTTTGTTTGCTTTTCAACTGTGGGTTTTAAAAAAAGTTTCTTTGAAAATTCCAGTTCGACTCTTGTATCGGTCCTCAAGAGTGTTTGAAAAATGCTTTCGAAAGCTTTTTGAAAATGTGTTGGTGTGAAAAGTATTTTTGATTTGTTTTGTTTTGAATTAGAGCAAGTATCCACGAGTCGTCGACCTACCCTAAGGAATTCGTCTGTGTAAATGTCCTTTGAAGTAGTGCCATCCCACCATTGAGAGGTAGGTAGCACCATCATTGGAGGTGTTCGGGTCAATTCGAGGTTCGGGACATGGTGATCACCGGAGCAATAGGAAGACACCTTAGAAGCTACCCTCATGCCAGGTTCCCGGATCATGAGGACTTACTAAGACATCCTCTACTCGACGATCACCTTTCGAGGCAAGGCAATAGTGAGGCGTACCCTAGGGGTGGTGTGTGATTTGTGTGTCGTTTTCATGTATTTTTGTCTTGTCATGCCATAGGTGATCTACGCGTTTTTATTTTAAGGCCATTCATTCTTGCATGCTTATTTAACAGTTAAAAGTTGCGAGGAAAATAAATCTAAAGCTATTACAAATGGCGCGGGTCCACATCGCCAAAATTAAACCGGACCCGATTTGACGGAAAAGTAAAGAATTGAATAAAGTAAAGTGCGAGAAGTAATTGTTACATGGCTTCGGGAGAGATACATAATTATTTAAGCAAAATAAAATAAATGTACGAAATAAAAGAATTATCGAAACGAGGGCGTTGGACCCTTTTGCAAAAATATTGAATTAATTAATTAATTAATTAAGATTAAAAGAAAGCAAGAATTTGTTTTTTTGGTATTTTTAGGATTTAATGAAAAAGAGAATTAATGAAAATTAAAATTGAATGCAAACCCTAATTCTATTTATTTTTAAACTTATTAAAAAAATGTTGAAGTTTTTAATCTAATTTAACCTAAGTTATTTATGTACAATTTAATTATAAAAATAAATAAATAAATATTATGGTAAAAAAGGAAACAAATTAAAAAGGGATAAAAATTAAACCTAATTCTATATTTTTGTATTTTTGTTATTGAAAGAATTAAAATTAAAACTCTAATCTAAATTAATTTATTTACATGAAAATATTAAAATAAAAATTATTTATCATGTTTTTATCTTTTTTCTGATCTTTTAGGCATTTTTTTATATTTTAGTAAAAATAATTAATTAAATCAAACAAATAAAGAAAAGAAAATAACAATTGAAAATAAAAATATAAAAATAATAGAAAATGGCAAACCAGGGGGGGTTCAGGCCCCAATTGTGAGGTGTTGGCCTTAGCAATCTGGCCCAATAGCATGGCCTTGTGGACCTTTTTTGAATCATATGCAGGGCGTTGACTGGGGGTGTAACGTGCTCATCAATCTTGAGCCTTTGATTTGGATCTCTTGGACGCGTGTGTGTTTGATTATTGAGGATGCATGGTGTGCCTTAAGGTTGTGCCTGCATAGGAAGATAAATGGAAAAATAATATGGGCATGATACAGACCTGGGGCTCGAACCCAGGTCTTGAACGTTACAATCACCATCCCTTGCCAGCTGAACTACGTGCACATTCAATCAATATATAAACAAACAAATAATATAAAAAAGAAACAACGCGTTAATGGATTGAAACGCGCGAAATTCAAACCCACGTATCACACGCTGCCACGAGTCCATCTTCTTCCTTTTCCCTGAAACATAAACATTCAGCCACAGTTTTCTTAGCGTTGTTTTAGGGACGTTTTGAAAAAATAGCGAATAGGTTTTAGGCACTCATAAATTGAGCGCGAGTGGTGCTTCCTGTTCGTCCAGACTGGCTGAGTACAACCATCATGGTCTTGAGGGCCAATTTTTCTTGGTCTTAAAATCCCCAATTTTGATTCCTGTAAACCCTAGAACGCAAGCATGGTGAAATCGCGTATGTAGCATAAAAATTCAATTAAACATAATGGTTAGTCTCAGAACTTCATAATAAACATGATTCCATGAATAGAATGCAATGATTATGCTTCAAAATCAAAATACGATTATGCAATTTTCTTGATGCAGTTTGCGTCCTAGGTACCGATTCTTGGCGTTTGAGTGGATGATTCTGATTGGGATGTGTTCAGCAATCGCCAAGGAAGCTATTGGAATGAAAATTATGCTGTGAATCGACCTGTAACAATGTTTTCAGAATTGAGTTTTATGGAGAAAATTTCAAGTTTGCAATGTATTCTTTAGCGCAGCTTTTCGTGTATCATCATTAGGGTTGTGATCAGGTATTTGTATGGAAGGCATTAGGTTAACAAAACTCAATCAAATCTCTTGAAATCATGGACTTTGAATTTTGATTTTCTAAGGATCTTTTTAAATCTTTTTCCATGTGTTCTTGTGTCAAAATCATGCCAATCAATCCAATTCTTTCCTAATTAGCATATGCACGAAATCTTGATGGCAAAACATGTATAAAAAGATTTGTTAGGGCAAGTTAGATATTTTTCATGTATTTAAATAATTTAAATGAATTAATATAAATAATAATTCAAATAAATAAATAAAAAATGAGAAAATACTTCCCTTTGGGCCAAGTGGTCGTGCATATGTCATGGATGATGAATCATGGAAGAAAAATGGGCCCATTAGCAATTTTAGGTCATTTGAACCATTGTTGACTTTTCAAAATATCCAAAAATTTCCCAACTTCCACAAGGTATAACTTGCTCAATTTTTAATCTTTTCTCATGTTCTTGGACATTTTGGAAAGGTCTTTGAGTCCTCTAACCAATGCTTTTGGTCCCATGTCATTTTGATTTACCAATCTCAAGTTATGGCCTTTGACTTAAAGTCTCTTTTTGTTGACTTTTGAAAATGACCTATAATGTTGAAATGGATAACTTTTTGTGAGAGCATTTCTTGGACTTGAAGTATGAAGATGAGTTGTGGGAAATGTCTTTCTCTTCAAAATGAGCTTTGGATGGAATTTTTCTAATAATCCATGTGAAAGTTATGCCCTGGTCAATTTCAGTTGACTTTTTCAGCTGTCCAAATAAGGAAACTTTTGCATCTTGATGATTTCTGAGCCAAACTTTGAGAATCATGATCAAGCATTGATCAAATGATGTTTGTGGCTTCAAAATGATATGTTGACCAAAAATTTGAACTTTTGACTGCCAAATGACCATTTTGCCCCTACAGTTGACTGTAGTGCAATTTAGGGTTTTGACTGTGCAATTTTGAGCTGAATGCCTTGAAACTTGATATGAGGATGCTTGACCATATTTGTAGGCATATGAGACTTGATTGGGCCTTTGAAAACTTCCTTTTCTTGATCAGAACACAAACCCTAGTTTGGACTGTGTAGGAGACCTTTGCACTGTGCAACCCTTGGGGAATTTTGTGACTTGGCTTGGCAATTTCCTGAAGAATATGGGAGGGCAAATTTTGGGGTACAACAGTTGCCCCTGTTCAATCTTCTTAGACCTGAGGATGCAGATTGGCTGACGTGCCTTTCGTAATCCGAGGGTAGAAGATGATTGAACACTAGAGTGCCCAGGAATTTGCGCTCACATAGTAGCCGTGTGGTGGGAATGGGCTTATAGACGCCATTTAGAGGTTGATGAATAGGATGATGGGCTTATAGATGCCATCTGGATGTTGATCGCGTAGGAGATTCCTTAGCGAGAACCTGCATACCTGCAAAACAGAAAAATGAGTACCTGACACGTTGCAGGAGCTGATTTTTTTTTTAGATGCTTGGTATAGATATGTCCTGACTGGTTGCAGGAGCTGAATCTGGAGCTTCAAACGGCGATGAATGAACCAGGGATGGTTACCATCTTAGCATGAATGGTAAGAGAACCTTGGGTGATTTTAACTTCAACAACGCTTGTTGAGAAAATCTCGGTGGGAAATACCATCTTCGCAGGATCTGAACGAGAACCATAGGCCATTATAATCTGAAAGGGAATCACCTCACTCGCCGTCGGAGAGGGAATCATAGGAAAAGGAATTGTCACCTCACTCACCGTCGGAGAGGGGACCATAGGAGACTATCACCTCACACTCACCGTCGGAGAGGGAAACATCTGAAAAGGACTTACCACCTCACTCACCGTTGGAGAGGGAACCATGGGAGACTATCACCTCACACTCACCGTCGGAGAGGGAAACATCTGAAAAAGGAATTACCACCTCACTCACCGTTGGAGAGGGGACCATAAGAGACTATCACCTCACACTCACCGTCGGAGAGGGAAACATCTGAAGAAGGAGTTACCACCTCACTCACCGTCGGAGAGGGAAACATTTGAAGAAGGAATTACCACCTCACTCACCGTTGGAGAGGGGACCATAAGAGACTATCACCTCACACTCACCGTCGGAGAGGGAAACATCTGAAGAAGGAGTTACCACCTCACTCACCGTTGGAGAGGGGACCATAAGAGACTATCACCTCACACTCACCGTCGGAGAGGGAAACATCTGAAGAAGGAATTACCACCTCACTCACCGTTGGAGAGGGGACCATAACTTCTGCTGAGTCTTTATCAGAAAAATCTGTTGGGAGTCGATTTAGCTGGACTAGAGAAGGTCTTGAAATATGTTTGAGAATTTCAACTGCGTCTTTCCTGAAAGGTAAAGGTCAGTCATATGCAATGCATGATATGGATCAAGCAATGATGTTCTCAACATAAATGAGATTTGTATGATATGATGCGTCTATGCATGCTATAATGATGTATGTGATGTTTTATGAATGTTTTCGTCTAGGAAAGTAGATCCTTGACGGGTGCCGGGAAGTCGATATCCTGGGCTGGTGTCGAAGAATAGATTTTGCTTCCGCTGGGGATGATAACTGCAAGAATACCGGTAGGAGAAGATGACTCCATTGCGGAATAAACTTGGCAAAATGGAAGATTCTGCGGGGAGAAAAGATACTCTAGCGACCATGCTGGGAAGCAATACTCTGTGGGAGGAGGGATGCCTTGCTGAGTGTTGATAGTTACTTGCTGGGGATATTTTTGCTGTATTGGAAGTGTTGATAGACTTCGCTGGGGTAAGAAGACTTCGTAGACGACGCTCTTTCCGTGGCTTTTGGCTGAGGATAACCCAGTTATATCCTGTTGAGGAAATAACTCTTTAAATCAAGCCGGACGACGCGTTCGTGCTCTGTGAGGAGGGTTTCCAGGATCTACTGGAGATATGCTTACTGCTTGGAGAGATGGATTCCAATTTTCCCGGGGGAAACTGGGTTGGACTTTCCTGGGGAAGTTTTGGACTGTAATTTTGTACGTTGAAAGAAGGCACACATGCAGGGTTGCCTGATGATGAGTTCGTGTAAAACCGTATCTAAAATGGAGAAGGAACCTGGGTAGGGTTACTTTGATGATGAGTTCGTGTAAAACTTCGTTCTTGGAAAGGGAGAACCTGTGTAGGGTTTCTGGGTGACGAGTCCATGTAAAACTGCATCTTGAAGAGAGAGAACCGGTTTAAGGTCGCTTGATGTCGAGTTCGTGTAAAACCGTATCTAAAATGAAGAAGGAACCTGGGTAGGGTTACTTTGATGATGAGTTCGTGTAAAACTTCTTGCCGAACCGGGGTTAGGTCATCTTGAGATAGGTCCATGTAAGACTTCTGGAGGAACCGGGGTTAGGTTACTTGGATGAGTTTGTGTAAAACTTCTTGATGAACCGGGGTTAGGTCATCTTGAGATAGGTCCATGTAAGACTTCTGGAGGAACCGGGGTTAGGTTACTTGGATAAGTTTGTGTAAAAACTTCTTGATGAACCGGGGTTAGGTCATCTTGAGATAGGTCCACGTAAGACTTCTGGAGGAACCGGGGTTAGGTTACTTGGATAAGTTTGTGTAAAAACTTCTTGATGAACCGGGGTTAGGTCATCTTGAGATAGGTCCACGTAAAACTTCTGGAGGAACCGGGGTTAGGTTACGGCAGGATAAGTTTGTGTAAAAACTTCTTGATGAACCGGGGTTAGGTCATCTTGAGATAGGTCCATGTAAGACTTCTGGAGGAACCGGGGTTAGGTTACTTGGATAAGTTTGTGTAAAAACTTCTTGATGAACCGGGGTTAGGTCATCTTGAGATAGGTCCACGTAAGACTTCTGGAGGAACCGGGGTTAGGTTACTTGGATAAGTTTGTGTAAAAACTTCTTGATGAACCGGGGTTAGGTTACTTGGATAGGTCCATGTAAGACTTCGTCTGAAAATTGAGAAGGAACCGATGTAGGGTTGCTTGATTTTGATTAAGTGGATGATTGTCCTGTTTGGTTTCGGATGTTAACCCACCATCTGGAATTTATAAAGGTAGATGGTAATCATCTTATGTTGATCTTTCCTTTGTACTTTGGTCGACAGAGCAATTGGAACGCCTGGATAACTCATTATTGCCCCTGTTTCGGAGGTGAGGGAAGAGGATACCTGTGTGGGGGGTTGACGAATCTTCGGGTAGACAAGTGATGAGATACCCGAACATAGTCGTATGCTTTAATCCCTAACTTTTGCCTGGACCGCCCTTTCGAGTTTTCAGTCCACCGGGATACCCATTTTTGCCCAAGCCGCCTTTTCAGGTTTTCGACTTGCCGGGTGTACAGATTTTCGTTTCATCCCTTATTTTTGCCCGAACCCTTTTGGTTCGCCGGGAAGCCCTTATTTTTGCCTAGGTATGTCGACCTAGCGGGTCTTTGATTACGCGTAGTACTTTTCTGACTATGTTCACGCTCTCAGAATGCAGGGAGTTGCCCCTGTTGGAAGTATTCTGCCATATTACCCGAAGGTGCCTGATCGTGCAAGATTCGTTGCTGGAGTGCCCCAAGTGACTCAGGCGGAGATTTGCCCCAGACTATTTGGCCTTTGAGAGATTCTCCGAATCTTGATTGGATTGCCCCAGATAATGGACCATGATCATGTCTACCCCTGGATTGGAAGTACTTCTGTTCATTAGGCATTCCTCGTGCGAATTTCCCTGCTGCTCAAACAAAAAGTCATATGCGAACAAAGTTATGTTAAAAATGCAAAGCTTATGTCTGTCTTGAAGATTTTAAAAATGCATTCTTTTTCATAAAACAAGTGAATGTTTGTAAAACGTGATGTCAACTCCGTATTTACCGTAAGCCTTAAGGAGTCAGGATACCTTTCGTAACAGTATGCTTTCGGACTAACCCATGCTTCAGCTAGGACTTTTAAGGGTTATAACGTGGTCTGGTTCACGGTTTAAGAAACAAAGGATAAAGGCTCAAATTTTATTTGTACCCACCCACTCTTCGTGATGTTCTCCAAACCTAAACTCAGCTGATCATACGTTAGACCTTGTTTGAGTCTTTGCTTTGATGTTCCAATAATGGTTCAGATGTTGATGATTTCTTTTGAATAGGCAGTCATTTTTTGCTTTGGTTGAGGGTTTGTGAGACCTCTTTCTTGATTTTTGTTATCCCTTTCTTTTTTGCCTGAACTGTTTCCTTTTTTGGAATTACAGTCAGCGGGATGCCCCAGTTTTGTAAGTCTCCTTCATGGGTTTTGACTTGATGGTTTTTTCATTTTTTGAGATAATGACTGCCTGTCCTTGTGATTTATTCAGAACCATCACTGTCTTTTGTTTTGTAAGGACTCCTTTGGTGCCATTTGTTATGCACTTGGATCAACTGAGAAGCCTACCCTGCCCCAGGTTATGATTAAGGGTTTCAATTTTCGAAAATAAAACTCCTACTTCTTTGGCTCAGATGGGTTGACGAGGGATTATCTTCCTTATAACTCCAGTGTTTAGGAATTGAAACAATGCCCGTACCTCATCAGCGGGGTCTGTTCAAAAGCATACTGTAAAGATAGCGGTATCGTTTTCGTCATCCTCCCTCAAGAGGCTCAGAATTATTAACCAAGAGTTGATCATCAGAAAAAATATGAAAAGAATTTTGAATATAATGAAAACAATTGTATTAATTCCCAAAACAGACATATGCGATGCATTAATAGAATAAAAGAGTTTGCTATGACATTAATTGTTTATATAAGCAAAGAAAAACACAACTCAGAAATTCAAATAAACAAAAGGTCTTCAACGATTGGGTAACGGAGCAGTGATTATGTTCGGAGTCTCAGGCACTTCAAACTGAATCTCCCCGGCGTCGATCATGTCTTGAATTTTGTTCTTGAGAGGCCAGCAGTTGTCCGTAGTATGCCCCGGGCTATCAGAATGATATGCGCACCTATCGTTGGGATGATAGTTAGGAGCCGAAGTGTTCGGATTCCGAAGGGGAGCCCTTAAGGTGATCAGCCCTGCCTTCAACATTTGTTGCAGTGCTTGATCCAGCGACATGTTGATTTTGGTGTACTGTCGTTTCTCCTTGCGCTGCTGCCCCTGTCCTTGTTGAGCAGGCCCAGGATTGGAAATCTGGATTGCCCCTACCTCATGACGGCTCTTTTTACCGTGCACAGCATTGGATTCTTTCTTTCCATGATGAGGCTTTTTATCAGAAAGTGCAGCCTCTTGAATTTTCCCAGACCGGATGCCAGCCTCTATTCGCTCTCCAGTCAAGATAAGATCTGTGAATCCAGCAGATGAATTCCCAATTAGGTGGTTGTAGAACGGACCAGACAGGGTCCCCAAGAACATATCGACAAGTTCACGATCAGTCAGAGGTGGTTGTACCCTTCCAGCAAGATCCCTCCATTTCTGCGCATATTCTTTAAAACCTTCACTTGATCCTAACGACATACCCTGGAGTTGGGTACGCGTGGGAGCAAGGTCGGCATTATATTGATACTGCTTGTAGAAAGCAGTAGCCAACTCCTCCCAGTTACGAACCTTGGTCCCATCTAGTTGATAGAACCATTCGAGATGAGTCCCTGAAAGACTTTCCTGGAAGAAGTGGATCCACAAATTCTTATCCACCGTATATGGTTGAATCTTCCGAACATAGGACCTGAGATGTAACTTGGGACAAGACGCCCCGTCATACTTGGTAAAGGATGGTGCTTTGAACTTCCGAGGAATAATCACACCAGTTGACAAACCCAGATCTCCAAAGTCCAGCCCAGGTACCTGTTGGATCTCCATAGCATTCAGCCTATCCTCCAACTGTTTGTACTTGTCTTCGGCAGGAGGGTATTGTTCGTCGTTGAAATCTGTCTCGTTGTCGGAGACCACTGGACTGGGAACCCTTTCCTCCTGATGACTACCTTCCCTCACAGATGGAGTTGTCCTCTCAGTTTCAATCTGCGGTGTATTCCCAGATCTGCGTCTAGGGCTGAACAAAACGGTCCTCTTCTTCTTCTTGTCCTTTTTCAAGAGCAAAGCCTTCAGATCTTGCTGCCCCTGGGTCAAATTCATGATCAACCCTTGGAACTGGGTGTTCTGAGCCTGGAGGGCCTTGATAGACTGCTCAGCTGATGATTCAGGATTCATGGCGATCGGCTGAAATAAACAGCGAGGAAGGGTAAGCAACCTGTCAAAGGGATACCTGCAATGCAATGAGATGTATGATATGCATGTAATGTTTTCAAGGACCTCGCGGGGTAAACAGAGAAATTGTTAGAGTTGAGAACCGGGAACTTGATTGAAGGAACTTCATGCTGTTGAGAGTCCTTCTTCAAGGGTCAAAGGCTCACCATATCCAGTGGGTCATAGCCCCTGACATCCTTGGCTAGGGCAATCTTCTTCCAGTGTCAAAGCTCGCCATATCAAGTGGGTCATAGCCCCTGACAACCTTGGCTAGAGGAAAATAAATCCTCTTTGCCCCTTGCTAGATGTTTGATTCATCCTGACATGCATCACAAGCCCTTGAGATCCTTGAAATGGGTTAGGATGTATGCAATGGTATGCAATGGTATGATGTCATGCTATGGTATGCAATGGTATGAAATGGGTTAGGATGTATGCAATGGTATGCAATGGTATGATGTCATGCTATGCATGGGATAACGTAAGTGACCCTGTTATGAGCCCAAATTAAGGACTATAAACAAACCCTGCAAGAAACTCAGTATACTTTGTTATGAGTCCCTATTACGGACTATAAACAAAACCTGCAAGACTTAGTAACCCTGTTATGAGTCCCAATTAAGGACTATAAACAAAACCTGCAAGAAACTCGGTAAACCTTGTTATGAGTCCCAATTAAGGACTATAAACAAAACCTGCAAGAAACTCAAGGGTCAGATAATATGCATGCAAGTAGTTCAAGTATGAAGGCACACAAGTCACACAAGAGAAGCCCTTAGAGTTTAGGCCAGCATGAGGTCTAGGTATTACCCTCTTGAAGTTGGTGGGTTCAACTTGTCCTATTAGAAGTAACCGGGTTCTAAGGGTCCCAATATCACGGGATTGCTTTCATTGTTCATCGTCTCGATTTAGCCACTGAACTGGCGACCAAAATATTCCAGGAAAGCAACCCTCAATTGAGTGTAGTATCGAGTATCAACCAACCTCGGACTGCACCAAAGTCAGTTATCTCACTACCCTAAAGAGGCCAAGATAGTTCAATTAAGGTTCCTAAGGTCTGTTGATGCTTCATGACACCACGCGGAGGCCCCGTACTCTCCTTGACTGAACTCAAGGGTTACCGGTACACACCAAAGTGCCACATCAACGTAGCAGACTGTTTCAACCATGTCGGTATACCCCGCACAGTTCCCTCACAGCCTTGTTGCTACTTTCTAAGAAGGTATCCCCCAGATCCGGGTTAGGATCTATAGAACTCCCAAGCAACCCACAATTTAAAGCACACAAGGAAAACAATTGAAAACATAGTTATGAACTAGTCCTAAGGTACACCTCACTTTAAGTTAAGTCCCCAGCAGAGTCGCCAGTTCTGTGATCGGTGGATCTGGAACTGACTGTTTAACGCTGGTTCGCGAAATGTCGCGGAAGCAAGAGTCGCCACCGTCTTTTATTTTCTCCAAATGGAAAGGACAAAAGCACAGAAAAATTCCTTAAAGAGATTGCTCTCGGTTCGGGAGGTAGGTTATAGAAAGGGAAGGTGTTAGCACCCTTTCTATCCATGGTTATCCATGGGCTCTTAGATACTTGCTCAATGTGTTTTCAAAAATGTTTTGTTTGCTTTTCAACTGTGGGTTTTAAAAAAAGTTTCTTTGAAAATTCCAGTTCGACTCTTGTATCGGTCCTCAAGAGTGTTTGAAAAATGCTTTCGAAAGCTTTTTGAAAATGTGTTGGTGTGAAAAGTATTTTTGATTTGTTTTGTTTTGAATTAGAGCAAGTATCCACGAGTCGTCGACCTACCCTAAGGAATTCGTCTGTGTAAATGTCCTTTGAAGTAGTGCCATCCCACCATTGAGAGGTAGGTAGCACCATCATTGGAGGTGTTCGGGTCAATTCGAGGTTCGGGACATGGTGATCACTGGAGCAATAGGAAGACACCTTAGAAGCTACCCTCATGCCAGGTTCCCGGATCATGAGGACTTACTAAGACATCCTCTACTCGATGATCACCTTTCGAGGCAAGGCAATAGTGAGGCGTACCCTAGGGGTGGTGTGTGATTTGTGTGTCGTTTTCATGTATTTTTGTCTTGTCATGCCATAGGTGATCTACGCGTTTTTATTTTAAGGCCATTCATTCTTGCATGCTTATTTAACAGTTAAAAGTTGCGAGGAAAATAAATCTAAAGCTATTACAAATGGCGCGGGTCCACATCGCCAAAATTAAACCGGACCCGATTTGACGGAAAAGTAAAGAATTGAATAAAGTAAAGTGCGAGAAGTAATTGTTACATGGCTTCGGGAGAGATACATAATTATTTAAGCGAAATAAAATAAATGTACGAAATAAAAGAATTATCGAAACGAGGGCGTTGGACCCTTTTGCAAAAATATTGAATTAATGAATTAATTAATTAAGATTAAAAGAAAGCAAGAATTTGTTTTTTTGGTATTTTTAGGATTTAATGAAAAAGAGAATTAATGAAAATTAAAATTGAATGCAAACCCTAATTCTATTTATTTTTAAACTTATTAAAAAAATGTTGAAGTTTTTAATCTAATTTAACCTAAGTTATTTATGTACAATTTAATTATAAAAATAAATAAATAAATATTATGGTAAAAAAGGAAACAAATTAAAAAGGGATAAAAATTAAACCTAATTCTATATTTTTGTATTTTTGTTATTGAAAGAATTAAAATTAAAACTCTAATCTAAATTAATTTATTTACATGAAAATATTAAAATAAAAATTATTTATCATGTTTTTATCTTTTTTCTGATCTTTTAGGCATTTTTTTATATTTTAGTAAAAATAATTAATTAAATCAAACAAATAAAGAAAAGAAAATAACAATTGAAAATAAAAATATAAAAATAATAGAAAATGGCAAACCAGGGGGGGTTCAGGCCCCAATTGTGAGTTGTTGGCCTTAGCAATCTGGCCCAATAGCATGGCCTTGTGGACCTTTTTTGAATCATATACAGGGCGTTGACTGGGGGTGTAACGTGCTCATCAATCTTGAGCCTTTGATTTGGATCTCTTGGACGCGTGTGTGTTTGATTATTGAGGATGCATGGTGTGCCTTAAGGTTGTGCCTGCATAGGAAGATAAATGGAAAAATAATATGGGCATGATACAGACCTGGGGCTCGAACCCAGGTCTTGAACGTTACAATCACCATCCCTTGCCAGCTGAACTACGTGCACATTCAATCAATATATAAACAAACAAATAATATAAAAAAGAAACAACGCGTTAATGGATTGAAACGCGCGAAATTCAAACCCACGTATCACACGCTGCCACGAGTCCATCTTCTTCCTTTTCCCTGAAACATAAACATTCAGCCACGGTTTTCTTAGCGTTGTTTTAGGGACGTTTTGAAAAAATAGCGAATAGGTTTTAGGCACTCATAAATTGAGCGCGAGTGGTGCTTCCTGTTCGTCCAGACTGGCTGAGTACAACCATCATGGTCTTGAGGGCCAATTTTTCTTGGTCTTAAAATCCCCAATTTTGATTCCTGTAAACCCTAGAACGCAAGCATGGTGAAATCGCGTATGTAGCATAAAAATTCAATTAAACATAATGGTTAGTCTCAAAACTTCATAATAAACATGATTCCATGAATAGAATGCAATGATTATGCTTCAAAATCAAAATACGATTATGCAATTTTCTTGATGCAGTTTGCGTCCTAGGTACCGATTCTTGGCGTTTGAGTGGATGATTCTGATTGGGATGTGTTCAGCAATCGCCAAGGAAGCTATTGGAATGAAAATTATGCTGTGAATCGACCTGTAACAATGTTTTCAGAATTGAGTTTTATGGAGAAAATTTCAAGTTTGCAATGTATTCTTTAGCGCAGCTTTTCGTGTATCATCATTAGGGTTGTGATCAGGTATTTGTATGGAAGGCATTAGGTTAACAAAACTCAATCAAATCTCTTGAAATCATGGACTTTGAATTTTGATTTTCTAAGGATCTTTTTAAATCTTTTTCCATGTGTTCTTGTGTCAAAATCATGCCAATCAATCCAATTCTTTCCTAATTAGCATATGCACGAAATCTTGATGGCAAAACATGTATAAAAAGATTTGTTAGGGCAAGTTAGATATTTTTCATGTATTTAAATAATTTAAATGAATTAATATAAATAATAATTCAAATAAATAAATAAAAAATGAGAAAATACTTCCCTTTGGGCCAAGTGGTCGTGCATATGTCATGGATGATGAATCATGGAAGAAAAATGGGCCCATTAGCAATTTTAGGTCATTTGAACCATTGTTGACTTTTCAAAATATCCAAAAATTTCCCAACTTCCACAAGGTATAACTTGCTCAATTTTTAATCTTTTCTCATGTTCTTGGACATTTTGGAAAGGTCTTTGAGTCCTCTAACCAATGCTTTTGGTCCCATGTCATTTTGATTTACCAATCTCAAGTTATGGCCTTTGACTTAAAGTCTCTTTTTGTTGACTTTTGAAAATGACCTATAATGTTGAAATGGATAACTTTTTGTGAGAGCATTTCTTGGACTTGAAGTATGAAGATGAGTTGTGGGAAATGTCTTTCTCTTCAAAATGAGCTTTGGATGGAATTTTTCTGATAATCCATGTGAAAGTTATGCCCTGGTCAATTTCAGTTGACTTTTTCAGCTGTCCAAATAAGGAAACTTTTGCATCTTGATGATTTCTGAGCCAAACTTTGAGAATCATGATCAAGCATTGATCAAATGATGTTTGTGGCTTCAAAATGATATGTTGACCAAAAATTTGAACTTTTGACTGCCAAATGACCATTTTGTCCCTACAGTTGACTGTAGTGCAATTTAGGGTTTTGACTGTGCAATTTTGAGCTGAATGCCTTGAAACTTGATATGAGGATGCTTGACCATATTTGTAGGCATATGAGACTTGATTGGGCCTTTGAAAACTTCCTTTTCTTGATCAGAACACAAACCCTAGTTTGGACTGTGTAGGAGACCTTTGCACTGTGCAACCCTTGGGGAATTTTGTGACTTGGCTTGGCAATTTCTTGAAGAATATGGGAGGGCAAATTTTGGGGTACAACAGGCTGCTCGCCGGCTGAGACAGTATATGCTGACTCACACTACTCTGTTGATTTCAAAAATGGATCCAATAAAGTACATATTTGAAAAGCCTGCTCTGTCTGGGAGAATAGCAAGATGGCAAATGATCTTGACGGAATACGACATCCAGTACACGACTCATAAAGCTATCAAAGGAAGTGTATGTGCAGACCACGTGGCACACCAGGCAGTGGACGACTACCAGTCAATGAACTTTGAGTTTCCAGACGAGAGCATCATGATTGTGACTGATTGTGAAGTACCTGGACCGGATGAAGGACCTGAGGAAGGATCCCGATGGTCTATGCACTTTGACGGAGCCTCCAACGCTTTGGGTAACAGTATCGGTGCTGTGATCATATCTCCTCAAGGCACTCATACTCCACTCACTGCCCGGCTATGTTTCAACTGCACCAACAACATGGCGGAGTATGAGGCATGCATCATGGGTCTTCAAGCTGCGATTGACTTAAGGATCAAGTTTCTGAGTGTCTTTGGAGATTCCGCTCTCGTGATCAATCAGATCAAAGGCGAGTGGGATACGAAACATCCGAATCTTATTCCTTATAAAGAATGTGTATTGACATTGATCCCCCATTTCACAGAGATAACTTTTGAACACTTCCCAAGAGAGGAGAATCAGGTGGCGGACGCGTTAGCTACGATGTCTTCCATGTTCAAAGTCAAGCGGGACAATGAGGCTCCCCGGATCATCATCTGGAAATTGGACGAACCGACATACTGTTGTGATCTTGAGGCTGAGGCAGTAACTGAGAAACCTTGGTACCATGAGGTGAAGAGATACTTGGAAGTTCAGGAATACCCTGAAGGTGCATCTGTCAACGACAAGAAGTTTCTGAGAAGGTTCGCAGCGAAGTTCTTCCTCAGCAACGGCATTCTGTACAAGAGAAACCATGATTCGACCTTACTGCGTTGTGTGGATAAGACTGAAGCAGAAAGGATCATGGCAGAGCTGCATGAGGGTACCTTCGGAACACATTCCAGTGGACACACCATGGCAAAGAAGATCCTTCGGGCAGGATATTTCTGGTCCACAATGGAAGCTGATTGTTACCAACACTCTCGGACATGTCATAAATGCCAGATTTATGCAGATAAGGTGCATGTTCCTCCAGTCCCTCTGAATGTCCTGACTGCGCCTTGGCCTTTTGCAATGTGGGGCATAGATATGATCAGCGAGATTAAACCTACAACATCCAATGGGCATCGCTTCATCCTGGTAGCGATCGATTACTTTACAAAGTGGGTCGAAGCAGCTTCTTACGCCACTGTAACCAAGAATGTTGTGGCACGGTTCATTGGGCATAACTTGATCTGTCGATACGGCATCCCGGAAAGGATCATTATGGACAACGGTACCAATCTCAATAACAAGATGATCACTGAGCTCTGCGAGCAATTTAAGATACAGCACCATAACTCTTCTCCTTACCGGCCGAAGATGAATGGAGCTGTAGAAGCAGCGAATAAGAATATCAAGAAGATTGTGCAGAAGATGACAGTGACCTATAAAGATTGGCACGAGATGTTACCGTTCGCTCTTCATGGGTACCGTACCTCAGCAAGGACGTCAACCGGGGCAACTCCTTTCTCCTTGGTCTACGGTATGGAGGCAATCTTACCATTTGAAGTGCAGATACCCTCTCTCCGGATAATGAAGGATGGAGATCTGAGCGAAGATGATTGGATCCAGACACGACTTGATCAGCTAAATCTAATTGACGAAAAGAGACTTACTGCTATTTGTCATGGTCAGACGTATCAAAAACGGATGATCAGGGCATTTAACAAAAAGGTCAGACCACAAGAGTATCAAGTTGGGGATCTGGTAATCAAGCGCATCATCCTTCCTCAGAGTGATCCAAGGGGCAAATGGACCCCTACGTACGAAGGGCCATTTGTGGTTAAACATGTGTTCTCAGGAGGAGCCTTGATTCTAACCACCATGGATGGTGACGACCTTCCTCACCCCGCCAATGCAGACATAGTAAAAAGATACTACGCATGATAAAAGACCCGCTAGGTTGACATACCTAGGCAAAAATTAGGGCTTCCCGGCGAACCAAAAGGGTTCGGGAAAAATGAGGGATGAAATGAAAAAAATCTGTACACCCGACAAGTCGAAAACCTGAAAAGGCGGCTTGGGCAAAAATGGGTATCCCGGTGGACTGAAAACCCGAAAGGGCGGTCCAGGCAAAAGTTAGGGATAAAGCGTAATACTATGTCGCATTGGATCACCTTGCATCCGGAATCCGGTATCAACCTCAAGTTGAAAGAGCATCAAGCAATCAGCTTCATCTTTAGCTAGGTCGTCAAGTGATGAGACGTTCGAAGATATAAAGGCGATAGCAGAGTTGGAACCCAGTGGGATCATTCTTTTCACATAGCTGTTTTGTTTTTCCTTTTGTACAAATTTGTATAAACTCTTTTATTCGACGGCGTTCTCCTACTAGGACGTCTGCCTCTTGTATATAAACGCCTATTTACAGGCAAATTCAAAAATCAATATAAATTCACTTTTCAGACAAATTGCCAATTGTTTTTCCCTTTTCTGTTTTGTTTTGCGAAGAACGTCCAAGGTTCAATTTGTGATATATGCATTTGACACTAATTGCTAACTCATAAATATTTGCATACGAAACAAAGGATTAATTACAGGTAACATTAGAAATAGGGGCAATAATGAGTTGTCTAAGCGATCTAATTGTTCTGTCCACCAAGGTACCAAGGTAGCTTCAGCTGAAGAACATAACCGGCATATCTTAATTCCCCAGAGAGTGAGTCAGCAAGTCAATACACTCTCCCCAAGCAAAGCTATACCACCAGCCTTAAGGAAGTTGGGCATCCCCAGCAGATCTCAAAATTCCTCAGCGCAATATACAAACATTCCTAACAAGCATCCCCGGCAGTCTTAATCCAAGATTGTTCCCCGGCAGTATACCAGACATTCAGCGGAGCCACTTCCCCAATATATCTCAAAGATTTCCCCAGGAGAGTCCAGGCTGAAGATTTCCCCAGGAAAGCTGAATCATCTCCCCAGCAGGAAGCTCATCCCCAGTAGATTCTGGAAGCTTCCCCCCTGCAGAGCACGAACGCGTCCCCCGGCTTTATTCAAAGGTTATTTCCCTACCAGGATATAACTGGGTTATCCTCAGCCAAAAGCCACGGAAAGATCGTCCTCAGCGAAGTCTTCTTATCCCCAGCGGAGTCTATTAATTCCTTCAACTTAACATAACAACAGTATCCCCAGCGGAGTTATCATCAACTTCCCAACAAAGTACCTCTCTTCCCACAGAGTATTGTTCCCCAGCAAGATCGCTAGAGTAATTTTCTCCCCACAGAGTAATCCATTCGCCAAGTTTATTCCCCAACGGAGTTATCTTCTCCTACCGGTATTCTTGCAACAATCATCCCCAGCAGAAACAACCAAGCACTATTCTTCGATATCAGCCCAGGATTTAACTTCCCGGCATCCGTCAAGGATTTATTTTCCTAAGACGAAAACATACATTCATAAACACATCTTCATACATTATAGCATGCATATACGCATCATGAACATACAATCTCATTAATTCTGAGAACATCTCGCATGTCATACATCATGACATCGCATACAACTAATTTTTTTGTCTTTTCAGGACAAAAGATCAGTATAAAGATGATTACTATCAACGGTCGCAACTAAAGATCTGATTCATGTATCTTGCCAGGGTGTATCTGTTGACGACTACATTACCAGACTCGATTCCTGTATCCTGCCAGGGCACGTCTGAAGAGTTCGAAGATCCGATTCCTGTATCTTGCCAGGGTGTATCTGTTGACGACTACAGTACCAGACTTGATTCCTGTATCCTTCCAGGGCACGTCTGAAGAGTTCGAAGATCCGATTCCTGTATCTTGCCAGGGTGTATCTGTTGACGACTACATTACCAGACTCGATTCCTGTATCCTGCCAGGGCACGTCTGAAGAGTTCAAAGATCTGATTCCTGTATCTTTCCAGGGTGTATCTGTTGACGACTACAGTACCAGACTCGATTCCTGTATCCTGCCAGGGCACGTCTGAAGAGTTCGAAGATCCCATTCCTGTATCTTGCCAGGGTGTATCTGTTGACGACTACAGTACCAGACTCGATTCCTGTATCCTGCCAGGGCACGTCTGAAGAGTTCGAAGATCCGATTCTTGTATCTTGCCAGGGTGTATCTGTTGACGACTACAGTACCAGACTCGATTCCTGTATCCTGCCAGGGCACGTCTGAAGAGTTCGAAGATCCGATTCCTGTATCTTGCCAGGGTGTATCTGTTGACGACTACAGTACCAGACTCGATTCCTGTATCCTGCCAGGGCACGTCTGAAGAGTTCGAAGATCCGATTCCTGTATCTTGCCAGGGTGTATCTGTTGACGACTACATTACCAGACTCAATTCCTGTATCCTGCCAGGGCACGTCTGAAGAGTTCGAAGATCTGATTCCTGTATCTTGCCAGGGTGTATTTGTTGACGACTACATTACCAGACTCAATTCCTGTATCCTGCTAGGGCACGTCTGAAGAGTTCGAAGATCCGATTCCTGTATCTTGCCAGGGTGTATCTGTTGACGACTACAGTACCAGACTCGATTCCTGTATCCTGCCAGGGCACGTCTGAAGAGTTTAAAGATTCGATTCCTGCATCCAGCCAGGGCACATCTACATAAAGAGTTTGAAGATCAACTCCTGTAACAGACCAGGTAATTTTCTTTCTTTCTCAGGTACGCAAGTTCTCGCTAAGGAATCTCTTACGCGATCGACACCTCCCGATGGCATCTATAAGCCCATCTCCACAATTATCCATCACAGTTCCAAATGGCATCTATAAGCCCATTCCCGACAGAGTGCTGTCACACCTCCAGATGGCATCTATAAGCCCATTCTCCTGTCCACCATCTCACCAAATGGCATCTGTAAGCCCATTCCCGCTGTCACACTGCTGATACTCAACTATGTGAGTGCAAATTTCTGGGCAATCTAGTGTTCAATCATCTTCCACCTTCGGATCACGAAAGGCACACACGCCAATCTACATCCTCAGGTCTAAGAAGATTGAACAGGGGCAACTGTTGTACCCCAAAATTTGCCCTCCCAAAAATCTTCAAAGTTTTGACAAGCATCACCTCAAATGGTTCAAAGTCTACTCAAGGGCTACACAGTCAACCACTCTCCTAAGCCATGCAAATTAGGGTTTTGGTTCCTGCAGGGAAGTTGAGGTTTTCAAGGGTCCAATCAAGTCCCATATGCTCATACACATTGTCAAGCACCTACATGTCAAATTTCAAGGCTCACAAGGTCAAGTTGCACAGTCAAAAACCCAAATTGCTCCACAGTCAACTACAGAGGCAAAATGGTCATTTGGCAGTCAAAAGTCAAAATTTTTGGTAAACATCTTATTTTGAAGCCACAATCATCATTTGATCAAGTCTTGATCATGATTTCACAAGAATGGCTCAAAAATCATCAAGGTGTCAAAAGTTTCTATTTTTGGACAGTTGAAAAGTCAACGGTAACTTGACCAAGGCATAACTTCCACATGGTTTATCAGAAAAATTCCATCTAATGCTCATCTTGAAGGGGAAGAAATTTCCTACAACTCATCTTCACACTCCAAGTCCAAGAAATACTCTCACAAAAAGTTATCAATTTCAACATTATAGGTCATTTTCAAAAGTCAACAAAAAGGGACTTTAAGTCAAAGACCATAACTTGAGATTGGTAAATCAAAATGACATGGGACCAAAGACATTGGTTAGAGGACTTCAAGACCTTTCCAAAATGTCCAAGAACATGTTCATAACTTCAAAATTGAGCAAGATATGCATTGGAGAAGTTGGGAAATTTTTGTGAAATGGCCAAAATCATTTATCCTTGAAATTTCATTTTTGACAAAAGGGGCCCACTTTTTCCACTTGAATCAGCTTGGCCATGATTCCCACGTGTCCCAAATTTTATTTCAAAATTTAAAATTAATTTTTTCATTTTTATTTGATTTTATTGGATTTAATTCATTTTAAAATCAAATGAAAATCAAAAAGATTAATTAAGGGACATATCTTGCTTTGATTAGCTTTGAACCACCATTATACACATCCCAAATTCGTGCAAAGGGCTAAAGCTAGCAAGAATTCAAATTTGGCTAAAAAATGGAAGGTGTTTTAATGGAGTTTATAGCAAAATCTTAAGCATGAATGCAAGGCATTATTGGCCATAATTCTTATCAAAACTCATTACATAACACATATGCAAGACATCACAAGCAAGATCACGACCTGAGAGCTCCAAAAACGGGCATACAAAATTGCAAAATTGTCACACAAACTTGAAATCTGAAAACCTCCTTACAGCACGTTTTAAGTCCCCATTCCCATCCAAACACATTCCTGGCATCTCAAGGAAACTTTTACAATCAAAAGCCAATCCAAACGTGCCCAGAATCTCAGCACTCAGGCCCAAACGATTTGCTTTTTTTCTTGAATTCTATGTGATCACTCATGCGTTTTTTTGACATTTTTTGAATTGATTTACACTCATACTAACATCCTGAAGCTTTTGGTATTACTTGATTGAGCAATAGCATCCCATATCAAAAGTTTCCATTGATGGACATTAGGGTTTCAGAGGTTTGGAATTAGGCGTTTGCACATACTGTAAAATTGGGACATCAAACTGCCATGGTTGAATTCGTGATATCCAAACGAATCGCTTCATAACCTCGCGCTCAATTTATGGTCAAGCATGGCCTAATCGCTATTATCCATAGGTCTGTGTTTTGGGGGGGTTTAAAACCCCCGCTATCTCTTTTTGTTACAGGGACGAACAGAGAAGAAGATTGCGTGGCGAGACATGACTGGAGCATTTAAATTCCAGCGCGTTTTTTTATTTTCATAACATTGACTTTGGTTTTGTTTTATAATATTTATTATCTATTACACTACAAACGCGCACCAATAGCTCACTTGGTCAAGGCATTCGCTGGTAAGCATTGGGACCTGGGTTCAAATCCCAGGTCCCCTCAAATAATTTCTATTGTTTTGTTTCACATACTTCCATGCAGTGTAAGTCCCCAGGGCTCATCATACATCCTCAAGCATTCGTTTGCCACGTAATCTGATTGATCAATCCAATGGTCACAAAAGCAGTCAACCATGTATGCTGGTCAACTGATGCATACGCAATTCCAGAAAGTCCAAAGGGGCCCAGATTTCTTGGGCCAAATTCCTCAAATACACCTCCTCTAGGGGCCTGATACCCCATGGTTTGTTCAATTTGCCATTTTTATTTATTTCTCCTTTTATTCTCTAAATTGTTTTTTTTTTTAATTTAATTAATTGTTTTCCTTTAAATTGCACAAAATATTTTTTTATAACACAAAAAAATCAGAAATCATAAAATTAAAAAATATGTTTTATTTAATATTTAAGTCACTAATTTTTGTAAATAAATTTAATAATCAACTTAGTAAAATTAGGTTTTATTTTAATCTTTTCTTAAATAACTAAAATACATAAAAATTAGGTTTTTAGCATTTTTTATTCTTTTCTCAATAAATAAATTTTTTCTTATTACTATTATTATTAATTATTAATTATTTTGTAAATAAATATGTAATTAATTAATTAGAGTAAATTAGGTTCAAACTTAAATATTTTTCTTTAACAAATTAAAAATAATTTAGAACTAGGGTTTGATTTAACTTCTAATTTAATTAATTTCCTTTATTTTATAAATACAAAAAACATCAAAAAATAACTTCTTTTCTTATTAAATAATTAATTGCCTCTTAATTTCAATTTAATTTCTTTAAAGGGTCCAACGCCCTCGCGTATTCGATTCTAATTTCTTTTCGCGCGTTTGTCTTTATCTTTTGTTTCAAATATTATGTAATTGCCCAAGCTTTGTAATAGTAATTAGGAAATTTACTTTCTGCATTTTATCAAAAAATCGGGTCTTTGTTAATTTGGCGATGTATAGACCCGCGCCTTGTAATAGCGTAGGACTTTTATTTTCCGCACTTTAATTTCCGCACCCTTTAAACTGCTAATCACATGAAAGAATGAATGGCCCAAATAAAATCAAAGCATAGATCACCATAATGCATGACAAGATAAAACATAACTGAAAACAATACACAAATTCACACACCACTCTTAGGGTACGCCTCACTGTTGCCTTGCCCCTAGAAACGTGGTCGTCGAGTATAGGACGTTTTAGTAAGTCCTTATGTCCTTGACCCATGGCATAAGGGTAGCTTCTAAGGTGTCCTACTATTGCTCTGGTGACCACACTGTTGCCTTGCCCCTCGAAACGTGGTCGTCAAGTATAGGACGTCTTAGCGGTCCTTATGTCCATGATCCAGTTGCCTCGAAATAGTTGCCTCGAAACAGTTGCCTCGAAACGGTTGCCTCGGATTAAAAAAAGGATCAAGGACATAAGGGTAGCTTCTAAGGTGTCCTACTGTTGCTTCGGTGACCACACTGTCTCTAAAATCGAATTGACCCGAACACCTCCAACGATGGTGCTACCTACCTCTCAATGGTGGGATGGCACTACCTTAAGGACATTTACACAGCCTAATTCCTTAGGGTAGGTAGATGACTCGTAGATACTTGCTCTAATTCAAAACAAATCAAAAACTCTTTTCACACCGACACTTTTCCAAAAGCTTTCAAAACAACTTTTCAAACACTCTTGAGGACTGATACAAGAGTCGAACTGAAATTTTAAACGAAATTTTTTCAAACCCATTCACAATTGAAAAGCAAACAAACATTTTGAAAACACAAATGAGCAAGTATCTAAGAGCCCATGGATAACCGTGGATAGAAAGGGTGCTAACACCTTCCCTTTCTATAAATCTACCTCCCGAACCGAGAGCAATCTCATAAGGAATTTTTCTGTGCTTTTGTCCTTTCCTTGTTTGGAGAAAATAAAAGACGGTGGCGACTCTTGCTTACCGCGACATTTCGCGAACCAGCGTTAAACAGTCAGTTCCAGATCCACCGATCACAGAGTACATCTTTGATCATAGCTTTTGCTCCACTACTCTTTTGAAAAACTATGTTGCCAGTACCTTCTGCTTGCAACGAGCTATTATCTACAAGTTTTACCTTACTCTTCTTCGACTCGTCGAAATCTGCTAACCACATTTTTTGACCAGTCATATGATTTAAGAAGTCTGAGTCGAGGACCAGATCTTGGATTTGACATGGTTATCTGCAATTGTGGCCATAACCATTATATCATCATAATCATCTAAATCTTGATGTTCAAGGTTCACTCTTTCGTCCTTGATTTTTATCAATCCCTTGTTTTTCATGTATCAACAATGCTTTGCCAAGTGACTCCACTTTCATAGTTATAACGTTGCTCACCATTTTTTCTCTTCTTTGTCTTTCTGATACCTGTCATCGACCATATTCTTATGAGGATTTAATCAGCTGTTTTTACACATGTATTTAGCATTTATTTTAGTTATCGTTTCTTTTAATTGACGAGTGTTTTATTTCTTTTTACGTATTTTATGCTTTGGTTGCATGTTTTAGTGTTTTCAGAGTCAGAGGGATAAACTAGGACAATTCAGGGTGAAAAGTGCAAATATTCGGAGTTTCAGAGAAAGTAAAAAATCCACCTATAGGAGGCCTGACACGGCCACCCGTGTTCCCCAACACGGGCCGTGTCAGGATGTGCGAGTGAGAAAGAGGGAAGTTAGAGGTGCAACACGGGTCGTGCTGCAACCCCTGGGAGTTGAAGTTGATACTTAAAAATCCAGAAGGCCAACACGGGCGATCGTGTTGCCCAACACGGGTCGTGTTGGCCTGTGACAGTAATTTCTGATTTTTCTTCTTCTCTATTTTGCCCATCTGTTAAGTTGTGGGGGCGTTTTGGGTACTTCCAACCGACCTAAATGAGTTTTTGCTATTTAGAAGACTTTCCACGATGAATTGAATACTTTTGACTAAATAATATTAAGAACGATAAAGATTGGTGCTTTCAAGAGATTTGGAGACGGAAATTCCTTCATGAGCAACAACAATTGAAGATCAAAGAATCATCACCTTTTGTAATGTCTAATTATATTATTGCTTTTCTTTTGAATACTATGAGAGGCTAAACCCCCCCAATGCTAGGGGGTGTCCCCGATTTGATTATGTAATAACTTTAAATTTTTTATTTCATCAATTATATGGTTTCTATTACTCGATTTAATTGTACAAGGTTTTTCATGCTTTCTTTATTGGACAAATAAGGATTGTTCTACGGTTAACAATTAGTTGGACCGCAATTGTTAAGGTTTTTGTACAATTAGACTATAGTAGATATCACCTAGTACTAGGGATACCGTATAGTTACCGGATTTAACTCTTGATAAAATAAAGGCTTGACTCCATCAGATATCTCTAAGGACTTAGGATTTAGGATGGATGGTTAAAGTTTTCTCACTAAGGACTTAGGAGAAAATAATCTAAAGGACCAGTAGTTAAAGGTAATGAACTTGTTGAAGAGATCAAGAGTAAAGGTTATTACAGGGCTAGATCATACTCCTACCCCTAGCATGGTACTCATATCAGTAAAAGCCACTTTATATTCCTGCTATTTGTTAAGTGAAAATTTCACAACCAAAACCCCAAATCAAGTTTTATCTAATTGAACCATAAATTGGACTCAATACTGATACGCATTCCTTGAGATTGACATTCGGGGAATTTCCCTATTATTACAAGAGGTAAAAATAGTACACTTTTTATTTTTCCCATCAAGTTTTTAGCGCCGTTGTCGGGGACTATCGAGTTATTGAGTGTAATTTGAGTTAAATTAGAATTTTGTTGCTCTGCAACTAAAATTCCTTTTCTGTAATTTTTATATTTTTGTTATTACTGATTTTTCCTAACCTTTTCATGCGAGGAAAACCCTCAGTTAAATTTCCTTTTGATATACAACCTCAGGTTCGGAATCAGAACCTGACACCATGGGTGAAAATCCACCACCACCAGAGAGACTTCTTGGGGATTACGGAGGAGCAAATTCTCTAGCAGGTCGATTGACTTTTGTGAATCAACCGGTCAACACTACAAATTTTCAACTGTATCCTTCAACCATCCGCCAGCTCGAGAACATATATTTCACTAGAAAGATCAATGAAGATGCAAATAAGCATTTGCAGAGATTCCTCATCATGAGTACTACTTTGAAGATTAAGGTACACTCTAAAGAAGCCAAGAAATTAAGGATATTCCCGTTCACGCTATCTGAAGATGCCGAAGAGTGGTTTTACTCATTGCATGCTCGAAGTATCACCACTTGAGGCAAAATAGCCCATATTATAACACCTATATTCCTGGGTGGAAGAATCATCCTAACTTCTCCTGGAAAGATCAACAACAACAAGCTCTTCAGAAGGCAGAGTGGGAGGTATTATTGAAAAAATGGTTGCACACACCTTTCAATTTCAAGAAGAGACAAGGAGTAAGCATAGGAATACCACAACTGCAATAAAAAATTTGGAAGTTCAAATGGGACAGATTGCACAACAAGTAGCGCTGTGAGCACAAGAAAATAAGAAAAATCACGAGAATGTTAATGTTGTCACAACATGGAATGAGAAAGTTGCTGAAGAAAAGAAAGATGAGGTAAAATTTGATGATAGTATCATAAAAGTAGAGTTGGAAGTGAGAGAGAATAAGAAAAAACAGGAAGAAGTAGTATCACATGTGAAGCCAGTTGAAGAGAAGACTAAACCAGTGATCAAGTTACCATATCCATCTCGAGTGGCAAAGAAGGACACAAAAGAGAAAGAGTTTGATAAATTTGTTCAGCTGTTCAAAAAGCTAGAGATCAATATACCATTCTTTGAAGCACTCGAGAAAATGTCTTTGTATCAGAAATTCATGAAAGAGGAATTATCAAAGAAGAGGTCAACAAGATAAGGACCAGTTCCCTGTAATGAGAAAGTGTGTGTAATTGCACTCGAGAGCAAAATATCTGTCAAGCAGAAGGATCTCGGGTCAGTTGCAATACCATGCACCATAAAAGACAGAACTTTCAAGAGGGTTCTAGTTGATTCTGGCTCTATTGTGAGTTTAATGCCATTATCAATTTTCAAGAAGCTTGGTATTGAGAAGATAAGCGGGTGTGGGACAAAATTGAAATTTGTCGATCACACCATCAAGAAGTCATATGGGATAGTTGAAGATGTATTAGTGGAAATCGAAAGCTTTTTTCCTAGTTGATTTTCAGATCATGGACATACCTGAAGATGAAGAGACTCCTATCATTCTTGGTCAACCATTTATGCTGACTAGTCAATGCAATTTTGATATCGAGACAGGTAATTTGACACTGAAATCATTTGACGAGGAGATAACCTTGAAGTTATTGGAAATCAAGAAGCAATGTGAAGGTGAAAAGAATAAATCTTTAGTCGGAATGATCAAAGTAGAAGGAGAAGGCAACCGTTCAAAATCACTCCTAGAAGAAGTCTCAGGAAAAATCTATGAGGTGGCATCAATAAAAATTCCTAAGCTCAGTCAAGAAGGAAAGAAGAGAAAGAAAAAGGAACACTGAGCTGAGAAGATGGAAGTTGGAAGTGGCTAGAAGCACAAATGGGTTGATACTTTTGATCTGAATTAGTTCTGGATTGCGGAAATACAAGCAACAAGGTGTGGAAGAGGAAGTATCCTCCATAAGGGGATGAATCGTCGAGCCATGCGATGTTAAACGCAAAGCTTAGTAGGAGGCAACCCACAATTTTAAATAACTTAATTTCTGTTTTCATTTGTTTCGTTTTGTCTACAGGTAATAAAAAGGGAGCCTTACTGGTGAAAGCTAGGAGGCAGCAACCTGTGTTGCATTACCCTCTGTGAGTCACCTTCTCGAGTTTGTTCTGAAACATTGGGTTTAATGTTTAGTTCAAGTTTTTTTTTGGGGGGGGGGGGGGGGGGGGGGTTATTGTTTTTCTTCTTTTTGAATTATTTGTTAGTTCTATGCGAAATGCTATGTAAATCCACGAGTTGAAGTCCTCTAAATTTGGCCAAAATTTTTTGTTTTGATCAAGAACTTGGTTCTCATAGAGTTTGGGAATAGTATATAGAGACAAAGGGATGGTTGTTCGAGGGTAGGAAGTTTGGAATAACGTGACTGGGATACGAGTCTAACGTGCATATTTGTACCATAATACTTGAATCTGAGAAGTATTTCTTGAGTAGTTTATCTTGACAGTCTGACATGATATAGTATGACTTGTTGAGAATTAAACAAAGCTGGAACCAAATGATGAAAAGGCGGTAAAAGGAAACTGGCTCTCTAAATTGGGTAGCCCTCACCAGGTTATTCATCCCAAAGGGGGTTTATCGCCAAACGTCATCCATAAAGGACAATATATAAACTGAAAAGTTTTGAAAGTTTCATCAGAAATTAAAAAGGAGCAAAAGCTCTTAATTTGTTCCCAAGCAAAAAAATTTCTTGATAAGTCTTGTGCGTATGATGATCATCAAAAATTCTCATAGTCTTAATTTGACCGCCTGAATGAAAAGGGAGGAAAATCGAAAAAAGACGTAAGTACAAAACATGGTTAGAGATGTATCTAAAAAGGCGGCTCGAGATTTAAAGCTTCTTACACAAACTCTTCGCGTCACATAAACATTGGGCATGGCACTTTTTGATCAATTGGAACAGATGTCTCACGTATGAGTACCAGTCTGCTGTGATTTTAATGAGTTCTTGTAATGGTCGCTTTAGGTCAAGCAATAATTTAAGTTTGTGAGAGTTTGATCAGTGGTTTTTATACATGTATCTAGCTTTTATTTTAGTTATTATTTCTTTTTTATTGACGAGTGTTTTATTTCATTTTACCGCATTTTATGCTTTGGTTGCATGTTTTAGTGTTTTCAGAGTCAAAGGGATAAAATAAGACAATTCAGGGCAAAAAAGTGAAAAAATTCGGAGTTTCGGAGAAAGTAAAAAATCCACCTACAAGAGGCCTGACACGATCACCCGTGTTTCCCAACACGGGCCGTGTCAGGATGTTCAAGTTAAGAAAGAGGGAAGTCAGGGGTGCAACACGGGTGTTGTACCCCAAAATTTGCCCTCCCATGTTTTCAAAGGTCTTCCCTTATATGGTTGGTCACAAACCCTTGCCTAAGAAAAATAAAGTTTTTTGAAGATGAACAAAGTGTCTTTCGATTGGCATCTGGGAAAAGTATTCGATTGGGCATTTGGCACCCTTCGATCGAGCTTGGTTCACCAGTCTTCGATTGGGCATTTGGCGCTCTTCGATCAGGTTTTGGTTCACCAGTCTTCGATTAAGCGATGGACCTCCTTCGATCAAGCTTTGGTCTGCAAGTCTTCGATTGAGCGCTGGACCTCCTTCGATCAAGCTTTGGTCTGCAAGTCTTCGATTGAGCGCTGGACCTCCTTCGATCCAGCTTTGATGTGTAAGTCTTCGATTGAGCGCTGGACCTCCTTCGATCAAGTCAATGTCACAATGCTTCGACTAGCACTTCAGAGGGTCCTTCGATTGGAACTTCATACTTTACCTCAATCAGAACATAAGAACGAAATGACCTTC
Source organism: Vicia faba (assembly GCA_948472305.1). Classification (NCBI taxonomy): domain Eukaryota; kingdom Viridiplantae; phylum Streptophyta; class Magnoliopsida; order Fabales; family Fabaceae; genus Vicia; species Vicia faba. The sequence goes on from OX451738.1 coordinate 1,240,157,046, forward strand.
GAATGGCATTTTAGTTCAGAGTTTCCCTTAATAAGAACATCAGAAAGAAATGACCTTCAAAGGGAATTTCAGTGCAGAGTTTCTCTTAATCTAAGATGCTCTGATGAAGGAAGTGCTGGACACTTCGAATCAGAACTCAGACTCATCACAAAGCCAAGGGCTGGGTGAAGTTGTCTAATGGGGAATGTTCCAAATAGATTCGAATTGGACTTTGAAGCTGGAAAAGAAGGCAGATTCGAAGGAATGAAGTAGGTTGGCATGACTAAGAAAAAACGCATATCCTAACCTGTCCAGAATACCCAAAGTTCACAATGGCATGTGTCCCTTGCAAATATGCAATCGAAGCAGGGGGAGTCTCAATCGAAGAGGCTGTGATTGGAGTAGTTCGAATGGGGACTTTGAAGCAGTCGAAGAGAGCAAATTCGAAAGGGCAAGTCAACTGTTGATTTCCATCAAGTTGGAGGCCCAAAACAACTCAGAGCAAGCTGGCAGAAACGCATGATTGAATCAAATATAGCAAGTCTTTATGAAAAAATCAAATCAAATCTCTTCATCATAATGGACCAAGATTTGATATACAAATGTTGACCTAATTTCCTTTGCCTATATAAACCTCATGCTCATAAACAAATCACACACGAAACCCTGCTGCAGACAAGAAAAAACGCACAAAAACTCTGAAAACGGCCAGAACAGTTTTGCAAAGAACCTTGAGTAAGTGGTGATCGGATTTTGGTTTAGAGGCAGATTCAGACCAAAAGAAAGACGCAGCTCTCTTGCCAGCAACCTCCTGAAGCGAGATCAATCAAAAGCCAAGCCTTTCATCGCCTATAACGCACTGTAAGCCCCCATTAACCTTGCTCTGCACATGGAATTGTAATTCGGTTTTTATGCATCTTTATGTTAAATTTCTTGCATATTTGTATTAATCATTAAATTCCTGAGCAAACTGCATTATTTGATTGTATTTTCGTGACCTCTAACCCCATATCCAGAACCTAGGGTTCTTGTGTGTGTTTTTTAGGCGTTATGCGTGCAGGTTAAGTCAAGGCCAACAATGGCCATGAATGAGTTCAGGGAAGTGAGACGAGTACAATGGTACTCTTGGATTCCATTTGTGTGACCTAGGGAGCATTTTAGAACCATCCCACAAAACCTCCTGTGGATAAAAATCCGCAGGTAACCGAACCAGGTCTTGTGAAGAAGACAATTACATGGTGGAGCGTGATTGGTTCGTTTGAATCAATTGCGCGTTTTTTTTATTTTTGGCCAGGCATAATTATTGTTTGTATATAATATTTGTTTTCCATTTAACTAACGAATGAAGCAGATTGGCTGGTTGGTGAACGCATTAGTGCAAGACCCCTTGGGACCTGGATTCGAATCCCAGGTCCACCAAAACTTTGTTGTGTTTTTCCTTCAGGTATTCACATGCAGCGCTTCAGGCAGGGACTACCATATGTCCTCTGATCTCAACGTGCCAGGTGGTTCCCAGGCAGATCCAATGGCTAAGGATGGAGGTTCACCATGAACCTTGGTCAACAAACGTCCAGGCCATCTGGAAGTCAAACGAGGCCTTCGAATCTGGGCCTGGAATTGCAGAATCAACCTCCCTTCTTCAGGCCCAGCGCCCCCAAAGTTTGCTTGTTTTTATTTCTTTTCATATTTCTTTTGCTCTTTATCTTTATTATTAAAAAACTAACTAATTAATTAACAAACCTTTTTTTCATAAAAAATCAGAAAACATAAAAAATAATACTTATTAATTTCACTCATTATTTTTGTAAATAAATTATTAACCAATTAATTTAGTTTTTTTAATTAGGCTTAATCTTAACATTTTTTACCATAAATTAAAATTGACTTAGAATTAGGTTTTTATTTCTGATTTTATTTCCTCAATTAAAATAAAACTCAAAAATATTTTTCTTTAATTCCATTATTAATTTAGTTTTAAATTCTTAATTCAAAAAAACCAAAAACATGCTTTATTCAAAAAAAGGGTCAAAACCCTAAAGGACAACTTGATTTAACTTTTCTCACGCATATTATTTTTGATCCAGATATTGTAATTGCTCCGAGGATGTAATAGTTTTAACTTAGGACTTTATTTACCACTTTTATTTATTTTTTCGCAATTTACTTTTCAAGGGTTTGTTTTTGGCGATGTAAATACCTGACGCCTTGTAATAGCGTAGATTTAAATTTCCGCAATTTATTAACTGCTAGATGTATGCTAACTAGGCTATGCATGACAAGATTCTATCTTAACTTAAAATCAACCGTAGCTCACCATGACATGTACAAAGATAATATAAACTGAAAATTGACACACTCGCACATGCGCACTCTTAGGGTACACCTCACTTGGTTGCCTTCGAACGTGGTCATTGAGTATAGGAAGTTTTAGAAGTCACCCTCTTTTCCAAAGATCATAGTTGCCTCGAAACGGTTGCCTCAGAAAAATGATCTAAGATATTAGGATTACCGCTAAGGCGTCCTAACGCTGCTTTAGTGACCATACGTCCCTTAATCAAATTGACCCTTAAAACTCCAACGACGGTGCTGTAGGAAAATTGCGATGAAAAGCGCAGCGGAATTTAAAATTTTCCTTTAGCGATCCTTACGAATGAACATGGTCAATGATAGAAATATTTACCTCTTGTGGCAATTCAGACCTTTGATGTTGTGATCACGAGCTTTGATGAAGAACAACGCCTCTACTCAGTCCACACGAACAGATCGCTTCCGGTCACAGTGCTAACTGATCACGAACGGAAACCTTGAGTGAGAGAGAGAATCAAAAACGAAATTGCATCAAGTGTTATTGCTTCATCACAAGGGATCTATTTATAGAATCACTCGTGTGGGCTACAAGCTAAAAGCCCAATTAAGGCTATAAGCTAAAAGCCCAATTAAGCTTATGGACATCATACCTTATGATGTACCATATATCACTTATCCACGTGGTACCTTACCACTTTCCGTATTACATTTAAGTGCACCATATCTTACGGTGTTCCTTATTTATTCTATCTCTCATCAACCTGTCCTTATGTGTGTGACCCTGTAAGTTTTCGCGACGTTGGAAATTATATTAAATCACACATTTAATATAATAAACAGTGAGCGGTATCTAGCAACACATCACTGTTACCCAAGTCACGAAAATGTCATGTGATCTGACCAAACCTTTTCCATGATAATATTTGTGTTGTACAATTACCCTTTTGCCCTCATGTCTATATTGAACACAAGGCATACACTGTGTCACCCTTGTCCAGTTCAATATTGGGCTCTTAGACATTTACCCTATTATGCAGGATGAGCAAATTCCATCTAGGTCACTCATGTCCCTTAGCATGCTTTGTGAAGTACCCATCAACCGTCTTTATAGTCATCCAGTTACGGATGACGTTTGATCAGCAATAAAGTACTTGACTCTACATCTAGGGTCCATAGTGGTTTCAGGTCGAAGGGTGGTATACACCATTATCATCATGAGAATAACTTATGACACTTTGCATAACATTCTATGTAGTATTCTCATAGCGGGTCAATCCAGTATAAATATTACTCCTAATATTCATACCTATGTCAAGACTTGATAAATCCTTATCTATGATCCATGAGATGTGATCATCAATCTATCTTCATAATAATCTTAATGCTTTAATGTTATCCCACTTCATATTAAAGCTTGACTACGGATACTTTAAGAATAGTGTCTTATGTTTAATGGCATCTCATGATTAAGTCACACTTAACATTTCATTAAACAAATAAACCATTCTAGGGACTTTATTATTTTGGAAAGTAAACATAATAAAGAAATGCCTTTTATTATTAATAAATAATTCGATACAAGTACAAAAAGTATTGGCCTCTAGGGCTTACACCAACAGGTGCTACCTACTCCTCAATAGTGGGATAGCACTGTCTAAAGGAAATTTGCACAGTTTAATTCCTTTTTGAGTAGGTAGATGTTCTTAAGTACTTGCTCCTTTTTAAAACAAAAACAAACTTTTTGCACTTACACTCTCTTCAAAAACACAAAACTCTTTTCAAAACCCACAAACACAAAGAAAAGCATACTTTTGAAAACATAGTGAGCAAGTACCTAAGAGCCTGTGGATAACCACGGATAGAAAGGGTGCTAACACCTTCCCTTTCTATAATCTACCTCCCGAACCCGAGAAATATCTCAAAAAGGAATTTTTCTGTGCTTTTGTCCTTTCCTTGTTGGATTAAATAAAAGACAGTGGTGACTCTTGCTTACCGCGACATTTTGCAAAAACAAACGCAAATGCGAACTAGCATTCCAAAACAGTCAGTTCTCATTCCCACCGATCACAGAACTGGCGACTCTGTTGGGGATTCTTCTTATAAGTGAGGTGTACCTTAGGATTAGATCACTATTGTTTTCAATTGTATGCTTTGTATGCTTTAAATTTTGTGGGCTTGTATTGGAGTTCTATAGATCCTAACCCGGATCTTGGGGTACCCTTTTTAGGTAAGTAGCGATAAACTGTGAGGGATTTGTCCGGCGTAGACCGACACGGATGAAGCAGTAGCTATGTTGGTGTGGCACCTTAGTCTGTACCGATATCCCTTGTGTTGAAACGAGGAGAATATGGGTCTTCTGAGGAGTCATTAAGCACCAACTAACCTTAGAACCTTAAATTGACCAACTTGGCCATAGAACAGTAGCAGTATGCTACACTCATTGAGACTAAACTCTCGCGATGATTTCGACCGCAAGAAAAGGTTGCTAAACTGGAATTATGACCGATTGAGGGTAGTCAGTGATATTGAGATCCTCTAGAACCCGGTTACTATTTTTAGGACAGGTTTGAACCAACTGAACTGAAAGAGGGTAATACCTAAACTCCATGCCAGCCTAAACTTAAGGCTATATGTGTGACTTGTGTGCCTTCAAACTTGAACTACTTGCACATTCTTGTTGTCTGACAACATGAGTTCCCTGCAGGTTTTGTTTACGGTCCTTATCCAATAAATTGGATTTATTGCAGGGCTTACTTACACCTCACACTATTGCATACCCGTACATAACATCATAACATTATACCATAGCATTTTCCTTAACCATTTCAAGGATCTCAGGGGCTTGTGATGCAGGTTATGATAAATCAATTGTCCAACAAGGGGCAAAGGGGATTTATTTTCCTCTAGCCAAAGTTGTCTAAAAATCCACGCATGATAACTTGAGTCAGGGGCTATGACCCACTCGATATGGTGAGCTTGACTCTTGAAGAAGGACTCTCAGCAACGTGAAGTTCCTTCAATCAAGCTACCAGATTCAAATAGTTTCTTGTTTACCCCGCGAGATCCTTGAAAACATTGCGTACATATATCATATATATCATTGCATTACATGTACCATTACAGGTCTCTTATCTTCTTCGATGTTCATTTCAGCAATTATCATGTCTACTGAACCTTCCACTGAGCGAGCTATCAAGGCCCTCCAAGCCCAGAATGCCCAGTTTCAAGAGCTGGTTATGAGCCTAGCTAAGGGTCAGCAGGACTTGAAGACCCTGATTCTGAAAGAGAGGAAGAAGAAGAAAAAGAGGACCGTCCTGTTCAACACCGGACGCAGGTTTGGAAACGGGATGCAAAACGAAGTTGATCTGACCACCTCATCTGGAGGGAAAGACAGTCCACAAGAAAGGAGGGCTCCTAGCCCTATAGTCTCCGACCACGAGACGGACTATGATGAAGAACAGTATCCTCCTGCTGAGGATAAGTACAAACAGCTGGAAGACCATTTGAGCGCTATGGAAATACAAAAGGTGCCCGGTCTGGACTTCGGGGATCTAGGTCTATCCTCTGGGGTGGTGATTACCCATAAATTCAAGGAACCTGCCTTTGCCAAGTACGACGAAGTATCCTGTCCAAAACTCCACCTCCGGTCATATGTGAGGAAGATCCAACCTTATACTACTGATAGAGATCTCTGGGTTCATTTCTTTCAAGATAGTCTGTCAGGGACTCAACTTGAATGGTTCTGTCAACTGGAAGGAGATAACATCCGCAACTGGGAGGACCTTGCTGCTGCTTTTTACAAGCAATACCAGTATAATGCCGACCTTGCTCCTACGCGTACTCAGCTTCAGGGTATGTCTATGGGTACAGGCGAAGGCTTTAAGGACTACGCTCAGAAGTGGAGAGACCTTGTTGGAAGAGTCCAACCCCCTCTGTCTGATAGGGAGTTGGTGGATATGTTTCTTGGGACTTTGTCTGGTCCCTATTTCAAACACTTGATCGGAAGCTCTTCAGCCGGATTCACCGAGCTAATACTGACCGGCGAAAGGGTCGAAGTTGGCATCAAAAGTGGGAAGATTCAAGAAGCTACACCTTCTGATGCTCAGAAAAATCCCTACAATGGGAAGAAAGAGTCCAATGCTGTGTATGGTCAAAAGGGTCGCCATGACCAACACGTAGGGGCAGTCCTGATCTCTGGTTCTGCGTCACACCGACAACAGCAAAAGGGAAATCAACGAAAGCCAGATGAGCCTAAAAGACAGTTCACCAACATCAACATGCCATTGTCACAAGCATTGCAGCAGATGTTGAAGATGAATCTGATTACTGTGATAAAACCTTACCCAAACCCCAAGACCTCTTCTCCTAACTACAATCCTAATGCGACATGCGCTTATCATTCTGACAGTCCCGGGCATGATACTAAGGATTGTTGGGCATTGAAGTACAAGATTCAGAATTTGATTGATGCCAAGGAGATTGAGTTTGGTCCTCCGGAGACTCTAGCATAATCACTGCTCCTACGCCAAATCATTGAGAATGCCTTTGTTTCATTTGAATTTTTCCAGTTGTAATCTCTTTGTTATTCAAACAATTATCTATTGATGCCAAGCTTTGTTTCATTAATGCATTGCATATGTTTGTCTTGATTTGATCCAATAATTTTAATTACATTTAAACTATGCTTTTTACTCATTCAACTCTTGCCAAAAGTTACAAGCCTTTAGAAGGAGGATGACGAAACGATGCCATAATCTCATACAGTATGCTTTTGAACAGACCCTGCTGACGATGTACAGGCATTTCTTTCAAATCCTAAACACTGGAGTTATAAGGAAGATAATCCCTAGTCAACCCCTTCGATCCAAAGAAGTAGGAGTTTTCTGTTTTAAACACAAATTGAAACCTTTAATTTAAACCTGGGGCAGGTTAGTCTCTCAGTTAATTCAAAAGGTGCGCATTGAAGTTGCAAAACTCTCAGTTCATAATACAACGAACGACATCAAAAGCATTCCTCTGGAATCAAAAGACAATGGTGGTTCCTTATCTCATAGGCAGTCAATCTCTCAAAAGAAAAAAGCCCACTGAGCCAAAACCTATAAAGGAGGCTTAAGAAAGCTGGGACATCCCGCTGACTCTAATCTCGAGAACAGGAACAGTCAGGAAAAAATTAGGGATAACAAATCAAAAGAATGAGGTCATTACAAATCCTCGACAACATGAAAAATGTTGCAAAAAATGATGACTGCCTTCCAAAATCCAACTTGTGTGAACCATCACCAAAACGTCGTTCCAAATTCGAATAGAGTTCGACGCACAATTAACTGAGTTTAGGATTGAAGAACATCACGAAGAGCGGGTGGATACAAATATACTTTGAGCCTTTATCCTTTGTTTCTTAAACCGTGAACCAAGCCATGTTACAACCCTTCAAAATTCCTAACTGAAGCATGGGTTAGTTCAAAAGCATACTGTTACAAAAGGTATCCTGACTCCTGTAAGGCTTTACCCTAAATCTTGTGTTGAATTTGTCTTATAAAAAATTTTCTGCTAAAAAACGCATTTTTCAAAACTTCGAGACAAGCATAAACTTTGCATTATTTGAATATCACTGTTTGCATTTGGCTATTTGTTTGACAGCGGAAAAATTCACACGATGAATATCCGATGAACGAAAGCCCTCTCAGTGAACAAAATCACTTCAAAAAGGGTGACACTTCCATTGGAAAATCTCATATCAACAAGGGGACTTGACATGTCACTATCCAGCATACCTGGGGAAGTCCAGTCAAGATTTTAAGAAATCTCCGAAGAAGTGCAGAGTAGTCAGGGGCAAGTCTCCATCTCCGTCACTTGGGGCATGAAACATCAATCTCAGTGAAGGGTTACGTACAATTAAACATTTCCGGCAATGTCACAAACACTTGCTACTAGGGGAAATGACAAATCTCCCCAAAGTCCTTCTCATAGGAGGATTCCCCAGCTTGAGTTTACCTCTCCGACTACTACAAATCAAAGGACCACAACTCTTCTTCCCCAATAGACTCTGGAAGCTTGTCCCCTGCGAAGCACAAATAAGTCTTCTCAGCCAGATTCAGAGGTTATCCTCACAAGAGTCTAACTGGGTTATCCTCAGCAAGTGGCAACTGAAAGATCATCCCCAATGAAGTTCTTTCTATCCCCAATAAAGTTCATTCCTTTCATAGACAGAAATTCAATCCCCAACAGGGTTCACTGTCACCAGTAACAGTAATTCATCCCCAGTTGAGTTTCATTTCTCCAAATCAGCAGATCTTCTAGCAGAGTATATACTCCTCACAAAGTCATTTCCTCGTCAGTCTATTCCTCAGCGGAGTTATTCTCTCCTACAGGATTATCCTCCCAATCATCTTCGGTCGTCATCTCCAGCGAGTGAAACTCTTTATTCTCCTACAACAGTCAGGGATTTATTCTCCCAAACTCAGACGTACCACAATAGCATTTCATGTTCATACATCATGACATGCGCATACATATTGCATACATCATAATCTCATCTATTTTGAGAACATCATCATACAATGCATGTCATTAATCATGTACCTTTTCAGGAAAGATGATTATCATCAACAACTTCCAGCAAGGTCAAGATTAACTCCAGAAGCTAAACAGAGTAGTTATCTGCACGATCAAATACAACTTCACACGGGTTCATCCTGAAAAATCCTACACGGGTCCTTTCTCATATATTTCTGAATGAAGTTTTACACAAACTTATCTCACAGCAACCTTACCCAGGTTCCTCCAGAAGTTTTACACGGACTTATCCCAAAGTAACCTTACCCAGGTTCCTCCATAAGTTTTACACGAACTTATCCCGAATTAACCCTATACAGGTTCCTCCTTTCCAAAGATGAAGTTTTACACGGACTCGTCATCAGGAAACCCTACACTGGTTCCCTCTCTTTCTAAGATGCAGTTTTACACGGACTCATCATCAGGTAACCCTACACAGGTTCCTTCTCAGGAAATTTCAGATGCAGTTTTACACGGACTCGTCATCAGGCAACCCTACACAGGTTCCTCCTCTCCAGATGAAGTTTTACACGGACTCGTCATCAGGCAACCCTACACAGGTTCCTCCTTCCCAGATGAAGTTTTACATGGACTCATCATGAAGTAACCTTACCCAGGTTCCTTCTCAGTCCCCGATACAGTTCAATGGCATGCCAGACACGAATACCATTTCGATACTCATTCTTTTGGCCTATAGCATTGTGGGTCAACAAACATTCTTGGATGGCATCTTTAAGCCCATCTCCAGCAAGACTCTACCATCAACCTTTTTAAGTTCCAGATTAATAC